>OY288255.1:28303006-29035600 GCA_958450325.1 Agrostemma githago | reverse complement strand
AATCACAATCAACACTAGGCTTGACTGATAGTACTTAACTGCCTCCCTGTGGTTCAACCTCTTCTTGCCGCTACTACATAGTAATAAGTTGGGACTAAAAATATTGTTGGGTTATTTCATGTGAATAATACCAACTATGATCACCCTTCTTAAATTAATACATATTCTACGTAATCTCAAAATAATATGAAATTTGACTAACTCCCTCTCAAAACGAGCTGGATTACCGGCTACCTGAAGTATAGGTCATTTTCACCATTTTCACAACTATGAAGTATAGGTCATTTTCACCATCTCCATCTTCACATTATCATCCTTCCCTTCATCTTCATCAATCATCCATAATTCCATATCAATCTTGAGATGAAAACCACCATTTTCAATGAAATTGAGATAAAAATCAAATTCAAACCTAGAAATTGAAATTAACGAAATTGAGAAATCAAAAACCGTCATTCTTGCCCAGATCTGAAGGATGACGCAGTAAACTCCACAAGCACCACCACACTTCGACCAGCTACTTCGTCGCAGTCATACACATTGGAGCATAAGTAGTTGTTGGGCTGGTGATTAGAGATCTAGGAAAGAATGACGGAGGAGATGAAGATGGTTCACGGCGGCCGAAATCTAGGAAAATAGTCGATAATGTGTTAGTTGTTATGGTGGCTGCCCTCGCCTGAGACTCGGTGGTACAACGCCGGAGAAGGTGAGTCCTCACTGGTGGTCGTGTCTCGTGTGGTGGCTGCCCACGTGGTTGCCTGGTAAGCTGGAGGCGTACAGTGGAGGCATCGTGGGTGGAAAGTGGTGGTTATTTTGGTGGTCGATGTGTCAATGGTGAATAATGTGAATGGGTATGGAGATTGAAGAGAGGAAGAAGATGAAGGTATAAAGGGGGAAAACAACCGGTTAAAGTGACTGGTAACAACCGGTCATTCTTTTATCCATACTAAAATGAGATCAATGAAGACATTGATCATATTAAATTGGGATTACGCAAAGTTTGTATTAATTTAAGAAGGGTGGTCATAGTTGGTATTATTCCCATGAAATAACCCAATATTGTTTGCATGCGTGTCAGCGACAGCGTGCATCAGCCGTCGAGCTAAGCGGCCTGGGGATCACCTATCAGTCACGGACGACAATAAAAGCATAGGCGATAGCCGACTTCTTAGCAGAATGTTCCCACTCAGAGGAAGAGGACCCACCGGCGGGGTCTTGGGAGGTGTTCACTGACGGATCAGCCACTATCAATGGGTCGGGCGCTGGCGTAGTTCTAACCGGCCCCGACGGGGAAGAATTCAAGCATGCGCTAAGGTTCACTTTCCAAGTGTCAAACAACGAAGCTGAATATGAAGTCGTCATTGCTGGTTAGAAATCAACTTTTCTTCTTTGCAATGTGCCGCGACAAACGCTTGATTTTAAAATAATGCACCTTCTCGCTTATGACTCGATACTATGCCATTTATCGATAACAATCAAACATACCTTGAAACAACGAGGAATTACAAGAACTGAGATCCTGTGTTCTTTTTTTTACCTATTCCATATCTGGTGTAGAAAGCCACATAATTACCCCTTAGAACGAGCATTACTGAATCCTATGACAAATATAGATAGTCTCTTAGCTTGTAATTTAAGACGGAAGACAAACCCATTTCTCACAATAAACATCCCTCGAATAAAGACCGACCAATTCTCACCATAGGTGCTAGTCTGACAAAAAAAAGAGTCTGAAATGGCCGAAAGGAACCAAAGGAAAAAGTGAAACCAAGGCCAAGTCAAATCGGCCCTATTCAATGATCAAGGCCGAACTCAACGGTCAAAATGAAACCCCCAATCATTCAACTCGACTTCTAACGCAAAGTCTGAACAAAAAGCAAAAAAATGAAGAAAAAGAAAAAATGAACAGACCAGTCAACTAACACCAAATATTAGCCTCCCCACATTACAGCTCTTAAAACCTTCCCGAGACACTTGTTACTTGTTAGGAGACAGTCCGGAATTTTGAGGATTCAAGCTCAATAGGATAATCCCAACTGTTAGGACCAGACATGGGAATCAGATCCCACATAATTTACATCCCACCTGATTGAAGTCTGAGTCATTTTTACTCAGCTTCTCCTTTCCTACCATATCACGAAACCGTAACTCCATAGCCTTAACTTTACAAAATAAACTCCAGATTATGATTCATCAAAGCCACTTACCACCTAGCTCCACATTCCAAAACCATCCAAACGCGGTATCTCCGTAATTGCCACTTTCAATGGGTCACACCCGATCACTTCATCTGAGTTCTTAAAATAGGGTGAAAACTTATGTAATACACCCTAAGCATCTCACATCGATAATTGGCATAACGAGTCTGTAGACCCCCACATTTTGACCACCAGGTGTCTATAACAGTTTCCAAAAAACACCCGATGATGATCAGACGCAAACGTGTTTCTACGCGCTCGGATATGGGCTCGAAACCATTAGTTGTTGGCTTAAGCACTTACAGAGTAAAAATCTCACAAAACCAACCTCAAATTCAGGCCCAGCGGGTCGTTTCCAATCAAACAAGACTAATTTGGGTCAAAAACGACACCGGAAATAAAACCGACTTTTAGCGATTGGGTCAACCCCGGTCAAAGCCGTTTCCGAGACACATAAAAACAGTCACATAAACATCAAAAGTATAACCCGAATACAAAGCCCACAAAATACCCAACTCGAGGTCCAAAATATATACCGGACCCGTGCGATCCAGCTGACCCACTCGATCGAGTGTCAGCCCCACTCGATCGAGTGGGCCTTAAGCAAGCCCGACTGCAGTCGCATTGGGCCACTCGACCGAGTCAGCGGCATACTTGGTCGAGTAACCCTAGACGGGGGTGCATAGCTTGGCCTATATATACACCCTCATGCATGCAAATCAACACAACTTTTCACACTTGGCAAAACCCTAATCTCACATTTTCAAACACTAACCCTAGCATCTAGGAATCAAAACCTTAACCACCATAACTTAGCCTACATAATCTCAATACTCACGTGAAAGCCACAATTAACGAGTCCCTTCCGAGAACACGAAACATGTAGGTTGAGGGTGCAACAAACCCGATTTTCTCTTTTCTTTCCTTTACAAGTGTCGTCCGTTTTCCATCGTCGTCGTCGTTTTTTTATTGTCGCGTCTTCATCATCAACATCGCATACATCGATTTCTAAAACCCTTTATTATTATTATCCACGTATTTTTATTCAAGTTGAGTCGAAACCTTTTGATGCGGATCCGACATCACACAATTCGCAAGAATTAGTTTTGATGTCGGGATGCGGAGGGAATCAAATCTAGTCTTTTTTTTAATTCAAGTGTCGATCTAGTCGATTCGATACCAACTCAATAGTTGGATGTCGAATTCGAACGATTTAGTCAAATAATTTAATTAATACGATTTTTGTTGATGCTAAAATAGTTGTCATCTAATTCGATAAGAATTAATACGACACTATTAACGTGGAGAAAATCCATATCGTTTTAGTTAATTTAAAAATGACTAATAGCTACCTTTTTCTAGTTTCTCTCTAATATTCAACATCGATTCAATAATCAAACGTCGGATACGACGAGTATCATACATACGAATCGAACATAAATTATGTAATATTTATGCCCGATTCAACGAAATCAACGAAATTAACGATTTATCAAAATCCAAATCGAGCATAAATTATGTAATATTTATGCCCGATTCGGCAGAATCAACGATTTGCGAAAATCGAAAAGCAATCTCGCAATCGATAACAAAATTGCAAGCGAACCCTAGTTCGTATAGAGGGCACTCGACCGAGTGCCTAGCCCAAAAACTCGGTCAAGTGGCACCCCAAAAACCGAGACAGAAGGGTTTTTCGACCTCCACTCAGTCGAGTCTCGCAATGACTCGGTCGAGTGGCAGCGTACTCGGTCGAGTTCATCAATAACTCGATCGAGTAGGTCTAAAATACGGGACAGAAGCCTTCTTTCGAGGACCACTCGATCGAGTCCTCATATGACTCGATCGAGTGGCCTTATCACGACAATACCGTGAGTCCCACATCGCTTTTTCTTATCTCGATAATATTTTCTTGTGACTTAGGTCAACACGTGTCAAGTCTATCACGTGAAACATCACTTTTCAAAACCATGCATCTTTCCATATTATATTATTCACAAACCGTTATTATCGTTATACCGTTACTAACAAGTTTGTTATTTTTCTTATCGATTTATTTTGTTTATTTTATTGTACTAAAATGAACCCACATGCTAAATTTAACTTTGACGTTAGAATTAGTTGCATTAAATCGATCTAGAAACCCATTCAATTTCCCACATGCTTAGGGAAAACAACGTTTGCATATCATTTAACCGAACTACTAACGCGCGTATTAGAAAGTCATTCTATATCCTAGTAGAGGCCGCTAAGTGCGGGCGGGGTTGGGTGTTCTTAGTGAACTTCCCAACACGTACCCTCACCCCTTACTCAGAACCTCGGTTTCCGGATGTCCGAAACCGTTGGCGCACGAGAGTCATTCAATACACGATATCCGATAATGTCGGTATCGGTATCAAATGCAAAGGGACGAGCCCAATAAACTCTGACATCGGAAATGGGCCATACTTTGTGCATGGCCCACTACGACATAGAGTGGGTTTCGAACGGGCCCAAACTCCCACAAAGTTCGGTGGCGACTCCACTTCGATTTAAATTTCAATTCGATCCATTCTCATATGGAGATTCATTCGCCTCCCCAAACCCGCGCGTGGCCGCGTCGGGGTGGACCTATGTCATGTCCACAATTTGGGGACTCCCCTGGGGATTAATTGTTGCGTGACTTACCATCGGCATCCTCAGGGTGAGACTCGAATAGAAATCGTTTGACTAGTACAATACGCGTTTTAGTATTACGGTTCATGCATAACCTTATATTTTCCCGGGCCGGTACTTGCGACCGACGTCCCACTATACCGTGATTTACTCCAATATGGATATGTCAAAGGTGTCCATAGTCGATTCGAGTGGGTTTCACAGCATGTTCTAAGCTCAACTCAACTTAGAAAGTCCGTCCCGATCAACGTCTTGACTATGTGCGCTGGTATAGACCCTTTATAGACCGATCGAGACTTAGTGTAAAGCATACATGGCGACGTTATAATGCTTGCGTGACTATATGCTACTTGGTTTCCGTGTCATTTTCAAAAACCGTCTTTTTCAAAAATTGCATCTTTTTCAAACTATCCAATTTCAAAACCCGGGACGTATACTGAAATTTAGACTTAAGATTTGACTCAAAACAAGCCTATTTTTTAGCCGGCATGCTGCCCATTTCAAAATTTGAATTTCCGATCCACCAATCGATTTTCGAATTTTCAAAAATTCAATTTCAATTCTCAAAATTTCCGAGATGCCATTCTCAATTTTCAAATCTTCGAGATGCCGTTTTCGATTCTCAAGTCTTCGGTATACCGTTCCCAATTTTTCGAATTATCGGAAATTCTTTTTTTTCGATATTCTAATTTCAAAATTCCAAATATTCAACTTTTCAAAAACCCGGGAAGCTACCGAATTTAGGATTTATGATTTTATTCAGAATAGCCTATTTCTAGTCGGTATGTTGCCCATTTCAAAATTCAAAAATATTTTCAAACCTTCAAAATTGCGGCCCGATGGCACTTTTCCGATTTTTGAAAAATCGGGTCATCTACCGGTTTTTTTTTTCGGATTTTCAAAAAAATCCTTTTCAAAACCTTCTCTTCTTAGGACTTCCCGTATTTAGCATGTGTCGGGTCTTGTCGTAAGTCGTCGAAGTCTTTAGCGTCGAAACTCTGTCGATCTTACATCACGAGTTTCTTCCCTATCCCAGTCCGCCTTATTTGACTAGGGCATGGCCCACCTACGTAGGACATACTCCTACAAAGGAAGGCCTGTTTACACACTCGAGTCTAAAAGTCTGGTAATGTCTCACATGGACCTTCCTTCGAACAGGACTCGGCCCACATGTTGAATTCTAAGGGAGGCCCACCTATCACAAGTCACCCGTCTAGGTGTCTTTTCCGAGTCAACCTTTTACAAGGCATAGCCCTATAACAAAAGGTTCGTGGTCCTTACGTCTAAGGGTCACTCGTCCAACATTCGAGTATTAACAAATCTTTAATCCCACTCAGGGGCTACCCTTCAGCAGGGCGATCAATCCCGGTTGCTCTAAGGGTCATGTCTTACACGTGTCTCACGTACCCCACTTTCGAGTCACTTAGATGTCACACCATATGGGTCCTATCTGAGTCCTTAGTCTCACTTGGGAGCGATTAATCACAGTCACTCCGAGAATCGTACCCTACACCTTTATCTTAGGAGAGTCTAACCCGAGTCAAACCGAGTTGTCTTTCCTCCCGCGCTATATCCTATGCCTTGGCGTATTTAAGTTCCGAAGCAACTTTCCTGATTACGCGGTATTCTTACAGATAGGCCACCGGTAACCAGATATAAGCACAAGATGCAAGAAGCTTTGGACAATTTGACAGCCTCATTGGCTAAGATGGAAGCCCAACTGACAGCTATCAAGTCCGACCAGATAGCTATCGCTACCCGGTTGAGCGCCATAGAACAAGGGACTCTTAATGGTGGGGTTGAGACTACTGGGCCTTTGGCTGAACTAGTCAACGCAGTCCGCAAACTGGAAGAACAAGTCCAATTGTCAACTAACAACACTATCCACACAGAGAATGCCCGTGCCTATTCACCCCTGAATGACGAGCTACCTGCGAACCTCAACCTCACGGGAATACCGATGTTTGAAGGTACTGAAGACCCGCTCCACCACATCCAGGCTTTCAAAGAATTTATGGCTGTCAAGGGGGTGAAGTCCACCATGTTCAGACACTTGTTCGCTTCTTCCCTCGAAAAGCACCCCAAAGCTTGGTACTACAGGCTCGATTCCAAGAAATACCCGACTTGGGATGACGTGGCAACGGAGTTCGCTCGGAATTATGCTGATAATACCGAGATCTAGACTACGATGCGTACTCTAGAGATTATGGCCCAAGAGCCCAAAGAAGGTTTCACCAAGTACCTTCAAAGGTGGAGGGCCGAAAGTGTGAAGTTGGTAGACAAGCCCAACGAGAAGACACTAGTGGAGGCGTTCATCAACAACCTCCTACCTTCCTACCGCATCCATCTTAGGTATGCCAACATTTCAAACTTTGCGGTGCTTACCGAAATGGGCATTAGGATTGAAGACGATCTTCGACATAATGAAGATCTGGGCGAAGCTTCTACTGAAGGCTATACTGGACATCAACTCGAGTCCTTAGAAGCCGACGACTAATGTCAACATCATCCAAAAGTCCGGATTTGATTTAAGTCCGAGTCCGACTCCGAGTCTAGGACGTACTCTTTCTTTCAAAGTCAAAGTCAGAGTCAGAGTCAGCTGTATTCTGTCCTCTTTTCAAATCCTATAAAATCACCTTTTTTCATCTCATATATGCTTTCCTTATGTGTTTCCGAGAACATGGTGAGCACCATCATACACTGTGAGCACACGCACGTGACTATTATAGGCACATCTATAATGACTGCAGGGAATCGATACCCGTGTTTTCCTTTACCTGTTCCCTGTCTGACATAGAAAGCCACATAACTACCCTTAGCAGGAGCGGTATAGAATCTTATGACAAATCTGGGTAAGGCAAGCCCATTTTCCACAATAAACACCCCTCTAATAAGACTGACCATCCCTACCTTAGGTGTTAGTCTGACTAACCGGAAGAAAAAAAAACAAAAAGAAAAAAAACTAGACAAGAAAAAATCCAAAGTCCAAGAAAAAAAGCAAATGGCCAAAACAAAAAAAGCAGGCCATCATCAAAAAAAAAAGAATTCAAAAACCCATGACCGTGGTCAACGGTCAACCCAAGTGAAAGTCCCTTGACCAGGGTACGGTCAATGCAAAAATTATCAATGCCCATACTATCCGATTGGGAGAATAATCAAGTTAGACAGCTAACACCACATCTGGCCTTCCCACATTACAACCCTCAAGACCTTCTCGAGACCTAGGCTAAGAGACAGCCTGAAATTTTGAGGATTCAAGCTCCATAGGATACACCCTAACCTTTAGGGCCAGACATGGAAACCAGTTCCCGCATTATCAAACCTGCCCGATCGAAGTCCGAGTCATTTTTACTCGACTTCTCCCTTTCCTACCACATTGCAATACCTTAACCTCGAAGTCTTAGCTCCACAAAATTGAGCTCCAGATTTCGAATCATCAAAGCCACTTACGACCTAGCACCACATTTCCAAAAACATTCAGGCCAGTTACCAGCCCCGAACACGGTTACACACAAAGTCCTATTAGACTAGGCACCATAATATATCTTCCAATCCACTGAACTACGGCTTGGTTTGATTTCACTACACGTGAATACGCAGGCAGCCTTTCAACAAAGGCACAACCACCCACATTGACACACATTCAAAAAGCGCCGTCATTCCGGTCACGACACCGTCATGTTCTCAGCAGCTAGCTTTGTCGTCCTGGGGGCTTCTTTTAGGCAGAAAACCTCCATCCACTCACAAAATCCAGATAAATTCAAAAAAAATCTAGCCTCCTTTCTATAGTGTGTCTTAGTACTCGGCTCAGTCGAAGACGAGAATCTGTCAGGAGTCAAAGCAATACCCACTTGGGAAATGTACCCTAAAATTAAAAATCCCGAAGAGCACTAGACTACAACATTGCCACTACTGAGCCCTGTCATTACAGAGTACACATCCTTCCCATTCCGAGGATTCGACCATGTTGCCACTCGCCTAGGCTACGGAATAGAGCAACTTAAGAGTCTTGTTAGGTGGCCCACCCCCCTACCGAGTCACGGTCCAATCCCTCGAGAGTTCAGTCGTGTCTGTCAACTCGTTCGGTCACGTCCAGAGTCGAGTCTGTCGGTATACTTCTCTCTTCAAATTCTCATTTTAAAATCTGCAAAACATAGCCATTTGAGAAAATCCTTTTCGACAAGGTCAAATTTCGGTCTATTTAAATTGCAAATTTCTTTTCTACCCATTTCAGTTTTGAAAACCTATTTCCTAGCACGTGAGTTGCTTTCAGGACTTCGATTTCAAAACTAAGCAAAAATCATTTTTATTCCCCAGCGCGAGTCATATTTGTTTTACCTACGTGTTGCATGCAAAATTTTGTGTAACTTATATAGGTACGACCCAAGACCGTGGAGCTCACGTATCTCCCCAGCGGAAGGCCCAAGGCGGCATTTTTCACGGGATGGGCCCGCATATAGGCGCACCCGGGACTTACACGACAAGTCCAAATTCCCCCACGGAGTTATCGTCATCAGCTCAGGTATGACTTCTATCTTATGGCTGGCGAGCCCTTCACGCAAGTCCAATGGACTATAAGCGACCCGACCGGAAGTCTGCCAGGTCTTAATCTTCGATTGGCCTGGTAGCTACTCTGACTTTCGCCTTGTCCAAGCCTCGGTCAGAGTGGGAGCTCTGTAGACACTCACATTTTGACCGCCAGGTGTCTATAGCAGTTTCAAAAAAACACCCAATGATGATCGGACGCAAACGTGTTTCTACGCGCTCGGATATGGGCTCGAAACCATTAGTTGTTGACTTAAGCACTTACAGAGTACAAATCTCACAAAACCAACCTCAAATTCACGCCCAGCGGGTCGTTTCCAATCAAACAATACTAATTTGGGTCAAAACCGACACCGGAAATAAAACCGACTTTTAGCGATTGGATCAACCCCGGTCAAAGCCGTTTGCGAGACACATAAAAACAGCCACATAAACATCAAAAGTCTAACCCGAATACAAATCCCACAAAATACCCAACTCGAGGTCCAAAATATATACCGGACCCGTGCGATCCAGCTGACCCACTCGATCGAGTGTCAGCCCCACTCGATCGAGTGGGCCTTAAGCAAGCCCGACTGCAGTCGCATTGGGCCACTCGACCGAGTCAGCGGCATACTCGGTCGAGTAACCCTAGACGGGGGTGCATAGCTTGGCCTATATATACACCCTCATGCATGCAAATCAACACAACTTTTCACACTTGGCAAAACCCTAATCTCACATTTTCAAACCCTAACCCTAGCATCTAGGAATCAAAACCCTAACCACCATAACTTAGCCTACATAATCTCGATACTCACGTACAAGTCACAATTAACGAGTCCCTTCTGAGAACACGAAACATGTAGGTTGAGGGTGCAACAAACCCGATTTTCTCTTCTCTTTCCTTTACAAGTGTCGCCCGTTTTCCATCGTCGTCGTTGTTTTTTTATTTTCGGGTCTTCATCATCAACATCGCATACATTGATTTCTAAAACCCTTTATTATTATTATCCACGTATTTTTATTCAAGTTGAGTCGAAACCTTTTGATGCGGATCCGACATCACACAATTCGCAAGAATTAGTTATGATGTCGGGATGCGGAGGGAATCAAATCTAGTCTTTTTGTTAATTCAAGTGTCGATCTAGTAGATTCGATACCAACTCAATAGTTGGATGTCGAATTCGAACGATTTAGTCAAATAATTTAATTAATACGATTTTCGTTGATGCTAAAATAGTTGTCATCTAATTCGATAAGAATTAATACGACACTATAAACGCGGAGAAAATCCATATCGTTTTAGTTAACTTAAAAACGACTAATAGCTACCTTTTTCTAGTTTCGCTCTAATATTCGACATCGATTCAATAATCAAACGTCGGATACGACGAGTATCATACATACGAATCGAACATAAATTATGTAATATTTATGCCCGATTCAACGAAATCAACGAAATTAACGATTTATCAAAATCCGAATCGAGCATAAATTATGTAATATTTATGCCCGATTCGGCAGAATCAACGATTTGCCAAAATCGAAAAGCAATCTCGCAATCGATAACAAAATTGCAAGCGAACCCTAGTTCGTATAGAGGGCACTCGACCGAGTGCCTAGCCCACTCGGTCGAGTGGCACCCCAAAAATCGAGACATAAGTGTTTTTCGACCTCCACTCGGTCGAGTCTCGCAATGACTCGGTCGAGTGGCAGCGTACTCGGTCGAGTTCGTCAATAACTCGATCGAGTAGGGTCTAAAATACGGGACAGAAGCCTTCTTTCGAGGACCACTCGGTCGAGTCCTTATATGACTCGATCGAGTGGCCTTATCACAACAATACCGTGAGTCCCACATCGCTTTTTCTTATCTCGATAATATTTTCTTGTGACTTAGGTCAACACGTGTCAAGTCTATCACGTGAAACATCACTTTTCAAAACCATGCATCTTTCCATATTTTATTATTCGCAAACCGTTATTATCGTTATACCGTTACTAACAAGTTTGTTATTTTTCTTATCGATTTATTTTGTTTATTTTATTGTACTAAAATGAACCCACATGCTAAATTTAACTTTGACGTTAGAATTAGTTGCATTAAATCGATCTAGAAACCCATTCAATTTCCCACATGCTTAGGGAAAACAGCGTTTGCGTATCATTTAACCGAACTACTAACGCGCGTATTAGAAAGTCATTCGATATCCTAGTAGAGGCCGCTAAGTGCGGGCGGGGTTGGGTGTTCTTAGTGAACTTCCCAACTTGTACCCTCACCCCTTACTCAAAACCTCGGTTTCCGGATGCCTGAACCCGTTGGCGCACGAGAGTCATTCAATACACGATATCCGATAATGTCGGTATCTGTATCAAATGCAAAGGGACGAGCCCAATAAACTCTGACATCGGAAATGGGCCACACTTTGTGCATGGCCCACTACGACATAGAGTGGGTTCGAACGGGTCCGAACTCCCACAAAGTTCGGTGGCGACTCCACTTCGATTTAAATTTCAATTCGATCCATTCTCATATGGAGATTCATTCGCCTCCCCAAACCCGCGCGTTGCCGTGTCGGGGTGGACCTATGTCATGTCCACAGAGTCTAAAGCAAAATCACTCACATCTATAATGAACTACGAATATGATTTGATTTCGTCTAAACGCGGATGCGTAGGCAACCCTTCCAAGGGTACAACCAACAAAAATGACAAAATCGATTACTCGATTCACATGCAAATCAAAACCTCTCCCCCACGTTCCGGTTAACGAGTGATTTCAATGACGAAGCACGAATGACGTGCCGAGGACGGGGTGAAAACCCGAAAGGGCGCCCCGGCCAAAATGAAGAAACGAGTTGCAAGTCGTCGTAAAAAAAATGACGTGCCGAGGATGGAGTGAAAACCCGAAAGGGCGCTCCGGGCAAAATGAAGAAACGAGTTGCGAGCCGTAAAAAAAAGAGAAAAAAAAAGAAAAAAAGACAAAACAAAAGGTGAGCCGAGGACGGAGTGAAAACCCGAAAGGGCGCTCCGGTTAAAATGAAGAATCGAGTTGCGAGCCACCACAAAACAAAATGAAGTAAAAAAAATGTGCTTCTCATTAATAAAAAAAAAAAAGTTAAATCGAGCCTTTGTCGAGACCCTTTACATCGAGCATCCGAAACCCGGCTACTCCGAAAAATGGCAACGTGTCAAAACCCTACAAAAGCTAGTACTAATACGCCATATAATATCAATTAATAGAACATAATACAAAGCGGCTGGTTTCTACCAATCCAACATCTTTCCCTTTTTCTTGCCTTTCGGGTGTGCTTGTTCGAATCTTTCACCATCGGCCCCTCCTAACGCAAGCTTCCACTGCCCTAGCCAAAAGCAAGCCTAGCCAATCCCACTTCCCCTCCTCACTTACATTTTCAATATGGGTCTTGTCGGTCTCGACCCGTTTAGATGAAATGACGAATACTACGATCGGTTACGCCGTCTTCGGTCAGGCACTTAGCGACATTTGCCCACATAGCTCCCTTATTCTGTAGTACAGTCTTTTCCACAATCCTTAACCTTTCTCTCACATCCGACAACCCCGGATGTCAGGAACGACCTCCTGATGTTGCTAAACCCCTTTCTTACAGGCGAAATGCCCGCGCAAGAGTGTCAGGTCCACACGGACGGTACATTTCGTCCATCGGATCCACCAGACTTAGACATTTTTTTATTTTATTTTTAGGGGGATAAACTACCCCACCTAGGCGTGTTGTAGCCCCGAATGACATCGTCAATTCGTGTCTATGGCCAAGTACGACATTGTCAGTAAGATATAAAAAGTTGTCTAACTTTTTTTTCATTGCCTCATTTTAAACATGAATGTCGAGACAGTGACACTTGTCTCCCAACACTGAACACGCACTCGGTAGATACACTTTAGCTAGAAAGCATTTCTTACATATTTACACGTCTCGAGTCAAACATTTTAATCGACGTACTACTTGATCCAAATACCGGCTCAAACTAACGCATTTTAAGAATCCCGAAAAAGCAATTTCGTACTCTTATGCAATCTCAACGCATTCTAAACGCCCTAAGCTACGACGAAATTACAAACAAACCAAACTTGAAGTGATTACTTGTCATCTAAGTCAACATTTCAAGAGCAAAACAAAAAACGCAAGACTAACAAATCAATCAAAATACTAAAAATATAAAATATACAAACTATACAAATCCAAACACGAACCGTGTTTACAAACTTGGGAGGACCCCTAGAAGCTACGCCTATAGCTATCACAAACTCACCAATATCCTCATCTAGATCTAGATCGTCCAAATCAAGAATAGGAGACTAAGTACCACCCATACCCGACAGCATGTCTAGGGTAGCTGTCTCCGGAATTCCTCCAACATCATCGGTAGCGCCCGTAGCATGACCCTCACCCTCAGCCTCAACCCCAACCTCTCTTTCCGCCTCAATCCCGAACCTAGCCTCACCGTGCGTCGAGGTCTTGCACTGAGTCCGAGCCAGATGCTCCTCAAGCTTGGCAATCTCATTGTCCTGGGATTGCAGGAGCGACATCAACTTGGTCTCTTCCGTCTCGAGCTCGGTCACCCGAGTCTCCAGCTGCCCCACCATATCCTGAGTATCCTACAAAATACACCCACACCTTAGGAAAAGATACAAATAGCCTAGAAAGCCAACCCTAGGTGCATGTACTCACCGACCGAGACCTCGAAGTATCACAAGAGACTCTCGACGCATAGGCCCGGAAGCAGTTGGCGGCCTGCCACAACCGCTGATGGGAAGCAGATGAAACTTGAGAGGCGAAACCAAACGAATTAGCCAAACTAAAACTAGCACTTGAGAACCCAAATCCAAGACAAAAGACCGAAACTTACCCGATACACTCAGTCACTCCATCCCAGCCTCCATCTCCTCAACGGAACACGAGAGAAGAGGCTCTATAAAGGCTTCCCCAGCCGCATTGACACTAAGCAGCGCCAAGGGGAAGTCTGGAGGCTGAACAACATTAGCCGAATCGGCCAGCTAAAAGAAAACCGAAGCGATCAAGAATGAAAGCAAACACTAAACCATAGGACAAAACAAACGATAAAACCAGAAATCGAGTACTCACCATGAGGCGGTGGCAAGTTGGCAGATGTGAGATAGATAGAAGGCACCAAGCACCAATAGTGCATCGCCTCCCTCTCCGTCCCTACCCTCACGAGCCTCTGCAGTGGTCGGTGGTCTAAAAATAGTCCGGGGAGGATTAACCGGCACCCTGAACTCGTCATATAAGCACTGACGCACCAACCTCTCGCCTAGATACCATACCGGGCGAAGCAACGCAGGAAGGAGCATCCTCCTGTAGCTTATGGGCCCGAACTCCGCTCCCACGTACTCGGGAAGACCCTCGTAGTCGGCCCAAGGACGGGCCACAAACTACAAAACCGACACTTCAATAATTCTAAACCTTGGGGGCTGCTAAGTAAAAATAAACCGTAAGAAGGAAACTTACATCCTCAATGCGCAGCTGGTTCACCAGCACATTCTCCAATGAGTAGTGACTTGATATGTGTGTTTTGTAGTGTTTATTTCGCGTGTTTGGTCCCACTTTCTTTGGAGGAATCGCTCTTTAGGGCGGTTTTGAGGCTAACGCTTCTTCTAGCATATTTTAGGTTCCTAATGCTCATCATGGAGAAGTGGAACGATTCTGTCTCGTTTCCGATGCATATGGAGCCAATGAAGAGAAGCGACGATGATTCGGTGACTAAGACTCGATCCCGAGTCCCTTGGAGCCCATTTGAGAATATACCGAGCACCGAGCATCAATAAGAAGCCTAGGAAGACCAAGTAGGGACCCATCACAGCTAGGAAGCACTCCATCACGGTCGGGAAGCAAACACGAGAGAAGAAGGCTACAGATAGGCCATCCCGACCATGACCACCACCATCACGGCCTGAGACGGGGCCCCATCACGGCCGGGAAGCCACCATCACGGTCGGGATGGCCATGTTTTCTCCCCCGCTTCGACGCTTCACCTCCCTTATTCATGCCACCCTATAAATATCCCCCTCTTGTATTGTTTTAAGCATGAAACCCTATATATACTTTAGGTTAGATTAGCTTAGATTAGGGTATATTAGCTTAATCCCTCCTTAATTACTCTTCCATTAGTCCTTAAATCTAGTTTAATCCTTGTTTCATCTTTGAATTCTTGAAGACTTGTATTGGATTATCCAATCTTGACAACATTGGTTATCCTCTTGGGTTTATTTTATTCAAAGATGGTTCCTTTCATTCTCTCTTGTAAAGATGGTAGAATCTCTTCCTCTTTTATTTAAAAGTTTGAATCTTTGTTTGTGTTATTTGTTGAGAATAGTTTAGATTTCAATATGAATGCTTTTGTTATGAGTTTTCTTATAATTGTTGTTTGTTCTCCATTAGATATGTTTGAGTAGTCTCCTTGCTAGGATTAGTAGGGGAATTCGGTGTCTTCATGGGTGATTAAGGGTTTGTTTAAGATGTGGTGGTAGTTTTGGTTGCTTCTTGGTTGTATGCATGGATCATGTTTGATGAAATGCTTGAATGACTTGTAGTTGCAAATACATGTCTTCTTGCCTTCTTCTTGTGACCTTGTATGTTGCTAGGATGGGTTCTTGCGCGAGAGCGGGGAACCTCTAGGACGGTTTTGGAGCGAGAGCCCGGATTATGCCTAGATAGCTTGACTACCCTTTCGTTCTTGTTCACCCTTGATTGTCTCGACACCCTTGAACCCGACCTAATCCTAGTCCTTCTCTTATTGAATTCTCCATCCTTTTAGTCATTGTTTCTATTGTTAGTTGTCTCAATTTAGTATTAGTTGAATTGTTGTAGTTTATGCAATTCTTAGTCCTTAGCCATTGTCCAACCCAAAACAATTATTCTCCTTGTGTCTTCTTCGTTTAGTAGACGTTAGTCTAGTTTGCACTCAATCTCGATAATTTTCCTTCATTTTTCGCCTAGAATTTAGTCTAAAATCGTGGCATACTTAGGTTGGAACTCCCGTCCCCGAGGATCGACTCAACTTACCCTAGCTACCTAGCTTAGGTTAGTTGATTATTATTTTTGATCGGTAGGATAGACGACAAACACCTACCATCAAATTGGCGCTGTTGCCGGGGCGGCGTAGTTTAGACTTTTGTGTGCTTAGTTTTAGACTTGGTTCTTGGTTTTCGTGTTTTCTCCTTCTTGTTCATCTTTGTTCTTTTCTGTCTTTTCCTAGTGCCTCAAAAGCACTAGGACTCTCATGTTTGCTCAAGTGCCTACAGGTGATTTATTTTCTCCCTCTATGAATCAAGGTGATGCATGCCATGATGTCTCCTAACTTCTATCAAGCTTCATGGGGTAATCAAGAAACCCGTGGGTATGAATTTTAGGGATATGGAAACAACCTCCATCAAGTGAGTTCTTATCAACGTTATGATCATGGTGGTTATTACTCAAATTATCATCGTGAACCCACCATGTTTAATCATAATTCTTCATATGGAAGTCAATCTCCCCAAAACCCACCATATTACCCATCACCTCAACATTATTATGATGCCCCACCCCTTGGGCATCATCAAGGTCTTCAAGGAGCATTCCAAACCCCAATGACCACCAAATGCCCAACTTGGAGTTATCTCAATCGATTCTTCAAATGCAAAAGAGTCAAGAAGAAATGGCCATCCAAATGCAAAAGGATCAATATGAATTCACACTACAAGAAATACTTCATATAGCTACCGTTCACGCGCGACTGAAAAATTCAGTCACTTATTTAGCGACTGAAAGTCGAAGGATAAGAGGAAAAATTGAATAGCCGTAGCGACTAAAAACGGTCACAAAAAAAAATGGTGCGACTGAAATCGGTCGTAAAAAAAAAGGCGCGCGACTGATTTCGGTCGCTAAGGGTCTGATTTTTTTTTAAATAAGCGAACACCCCCCCCCCCCCCTCCCCCCTCCCCCGGTACAATCTCTCATTTCACTCCCTCTCTCTAAAACCTGTCTCCCTTCTCTCTAAAACTCGCCCCTCCTCCTTTCCTCTTCATTCCTTCTTCAATTCTCTCATTTTCCTTAAGGTATGTTTATCTATCTATATTTAGTTTCAATTATTTGTTAATTTCTGTTTTTATCGATTTAAATAAAATAGTTATTGGGTTGGATAGTTTTTTAGTTGTCGGAATATTTAGTGTAGTTAGAATGTTAATCGCTCAATAGGTTCCCCAATTTAAAATAGGTAGATTGTTAGTATAAAATTAGGGTTTTGTGGTTAAGTAGTTGAATGAATTGAGTTGTTTTGATGTGTTAGGAAATTGGAAGTGAAATACAATTATGCCGATTTAGTGATGTAATTATATACAGATTGAGTGCAAATAGTACTATGTTTAGGTGAATTGAGAATTTTACAGAATATGTGAGTAATGTATATATATTAGTTTTTAGAGAAAATAATTTGTATGTGGTTATTGTCTTAATTTTTTTAGATAAAAAAATGAAGAGACAGGAACGAAAATGGATGTATGGGGAAAGATTGGATAAGAGACGGCGTCCCACAAAGGAATTTTTAGAGGGTATTAGTAGTTTTCTTGAGTTCGCTAGAACCCATCCCGAACACGCGTCAGAGGGTAGATTTAGGTGTCCTTGTGTGAAATGTAAGAACCTCAAATTCTTGGATAATATTCTGATTAAGGAACATATTATCTCAAATGGGTTTAGCCCTAATTATTATTATTGGATTTGTCATGGTGAGACGTCTGCTGTTGAGGAATCTGAGGTGGATCAGAATGAGGGCGGGGTGAGAGGAATGATTGTTGATGTGGTTGAGTGCAATTTGTTTAATGATGAGAGCATGTATACTAACGACGATGACCAACCAACCCCACAAGAGCCAAACCCACGAGCGAAAGCTTTTTTTTTGATATGTTAGAGGTTGCGGAGAAGCTATTATATGGAGGGTGTGATGTGACATTGTTAGAAGTCGCGTCTATGGTAGTGACCCTTAAATGTGAGTATAACCTACCGTTTGGGTGCGTAGACGGTGTCGCTGCGTTGATTGAAAAACTCATCCCAAACGACAACATTATGACCAAAACATTCTACAATACCAAAAAAATTAATTAAAGGTCTTGAATTTCCGCATCAAAAGATCGATGCTTGTCCCGATGGATGTATGTTTTTTTGGAAGGACGATGTCGTGCTTGAGGAATGTAAGATATGTGGGAAGGGTAGATACAAAAGTGTAGATGAGAATATTATTTTGAGGGGTAGGAAGGGAAAGATTGTTGCGAGGACTAAAAAACCTATACCACTTAGTCAACTTACCTACTTTCCCATCGCCCCTAGACTTCAAAAATTATATGCAACCAGAACCATTGCCGAACAAATGAGGTGGCATAAGGAAGAAACTCGTGTAGAGGGGAAGATGTGTCATCCTAGTGATGGGGAGGAGTGGAAACGCTTTGATAGGATTTAATACCCTGAATTTGCTGAGGAACCCCGTAACGTGAGACTTGGGTTGTGTACTGATGGGTTCGCCCCTTTCGGTCAGTTCGGTAAGTCATACTCATGCTGGCCTGTCATGGTCACACCGTACAACTTACCCCAATGGCTTTGTCTGAAACCACCGTTCATCTTCCTTTCTCTCATTGTTCCCAGCCCAAAAAATCCAAAAAACCACTTTGATATTTACTTACAACCAGTGATAGAGGAATTGAAACTCTTGTGGGAAGTAGGGGTGGAGACATATGATGTGTCGTTGAAACAAAATTTACAGCTTAGAGCATCGCTTTTGTGGACTATAAACGATTTCCCTGCGTATGGTATGTTGAGTGCTTGGTCTACGGCGGGCCAAAAAGCGTGTCCTTGTTGCATGAGTGAAAGTAAAGCATTCTACCTAAGTAATTCAAGCAAAATTAGTTGGTTTGACTGTCATAGACAGTTTCTACCCGAGGGTCACATGTACATGAAGAATAGGAGAGCTTTCAAGAAGGGTGAGGTGGTGCTGGATGAGGCACCGATTCGTCTCCAAGGTGATGAGATTTGGGAGGTGATTTCAGAGTTCCCATCTACTGTTGACGGGACCAATCAAGAGTTCAAAGATCTTAAGAAATTAAAAAATGGTTGGTTTAAAATAAGCATCTTCTTCGACCTTCCATATTGGAGTACTTTATTACTCCGACATAATCTGGACGTGATGCATATTGAGAAGAATATCTTTGAGCAACTGATTCACACCGTCATGGATGTAGAGGGTAAGACATGTGACACCGTAGGATCCCGAAAGGATTTGAAAAAAAATTGTGACCGTCCGAAACTGCATATCAAGCGGGATGGGTCCAAGCCTAGGGCCTTGTTTAGCCTTGATAAGGCTCAGAGAAAGGCCGTGTTAGAGTGGGTAGGGAAACTGAAGTTCCCTGATGGGTACGCATCTGATTTTAGTCGGTGTGTGGACATTAAGAACCTGAAGCTCCAAGGCTTGAAGAGTCACGACTTCCACGTGTTCATGGAGCGGTTACTACCTTTGGCGTTGAAGCACCTGCTGCCGGAAAGTGTTTGGAATCCTATCACTGAGATATCTCAATTTTTTCGAGATTTGTGTTCGTCGACAGTTACAAATGGCGACATGACTCGTTTGGAGGATCAAATTCCTCAGATACTATGCAAACTTGAGATGATCTTCCCACCCTCCTTCTTTAACTCAATGGAGCATCTACCGGTCCACTTCCCCTAAGAAGCTAAAGTGGGAGGACCGGTACAATTTAGATGGATGTACCCGTTTGAGAGGTGAGAACTTTCAACTACTTACTTACCCACTAACTAACGTTAGACACTATAATTTGATAATAACATAATTGGTTGATGATTGTCATAGATTTCTCAACCATTTGAAGAAAAAAATTGGTAACAAGGCGAGGGTTGAGGGCTCCATATGTAATGCTTACTTAACAGAGGAGATAACCAGAACATATTCTTTGTATTTCGAGAATGAAGTGAACACCAAAGCCAAAAATCTAAACCTAGAAACACCCAAGACGACGATTGACCCCAACATACCAAACTTTTTTCAAAGTAAGGTAGGTGAGGGATCGTCATCAGCTGGCGGGTGGAGGACATTAGATGAGAAGGAGTACAATCGTGCTCACCTATACTTGCTATCAAACTGCGAAGTTTTGGAGCCGTACGAGAAGATATTTGTAACAGAATTTGTAGCTGCTAATCCACATTTAAATGCTGATGATGTTTGGAATAAGCATGAGTAACAGTTTCCCAAATGGCTTAAGGAGCATGTAATTTCAGAGAATATTCAGGATGATTTGGTTAGGAGTCTAGCATTAGGTCCTTTGTGGAAGGTTAGGACTTGGAACCGGTATTCGGTTAGTGGTTTCAATTTCCATACATTTGCCCATGGTAGCAGTAGGAGTAGATGTAATTTCGGTGTGAGTGTGTCGTCACTTGAGGGTGATGATTACTATGGTCTATTAGAGGACATCTTCGAGTTGTGCTATGTTGGAAATGATCGTGGGTATAGAGCTGTGGTATTTAAATGCGAATGGAAGGACAACTTTGTGCAAGGTACTAGAGTACATGAAAGGTACAAACTAGTTGAAGTTAATCATACCAAAAAATACTCCAAGTACGATCCGTTTATACTTGCACATCAAGCACACCAAGTGTACTTTGCGCCTTATCCAACCACAAAGAACGACAGAACTGTAAACCAGTGGTGGGCGGTGTTTAAAACTATGCCACGGGGGCACTATGACACTGACCTCTTCCAAGAGGATGTCATTTCTAGTGGTACAACATTGTCTCCAGTTGATGAGAATCTTTTCGCAATTGATGATGATGACAATAATGAGGTGGATGTGGGGGAAGATTTTGAAGACGATGAAGGTGATGAGGAGAAGTAAGGTGCTTCTAGTGATATGGTCGAGGAGGAGGACGACACCAATGATTTAGAGGTCAATGACGAGGAGGAGGAAGATGACTACGAGGAAGAGGATGTGGAAGGTTCGAGTAGGCAAGTGGAAGATGACAACGACAGTGACGATGATTTTTAGTAGGGTATAGTTTTAGTAAGTTATATTATTTCGACATAGTAATCTGCATTATATATTTTGGGCAAATTATTTCAATATTATGATGTCAATTTCAAACTTTCTACTGTTATATGTCTGCAGATATGATGTTGGGCAGCAGGCTGCGGTATGGTAGTTCGAGCAGCAACAGGGAGCAGCAACGAGCAGCAACAGGAGGACCAAGAAGAGAACCGTCGGGAGGAGGTTCAACAAGAGGATAATGAGGAAGTGGTGAACAACGATGAGCAACCAGAACAACTGCAACAGGATCCAGGGCTTCAATATACAAACGACGGGCGCCAGATTATTAGCCCCGAGCACACATGGTGAGACATTATATTTCCTTTTTTTGTGAGACATCATCTTATTTCACTCTTTGGTGTAGGTTTCGTACTCGTGCGGTGGTGACTGGTGTCAAGGACAGTTTCATGAATGAATTGACTACTTACTGCACGAGTTGGACGAAGGTGCCTCAGTGGCAACGGGAGAAGTGGTTTGCCAACTTCAAGGTGCACCAATTTTTGATTTTTATTAATTATCTGTTACTATTTACGGATTACTAATACAATGACAACAAACGATCTTGCAGTTGAAACACTTTTACAACGACGGTCTCAAGGTGGCTGTGAGAGACAGATACATGGACGTCGCGAAGGAAAGACACAAAGACATGATGTGGAAGTTGGCGAACGATGGAAAGGCCCAGAAATTCCTTAAAAGTTCGATTACTCAATTAGTGTTAGTACTTGAATAGAAAGATGTATATATCTTCAAAACGCTTATTGATCTCAACGTGTATGAATTGTAGGTGACGCCATCCAACAGTTCAAAACAGCCCGCTCCGACCCGAAGTTCCTTACAAGATCCGTCCAGGCGAAGAAGAACAAGAGGCGGGGAGGGGACCCCGAGGTGGAGGCGGAGCGCACCCACTACGGTGGGTCGCAGTCGATGCACCAGCGGGCTGTGAATGTTAGTATTTCCTTACCTTTGATTTTTATTTTCGATTCTTATTTAATGTTTTCATTATAAATATAAATGAGAAATCTACATGTACTGTCAACAGTTGAAGAAGCAAACCGGAGAATTCCCTCCGCATGCGCAGTTATTTCTCGCCATGAAGACCAAGGGGAACGACACCACCGGTCGATCGTTCGCTACGCAGAAGGACGCCGATATTTGGGTAAGTTTCGAACATAAGGCTTCATTACGTTTTTTTCTTCACAACCCACCTAATCACGACTCCAATTTCTTGTAAAGTTCGTATATGGAGGCCACTAGAGCGCCCGAGAATGAAGGTATGGGCCCGAGCGATATTTGGTTCAGAGTCGCGGAGGGATACCGCAAGGGAGCGGTGTACGGTACGGGGAACGCTCATTACCTGTAATGGACACCACCTAATGCTCGGGGGGCCCATGCGACCTCGACGGAGTGTGTACCATCCGAACTGGCTGAGATGAGGTCGGAACTGCGGGAGGAGAGGACGTATCGGGCGGCAATGGAGCAGAAGATGAAGGATCAGGATGAGAGGCTGAAGATGCAGGATGAGAGGGTAAAGATGCAGGAGTCCATTAACCTGCAAATTCTGGAAGAGCTACAGCGCCTTAGGAGCATGCATCAGTATAACTGTAACTCCGGCCCCATTCCCCGACAACCAGATCCTAGAGACCCCTTCGGTGACGATGGTAGTGGTGCGCCTGCTAGTTTCCCTGTTAGGTGAGATTGAAAACAGTTCGTAGTTTCTGAATGCTTATTGAAAAAACAGTTTGTAACAACACTTTTAATTTAGTGTATTCACGACGTTTGCTTACTTGGTTGCCAATTTTGGAGTGTGAAGCTTGCGTAACGTTTGGAACAACGTTTGGGATGTTTGAAATGATGTTTGGGATGTATTGTGGTTGTTTGTTTGTTTGTTTTATTGTGCAGATTTTGGCTAGAAAAATAATAAATACAACCGGCCTATTTCAGGTACGACAGCGACTGATATCAGTAGCTAAATTTTTTATTTAACGACTGAAATCAGTCGCTGTAGGACATCACGTCACACCCTTTAGCGACTGATTTCAGTCGCTAAAGGGACACCATAGCGACTGATTTCGGTCGCTAAATTTAGCGACTGAAATCAGTAGCGCGTCTTTTTTAGCGACTGAAATCAGTCGCTAGATGCGACTAACTGTAGCGACAGTTGCTTAGCGACTGTTAACAGTCGTGCGTCTCTTTTTAGCGACAGATGACGGTAGCTAAGCTCAGTCGCCCCAGACTTTAAATCTTGTAGTGTCATGGCCTAATATCAAAGGGAAAACGAGGCATGTAAGGCTAGATTAAATGCTATAGCGGCTAAAACCTTAATGTTTTTAACTCGAACTTCACAACTTTATGAAGGATGTTCATTTGGGAAAGGGGAACAACCCAATAATGAAGCCGCTAATGAAATCCCTTTGAGAAGCGAGACTTTCTATGAAGAACCTTAATTGTCTACCCAAGATGAGACGAATGAGGAAATGATCTTTGATGAAGGCATTGCTAGTGAAGAATTGGATGAGGTTAGTGGGAATTTGAAGAGTTTCATTGATGAAAACACAATTGGGTCTCATCTTGCCTTTTCTCAAGAAGAAAGTGAAGTTGCCATTGACCTTGTTGAAACCGGACACAACGGACTCAAGGTTAATTTGGGTGATGAAAACACCGATAAACTAGAGGAAATCCAAGAGTCTACCCCTTCCATTCTTGTTGAACCTTCAATCCCCTTCACTTGCCCTCCTCTTGACCATCACACCACTTCTTATGAGCCTATTATTGAGGAAGAAGGAGTTGGGAAAGAAAATCTTTGGGATGAGTTGAGTGAGGTATTAGAAGTTGTGAAGTCATGGGATATGAATGATGAAATCAAGTCGCCCATATGTGAAAATCCAATAAAATATTGTGAACCCCTTGTGTGTAACTTGGATCTTGGTTTAGAAGAGATTGAAACCGCTTGTATGAGTTTTAAATCTCTTCTTATTGATGATGTGGGGAAGAACGATGTTTTAGGATTTGGAGATATTGGGCCAAAACTTGTTGATGACTTGGGAATGGTTGATGAAAAGAAGAGGGTTAAACTCCTTTTTGACTCTTGTGCTAGAAATTCGAGCTTTGGTTATGCTAGGAGACGGTACTTAGGGAGGAAGAGGTCGTTTAAGCTTGTTGGTTGGAAAGACCCCAGAGACCACATGAAACAAGATAATGGGTCTTTGGATGACTACTTCTCGCTTCCGACTTGGAAGCTTTGGATGATAGCTTGGCTCGGCTACGTGAGCCTTCATGAAGATGTTGCAAGAGCCTTTGACTTTCTCCTCCGAGCCCTTGAGGGATATGGGATCGTAGATGATTATAGTGACAAAGAATGAAATCCCTCCACCACTCTTGGTTTGACGGAGTTCCTCAATAACCGTCATGTTGTATATATCTCTTTCCCCTTATTTTGAGTTTTTGTTTTTGTTTTTTGTGTGATTTGTTTGATTCTAGGTTTTGTAAGTTTTGTGGAGATCTTGTCATTTTGAATTTTCTTGAGTGTTGTGAGGGAGATATTTTTTATGGAAGTTTTTGAGATTAGTTGATAGGTTTGAAGTGAAGATGAAGAGTTTTGAAGAGTTGTTGGAAGATAGAAGCTTTGAAGCTTGGTGGAGGAAGTCGGTTTTTGAGCTTTTTGTAAGCTTTTAGGAACGAGATTCTTATCCCGTAGTTGACAATGTTCTTAGGGTGGAAGGCTTGGGATGATCAAGAAGAATGAAGAACTAGAGATGTGTCACGACCGTGATGAACCCTTCACGACCGTGACGAATTGTGCCATAAAAGACAGCTCACTGGAGTCGCTTCCCACCCGTGAGCCACTTGATCCCGGCCGTGATGCCACCGTCACGCCCGTGACGGGTTCCAGCCATCCACCTTCGCCTTCTTTTCTTCATTTAAGCCCCACCTCACCACTTTGCACCCCCACCCAACCTCCCTGCTCACCTTTGCCTCTATCATTTCATCCTTACACTTCAC
Source organism: Agrostemma githago (assembly GCA_958450325.1). Classification (NCBI taxonomy): domain Eukaryota; kingdom Viridiplantae; phylum Streptophyta; class Magnoliopsida; order Caryophyllales; family Caryophyllaceae; genus Agrostemma; species Agrostemma githago. The sequence goes on along the minus strand of OY288255.1, from coordinate 29,010,109 downwards.
TTATACACCTTCATCTTATCTTCTCATCACTAAACTCCGAGTTTCCACTTAAATCCCAACCTCATTACACCAATGAAAGCCCGATACTTAAACTTGAGACTACATTTAGGAAGAGGAAGAATATCGATGACAAAGACGAGCAAAGTGCCGAAAATGATCATTGAGACGATGGAGATTGTTGAGTTGCTAACCGTTTGCTAGACAATACTCTCTTTTCTTTTCCATCTTTTATTTGCTTAGTCTTTCTTTGTTTATTCCCCTTCCTTTTATGCTTTTGGTGTCATGGCGGCCCTCGGGGCCTTTTTGGTTATTGCTCCCGATTCTTGATGACGTGACTAAATCGAGAATCCATTGAAAATCCAAATTGACAAGTTTTTTTTTTCACTTTTTCTTTATTTTTATTTCCTTTCGGTAGAATTTAGTCGGAATCGGGGCTAGGTGACTTGATTACACCTAGCCCTCCCTTCCATTTCCTTTTATTTTCTTCTTTTTATTTCTTCCCCTATCCATATCTTTTCTCGTCTCGGCCCTAGGTGACTTGATTACACCTAGGCCCGACACATTCTACCCTTTCTCCACTTTTATTTTAGTTTTTCGCTTTAATTTCCTTAATTTTCTTTTTTTAGTGTCTTCCACAAACTACCGATCGAGCATGAGGGCATTGCTCGATTTAAGTGTAGGGAGCGATATTTTAGTTTAGTTTAGCTTTATTTTTGTAGGTTTTTCGAAAAATTTTAAAATTTCTAAAAATTTGAAAAATTTCATAAAAACCAAAAAGATTTTCTTTTGTGTCTTTGTGTCGTATATTTGTTGTGTTGTGTGTGTTTTGCCTCCCCATTTCCATGAAGGTTGCTTGATCGCCGTGAGTTTCGGAAAGCTCTTGACATCCGGTAATATCCTTCTATCTCTTTCTCCTTTTTCCATTTTGATGTTTGGAGGAGAATTTGTGATGGTGTGTGTTCGGGTGGAGCTTTTTGGAGATTTTGGTAGATGCGGTTGCTTTCTTGGAAAGTTTGGGGTGGTGTTTGTTTATTTTTTGTGTGTATTTGTTTTGTATTGTTTTGTTTTGTTTGTCTCATTTTCTTTTGTCTTTGTTTTGTCTTGTATAGTTCGTGAGTCTAGTGTAGAAAATGTTTTCGAAAACCCGGTTTTGAGGCTAGTGAGCAAGTGTTTCCTTTCCCTTTTTAGTGACACGAATCGATTCTTGGACTTTAATCTAGTAGAATGACTTTAAATCAATAGTTTAGTTGGTTCTTTACCTTGTGTCCACCTAGTCTACAAGGGATTTATTTCGGGATTTGCATATTGACCACCCACGGAGTGAAAAGGCCTTGGCTGCCGAGTCCCGTCCTCCTAGGTGACCATGTTCGAAATTGTTTGATTAGTCCAAGTTTTCCCCCTTTTTATGGGTTTGAAGGGAAGCGCGCGCTCGACATACCCATTTCCCTACCTTCTACACATATTTCAAAAATAAGTTGCATTTTATCGAGGTTTCTATACTTGGTCGTGATGATTGCCTACAATAGAAAATTTAGCCAAAAGGGCAAACCAAGGCAAAAAGAAAGAAAAGAAAGAAGAAAAAGAAAAGGCACAACAAATCAAAAACAAAATACAAAAGCAGAAAAAGAAAAGGCACAACAAATCAAAAACAAAATACAAAAGGAGAAAAATAAATGGCATAACAAATCAAAAGCAAAATACGAAAGAAGAAAGATGCCAAGAAAATCATTTCTCAAAAAATCTTACCCCTCAAAAATAAGCCTTTTACCGATTGTTATCGTGAAGAGCCTACCAAAGGACCGAGTCCCTAGGAAGGATGATAACGGTAATGGTCGGTATTCCGTAACTGTGCAACCATATCCACCTTTTTACTTGGACTAGTTGAGCTATTTTTGGGCATGGGACGACCCTCTTGGCTTGCCGTAAAGGAGGCGGGGTTTCACTTTACCTACAGTGTCGACTAACTCCGTGGTTCATCCCCTTTCCATCCCGCCTATCGTCCCGTAGTACGTTCTTAGAAGGTAGGGAGGACGTAGGTAAGTTACCAACGTTTATATTGCTTTGTTGTCATACTATTAGGGTTTGGACCATATCGATTTATGTTATTAGCTTGGGAACGTTATCACTTGCCTTGAGTCCTTAACCGGTGTTTCTTTCATTGCTTTGTTGAGGGAAGCGGTATTTGTTTCTGCTTGGATGCAACCGATTGTTTGTTTGTTTGTTTGTCTGTTTGTCTGTGTGTTTTCGTGTTCGGTTGTATCCACAGTTTTGTCGCAAGACCTCACTTGCCTTGCGGAGAGCACTTTTCCTCTAAGTATTCTCGCGTGAGTTTAAAGGGCGTAGGGTGCACTAATACCCGCTTGGCTAGTATTTTAGTTTCTATTAGTTAGTAGTTAGTTCGTGGTTACTCGAGGGCGAGTAAGGGTTAAGTGTGGGGGAGTTGATATGTGTGTTTTGTAGTGTTTATTTCGGGTTTTTGGTCCCACTTTCTATGGAGGAATCGCTCTTTAGGGCGGTTTCGAGGCTACTTACGTTTCTTCTAGCATAATTTAGTTTTCTAATACTCATCATGGAGAAGTGGAACGATTTTGTCTCGTTTCCAATGCATATGGAGCCAATGAAGAGAAGCGACGATGATTCGGTGACTTAGACTCGATCCCGAGTCCCTTGGAGCCCATTTGAGAATATCCCGAGCACCGAGCATCGATAAGAAGCCTAGGAAGAGCAAGTAGGGACCCATCACGGCCGGGAAGCACTCCATCACGGTCGGGAAGCAAAGACGAGAGAAGAAGGCTACAGATAGGCCATCCCGACCGTGACCGCCACCATCACGGCCGGGATGGCCATGTTTTCTCCCCTGATTTGACGCTACACCTCTCTTATTCATGTCACCCTATAAATACCCCCCTCTTGTATTATTTCAAGCACGAAACTCTAGATATACTTTAGGTTAGATTAGCTTAAATTAGTGTAGATTAGCTTAATCCCTTCTTAATTACTCTTCCATTAGTCCTTAAATCTAGTTTAATCCTTGTTTCATCTTTGAATTCTTGAAGACTTGTATTGGATTATCAAATCTTGACAACATTGGTTATCCTCTTGGGTTTATTTTATTCAAAGATGGTTCCTTTCATTCTCTCTTGTAAAGATGGTAGAATCTCTTCCTCTTTTATTTAAAAGTTTGAATCTTTGTTTGTATTATTTGTTGAGAATAGTTTAGATTTCAATATGAATGCTTTTGTTATGAGTTTTCTTATAATTGTTGTTTGTTCTCCATTAGATATGTTTGAGTAGTCTCCTTGCTAGGATTAGTAGGGGAATTTGGTGTCTTCATGGGTGATTAAGGGTTTGTTTAAGATGTGGTGGTAGTTTTGGTTGCTTCTTGGTTGTATGCATGGACCATGTTTGATGAAATGCTTGAATGACTTGTAGTTACAAATGCATGTCTTCTTGCCTTCTTCTTGTGACCTTGTATGTTGCTAGGATGGGTTCTTGCGCGAGAGCGGGGAACCTCTAGGACGGTTTTGGAGCGAGAGCCCGGATTATGCCTAGATAGCTTGACTACCCTTTCGTTCTTGTTCACCCTTGATTGTCTCGACACCCTTGAACCCGACCTAATCCTAGTCCTTCTCTTATTGAATTCTCTATCCTTTTAGTCATTGCTTCTCTTGTTAGTTGTCTCAATTTAGTATTAGTTGAATCGTTGTAGTTTATGCAATTCTTAGTCCTTAGCCTTTGTCCAACCCAAATCAATTATTCTCCTTGTGTCTTCTTTGTTTAGTAGACATTAGTCTAGTTTCCACTCAATCTCGATAATTTTCCTTCATTGTTCGCCTAGAAGTTAGTCTAAATTGTGGCATACTTAGGTTGGAACTCCCGTCCCTGAGGATCGACTCGACTTACCCTAGCTACCTAGCTTAGGTTCGTTGATTATTATTTTGATCGGTAGGATAGACGACAAACACCTACCATCATGACTCGTCGTTCTCTTGGCTTGAGCCAACCTCCACTCAATCCTCGCCGGTAATCTAGCCGAACGGGCACACGCCGTCCTAGGTGCCAATTGAGGGAAATAGGATTAAATCCAAGCCTGCAAAACCCCAAAAACATCATTAGTAACACCAAGCCGAACTATGCAATACCCGAGAAACGAACACGAAGGCAGTAACTAACCTCCAGCACGAGGCCTGGACCCACGATAAGTAAAGCCGAGCCTGATTCCATCTTCAGTGGCCTCACCATGACTTGTTAGCAACGGGTCATCTCTGCGAAAGCCGCGGTCGCCTAATCAAATCGTCCTAGCTGATCTAAATCAGCTAGGAAAGCAAAAATCCTAGTACTAAACCTCTCGCCCTTATCCGAGAAGTGGGTCGATCTTAGGAAGTACCACAACCACAGAAGGGCATCCTGCACCGGTGTGTTCGGTACTCCACCCTCTAATACCGCCACCCTCTCGAAGTGATTGGTAATGTGCGAACTCACCCGTGCATAAGACGTACTATAAGCCTCACATCCAAACAATCCCCGATCCAGCCCCGGACCTCGTCACTATCTAACCTAGGGTCCTCGAGATCCCACCTAATCAAATCAGGACCCGCGCCTGACTGTTCAGCCCAAAGCAAAGACGAAAACAATTTGGACATGGTACCCAATAGCCGTAAGACGCACCCTCCTACACTAAACAAAATAAGCAGGAATGGGACACTAACCGATAAAGCAAACATCAAAACCTCCCCTAATCAAAATCAACCCCCCAGCGGAAACATGAAAACCCCTAGCTAATAAGACCACTTGTACAGAAGCACATGACAATTTAAGCATGATATCTGAACAAAGCAAACTCAATCGAATCCCAAAGCATTCTGAAGGTAAATTCTAAACCCGTGAACCTAACGAATCCCAAAACATTCTGAAGGTAAATTTTAAACCCGTGAGTCTAACGAACCCTAAAGCATTCAAAACTCAATTTCAGTTCAATTTTGAATGAGTCCCTAGTAGCACTCAATTCAATTAATTGAGCCCTTTATAGCGCTCAAAACCAATCTAAATGAGCCCCTTGTAGCGCTCAAAACCAATCTAAATGAGCCCCTTGTAGCGCTCAAAACCAATTTAAATGAGTTCCTAGTAACACTCTATTCAATTCAATTTTAAATGAGTCCCTGGTAGCACTCAATTTAAGTCAGAACCAACAATAAACCAAGACTAACACACTAACAATACAAAATCAACAAAAGAATATTAAACCAATACAAAAGACTTCGCCAAGGATATTAAACCAAGACTAAGACACCAACAAAAGACTTAAGCAAAAGACCCATGTCAGAAAACGAAATCACTAAAATAGCAAACCCAAAACAAGTTAGCAAGCCCGGACCCGAGCTCCGACATGTGACCGCAGGCGAAGATGCCAGGTATGTTTTTTAAGCCTTGGCGGACGAGCCTCAAATACGTAGTCCAACGAACTTAAAACGACCCGACCTGACAGCCACTAGGTCGTAATCCTCGATTGACCTGGGCGGCTATACTTTGACTTTTGCCTTGTCCAAGCCTCAGTCAAAGTGGGGGCTTCTGTAAACACCCAGATTTGGACTTGGTGACTGCAGGAGTGCCCGACAAACACCCGATGACGATCAGACTGCAACGCGATGCGAGATTACGATGTTTTAGATAAGTTTTTTTTCTAGAATGGATCAAATAATTACTCGGAAAAATTAATTTAACATCAAGACAACCTTAGTCGTGTCGTCACGGTCGCGTTGACCCTAATTAGAGTCAATTCCGACATCGGGGTCCCGAATCGGCCCCGAAATATGTAAAGTCAAACCCGAGTCAACGCGTCGGGCCGAGCAAACCTCATAACGCGCACCCGAAGCCCACCCGGCGCTGGACGCGCTAGGGTTAGGGGAAAACTTAACCCCCAAGTATACGTATTATACGCATCTTCTCCGTTTTGGAAAGTTTCAAAATCGGATCTTCAAAATCTCAGGCGCCTCACACCAGGCGTCCTACTCTTGGTGCGCACAACCCCAGGCGTCTAAGTTCTGGTGCGCCTGGACTCAGGCGTCCTTTAGGGCGATTTGAACTGCGCGAGCAACTATAAATACCCTCCTCCTTTTGTTCATTCAGACACACAATTCATTCTTCTCCTCTCCGTCTTACTCTTTACGAGTTTCCTCTAACTGAGGTTCGCACTCCGACCCTAGGTAACGATCCACTCGATCGTTGTCCCGATAAGCGAATCGATACTACCCCTCACCTTCGAGCACCCCACTCGATCCGGAGGAGCCTGTGTTCGACTAGCTAACCCCGAGTCTAGCAGCGGAGCTCTGCCAGATTAACTACAGAACCAGCCGTAGTAACAAAACTTTGCCGAAATCACCACAAGGCGAGCTAGGAGAATCCACCTCGAAGTTAAACCATCACTAGGTTGTCATCTAAACAAAATTTTACATTCTTGCACTTTTATTATGCACTACGATAATGTCAAACGTGGACATTAGGTCCATGGCACGTTATAAACATACGTAGTGTCCCAACTTCAACCATAAACACTAAAACACCCTAACTAAACCCGAGTAGTTCCGAGATCCGTTCTCAACTATCTACATGTTGTAGTATACACTGGGATACAACAATATCGAAAATTACAATAGTTACAAATACTAAACTATTAAATTACAACAACGAAAATACAATTGCTTGGATATCATTGTAGAATCGTGAACGAAATCACTCTCCTTCAAGAATAATCGACCCTAAAGTGTCCTGGGTTACACGATTTTCTTGTGGGATAAGACTACAAGTGTACACTCTTATTCCGACACTAGAATTTTGAGCAAGAACTTATGGAGATTGAATGTTATAACTTTTACAAAGAAAAAACCGAGAGAAAAACTAATAAAGAGATGGAGCTTCTGTTTATTTTATTACTCTCCTCCCTCTGTCACTTTTTCATGTTACTACCAAGAATATAATCAAGTGTACGTCATTCCTATCTTAAGAAAAATGAAGTAACCTCCACTACATGCATGGCACCATGCAGAAACATGTGTCAAATTTCAAAAACTGAAAATGTAAGAAAAGAACACGTCAAAAATGACGGTTTTGTACGGTTACAGATATAAGGATCCACACAACTTTAACGGATTTTCCAATGTAACACACCCTGATTACCCATGGTTGTTATACGGGTAAAGACGGAAACATAGACACATACACTTGATTATTTAGACAAACCGTAAGCTCAATTTAGACTTAGACAAGCGTGCACTCCGCACTCCCGACTTGTCATATAGCTAAACCGAGTTCACCCTTCTTTGTAACTAAACCCTGACTACATCAAATGAAACGTGATTAACTCAAATCACCAACATACGTAATGTCCCGTTATAAATGGCACGTTATAAACATACGTAATGTTCCAACTTCAACCATAAGCACTAAAACACCCTAACTAAACCCAAGTAGTTCCGAGATCCGTTCTCAACTTTCTACACATCGTGTCTCGTTTAGTGTACACTCTGAGGGTGCAACTTCTCACTATATGATTTACTTAAACTTCGCATTTACCGCTTTCGTATGATTTATCGCTTTTATGACCTTATAATCGCATGGTAAATCACCTAACACGAAACTCAAAACGTAAACAAGCTAAAACTGAACAAAGCGATGGTCGGGTTCCGTATTAGTTCCGATGCTCACCACCCGTGGTTCGACGCATCCCTATTAATACTGAGCCGACGAGAACGACTAATATCGGTATTATCACGTTAAAACTGATTTGCTAATACGTATAATATTTAGTATCTTCTACTCTCCTATGTGCATCTTTTCATGGCCTACCTGTCACAAGAAATCGCATGCAAAGAATGTAAACGCAATTACTTCGACGACAATAAGCTTACTTGTCCTTAAACAACCGACATAGCAAAGACATAGGGTTAAAACAATGGATGTTATAGTACTTCCGCCACAACAAAGGAACAAAGTTATCATCCCACCGATTGATTAGTAGAGGCCGCTACGTGCGAGCGGGATTGGGTGTCGATGCCTAGTGGATGTTGGCTTCCGAATACGTACCTTCACCCCTTACTCAGAATCGACGGTTTCCGGATGTCCGAAACCATTGGCAATGAGAGTCATTCCAGGCATGGACTGCTTAAGGGTACAAGTCTTTATCTTTAGGTCCCGTGCCCCTCAACTTTAAGCCGGCTAAGTATCAAAGTTGACTTGAACGGTTTCCGAGTCCCCATAATTGACTCGGTGGCGACTCCACAAATCGGCAACGAATTCGGTTCACTAAAAAGATCGCCTTACCAAACATATCGGCCTTTAAACATTTACAACCACGACTCGATCGATTCCAACGGAAACACAGGTGCTTGCACCTGTCTAGTACAAGTCTGAATCGTCATCCGAATCGAGGTCCGAAACATCGCCCCGTACGCGAGATCGGACCGGCCCCCGACTAGGAGGGGGCCGCGTGGGTGGCCGCCGCGATGAAACTGGGTCAATCCTGCGCGGGCGCGCGCAGGTCGCCGTGCGGTGCGGACGGATGTCTACAATTTTTGTTGCTTTTTTATGTACATGATTAAATTTTTAGAAAAAATATTATTAGTTGCATGACTAGCATTTTTGGAGGGAAAAAAAATGTATTATAAAATGGCACACTCCCACCAAAATTTATTTCATCCATACTTTCTTCTATCTAATCTCACTAAATCTAAGTACAACCTAGTCTTTTCCCTTGTCAAGCTCACGAAAAATGTCGGAAGAGAGGAAATCTCACGGTAGGTCCATTATATGCACAAGGTTGTTTATGAGAGAGATAATCAAGGAGGTGGGTCCTTCCACGGTACAAACCGCACTAGTGCGTGCCTCTCCCAGCTACTATGGTAACCGTTTCCTTGTTGATATTTTTGAGGAGGAATAATATACTACGTTCTTAATTTGGGGAAGTTTGAGCTCGATTAATTATATTGGAAAAAATATGATATTTGTGTGATGACGATGGACTTTTTTTTGTTAGTAGTATAATCCCTTTTCATTATAATTCTTGCATATATAATTTAATATAAAATCAAAAGGCACACTAATCACATTCCGTAATAGTAACAATTCTCCGTTATTCACTATTAAAAATTATGTACATAAAATATGTCCGCATTACAATTAATATTAATTTGCATCGCCTAAATCGATTTTAAATTAATGGGATGGAGTACACGTTCCAATAGTGAATAGTATTTTATTATTAATTTATTGAAAATAAGACTACAATTGAGAACACGTTCTAATTGAAGTAATTGAAAATAAGACTACAAAATTTACCTATTAGATTGCTATTGGAATAATTGAAAACAACGGGAGTTTGGAAGAGGAAGAACAAGGGGCAAGTTACAATTCCCCATAACAATAATTAATTGATATACAATTCTCTAAAGTTGTAATTATTATTGTCAATTAATTGTATTCTATAATAAATTGTACGTTCTACTTATATATGACTTGACAAAGTATTTCGGTGGTTCGACTGTACTCGCCAACATTACGATACTATGACGGACTATAAGTAAAAATTACTAGTAAACGATTAGTAAATAGTTGTAAATTATATATTAGATGTACTCCGTACATCTTAAGTAATACGGAGTACGATCGATCCCGTCATAATATTATCGGTTCGTTAATTAGGATGTTGAATATAATTTGGGTCATTTTGCATGTGATATGATATGCATGTAGGTATAATATTTGCAAGAATTTATGAGTTGCATATTTTGCATGTCATCATCAATTTGCTTTTGTATATCAACCGTCATTATAGGCTTTGTTTCTCTTTTTTTTTTTTGTATTGCATGTCACTCAACCTCTTGCATGTCATCATTTGGGTAGCTAAACATTGTGAAAGTAAAGAGAAATGGGTAGCTAAACGAAATACGACAACGGAATACGAGTACTAATCTAACAGCGCACTAATCGAACGGAGTAAGAAGCACTTATAGTTTGTAATTTTTAAAAAGTATCCCAAATAAACCGTCTATTTAGATTTTGCTTTATAAATTAAAAATAGAAGTATAATATCTACTACGGTTTAGAAATTGGACAATTTGAACTTAAAATAAAAACCGAATCTTCGAAATATATTTGCACGTAAATTATCGATTTTTGAATATAACAGTTCCTTGTCCTTCGAATCACTAAACTTAATATTATTAAAAAAAATATAGAAATTGTGAGACCTAATAGTTTGGTTAAAACAAATAACTTCATATAAAATCAAATTTAAAAGGTAACACAAAAAAACCTTCCAACTTCCGTTTCATAAATGTTATTCCCAACCACTCAACCTTTGAAAAAAGGTTAACTCCTTTTAATATTTCTTGCTAAATTCAAATTTAATTGTATTCCCAACCACTCAACCTTTAACTTCTTTTAATAATTCACCTAAAATTGTAGCATTTAAAACATTTTATGTAAAAAATATTTGAACCCTTTATTTTGACATTTGCTCATTTTTAATAAAATATCCTCACATATATTGAGTAAATAGGACAAATATTTACAAAAAAATGAAGGGTTTTGTTAATGGTCATTATAACTGTGGACATGACATAGGTCCACCCCGACGCGGTCACTCGCGGGTTTGGGGAGGCGAATGAATCTCCATATGAGATTGGATCGAATTGAAATTTAAATCGAAGTGGAGTCGCCACCGAACTTTGTGGGATTTCGGGCCCGTTCGAACCCACTCTATGTCGTAGTGAGCCATGCACAAAGTATGACCCATTTCCGATGTCAGAGTTTATTGGGCTCGTCCCTTTGCATTTGATATCGATACCGACATTATCGGATATCGTGTATTGAATGACTCTCGTGCGCCAACGGTTTCGGACATCCGGAAACCGAGGTTCTGAGTAAGGGGTGAGGGTACGTGTTGGGAAGTTCACTAAGAACACCCAACCCCGCCCGCACTTAGCGACCTCTACTAGGATATCGAATGACTTTCTAATACGCGCGTTAGTAGTTCGGTTAAATGATATGCAAACGTTGTTCTCCCTAAGCATGTGGGAAATTGAATGGGTTTCTAGATCGATTTAATGCAACTAATTCTAACGTCAAAGTTAAATTTAGCACGTGGGTTCATTTTAGTACAATAAAATAAACAAAATAAATCGATAAGAAAAATAACAAACTTGTCATGAAAGCGTTAACGAGATTTGAATGACTTTATAGGACTCACGGTTTGACGTGATAAGGGGCCACTCGACCGAGTCATTGGAGGACTCGACCGAGTGGACCTCTGAAAAGGCTTATGTCCCGTATTTTAGACCCTAATCGATCGAGTTATTGGCGAACTCGATCGAGTACACTGCCACTCGATCGAGTCATTGCATGACTCGGCCGAGTGGAGGTCGAAAAAGCATTCTGTCTCGGTTTTTGGGGTGCCACTCGACCGAGTGCGCTAGGCACTCGATCGAGTGCCCCCTGTACGAACTATGGTTCGTTTTGCAATTCGTTATCGATTTCGAATTTGCTTTTTGATTTTGATAATTTGATGACTTTGTTGAATCAGGCATAAATATTATATAATTTATGCTCGATTCATATGCATAATACTCGTCATATACGATGTTCGATTATTGAATCGACATCGAACATTAGAGCGAAACTAAAAAAATGCTATGAGTCGTTTAAGCTAACTAAAAACGATATAAATTTTCCTCCGCGTTTATAGTGTCGTGTTCTTATCGAATTAATGACAGCTATATTAGCATCAACGAAAATCGTATTAGTGTAAACTATTGACTAAACCATTTAGATTCGACATCCAATTATTAAATTGGTATCGAATCTAATGGATTGACACTTTACTTGAATTGAAAGACTTGATTCCCTCCGCATCCCGACATCATAATTAATTCTCGCGAATTGTTTGATGTCGGATCCGCATCAAAAGGTTTCGACCCTTAAATAAATAAATAAAAAACAATCGTCTTTTAAAAAAGGGTTTTAGAATTGATGAAATATGCGATGGAGTATGACGCGAACAAAAGCAAAAAGGAATTATTGTTTAAGTTGACTTGTTTCAATAATCAAACGCTAGGTGTGTCGGGATAAGCGACCGGCAACGCTGGGTGCAATACCCTTGTATATTCGGGTTTTCTTATTCCGACATCCTTCGCATTCGACACAAATTCACAAGTATTTTAATGTTTTTTAATACTAGTAATTATTAGCGATGTTATAGATGCGATAATAAAATTAAAAAAAATGACAACGGACGACGACACGAGGAAGAGAAGAAGAGAAAGGGAAGAACGGGGTTATTGCACCCTCAACCTACATGTTCTTGTTCTCGGACGGAACTCGTTAGATGTGGCTTGCACGTGAGTACCGAGTATGTAGGCTAGGTTATGGTGATTAGGGTTTGGATCCTAGATGCTAGGGTTAGGGTTTGAGTGTAGTGTAGGTTATGGTTTTTGAAAGATTGATAATATGTGTAAAAGTGTGTTGCATGGGGGTTGTTTATATAGGCATGGCTATGTACCTCCGGCTAGGGTTACTCGACCGAGTAGCCCCTTGACTTGGTCGAGTGGCCCAGTCAAAACGCAGTCGGGCTTGAATGAGGGCCCACTCGATCGAGTGGGCTGAGCACTCGATCGAGTGGGTCAGCTGGGTTGCACGGGTCCGGTTTTTGGACCGTGGTTTGGAAATTTTATGGGCTTTGCATCTTGTGGTTGTTTTTTTATGTGTCTCGGAAACAACTTCGACCGGGGTTTGACCCAATCGCAAAAAGTCGGTTTTATTTCCGGTGTCGGTTTTGGCCCAAATTAGCCTTATTTGATTGGAAACGACCCACTGGGCCTGAATTTGAGGTTGGTTTTGTGAGATTTGTACTCCGTAAGTGCTTAAGCCAACAACTAATGGTTTTGAGCCCATATCCGAGCGCGTAGAAACACGTTAGCGTCCGATCATCATCGGGTGTTTTTTGGAAACTGCTATAGACATCTGGCAGTCAAAATGTGGGTGTCTACAGAGCCCCCACTCTGACTGAGGCTTGGGCAGGGCGAAAGTCAGAGTAGCTACCAAGCCAATTAAGACCTGGTCGACTTCCGATCGGGTCGCTTATAGTCCATTGGACTTGCGTGAAGGGCTCGCCAGCCATAAGATAGAAGTCATACCTGAGCTGATGATGATACCTTAGTGGGAAATTTGGACTTGTCGCGTAAGTCCCAGGTGCGCCTATATATGGGCCCATCCCATGAAAAATGCCGCCTTGGGCTTTCCGCTGGGGAGGTATGTGAATTGCGCGGTCCTAAATTGTACCTGTATAAGTTACATAAAATTTTGCATGCAACACGTAGGTGAAACAAATATGACTCGCACTGGGGAAAACGGTTTTTGAATTTTTTGAATTTTTGAAAATTTTGAGATTTTCGAAATTTTTGAATTTGGAATTTTGAAAATTTTGAATTTTTGGAAATTTTTGACTCCTAAAGAAATTTAGGAAAGTTCGGGATGACTATTTCCGTGATAGTATTGAGACTAGGCCTGCAAGTTTAAGCCGGTTGAAATTAGGAAACTTTTGTGTAGGGAAGATATGGAAAGAAAGTTGTGGGATTAATACTATAAATACCCCTCCCTTGTCTTTGATTTTCTTCATAATTTCCTCACAAATCATCCTTCTCAAAAAGAAAGTTCCTTATTCCTCTCAAGAATTTTAACCATGGGTATTGATCGATTGACCGTGATGCTGCAAGAATGGTCCCGATGTTTTAGGGACACGGATAGGGTGGCTCTCAATCAGACGGGTATCACTCAGTTGTATCCTTTCCGTCAGATACAAATCGATCGCTACTTCCTTGATGCTTGCTTGTCCTACTGGGACGACACATATCACGTCTTTGCCTTTCCCCGGGGAGAAGTTTGTCCTTTACCCGAAGAGATTCCTGCTGTGGGAGGGTGGAACCCGATACTTCGTCCTGCCGTCCCGTATTCGGTTTATGACCCGAGGAGGAAGCTTCGAGAATTTTTAGGGCTCTCCCACAATGAGGTATCTCGAATGGCCCGGGACAACAACACAGTTTCTTTGATTGATCTAGCCGAGAAATTTATGAACCCGCATGATGTCCGGGTCAGACCGATTCATAACCGTAGGGCTTTCTCTTTTTGTATGCTCCATGTTTACGCTTTTGAAGGTCACATGGATTTGCTGTCGTGCATGGGCGACGTTCGCCTTTTTACCGTGGTTGACCTAATAGAGACGGAGCATAGCCTGGCCTGGCTTATCACGGGTGAAATCATTCAAGGCTTGGACAATCGCAAGAGAGATTCATCGATTCGTCTAACTGGGAGCACTCGTTTGCTGCAAGTAATCGGATTTTCCCTCGATTTTATTTTCTCGATTTTTGATTTTTGATTTTTATTTTTTTCGATTTCTCTACTACAGTGGGCACTCGATCGAGTGCCCTTGTAAAAAGCCCCCTGTCCGTGTTTAGAGGTACCACTCGATCGAGTGACCCCTAGGCACTCGATCGAGTGCCCTTAGGCAGACGCATGTTTTGTCTCGGAAACTCATATTCCGTTTCCTTTTTTCAGATTTGGCTATATGAGAGGCTATCAGTGATAGATCCTCCCCTTGACGCGAGCAACTATTGTCATAATCAAGTGATGGCAAGGAGGCGGGCTATCGATTTCTCTCGTCAAATTACTCAGAAGTATTGGGACGAGGTGTTGTCTTTTCACGACGGTCCGTTGATCCGATGGGTAGTACCATGGTGACCCATCTATGTTTGGACAGGTTTGGACCCGAGGAACAAAGCTCGCTATCAGGTAATATTGTCTTTTAGGCAGACAGTTCATCTCTACCCGGATCGCATACTAAGGCAGTATGGCTGGACCCAACGAATCCCAGAAGTTGAAGTAGTTGTGAGTGAATCTACCCAACTGACTGATGTGATGTGCGATACTTGGATGCAAAGATGGTACACCCGGCATACTTGGCCCATTCCCAAATCTCGTCACTCAATCTGGGTTTCAGACTCTTATGTGAAGTGGACCAAAGCTGATTCCGCGAAGGCCCGCGCTGCTTTGAAGGTTGGTGAAGCTTTCGACCTGCTACAGAGGGAACAAGTCAAAGATAATAGGGGCTTATTTGACGAAGGAGACACTCCGGCTACCATGGTCCGTCTTATGTCAGGACAAAAGAAAAAGCCCAAGACTCAAGGTGAAGGGTCTAATGCTAGAGGTGCGCGGGGGAAAGTGGGCCCCCAGACTGACTTAGAAAGGAGACTAGGCCCGAGACTAGCGGTGCAGGACCGACTTGGTACGCGAGACAGACTATCCGAGCACGTGCGGGCTCGACTTGGGCCGAAAACAATAGCAGAAGATCCGCTATCCAAGAAGCGGGTTCGAGCTAAGGAGGTTTCCCTCGTGATTCGGGAACGCTCGCCTCCGCCCCGGCGACCTCGGGCTCCACGCGACCCCAAGGACAAAGGGAAAGGCAAAATGCACGACTATTAGTCTCCTTTGTTTTATTATCTAAATATTATTACTATTTTTTGTGGTGTTTTTTTTGTGTGCCGTTACCGGGGTTTTTTTTTTTTTTTTTTTTGTAATTTTCGAGTTTATCGAGATTTTAATAAAAGGCATATTATTGAATACCGTTCCCGTCTTTTCGTTATTGCAGTGCTTGTACCATTTTGAGAGGTTGCCTACGTATCCACAATTAGCGGAATCAAACCAAACGTAATTCAAATTTGATTGAATTTTGCAATTTTCGAAATACATCAAGATTATTAACTCGAGATGTGCGACAGTAGAATAATTAATTCTAACTTATTGACTTGCTCAAAATTTTTGAAAATTTATAAAAAGACGAATTTTTATAAACTTTTTGCAAATGACATTAAGATAGGGCTTATGGGTAGTAGCGCTTCAGCTGGTCCAAGTTGGTCGGGTTGACGAACTGGTTCCCGTCCAAGTCTGTTAGCATCACCGCTCCTGCGGATAGGACCTTCTTGACTAAGTATGGCCCGGCCCAATTGGGTTTGAATTTTCCTCTTGGGTCAACCGGTAGTAAGGCACGAACCAATTTTAGGACCAAATCCCTTTCTTTGATGTTTCTGGGCCTAACCCTTTTGTTGAAAGCCCGTTGGATCCTCTTTTGATATATTTGAATATTATTGAGGGCCCGGGATCGCCGTTCGTCTAAAAGAACTAGCGAATCGTATCGGGCTTGGACCCAATCTGCTTCAGATACTTGGCTTTCAAGTAAAATCCTGAGGGATGGCACTTCTAGTTCGACAGGTTGGACCGCCTTCATTCCATATGTCAAATAATATGGAGTTGCTCCGGTTGCGGTGCGAATTGATGTCCGATACCCCCAAAGAGCAAAAGGTATTTTGTCGGGTCAGTCCCGATAATTCTCAGCCATCCTTTTAAGTATGGTGACAATTGTTTTATTGGCCGCTTCTACTGCTCCATTCGTTTGGGGCCGGTAAGGTGAAGATGTATGCCTCTGAATCTTGTATTTTGCTAGCAATGCAGCGGTTTCAGCTTGGAAGTGGGTCCCGTGATCACAGATAAACTCGTGTGGGATCCCATATCGACAAATGATCTTATTCTGGATGAATTTGGCCACGTGCTTGGCGTTCAAGACACGATATGACTCGGCTTCGACCCATTTGGTGAAATAGTCGATGGCCACTAAAATGAAGCAATGACCTCCCGTCCCGGAAGGGTGTACCTTGCCAATTATATCAATACCCCATGTCGAAAATGGCCATGGTGATGTCATGGTATATAATAGGGAAGATGGCATATGCTGTACGTTGGCAAAGATCTGACAGTTATGGCAGTGCTTGACATATAACTGACAGTCTGTTTCCATGGTGTTCCAATAGTATCCAAGCCTCATGATTTTCCGGGCTAACATATGGGCATTCATATGTGGGCCATTTTCGCCATCGTGTACCTCGGCCATGACCTTTTCGGCCTGTATTTTGTCGATGCAAAGGAGGAGAGCCCCCTGTGCCGTCTTTTTGTACAACTGCCCGTCGTCCGTACGAACAAATTGGGTCGCCAATCTTCGCAAGGCCTTCTTGGCCCGGTTTTCAGTTCCCGGGGGATATTCTCCCGTTGTCAAGTAGGTTAGGACGGCCTGATACCAAGGTTCTGGGTCAGTTATCTCGATATCGTGGATGGCATGGATATAGGCCGGCTCGGACCGTCTTTGAACGCATATCGGCATGCTGGTCAGGTGCTCCGAGATATTCAGTAAAGATGCTAATTTGGAAAGTGCATCTGCAAATTGATTTTCTTCCCGGGGTAGATAGATATATTCTACCTTCTGGAATTGTTTCTCTAGAACCCGTAGCCGTGCTTGGTAAGCCACGAGATTGGCGTTCCGAGTATTCCATTTTTGGAGCGCTTGATTGATGACCAATGATGAGTCAACGTGGACCCGGAGATTCGTTACTCCTAAATCAGTGGCGGCTTGCAACCCGTGAACGCATGCTTCATTTTCGGCTGCGTTGTTGGTCACGTCAAAGTCCAATTTGATGGATAACGGGGTGTGTTCCCCTTGTGGTGAGATTAGCAGGATTCCGACCCCAAATCCTCGGAAGTTGGATGCCCCATCAAAATACAAATCCCATGTTTCAGTATCGGTATGGAATATGTCTTCATCCGGAAAGGCCCAAGTATCGGTATGCCCTTCTTCAGATATTGGGCTATCGGCGAGGAACTCGACTACCACCCGGCCTTTGATGGTTTTTAATGGTACAAACTTGAGGTCGAACTCAGCTAACATTAAAGTCCATCTGGACATCCTGCCATTAAGGATGGGCTTCTCGAGCAGGTACTTGATAGGATCCATTTTGGATAATACATGTACCTCGTGACTGAGCATGTGATGTCGGAGCTTTTTAGTGGCCCAAATCAAAGCTAGACACGTCTTTTCGAGCATCGTGTACGTGCATTCGTATTCTAGGAACTTTTTACTGATGTAGTAAATAGCCCGCTCTTCTGAATCGACTGTCTGGGCCAGCATAGCCCCCATGGCTGTCTCGGTCGTTGTTAGGTATAACGACAGAGGCAAACCGGGTTGAGGTGGCATTAATATCGGCGGAGCAGACAGGATCTCCTTGATCTTGTCAAAAGCCATTTGACATTTGTCGTCCCACAGTACCCGTTCTCCTATCTTTAGTTTCTTGAAAATGGGCTCGCATACCATGGTTAAATTTGAAATGAACCGGCTGATGTATTGGACTTTCTCGAGGAACCCCCTTATTTATTTTTCGGTTTTGGGTGGTTGCATCTCGATGATGGCCTTGATTTTATCTGGGTCGACCTCGATGCCGCGTTGGCTAACGATATGGCCCATTAATTTGCCCGATGTTACCCCGAAACTGCATTTCTGAGTGTTCAGTCTCATATTGTATTTACGCAGCCTGGTTAAGAACTTTCTTAGGTCCGAGATGTGTCCGCTTCGGTCCTTGGACTTGACGATCTTGTCGTCCACATAAACCTCTACTTCCTTATGCATCATATCGTGTAGTAAGGTGGTGGCGGTTCGTTAATAAGTGTCCCTGACGTTGATAAACCCAAATGGCATAACGGTGTAGCAGTAAGTACCCCAAGGTGTAATGAAAGTGGTCTTACCCATATCCTCCTCTGCCATTTTGATTTGATTGTATCCGGCATACCCGTCCATGAATGATAGAAGGGCATGATCGACCGTGTTATCCACCAGTATATCGATGTGTGGTAACGGAAAATCATCTTTTGGGCTGGCCTTGTTAAGGTCCCGGAAGTCCACACATACTCGCACCTTGCCGTCCTTCTTGGGTACCGGCACGATGTTTGCGACCCAGTCTGGATATTCAGACACTTGTATAAGCCCGCTTTGAATTGCTTGTCGACTTCTTCTTTGACTTTGAGGGACCATTCGAGCCTCATTCTTCGGAGCTTCTGTTTTACCGGCTTACACCCATCTTTGATGGGTATACGGTGTTCATCTATTTGCCGATCTATTCCCGGCATGTCCTTGTAGGACCATGCGAAGACATCTTTGAATTCTTGGAGGAGATCTGCGAATTGTTTTCTCTCCTCTGGTTTTAAAGATAGGCCCAACTTAAGCATCTGGGGCTCTAAAGTGGTTCCCACGTTGATGGACTCGGTTTCTTCAATTACCGTGTCTCGGGACTCCCTTTGCTCGAGTTGCTCGATCAGATGCGGAGGCAGAGGTACCTGTTCATCGGGTTTCTCAATGTCATTGCATATAAAATTTTTGAAATTAGAAGAATTTTGGAAATAAGACAAGTCGTAAGCAGAACAGTTTTCGTTATTATTAATAGTAAATTTTGAGAAAATCTCGAATAGAGCGGCCATCTGATCGTTGGTCAGTGGCGGGATTGGGAGTGCTCTCGGGACAGGCCCCGAGACTCCAGTGGCTAAGGGAAGAGGGGTTACAGATTGGACTCTAGCACCAGACCCTCTAGACTTGGACTCTGACTCCGACTCTGACTCAGACTCGGTATCCGGCATGTCTCCCTTGCCGGTGGTTAGCTTGTAGGTCCGTCCCTGGCTGTCGATCCATTTGATGGTCTTCCTCCTGGCCTTTTTCCCGGTATCTGCCCCAACTTCGGAGATCAGCTTCGTTGGGTCGAACCGGTTGCTACGAAGGATGAGGTTGACCAAATCCTCTTTAGGAGCGGGGATGGCCTTGTCTTCTCCAAATAGAAGCCCCAGCACGGGCTCTGAGTTGTTCTCTCCTTCCTTGGACTCGGTTTGAACAAGGGTGAATATATCATCGAGGATGAAATTGTATTCCCGAGCCGTTTTGGTCTCGGGATATGTGATGGTGGGTTGGTAAAGGCCCACTTGAATAGCCTCGAATACTGGAGTAACAAAGTAATCGGTTAGTTTCGGGCTATAAGAGCCTAAGTAAGTACTCTTGATGAGGTTGGTGGCCTTATAAATACCGGCCTGGACCACGTTCTCCGGGGTTATAGCATATCCTAAACCAAACTGTGATTCGCCATCGTTCAGGACTTCGATAATCTTCCCAGCTGGAAGATATGGCCTCGAGGTAGCCCCCGGCAAGTAGCCCAAGTTTTGTAGCATCGTGTCGATGCTAGTGGTGAAGTAAGGCCTGAAGAGATAATCCTCTTCGATCATACCCACGAAATCGAATCCTCGTGGCTCGGCCCGGCTTGTGGCATTGCAGCTAGCCACGGTCATGGGGGTCGCCCCCAATGTGATGATACCGTCTTGAAGTGGCATCTTGACTTTTCTGTGGAGGGTAGAGGTCACGGCCCTGACCGCATGGATCCAAGGCCTCCCGAGCAATAGGTTGAAGGACGAGGTGACATCAATCACCTTAAACTCCAATTCTTTTTCGATTGGGCCCATTATTATTGTCAGCTTAACGGCCCCAGCAACCGGTTTTGGGCTTCCGTCGAAAGCCTGGATAGTCTGCACCGTCAGGAGATAATCGGCATCAGTGATGCCGAAGGCTTTAGCGGTCCTTAGAGGTAGGACATTCACGGTGGATCCATCGTCAATTAGGGTCATCGGGAGGTACTTCCCTCGGCAAATGACCGTGATGTAGAGGGCCATGTTATGGGCGGCCCCAAATGGTGGAAGATCGGACTTAGAGAAGGTTATGAGTGGGCCTTCTTCCTTGGACTTGCCCTTGAGATAGGGCATGATAGTGGCTACCATTTCAGCGGGGGTAACCTGGGAGTCGACCTTGATTTGATTGAGGGCCTTAGTTAGTGCCTCTCGATGTTCTTGTGAGCTAACTAGAAGTTGCCATATGGTCAGATCGGCTCGAACCCTTTTCAATTGTTGGACCAGAGCCGTTTCGTTGCTTGGTCCTTCGAGGGTAGATTCCGTCCTGGCAGGTTCAGTGATGGTTGTTGGAGTGGAGCGCTCGTCGGTGGCGAGGTGGTTAGTGGCTAAGGCTTTGGACTTAGCTTTTCGAACCTCTTCACTGGTGATGGGGACAGCTTCCCCTTTGGCTAGGTACACATCCTCCTCGTCATCGAACCATATCCCGTTAATTTGTGGGATATAAGGGGAAATGAGGTGAGAACAATCGACTAACTCTCCAGTGAATATAGCATGGGCACTGAACGGGTTTTCTTTGTTACTCGGCTTGTCTCCGGGTAACGGGATCTTCCCATTCTCAATCAGATCTTGGATCAGATGTTTCAGTTTCCAGCATTTTTCCGTGTCATGCCCGTTACCTCGATGATACTGGCAGTAGGCTTGGCATTATAACTTTTGGACCTCTTTTCTACTGGAACTTCTGGGGTCGGGCCTATTGGTTGGATAAGACCCTTCGAAGATAGCCTTTGTAAGGCATAGGTATAGGTAGTCCCTATATCCGTGAATACCCGATTTGGAGTATTCTTTTTGGATGAGGTGTCAAGTAGATTAAGCTCATCGAAGATGCTGCGAGTTGCCGCTGCAGGTGTGGGCTTGCTCACAGACGAACTAGGCCCTTGATATCCCTTGGTAGAGGCCTTAGTCAGGCTCTTTAACCTTAAGTCATCCTCGATCCTTGTGCCCATTTCAGTAAGGGCGGCAAAACTGGGGATGATGTCATACCGGAGATGGACCCGGTAGGATGGGAGGAGATTCTTGACAAAAGCCTCCACTAGCACTTTCTCGCTGGGCTTATCAACCAGCTTCACACTTTCGGCCCGCCATCTCTGGAGATACTTGGTGAACCCTTCTTTGGGCTCTTGGGCCATTACTTCCAGAGTACGCATTGTAGTCTGGATCTCGGTATTATCAGCGTAATTCTGAGCGAATTCAGTAGCCACATCGTCCCAAGTCTTGTATTTCTTGGAATCAAGCCTGTAGTACCAAGCCTTGGGATGCTTCTCGAGTGAGGAAGCAAATAAGTGCTTAAACATGGTGGATTTCACCTCCTTAACCGCCATGAATTCTTTGAAGGCCCGGATGTGGTGGACCGGGTCTTCGGTACCCTCAAACATCGGAATTCCCGTAAGGTTGAGGTTAGCAGGTAGCTCGTCATTCAGGGGTGAGTAGGAGCGAGCATTTTCGGTGTGGATCGAGTTGTTGGTTGACAGGTGGACCTGTTCTTCAAGCTTGCGAACAGCGCCGATTAACTCGGCTATAGGCCCAGTGGGTTCATATCCAATGGGAGTACCTTTCTCCACAGCAGTCAGACGGGTGGCCAGGGTGGTCTGGTCAGTCTGGATGGCAGTCAATTGAGTCTCGATCTTGGCTAGCGCGGCTTTCAAGTCGTCCATCTTGCGTTGATATCTGGTCTCGGGTGGCCTGTCTGTAAAAACACCGCGTAATCAGAAACTAGCCCAAACCCCGGAATAGAAAGTACATCCCGAACAAGACTGAAAAGGGAAATGACTCGGAAAAGACACCTAGACGGGTGACTTGTGAAAGGTGGGCCTTCCTTAGGAATCGGCGGGTGGGCCGAGTCCTGTTCGAAGGAAGGTTCACGTGAGACATCCCCAGACTTTGGACTCGATTGTGTAAACGGGCCATCCTTTGTAGGAGTATGTCCTACATAGGTGGGCCTTGCCTTAGTCTAATAAGGCGGACTGGGATAAGGAAGAAACTCGTGATGTAAGATCGACAAAGTTTCGACGCTAGAGACTTCGACGACTTAAGATACGACCCGACGCTGCTAAATACGGGAAGTCCTGAGAAGAGGCAGGTTTTGCAAAGGATTTTTAGAAAAAATCCGAAAAAAAATGGTGGAGGGGTCCGATCTTTCGAGAATCGAAAATAAAATATCGGACCTCGGTTTTGAAAGTTCGAAAAAATATTTTCGAGTTTTGAAATGGGCAGAATACCGGCTAGAAATAGGATGCTTTGAGTAAAATCATAAGTCCTAAATTCGGTATACGTCCCGGGTTTTGAAATTGGATAGTTTGAAAAGATGCAATTTTTGAAAAGACGATTTTTGAAAATGACACGGAAACCAAGTAGCACGTAGTCACACAAGCATTATAACGACGCCATGTATGCTTTACACTAAGTCTCGGTCGGTCTATAAGGGTCTATACCAGTGCACATAGTCTAGACGTTGATCGGGACGGACTTTCTAAGTCGAGTTGAGCTTAGAACATGCCGCGAAACCCACTCGAATCGACTATGGACACCTTTGACATATCCATATTGAAATACATCACGGTATAGTGGGACGTCGGTCGCGAGTACCGGCCCGGGAAAATATGGGTTATGCATGAACCGTAGAACTAAAACGCGTATTGTACTAGTCAAACGATTTTTATTCGAATCTCACCCTGAGGATGCCGATGGTAAGTCACACATCAGTTAATCCCCAGCGGAGTCGCCAAATTGTGGGCATGACATAGGTCCACCCCGACGCGGCCACGCGCGGGTTTTGGGAGGCGAATGAATCTCCATATGAGAATGGATCGAATTGAAATTTAAATCGAAGTGGAGTCGCCACCGAACTTTGTGGGAGTTCGGGCCCGTTCGAACCCACACTATTTCGTAGTGGGCCATGCACAAAGTATGGCCCATTTCCGATGTCAGAGTTTATTGGGCTCGTCTCTTTGCATTAAAATACCGATACTGTCACTACCGGTTATCGTGTATAGAATGACTCTCGTGCGCCAAAGGTTTCGGGCATCCGGAAACCGAGGTTTTGAGTAAGGGGTGAGGGTACGTGTTGGGAAGCCCACAAAGGACACCCAACCCCGCCCGCACATTAGCGGCCTCTACTAAGATATCGAATGATTTTTGAATACGCGCCTTAGTTGAACGATGAAAATGTTATGCAAACATTGTTTTCCCTAAGCATGTGAGAAATTGAAAGGGTTTCTATGTCGATTTAATGCAACTAATTCTAACGTCGAAGTTGAATTTTAGCATGCGGGTTCATTTTAGTACAATAAAATAAACAAAGTAAATCAACAAGAGAAACAAAAAACGGTTAGTAACGGTATAACGATAATAACGGTTTACTAAGATGTAGAATAAAATAGAATAATGTAAATAAGATGATGCATGATTTTGAAAAATAATACTTCACGTGACTGATTTGACACGTGTCGACCTAAGTCGTAGAAAGCGTTAACGATATTTGAATGACTTTATAGGACTCACGGTTTGACGTGATAAGGGGCCACTCGACCGAGTCATTGGAGGACTCGACCGAGTGGACCTCTGAAAAGGCTTTTGTCCCGTATTTTAGACCCTACTCGATCGAGTTATTGGCGAACTCGATCGAGTACACTGCCACTCGATCGAGTCATTGCATGACTCGGCCGAGTGGAGGTCGAAAAAGCATTCTGTCTTGGATTTTGGGGTGCCACTCGACCGAGTGCGCTAGGCACTCGATCGAGTGCCCCATGTACGAACTAGGGTTCGTTTTGCAATTCGTTATCGATTTCGAATTTGCTTTTTGATTTTGATAATTTGATGACTTTGTTGAATCGGGCATAAATATTATATAATTTATGCTCGATTCATATGCATAATACTCGTCATATTCGATGTTCGATTATTGAATCGACATCGAACATTAGAGCGAAACTAAAAAAAATGCTATGAGTCGTTTAAGCTAACTAAAAACGATATAAATTTTCCTCCGCGTTTATAGTGTCGTGTTCTTATCGAATTAATGACAGCTATATTAGCATCAACGAAAATCGTATTAGTGTAACCTATTGACTAAACCGTTTAGATTCGACATCCTATTATTAAATTGGTATCGAATCTAATGAATTGACACTTTACTTGAATTGAAAGACATGATTCCCTCCGCATCCCGACATCATAATTAATTCTCGCGAACTGTTTGATGTCGGATCCGCATCAGAAGGTTTCGACCCTTAAATAAATAAATAAAAAACAATCGTCTTTTAAAAAAGGGTTTTAGAATTGATGAAATATGCGATGGATTATGACGCGAACAAAAGTGAAAAGGAATTATTGTTTAAGTTGACTTGTTTCAATAATCAAACGGCATAAACGACCGGCAACGCTGGGTGCAATACCCTTGTATATTCGTGTTTTCTTATTCCGACATCCTTCACATTCGACACAAATTCACAAGTATTTTAATGTTTTTTAATACTAGTAATTATTAGCGATGTTATAGATGCGATAATAAAATAAAAAAAACGACGACGGACGACGACACGAGGAAGAGAAGGAGAGAAAGGGAAGAACGGGGTTATTGCACCCTCAACCTACATGTTCTTGTTCTCGGACGGAACTCGTTAGATGTGGCTTGCACGTGAGTATCGAGTATGTAGGCTAGGTTATGGTGATTAGGGTTTGGATCCTAGATGCTAGGGTTAGGGTTTGAGTGTAGTATAGGTTAGGGTTTTTGAAAGATTGAAAATATGTGTAAAAGTGTGTTGCATGGGGGTGTTTATATAGGCATGGCTATGTACCTCCGGCTAGGGTTACTCGACCGAGTAGCCCCTTGACTCGGTCGAGTGGCCCAGTCAAAACGCAGTCGGGCATGAATGAGGGCCCACTCGATCGAGTGGGCTGAGCACTCGATCGAGTGGGTCAACTGGGTTGCACGGGTCCGGTTTTTGGGCCGTGGTTTGGAAATTTTATGGGCTTTGCATCTTGTGGCTATTTTTTTATGTGTCTCGGAAACGACTTTGACCGGGGTTTGACCCAATCGCAAAAAGTCGGTTTTATTTTCGGTGTCGGTTTTCGCCCAAATTAGCCTTATTTGATTGGAAACGACCCACTGTGCCTGAATTTGAGGTTGGTTTTGTGAGATTTGTACTCCGTAAGTGCTTAAGCCAACAACTAATGGTTTTGAGCCCATATCCGAGCGCGTAGAAACACGTTAGCGTCCGATCATCATCGGGTGTTATTTTCGAAACTGCTATAGACACCTGGCAGTCAAAATGTGGGTGTTTACAATAACACACCGAATAACTCGACTTAAATATAATTTTCTTTGATATAAATATTAAAATTGTTTTTCATATAAAGTGACTAATATTACTAGTAAACAATTAGTAAATAACCGAAAATTATATATTAGAAGTACTCAGTACATGCTAAGAAATACGGTCGACCCCGCCATAATACTCCCGCAATACACCATCGTTCACACCAAAGTAGGCGGACTACGTAGGTGACGGAAGATTTTGGTTGTTTTAATGAAGTAGTAAATTAATCGCCTACATTACGATACATTACGATACTACATCCATGTTAAGAAATACGGTTTAGGGTTAAAGTTTAGGGTTGAGGTTTAGGGTTAAGGTTTAGTGGTATAAATTTATGGGTTCGAGGTTATATTGGGGTTTAGGGTGTAAAGTTATGGGTTCGGGATTATATTAAGGTTTATTTTAGAGTTTAGGGTTTAGGGTGTAAAATTATGGGTTTGGGGTTATATGAAGGTTTATTTTAGAGTTTAGGGTTTAGGGTGTAAAATTATGGGTTTGGGGTTATATTGGGGTTTATTTTAGGGTTTAGGGTTACATTAGGCGTACTACGTTCGACTGTACTAGTTTCGTTTAGGGTTTATTTTAGGGTTTAGGGTTAGAGGGTTTAGGGTTTGGTTTAGGATTATTCAAGTGTCTAGGTTTTAGGGTTTAGGGTTCAGGGTTTAGGGTACCCCCTCCGTATTGTGTTTAGGTGAGATTGTCTCATACGATTATTGTGAGACCGTATTGTGACACTGTCTCACACGCTCCACAAATCATACGATTATCATGGAACATACTAATACAAATAAAATAAGAATTTTAATGAATCAGTATTATGAGATTGTCTCATAAAATTATTCAGAGACCGTCTCATACGACCGTGAGACCGTATTGTGAGACCGTCTCATACGATTTTATTTTGCAAGTAAAATACGTATCACAAATCGTATGCTAATCTTGGGACATACTAATACAAATAAAACAACAATTTTAACTTATGATTGTCTCGTATGAGTCTCATATTAACTTACGATCCATAAAATAGTGGGGAAATTGGGCAAATGAGTACATACACTCCATAAAATTAGTAATCCGTATGAATTCTAGTCCATAATAAACATTAAGTGAGATATTGTGTAAAATTCTCTCCTATTTAAACGTCACCCCCTCCAATTCCCTCCTATCAAAACAGTAATCCTACCCACCATCTCTCTTCTTTTCTCATCAAAACCACCGAAAAAATTAACCCTAACGAGATGGATAATCTTAGGCTTGATATTCTGACTTTGATTTCAAAGTTCGAGGAAGCAATGACGGAAACCCGTCAAAAAGAGCTCTCGACCATGAAATTATTATTTTAACCTTTGAAAAAAAATAAGAATTCACCTAAAACCATAACATTTAAAACAACTTATGTAAAAAATCTCATGCAAATCCCACGCATTGTGAGTTGACTCCAAGTCCCCTTTGACTTATCCAGCGTCGGATTTTCCGCCACCAGTCCGCCGCAAAATCCTTGCATCGGAATATCCGACGCACATGCTCCCCTGTGCGTCGAAATTTAATGTCCGACATCACGCGTCAGTTTTTCTGCCGCAAACAGCGTTTCGCGGCGGATTTTTCTACCGCAAAAGACCCTTCATTTTTGTAGTGAATCAAAAAATTTAAGAAAATTAAAATTAAAGAACGAATATTTTGGACCCGTAAATATACAAAATACACCTAATATAATTACACTACTAAAAAAATACCTTTTGAAAATATATTTTTAAAACATCTTAAATTTTGTTTTTTGAAAAAAATTAAGTTTAAATAAAGTTTACAGGGAAAAATGCGGTAATATAGTAAGACTGTATAAATACTTAACTATAACCTACGTAAATACACTAACGTATAAATACATTTAGAATACAATACCGTATAAAAATACATGTATAATATGGGGTACAAAAATATACATATAATAATATGGAGTATTAAATTTGAAGTTAATAACAAAACAATCAAAAAAAAACAAAAAAAGAGGTGATTAAGTGAGAAATTAGGTAAGAGTTAGGTGGGAAAGTGAATAAATGAGGAATCTTGTAAAAGGTAGATTCCTTTGATAAGACAAGTGACATTCCTAGATTGGCGGTGTACAAACACCCTCATACACTAATAAATGTATGTCTAAGACTATGGTTACCCATGGATACAATTTCTCTCCATAGAGAACCCAATCTCTTTCACCTCACTTTTTCTACCACATTTTCTCTATCTTATAAAATACAAGTACCCATGGAGATTGTTGCTCAATCCTCCTTCAAGGATTGAGGATCCATTGATGTATCATCATTTTCACTCCATCCACTCTATGTATTAAGTCCAAATCCATTGTTAACCTTGCTCTAACACTTGCCCCATATTAAGCGTATACATTTAAGATTCCAAAATCTAATTAATTATAGCAATAAAGATGCATCTAAATTTGATTATTCCAGTGTGCTTGGTTCTTCTCAAAGCTTTTCTTCCATTTTACGTAGGTAAGTAGGAGATTTAGGTGGGCTTGTTGTATGGAGATATGGATGGGCTTGTTGTATGGAGATTTTGTTGTTTGATTAAATTTATTCGGTTGGTATGTTAAGTTTTGTTTTAAATTTTTTATCATTGGTTGAATTATATTAAAGTCGGATTTTAGTAGCTTTTTGGTTCAGCTCTTAAATTATAGATACAAGTTCAAATGTTTTGCTTTAGATTAATTTTAATTGGGTTGCGTTACTTGTTGTTCCCTTTTTGCGTCTATTTTTTCTTCTCATGCGTGTATAATTTAGTGATTTATCAATAAATATGGATAATTAAGCAAATTTGATTAACCTATTAGTAAAAAAGGTTGTTCGAAGGAAATACTTTTCAATATTAAGAGTATGTTAGCTAATAGGAGAAATAATAATGAAAGTGTGATATTGTAAAGTTCATATCTTTTGAAATTTCAGTTTGTATTTCTTAGGGCCTCCTTTTTTTGGGGCATCGGGCCTCCATTGAGTTTAAGACGCCTCTGCTCATAACCGCAACTTTTGAGCGTTGTATTTTTTTTCAAATTATTGATTTATTTTCTTACAATATTTTTAGTGTGAAAATAATCGTTTTTTTTAACTCGTATTTAAGAATTCTAATCGATCAATCTTTTTTCATGGAGTTAACTTTGACTACGAAATAGTGACTATTTTTGTAAATTAATTGTCTTTCAGGTTGTTTGTTTGGAAGAAAGATTAATGTTTTAAAAAGTTGTACATAAGTTTAATAATCAGTCAAAATTAATTTTCAAAAAAAGAGGGGTATAAGTGAAAAAAATAATTAACTAATACAGGTAAGAAAATCTAATAATTAAGGACTATTAGTGAGAAAATCCAAAGTTAATTTATCGTCAACTGTCTAATTCAATAACTGTTCTGTAATATTATTTGCAAGATATTTTTAGAAATTAATATAAAATAAAATTTACTTAATGAAAAATAAAATTCTTGTAAACTTGAAGTAGACAAGAGGAAACTTGATAAGGATAAAAAACTGATAAAATAAAATAACGATCGATAGTTTAAAGTAAATAAATTAAAAGATCTAATTAAACCAATAATAAAAAAAAAACATATCGAACGAATTAGCAATAATAAAAGAACGTGGAAAGTAGAAATTAAAATACAAATATCGATAAATTAATGAAATCGTGAGTCCGAAAGTCAATTTTGAAACTTGGTTTTTGTAGACACCCACATTTGGTCGCTAGGTGTCTATAGCAGTTTTAAAAAAACACCCGATGATGATCGGACGTAAACGTGCTTCGACGCGCTCGGATATGGGCTCAAAACCGTTAGTTTCTGGCTTGGGCTTTTTACGAAGTACAAATCTCACAAAACCGACCTCAAATTTAGGCACAGTGGGTCGTTTCCAATCAAATAAGACTAATTTGGATCAAAACCGACACCGAAAATAAAACCGACTTTTAGCGACCGGGTCAAACCCCGGTCAAAGCCGTTTCCGATACACAAAACAGCCATTTCAAAATTCATCAAAATATCCGGCCCACCTCATCCACTCGATCGAGTGTCCTCCCACTCGATCGAGTGGGCCTCCAACATGCCTGCTGTCTCCTTTCAGCTGGGCCACTCGATCTAGTCCATCAGGGCACTCGATCGAGTAACCCTAGGTCGGGCGATGGGGGATTTCTTATAAATACTGATGAACTCATTTTGTATACATATTTACTCCAATTTTTCCTTTATTTTGGTTCATTTTATGTATCCTAGGAGTTGTTTTTCTAGCTTTTCATCCTTCTTTGTTATGTCGGGTATTTTGTTTACGTTTTGTAGGAAACGAAACAAATGAAGGCGATTGTGCTATATTTTGGGCAATGACGAGAGTCGAACCATGAAATCCACAAGAAAGAAGTGATAAAAGTTATAAGATACTAAGTGAATACTTGAGGAAGGATGTAAAGTGAAGAAACAATAAGAAACGACAAAGAAATAAGTTGGAAAGCTCAAACAAATGCAAATCGAGATGAAAGAACGATCGCTAAAACAAAGGTCAACTTCAAACGTGAATATCTTGAGTTCTACAACTTCAATTGAACTTATTCAGGTGGCGTTGGAAAGCTCTTTCTCTTAGCTTTCCAACGGTATATCACACGTCCAATTCCGATAAGTAACGAAGAAACAGCACGCATTTCAAATTCATCGCGCAGTGCAGAGGAACCCGAACCGCTCGGGATGAACCCAAACCGCTCGGGACGGACCCAAACCGCTCGGGACAGACCCAAACCGACCGGTTTGAGGCTGTTTCGTGGGATTTCTATTTTTGGACTCCTTCACTTACCATGACTCCTATTTTACGGGATATTCTTTCCTAATTAGTTTTAGGAAAGTAGAAGTAATGACTCTCCTTATCATTATAGTATATATATCCTCCTTAGGGTTAGATTTAAGAACACTTTCTAACTTTTTCTCACTTTCTCATTCAGTAGTTTAGTTTACACTTTCATATTCGGTAGTTTAGTTTAGACTTTTTATTAGTATTAGAGTTATTCTAGTTTGTAATCCTACCTTTAGATCGTTAATCTTTCAGCTCTACGTAATTGGTATTTTTCTCTTTTCTCTTAGTTTCATATTGTCTTTTATTATGCTTAATTACTTTATTGCTTTATGTTTTAGTATGAGTAGCTAATTTATTTATCTAGGGTTGAAGGGGATCTATGTTAATTGAATTGGGGATGTTGGATTGATTATTTGTTTAATTGTTCATTCATATGTTATTGCCTTACTACTTGTCTTGTATTATTGTTTGATTAGTTTGAGACGTTCAACTAGTCGAATGTTTAGGAACCCGAACCTAAGATCGAAAGCCTGGTAAGGATAGACTTACAAGTAAGTGGGTAGGATAATCTGGTAGGTTGACATAAGATCCGAAAGGCCGTGTCTTTGCCCTAAATAACCGTGATTGATTGATTGAATGATTAATTAACATTACCCAATTTAATTACATAGTGAACCGTAGACCCTAGATCCTTTTAATATTGTTAGAACCTCGATTAATTTACATTATTGCTTTAGTTTAGATAAAATTCAAATCAAACAAACCGGAATTAGAATAGTTTAGAATCGACTTATAGATAATTAGCGGTAATCGTCCGTCTCTCTGTGGATTCGACCCTTACTTACTACTAGCTACTTGTTAGTTGTTCGTTAGGATTATTTTGATATAGGTGATACGACTTTTAGCCTTATCAAATACCCTTCTCTACACACACAATTCACAACTTTTCAAAACCCTAACTTTCACCTCTACAACAACTTTTTCAACCCTACTACACACAATAATTTCTAGTCTTACAACCCTAGCATCTAGGAAACCTCAAACCCTAAACCACCATAACTCCATCTACGTAAATCTCGATACTCCCGTGCTCAAGCCACAATTAGACGAGTTACATACCGTGAATATGAAACATGTAGGTTGAGGGTGCATACAAACCCGATTTCTTCCCTTTTCTCTCTTCTCTTTTCTCGTCCGTCTTCCTCGTCTTTTTTTGTTTCTAATATCGGTAATATTACTAGTATTAAAGCATTAAAATACTCGCTAATTCGTATCGAATACAAGGGATGGCGGGATAAAGAAATCCGAATATACGAGGGTACTGCACCCGATGTTGACGGTCGCTTATCCCGACACCCCGAGTATTTGATTGTTGAAACAAGTCAACGTCAACAAGATCGTCTTTTTTTTGTCGATTCGTTATCGTCATCATCATCAACATCGCATATTCATCGATTTTAAAATTGTTTCGAATCAAAACACTTTTATTTAAGTTTAAGTCGAAACCCTTTGATTCGGATCCGACATCACATAATTCGCAAGGATTCGTTACGATGTCAGGATGCGGAGGGAATCAAATCGAGTCCTTTTAATTCAAACAAATATAAAGCGTCGTTCTATTAGATTCGATACCAACTCAATAGTCGGATGTCGTATCTAAACGAATTAGTCAATAAATCTAACTAATATTAATTCGTTGATGCTAAAATAGTTGTCACATAATTCGAAAGAATTAATTACGACACTATAGACGCGGAGATAATTTATTTCGTTTTAGTTTGATTTAAAACGACTTACAAACGTATTTTCTTGATTTCGCTCTAAATATTCGATATTGATTCAATAATCAAATATTGGGTACGACGAGTATCAAAATCCGAATCGAGCATAAATCATACAATATTTCTGCCAGACTCAATAAAATCATCGATTTTCCCAAAATCAAAAAGCAATTTCGAAATCAATAATAAATTGCGAAGAGAACCCTAGTTCGTACAGGGGGCACTCAATCGAGTGCCTAACCCACTCGATCGAGTGGCACCCTAAAAACCGAGGCAGAAGGTTGTTTTTTAGAACCACTCGGTCGAGTCCCTCCATGACTCGCTCGAGTGACACCTCAAAACCGGGACAGAAACGTTTTCCGAGGACCACTCGGTCGAGTCCCTCAATGACTTGATCGAGTGGCATTATCACGTCAAAACCGTGAGTCCCACAAACGCTCTTCTAGTCTCGATGATACTTTTTTATGACTTCGGTCAACACGTGTCAAGTCAATCACGTGTTATACTACTTTCTAAAACCATGCATCGTGTCGTTTACGTTATTCTATAGCATTCCATATTATTTACAAACCATTATTATCGTTATTACCGTTACTAACTTGTTTGTATGTTTATGTCTTCTCGATCTATTTTATTTCCGTATTTGTTTTATTATACTAAAACGAATCTCGCATGCTAAATACAACTTTGACGTTAATTTTAGATGCATTAAATCGACGTAGCAACTTATCCTAATTTTCGCATGTTTAGTCAAAATGTTGTTTGCATAACATTCTCATCGTATTACTAACGCGCGTATTAAAACATCAAACGATATCCTAGTAGAGGCCACTAAGTGCGGGCGGGGTTGGGTGTTCTTTGTGAACTTCCCAAAACGTACCCTCACCCCTTACTCAAAACCATGGTTTCCGGATATCCGAATCCATTGGCACACGAGAGTAATTCAATACACGGTATCCGATAATGTCGGTATCGGTATCAAATGCAAAGGGACGAACACTACAACAAAATCACCTTTTCGCGGCGATTATTTCGGTATTTCGTGGCGATTCTATTCGACGCGAAAGGCTTCCCCATCGATTATGTGTTCGTTGATGTAGGCGGCGTTGCCGTAGCCTTTCGTGGCGAATAATCTATTCGCTGGGTTAGCTTCTTAGAATCGACGCGGGTTCCACTAATGGCGAATTTAGTGTCGATTATGGGTTCCACTTCCCAAAGTGGCGAATTTAGTGTCGATTATTATTGATGCGGTAAATAATTTGATTTGTCCACTAATAAGAATTGTAGCGATTATATTCGACACGATAAGTACAATAAAATGTCTAGTAGTGACGATTCTTGTAATTGTATTCGATGCGATAAGTACTATTAAATGTTACCCATTTTACAATTGTATCAATTGTATTGACACAATAAGTAAAACGAAATGCATCACGTATTGCGTCCATCCACTAATTTGGTATCGATTTTATTCGATACTTAATATCACCATTATCACGGAAATGCGGTGCCAAAATAAAGACAAGGAACTGCTGAAAAAACATGGAACTTTTATATTACTCATAAAATCCCAAAAATTATATGTATCCAACATCGACTAAA
This sequence comes from Agrostemma githago, assembly GCA_958450325.1. NCBI lineage: Eukaryota > Viridiplantae > Streptophyta > Magnoliopsida > Caryophyllales > Caryophyllaceae > Agrostemma > Agrostemma githago. Next base: position 28,975,941 of record OY288255.1, on the reverse strand, counting down.
TTAAATTAATATAAATAAGTACAAAATAAGTGCAAACGATCTTTTGACAACCTAAAAAAATTACGTCCTCTGCACCAAATCAAAGCTTCGACCAATGTATTCTGTATTATGTAAAGTAGTCGCGTCTCAAAAAACTGCAATATACAAAAACAATGTATATACTACGTTAATCCCAATTTTAATTATTTTCTGACATGCAAGTAAAAAAAATATATTTATGCATGTATATACAAGTATAATTTACAAATTCTTATAATATATATATATATATATATATATATATAGAGAGAGAGAGAGAGAGAGAGAGAGAGAGAGGGGGGGGGGGTAGGTTCAAATAAGGTCAACAATTTTTTTAAGTCTATATTAAAGTTACAGATGACATACGATAAAGTTGCATTTGTTCAAAATTGATATGTAACTATAACATTCATCACTTTTATCACTTCAAGTGATAAAGTGCAACTTTATCACTCATCTCGTGTAACTTTAAGCACTTTTTGTGTAACTTTAACACTGGAACTTAAGAACTTAAAAAAGTTATTGACCTTATAAGAACTATATATATATATATAGTAAGACTCTTATGAGTCCCTTACTCTTTGTGAGTCCCTAAGTCCTCATCCCATCCATTGGATGGGATGAGGATGGATGGACAAGATGCATCCAATTAAAAAAAAAAAAGGGAAGATTTACGTTCCTAAAATAACTCACAAGAATTTAGGAAACAAATAACTTCCTATCATTCACGTTCATTTTCATTCACGTTCATTTCCATTCCACGTTCATTGACACCTAAAAAAAACTCCTTTCTTCATTCACGCTAATTCATCGATTTTGATCTCGAAATTCTGCTACAATGGATTCAATGACCGCATCATCGTCTTCAACGGTTGATAAGCAACTAATCGAGTATAACAATGGTGAGTTTCAGTGTTTCATTCACGTTTTTATTCGTTTTTTCTTCATGGATTTCAATAGTCATATTGCTTTTAATTTGCGTTTTCATATCAATGTTTTATCGCGTCAAATTGCGTTTTTTTTGCGTCGATCTTCATGTTTATAGTGCTTTCATTGTCATTTCGTATCAATTTGCGTCTTTTTGATGTCATTGCGTTTTGATATCACAGTTTCGTATCAATGGTATTTTGATATCTCGATCTCTATAGATTACAGGTCTTTATGGTTTTTATCAAGATTTTCCCTGATATCCATTGATACTACTTTTTTGATATCAATTAACGCAGATTCGTCGTTGAAGTAACATGCCTTCTGAATTAAAGTAACACTTAATTGCAATTACAGTAACACAAATGAACGTTCAGGAAAAGGGTTTTGATGATATGCTACAGTAACGTATTGTACACGTTAGGGTAACACCACTTATGAATCACAGTAACACATTATTTGCATTGATGTAACACTGTTTGATTTTGTGCAGGTAGTTGCGCCAGAGATGCGAACGCACAAGACAACACTGGAAAAGGTTTTTGGCGCTGATGTTGAAGTAACTTGCTTTACGAGTTAGAGTAACACAACTTATGAGTTAAAGTAACACATATGTTCCATGAGCGTAACGTTGTTTATTTTTTTGCAGTAGCATTAGCAAAGAAGCGAATGCACAAGAATGGTGCAGAGATGTGGGTGAGACATTCACTCCGTATATGGGGCAAGTATTCGGAACAATCGACGAGGAGGTGGAATTCTATAAAATCTACGCGTTGGCTTGCGGATTCGAAGTTTTTTTTTTTGTGGGTTTACAAGAATAACTGATTTTTTACATATTTTTTACACATAGTGATGTGCAACGTTGCAGTTAACTCTATATTTATTTAATACATGTGTTGTTGGTTAGAGTAACATCTCAGATGTATTGGAGTAACACCATACGTTCCTTAAAGTAACAGATATATATAATGCATAAAAGTAACTGAGGATATTAGCGTTGTTTACCATTCATTCTTAAATTAACCACAACCATTCCTTATAGTAACATGATTTGTTCGTTAAAGTAACAGCTACACTGCGTTAGAGTAACACGTTTTTTTTGCTAGGGTAATAACCCCAATCCCTGATGATGAAACCAACTTTGTAATGCGGGTTAACAACCTTCTTTCTTAGGTTAGAACTATTCATTACCAAAGTAAAAACATTCGTTCCTTGAAGTAACGTATATAATGCGTCTTGAGTAACTGATGAAAACAGCGTTGTTTAACCACCATTATGAAAATACCATCATTCATCACTTAGAGTAACATCATTTATTCGTTAAAGTAACATCTACAATGTGTCGCTGTAACACACTGATTATGAGACCAGATTTGTATCGTAGGTTAACATCATACACTCTCATAGTAACACCAGTCGTTCCTTAGAGTAACAGAAACACTTAGTCAGTGTAACAGAATTTAACAGCGTTATTCCATTAGTGATAATCAAAATACCAATTGATATAAAAGTATCAAAAGGATACAAAGCAATATTCGTAATTAGAGAAAAGATAGACATAATTCATTAGAGACATTATTTTTTTCGACCCTTTGTTGGCTTGCTCTTGGGACCGTCGATGATTTTTTGCCTCGCTTCCACATACTTGTCAACGTTATCCATCAACCATCGAAATCCATGTCACGCAAAATCAATGTTATGCAAATTCTGAATTGCAGAATAACAGATGAATAGTTAATTGAATCGAATTCAATGTAAGTCGTATACCCAGATGACAATATGCAATCACTAATTAGCACACAAAAAGGTTAAAACTCTGAAAATTTCGTAAACCCTAATCATAGAAATATGATCGAAGCGTTCCTTGAGTATAGTTGAAGGGATTGAAATGAATATGACTGCAAAAATTTTTGAATTTCGAAGCTTGTGAGGAAGAAATTTCGAAGCTTATGAAGATGACGATTGTTGAATATGAAGATTGAAAATTATGAAAAGAAAATAATTATGAAGATGAAGGATGAAAGGTTGTACGTTATGTGTATGAGAAGAGAGAGAGGAAGATTTAGTAGAGAGAATTAAGGGAAGAGAGAGATTTCATATATTTTTACCATATATGTCAGTTACTTCTTTTATTACCCAAATCAATCACCACCATCCATCTCCCTCTAAATCAATGGTTGTGATTAGGACTTACGGACTCAAAAATGAAAAGAGGACTCACTTGATCTTTACTCTATATATATATATATATATATATATATATATATAAGAGAGAGAGAGAGAGAGAGAGAGAGAGAGAGAGAGAGAGATGTTCACATAAGGACAACCCTCCCTATAAGTCTATAAGTCCATATTTGAGCCTTTGGATGGGGGTGAGGATGAAGGGATGAGATTTGTTTAATCATAATTAAGACACTTAGTACCCCAAAGCAAAGCAAATACCAATACACCTAATTAAATACACTCTCTCTCCAACCCAATTTAATACACACTCTCTCCAACTCAATTTAATACATTCTTTTCAACTCAATTTAATACATTCTCTCTCAAACCCATAGTATTTAGCATAAATCAGAATATTTGAATGTTTTCATTCGAATTTTAGTATTTGATGTTTGGAGTTTTTTTGCATGATATACAAACATGATTGGAGTTACAATATATATGATCTGAAGTTACAAAGTATATAAACTGAAGTTACGTGATATATAAAATGAAGTTACAAAAATATATGAAATGATTAGAATTGAAGTTACAAAAATGGTGAGTTACAACATACGATCTGAAGTTACAAAATATGTGAACTGAAGTTACAAAATATGTTAAGTGAAATTACAAAAATATATGAACTGATTAGAATTGAAGTTACAAAATACGTGAACTGAAGTTACATAATACGTGAACTGAAGTTACAAATATATGGACTGAAGTTACAATATACGATCTGAAGTTATAAAATATGTGAACTGAAGTTATAAAATATGTGAACTGAAATTACAAATATATGGACTGAAGTTACAATGTACGATCTTAAGTTATAAAATATGTGAAATGAAGTTATAAAATATGTGAACTGAAGTTACAAAATATATAAAAAGCAACTCATTTACAAAGCTCGTTCAATCTTCATCTCCATTTTTAAATCTTCCTCTTCGTCTTCATCTCCATTTTTAATTCTTCATCGTCATAAAAAATCTGCAATTATTAATTGAAAAAACATATACTATATTAATTGAACTATATATACTATATTAATTAAAAAATGAAGACGGAAACAATTTCAATGACAAAAAAAAGAAAAATGAGTAAACGGATAATAAAAATAAAAAACATAATGAAGAATAAACCCAGAAACAAACAAAAATTCAAACAAACAAACAAACCAGATCATTAAAACAATGAACCCAGAAATTAAATTCATCCCAAATCATATCCCTAATTCAAACAAACAAACAAACCCGGAAATTAAATCAGCAAAAACCATCCGTCACAATCAGTAAAATTTGAGTTTAATCAATAAAATTTGTGTCGCAATCAGTAAACTAATCACAAACTCATTAAACAAGAAAAAACCCCAATTTGTAAAACCCTATCCGAAATTAAACAAAAAAATCAATTAAACACCAAATCCCCAAATAGAAAAACCCCAATTTAACAAGAAATTCAGAATTAAACCTGAAAACCACGACTAAACGCAAAACCCCCAAATTGGAAAAAAAACCCTAATTTCGTAAAAATCCTCCAAACTCGTGAAATTAAACAACAAATCGCCAAATGATACTAAATATAAGAAGAAAAAACGCACAATCTGATTAGAGAACGAAACCTTACCTGCGAAAAGAGATAAAATCGATCGAGTGATGGAATGGTGGATGAATAGGTGGGATGAATAAGCAAGCTCGTGAGTAATGGAGTAATGAAGACTGATGGTGTAAATACTCAATTTGGTGATATGGTGGAGTATGGTTGAATATGGAGAGTAAAGGACAAATATGGTGAGTAATGGAGTGTGGGAACATAGTAATGAATATGGTGAGATTATTGAGGGTGGGAAAAAAAAGAGGAGCTTGGGGAACGTAACTTTTTTTTTTTTTTGAGATTAAATGTCAAGCAACATCTCAGCCATCTATATTGTTTTGATCCAATGGTTGACAATAAGCCTTATGGACTTATAAGAAGGTTAGAGACTTATATGATCCCTTATATATATATGAGATAGGTTCACATAAGGCCAACAACTCTTATATATATATATATATATATATATATATATATATATATATATATATATATATATATATATGAGATAGGTTCACATAAGGCCAACAACTCTTATAAGTTCATAAGTTCCAGTGTTAAAGTTACACAAAAGGTGCTTAAAGTTACACGAGATGAGTGTTAAAGTTGCACTTTATCACTTGAAGTGATAAAAGAGTTGAATGTTATAGTTACATATCAATTCTGAAAAAATGCAACTTTAACGTATGTCATCTGTAACTTTAATATAGACTTAATTACATATGTTGAACTTATTTGATCCCTTCTCATATATATATATATATATATATATATATAAGTTCATAAGTTCCAGTGTTAAAGTTACACAAAAGGTGCTTAAAGTTACACGAGATGAGTGTTAAAGTTTCACTTTATCACTTGAAGTGATAAAAGAGCTGAATGTTATAGTTACATATCAATTCTGAAAAAATGCAACTTTAACGTATGTCATCTGTAACTTTAATACAGACTTAATTACATATGGTGAACTTATTTGATCCCTCCTCTATATATATATATATATTGAATCTATATAATAAATGAGAATCTCTGGTAGAGAACTGGACGGTCTATCTCGCTCTTGCTCTGAAAGAAAAAAAAATCCGCCTAAAGTAAAACACTAACTGGATAGGTGGGATTGATCCAGAGAGCTGATTCATTCTAAAGTGACTGAGATTGTTGACAGAAATCAAACGTCGATCGATTTAAAAAGAATAGTAAAAACCTCATCATTTCTTTGGATACAAAAAAACGGAGGGAATTCAAAAGGATTCGTTCATTTTCCTTAGGCTTCAACCATACTCGCTAGTTACTACATACTCCGTATTTAGGAGGGAAGGTGCGTGATTGCATCCTGCCCTTTTCCTTCACATCACTATATCCAAACAATGTAGTATAGGAAGTTCTCGATGACTAACAGAAGAAAAGAATTACATACAAGTGTTCTGTGTTACCAAGAAAATCAAGCCCAGGTGTGGTTCCATTAGACACGGGAATGATTCCCCTTAGCTTATTATCTGCCAAGTCTTGCTAATTTTTTTTTTAAGTTACCAATTAATGATGGCACTTTTCCAATAAAATTGCTTGAATATAGAGATCTAAATTTAGCAATGAGCAATGGCATTAAAAGGGCTAAAAATACAACAAGACTTACAAGGATACATGCTGCGTCAGTGATCCAGTAGAATCTGGAATCATTCCAGAGAAACCGCGACGAAGGGGGATCCTTGAATATACAAAACAGAGACCCAAGTTCAGTTTCTTAAAGCAATATGCAAGTTGTGAATGTCAATGTTTGCTATAGTAATGAATCCGGTTCCAAACACACTATATATACTCTATAGAGTAGCATAATGTAGATATTCAATACAAATCAAGTTTATTATATGAAAGGGATCCGATTCAAAAAAGAAGAAGAACAAAATGAAATATACCTAGCAATAAGCTCAATCAAGTTGCGATTATGTTTTATCATGGACAAAATTTCTGCTCTTGGGTTCCCTGGTTTGGTTGACGGTCAACATATGCCTGCTTTCTATTGTAAAGAGGTAAGTAATACCTAAAAAAACAAGCTTACACTATTGTTGGCATCACCGACTACTTCAGACAAGCGTCTTCCACTTGAAACGTCATAAAATTGACAACTATTTCGAGTATTAAAACTAACGTAACAACTTACCTTAAGGCTATTAACGGAATCAAATTCTGTATGAGGAGAGATCTGGTTTGCAATATTAGTAAACTTGTAAGAACAACTTCATGCAGAAAATTATAAATTTGACAAGCAAGTCACCTGTAGTCATATTTTAAACAAAGAAAATGTAACTACTCGTGAATCGGAGGGAGGAAACAACCCAATTCTATAGAGTAAAGATGAGATTATACGTGCACTTATCCTTCTACATGCCTAACAAATCCAATGTTGAATGGTAATATAAGTAAAAGTTTGAGTAAATCATGTCGATATGATCAAATCAAAATCATTGATCGCACAACATAAAATGAGAATATTGACCAAATGTTCCAGCTAGTTTGCAGGCTCCTTGTAGGAACTTCCCTGCATGATACAACTCAACTCAATATCTTCTCTTAATTAAGATATGCATAATCATACATATATGTACATAAATTTAATTGAAAATATTAGCATTAGTATTAACTATTTATTAATCATGTTGGTTTATTCCATGCTTAATTATTTGAATAAGGCTAAATAATGAATTAGATAGACAGTTAATATGAATCAGTACAAACTACATAATCGAAGGAAGCATGACCAATTTTATTACTCAATCGTTCTAACGCAATCATCCATTGAATTAATTGTATGGACAAAAAAAAATGAGAGTAGATTTTTATCCTATCGAGGATGGTGTAGAAGCATGATCTGTTCTCCGTATATCATATTGGTCTAAAGTAAAGAAGTTTAGGCCTAGTAATTAAAACGGGTTATTATGAATAATAGCCCTGAACTCCCAAGTTCAAACCCTCCAGTATCTTACTCTAATGTCCGCATGCCTCATTTGATAAAAAGAAAATAGGATACTGGTCTCGAGTTCATGTCTAAGCCACGTTAATATAAAGGAAAGTATGGGGGTGATAAATATGGAGCCGAGGCTCGTAACATTATTGATTCTTCTTCAAGCAAACTATATTATCAGTTGATAGTTCATAATAACATGGAATTTGTGCTCAAGTGTAGTCAACTGCTAGATTATCCCTACAGAAAGGAAGCAACCCCAAGTGAAAGGAAAACAAATCAGAAGGCAAGACCCACACAAAATATGCCATTATTCCTAATTTCCCATCCTTCCCCATAAGGGAAAGGGTTGTTAATCTATATGTTATCTAGTTAATCCCCATTCATGATTGTAAAAAAAACGAGGAAAGTAACTGGGAGAAACAGTTATAAATGGGTAGAATAAACAAGTGAACAAAGCCACAACAAGAAGGAAGTGGAGAAACAGTGATAAATGGTAGAATTCGATACAGACAAACGAAATAGAAATTCGATACAATGATCCTAAGTTGGAACGAAATAGAATATCTTTAAGTAAAATTATATGCTCAAACTCAACGAGATAGAACAAAGAAAGCGCATCACCAATTTAGTATAAAAATCCTATGAAATTCAAGAAACATTCACAACTAGCATTCATAAGGATGGTCTGTAACATTCTAAACTTAAATATCACAACGAAAACAAAATCAAGCAAATTAAGTAGTTTTAGAACACGAGTGAGATGATGAGAGAGTAAGAAATTTCCAGTTCGGATGATATAATAAACTGAGCAACATATACTATTTACAACAATTAATCTACAGAAATAATAGAGAAATTAAGTAGTATATACTGAAATTAACATAGCCCTAACTTTATAATTAACGAAAACCAAAATAATTGAAGATTAAAGATTGTCAAAACCTAAGTATTTGATGCATAAAGAAAGTCCCTACCGAACAAGGCTAATCATAACTAGGTCCGAATGTGGTTATAACGACAAAGAGGGCAACAGAGCCCTAACTTTATAATTAACGAAAACCAAAATAATTGAAGATTAAAGATTGTCAAAACCTAAGTATTTGATGCATAAAGAAAGTCCCTACCGAAAAAGGCTAATCATAACTAGGTCCGAATGTGGTTATAACGACAAAGAGGGCAACAGAAGGTGTCCTTCATGTCGAGAAAGAGGTTCAGAAATTACCTAATTTCGTTTATGCATCCCTCGCCACTCTCGCTGTTGTTGCCATTCAAAGCAATACGTAGCCAGGGACATGAGAAACTTGATTTCAATTTGAAAGCTACTCTCGATTTCAATTAAGAGGGCATCTGCAGTTGCGTTTTTATTGGTCGGAGGATGAATCAGCAGTATGTTGGCATGGTGGTAGAGTAGGGAGAGCGTGAGGTATTTTTTGGGTAGAAGACGAAGAAACCCTAGGACGAGCTAATTGAAAGTTCTCAGTGTCAGTTAAATGAAATAATATAATAAAAAGAAATAGGAGGTGCTACCCCATCGTTTAATGGGGTGTATTAGTGGCGGTTTGTATTTGTTACGAAAATTGTTAGTTATTGGAGTAATTGTGAGTTATTTATGTCAATTTTTTAATAGCTACGAAATAATCGTCGCGAAAAGGCATTTTTGTTGTAGTGGAACCCAATAAACTCTGACATCCGAATGGGCCGTACTTTCTGCGCGACCCACTAAGATATAGAGTGGGTTCGAACGGGCCCGAACTCCCACAAAGTTCGGTGGCGACTCCACTTCGATTTAAATTTCAATTCGATTCATCTCACATGAGATTCATTCGCCTCCCCAAACCCGCGCGTGGCCGCATCGGGGTGGACCTATGTCATGTCCACAGTTTTTTTTTACCGGAATAATTTTTTTTAATCATAAATATGCAAATCAATGGGGAAAAAACAATTAATTACTCAAAGTAAATGTAGATTGTGAAAAAAAGATCACTTTAAAAGAGTTAAAACCAATCATTATGTCACCAAAGTTCAAATTTATTTTTGGTAGCTGGTCATAAGAACTCCACAGTTAAGTGTGAGTAGTGTTAAGATGGGTGACTTCTTGGGAAGGCTCTTCGATGCGTACGACTGGTGAAACTAAATGATATTGAAATGACTCAACTATAAAGCTAGTAACTATTCTGGATGTGACTCCTCTAGTTCTTACTATTATTAATTAATTTAATTATTATATATTTGTCACCGAAATAAATGTTTCGTCGCAAGTATAATTAGCCACGGGATAATCCGTGGCAAAAAATTAATTCTAGCCACGGGAGACTCCGTGGCAATAAAATCAATACTTGCCACGTTTTTTTTCCCATGGCTATTTGTTTACCACGGCCACTAACGCCACGGATGGTCTTTCCGTGGCAAAGTAATTTAGCCACGAAAATTTAGCATTTTTGCCACGAATTCAGCCGTGACCAAAGTGCTCATTTGTAGTAGTGCCAAAAGTCTTATTAACACTAAACATCTAATTAGGAAAGCGTGTGTCTTCGTCCAGTCTCAAGAATAGTTGGTTGACTATTTTGAATAGTCGGTTGATTGATTACTGCGTCTCATCACTGCACGCTCAACTCCAAACGCTTGCCATTTCTTCGTTACTTCTTCAAATAAAGTTTGAGATATACCTTTGGAAAACTAATAGAAAAAGATTTCCAACGCAACTTGAATCAGCTTGATTAGAGTTTTAGAACTCAAGATATTTACGTTTTGATTTGACCCATTTGAAAACGATCATTCTCCTTTCTTATTTCGCATAAGATTCCATCTTTAAGTACGAGTTTTGCCTTATTTACGCATCCACGATTCCATGCCCTACATAAAATGAAACATGATCACAAAGTATCAAATTCAGGAGGAAATAGTAGACAATGCTACTCCATATGCATGGAAATGCGTGCGTAAAAGACGGAATAATCATATATAAATCGCACGCATCAATTACAACATACTAATATGAGGTTTTCCCTACTGAATGTTGGTTCTAGGACAACTCAAATAAGCTTAATTTGGCAAAAGGAAGAAAACAAGGTGGTCTTTACACAATATCACAGGCACCAGTATGTCATATCATCTCTGAAAGCACAGTTTTGTCACAGAGTTGTATGGTTCAAAATGATGTTGTTTTACTTCATAAATTATTAATTAGGTCATCCATCTCTTGAGAAATTAATGCATATTGCAGGCATACAACATATTACAGATAGTAGTATTAAATGTAAGACCTGTATTTTGTCCAACGTCATGCTTTACCATTAAATAGAAGCACGTCCTATATGCTTTACGATGTTTTGACTTAGTTCACATGGATGTCTGGGGTTACAAAGCTCTGATAAGTGTAGTTTGTAGTGCCTAATTTGTTGTGTTTTGGTCTTGTTTTCCCTTGTGAAATCGCTTTTTGGAGTGATATCGGGGCTACTTATACTTCTTCTAGCTCGTTTTAGGTTCCCGAGACCATTCATGAAGATTTGGAACAATTCCGACTCGTTTCATACACTTTTGGAGCCAACGAAGAGAAGGAACGATCACTCGGTGCCTTGGATTCGATCCCGAGACCTTGGGACCCATTCTCGAGCCCCTTAGACTCGATCCCGAGCCCCGAGAATCGATGAGAAGCCCATGAGAAGCAAGGAGGAACCAAAAAGATCATATTTGAAGCCTACAAGACCCATCCCGATCGGGAAGGACCTCATCCCGACCGGGATGAAGAAGCAAAAGAAGACGGCTACTGATGAGTTCATCCCGACCGGAACCGACCTCATCCCGACCGGGACCACCTTCATCCCGACCGGGATGGGCCCAATGAAGAGCTGTTTCGCTTCCTTTCTTCTCCTTTCCTCTTGGAACCCTATATATACCTCCCTCTTGTAATCTCTTGTTATGTTCTTCATTACCCACTAATCCCTAGACTACTTTAGCATAGATTATCCTATATTAGTGTAGATTAGTCTTTAATTACTTCTTAATCTTAGATTATCCTTGTATTAATTGAATTCTTGAAGATCTCTACCAAGATTGACAACCTTGGTAGATGTATTTGGGTTTTCTCTTTTATACAAGTTTTCATTCTTCCTTTCATCTTCTAGTATGGTATAATCTCTTTCCCCTTCTCTTTATATTTGTTTTATTAATCAAGTTTCAATCTTTAGCTCTTGTTTATTGTTTTGTTCATCATCCTTGTTAGTTTTACATATGTATGCTCTTGTTCTTGAGTTAGTTTATCTTGTTCTTGTTTGTTGTAGTTTAATTATGTTTGAGTAGACTCTTGCTAGGGTTATTAGGGGGATTGGATGTGATTAGGGATGATTAGGGTGAGATGGGTGGTATTAGGTGTTGTTTTTGTTGTTTCCCTTTTACCTTGCACTCCACATGTTTGATGAAATGCTTGTGAGACTTGAGACGATCAATCCTTGTTTTTCTTGCATCTTCTCTTGTATGTGTGTGTTTGGTTGGTTGGTTTGGTTCCCTCATTAGTAGCGAGAGCGTGGTGAGGACGACCCCTAGGCCGATTAAGTAGCGAGAGCCCGATCGGAACCTAGGCTACAAAAGCACGCTAGTAACCCCGTTTTTCCCCTTTTTGTCTCCTTTGCATCCATGAACCCGACCTAGCCCTAGTTTTCCTTCTTATTGATATCCTTGCTTCCTTTAGTCATTAATTACTTGTTTTGTCTTCCTTTTTCGTGTTTTAATTTAGACCTAGTTTAGTCATTAGCCATCACCCTAGTTTAACTTGTCTTGAACCTAGTCCTAGACCGTAGCACACCTAGGTCCGACACCCCGTCCCTGTGGATCGACCCGACTTACCCTAGCTACCCAGTTAGGAATAGTTGGTTTTATTTGTTGGTAGGATTCACGGCAAAATCTTCCCATCAAGCTCCCACAATAAGTGGAGCTAGATCCTTTCTTACCATAGTAGATGACCATTAAAGGACAACTTGGACATACTTGATACAAAACAAACAACAAGTTTCTTCTTTTATCAAATAGTTTTTATCTCTTGTTGTTACCCAATTTGATAGCTGTGTCAAAATGGTTAGATCTGATAATGGAACAGAGTTCATTCAAGGTCCTTGTACTGAATTGTTTGGTGCTAAAGTGATTATATACACCGGACTAGTATAGCAGGTGTCCCACAACATAACGGGAGAGTTGAAAGAAAGCATAGACACCTCCTAGAAACAGCTAGAGCTTTAAGGATCTAATCCAATCTTCCATTAAATTTTTGGGGAGATTGTTTGTTAACTGTAACCTATTTGATTAATCATATGTCTGTTGCTCTTTTACAGTGGAAAAACCACATGAATGGTTGTTTAAAACTCTTCCTAAATATGAAAATCTTAGGGTCTTTGGAACTCTTTGTTATGCCGCAGTCCCAGCTAGGTTCAGGGATAAACTGGGATATAGAGTTAGGAGGTGTGTCTTCATAGGGTATCCCCATACACAAAAGGGTTACAAATTATTTGATTTGGATAAGCATGTAGTGTTCACTAGTAGGAATGTAGTGTTTAAAGGTGTATTTCCTTATAAACAACATCCTACTCTAAAGAACACCAATGACAATTTGGATATAGATCTGCTTGGAAAACTTGCAGATGTTCCATACAGCTCTTATACTGGTGATACTCACATCAATCAGGATACTCCTGAGGATGATATTCCTGAACAAGGAAATCACCATGAGGAGGAAATCACTTTCTCTGATGATGATACTGATGAACCACCAGGTCAGCTTAACACAAATGTACATGTGGTTCCATCTAATACATCACAACAGGATCATGGTCTGAGAAGATCAGATAGGGTCAGGATTCCATCGGTTAAACTGACAGATTGCCGAAAAAGATCTTCTCACTCTGCATTAAAAGCATAAGTGCTGAATGAACTGATGATATTTGATCCTGATTATGTTGCTTCCCTAAATCATGTTCTCTCTAAACATGAGCCAGCCTTATATGATCAGGCTTGCACAGATCCTAGATGGGTAGATGCTATGGGAAAGAAGATAGAAGCACTTGAGAAAAACAATACTTGGGTCATGGCATTCTTGCATCTTGCCTGAAGGAAAAAAGGCAATAGGGTCTAAATGGGTTTACAAGGTGAAGCACATACCTGATGGCACTGTGGAAAGGTTCAAGGCTAGATTAGTGGCCTAGGCTACAATCAAGTTAAAGATAAGGATTAAAACACACCTTTTCACCTGTGGCCAAGCTAGCTACCGTGTGAGCATTAATAGCCATAGCAGCAGCAAGGGACTGGATTCTACACCAGTTGGACATCAACAATGCATTCTTGCATGGATTTCTTAAGTGTATCATGTTACCAAACCTGGGAAAGTGTGCAAACTCTTAAGGTCAATACATGGTTTAAAACAGGGCTATAGACAATGGAACATAGAATTGACCAAGTACCTACTCAGCCTTGGTTTTGTTCAGTCAAGGCAGGATTACTCTTTATTCACAAGAGATCCTGCACCCTTGGAGTTCTTGGTTACTTTAGTCTATGTAGAGGATGTACTACTAACTGGCACCAATCAATCAGGATTACAAGAGGTGAAAGAAAGCTTGGATAAAGCCTTTACTATCAAATATCTAGGTCATATGAGATATTTCATAGGCCTAGATATTGCTAGAAATGAGTCAGGAATCCTTATCAACCAGAGGAAGTACATCCTAGACATTGTGAAAGATTTGGGAATGGAAGACTACACAGAAACAATGTTTCCACTTCCAAAAGGACTCAAATTAAGCACTGATGATGGAGATGTACTGCCTGTGATCCTGAATCATATAGAAGATTAATAGGGAGATTGTTGTATCTGAATTGAAGCAGACCAGATGTGTCATATGTAGTACAACATCTGAGTCAATTTGTGAATCAGCCCAGGAAGCCACATTTACTAGCAGGCTTACATGTTATCATGTACTTAAGATATTCTCTAAATGCAAGGCTATTTTATCCTGCCAACAACAGGCTGATACTCAAAGGGTATAGCGACTCAAACTGGGGAAAGTGTGTGTTTAGTTGTAAATCCGAGTAGATATTGCGTATTCTTATGGAATTCTTTGACATCATGGAAAACTAAGAAGCAAAAGACTGTGAGCAAAAGCTCAACTGAAGCAGACTATAGGTGTATGTCCTATACAACAAGTGAGCTGATATGGATGGAGATATTGCTCATAGACTTAGGAGTGCAATTACCACGACCTGTTGAGTTGTACTGTGATAACAAAGAAACACAACATATAGCACAAAATCCAGTGTTCCACGAAAGAACCAAACATTTGGATATAGATTGCCACTATGTGCGTGATATGTTGTAGCAGGGGTTTTTAATTACTCAGCATGTTAGTTCTGAGATGCAGTTAGCTGATTCGATGACAAAGGCTTTAGGAGCACATCAACAACGGTTTCTATCTGAAATGCTAGGTATAAAGTTTGTCGTTGGAAGTTCAGCTTGAGAGGGGAATATTGAAGCAAGGATATATCATCAAGCTTCACTCATGAACCATTAACCTCAAGCATAACAAATCTGTTATAACAGATTGGGACTACATGTCAGCATAACATAATTGTGATAACTACTCATATCATGAGTATATATATTGTACGAAGTGAATTGTAAATGTAAGATATTCATAATCAGAAATAAAATTTCTCTCTTCATATTTACACACAAGTGTTATCTTTCTCTTATGTGTGAAGCTACAACAGTGGAGATTACTTGAGGATCTTAAGTTAAAACCGTCTTTCCAGATGTAATAGATAGTTGCATTTGTAGCCTCATTCCTAATAGCTCTTTGTAATTTGGTGCCTCCCAGTCTTAGTCTCCAATGATTGGTAATGTTTGAGTCAACTCTGAACTGAAGCCAACCCCCCCCCCCCCCTTCAGAATAATGCTATTGTAGGTACAGCTACAAAAAAGATGATGTAAAGATTTTGTCTAATGCAAAAAAGGTGCAGTTGAGTAGTTTAGAGATGTATTTTTTAATAGACAATTGTTTTCTAAAATAACAATTGTTTATTACGCATATATACATCAGAGCTTTTGGAAATAAGCGTATTAAACTCAGTTGTATATATTTTTTTAATCATTCTAAACTATGAGGTTGTATGGTTCATCATGTGAAGATAAAGTTGCCATGAACTTAAATTCTCATGAATTTGTATTTTACGTGAATTACAAAAGTGTTGTTTGGTTGTCATGAGAGAAATTAATTCAGGTGAAAAGTTGTACACACCGATGGGAGACTAGGTGAGCAACTTCCCCCATTATGCAGGAATTGAAGTTCCTTGAGAAGTTTTAATTTTCATGAAATGTGATATTCCGAATCCGCATTACTAATGGAATCCAAACGATCTCTAGATTGATCAGAAGATCCTTTTAATTGGCTAGAATTCGTTACTTGAACGAAACTAGATCTTGTGGAATCATTCAGATCCAGGAAACAACTCGCCGAAATATTTTTTCCTTTTGAAAGATAGAGGAGCGAAACAATCAGCCTATTGATATTGGAAGACCAAAAGAGTTTTTCCAATGTATCATTTCTGGGTCCAATGGAATTCATAGGTATAGGAAACCAAACACCATCATAATTTATCAATTAATGGGAAGTTCTACTTCTAATGATTTAAGAAGGCAACCAAACGACCCCATATATCAATGAAACCATAAGATGTGGTCTAATTTATCGAAAAAAATTACCTATTAGCTCAGATTAATTCATACTAGGTTAAAAATTTACTAGTAGAGGTATAATTGAGTTTTTTCTCAAAAACCCTAATTCATCGGAAAATCTACCTCATCATTCATGCAAGAAGTCTAAAATCATCAGAAAAAAAGCAAAATCTTCATAAAGTAGTTGATAAAAAAAATGTACATGCTAGTAAGTAATTGATGTTAAAATGTACCTCGAAATATTATTAAATGCGTTTTTTTTCTTCTTAATGGTATCAGATCATAAAACTGTTGTATGCGTTTTTTATCTTTATGGTTTCGTCAATTGGTTCGATTTTTCCATTGTAGGGTGTGATATGCTTGATTTATACCGTCTTTCCTTCTTGATTTACTTGATTTTCCTTTGATTTAACCGCTTTTAGAAGCGGTTCTGTGCTATTAATGTCTCTTGTAGCTATGATTGTGCTTGTAAGTTCATTTGGCACGAAACTCGGCTTTCGGAGTATTTTTCATCGTCATACGAACCAATCCCGAGTCACGTCATCGCTTAGGAGTAAGGAAGATTGACTCGTAAAGCTACATGGTCGTGTCCTACACTTACATGGCCGTGATTGGTGCAAAAGAAAGCGGCTCACTAGAGCTCGACCCGGCCATATCACCCGTATTCCCGACCGGGAATACAAACCCGACACGGCCGTGAGGCCGCCTTCACGGTCGGGACAGGAGCTGGCTCACAGTCGTGATGCCCTATATCAAAGTCGTGAAGCCTCGTCTTCTCTCGATTCGATTCCTCGCTTCCTCCCCTTTCTGCAACCCTATGTATACCCCCTCTTGTAATCTTTTAGACAGAAAACCCTTGATAGAAATTAGTGTAGCTTAGCTTAATTTCTCCCTAATCTCTCCTTAATCTTAACGTAATCCTAGCAAGGTACTTGTGTGTTATTGGATTTCTTGAAGAATCTACCAATCTTGACAACATTGGTGGATGTTTTTGGGTTTTCTTTATACAAGTTTCAATCTTTTCATTCTTCTTCTAGTTTGGTATAATCTTTCTTGTCTCTCTTCTCTTAATCTTTCATTGTTATTAAAGTTCAATCTTTATCTTTTGTTTATTGTTTCTCCTTGTTTATTTATCATGATGAATGTGTTTGTTCTTATGATGGGTTCTCTTGTTCATGTTAGTTTCAACTTAGCCATGTGTGAGTAGACTCCTGTGGGGTTCGTAGGGGGATTAGATGTTAATCTTGAGTGATTAGGGTTGATTGTTGGTAAAGGTTGAATCTTTGTTGCTAATCTCTTGTTATGCATGCTATGTGTTTGATGAAATGCTTGTTAGAGTAGTAGTGGCCAATACTACTCTTGCTTGTTTCTTCCTTCTTGTTGTATGCATGATTGGTGGTTGAATTATTTTGTTTTGGGTAACATCTTGCATGAGTTTTCCGGTTTGTTCTTTTCGCAAGAGTGCGGACTTACCTTAGCAACTAGATGACACTTACACCCTCGATTTCCTTACTAGCTTGTTACATCTATGAATCCGACCTAACTCTACTCTTTTCCTTTTTGAATTCTTCATATTCTTAGTCATATCTTTCATTCCTTCCATTGTATTAGTTTATTTAGTCTTGCCTCTTAGTCTAGTGATCGTTTTAGTTAATCAATTCTCTACTATTCTCTTCTTTGTTTCCTTGTGAGTTAGTCTAGTTCTTAGGTGAACTCTAGTCTAACCCTTTTCCATCCTTGTGGTTCGACCCGACTTGTCCTAACTACTTAGTTTAGGTTCGTTGGTTTATTGGTGTAGGGATCCACGACAAATCCCTCCATCAATTTGGCGTCGTTGCCCGGGACGTTGTGTTTCGACATTGTTTTCTTATTTACTAGACTTTGTCCTCGTTTTTGTGCTCTTCTTCTTTGTGTATCTTTGCTTCTTGTGTGTGTGAATTTTATTTCCTTCTTGTCTAGTGCCCAAAAAGCACTAGACTTCTCACGTTTGCTCCTATTTTACAGCTTATGCCTAGAGGTGGTGACCATCCTCTTCTTTACAACTCAGAGCCGGAAAGGTTTTTTCGAAACCTTCGTCAACGGGCGGTTGCTAGATTGACAGGTTCCCAATCGGGTACAAGCCACGATTTCGAGCAAAACTTGGAGATTAATCTAAACTCCCCACCTATAGAAGCCACCAAAGTGAGTTTCCTAAACCCCTTCGGCACCCCCATAAATTCCTCTTCTCCCTTTATGAATCAAGGTGATGTCATGACGTCTCCTAACTACTATCAAGCTTCATGGGGTAATCAAGAGACTCGTGGGTACGACTTTCAAGGACATAGAAACGGCTTCCAACAAGTGAATGCTTATCAATCTTATGATCATGGTGGTTATTACTCAACTCACCATTTTAACCCCACCATGTTTAATCACAATTCTCCATATGGAAGCCAATCTCCCCAAAATCCACCATGTTACCCATCATCTCAACCTCATTACCAACCATATGATGCCCCACCCCTCGGGCACCATCAAGGTTTTCAAGGAGCATTCCAAAACCCTAATGACCACCAAATGTCCAACTTTGAGTTATTTCAATCGATTCTTCAAATGCAAAAGAGTCAACAAGAAATGGCCATCAAAAATGCAAGAGGATCAATATGAATTCATGGCCCAATGTCAAAGGGAAAATGAAGCATATGATGCTAGATTAAATGTTATAGCAGCTAAATCCTTAATGTTTTAACTCGAACTTCACAACTTGACGAAGGATGCTCATTTGGGGAAGGGGAACAACCCAATCATGAAGTCGTCAATGAAATCCCTTTGAGAAGCGAGACTCGCAATAAGAACCTCAATTGTCTACCCAAGACGAGATGAATGAGGAAATAATCCTTGATGAAGGCATTATTAGTAAAGAATTGGATGATGTTAGTGGGAATTTGAAGGGTTCCATTGATGAAAACACAATCGGGTCTCATCTTGTCTTTCCTCAAGAAGAAAATGAAGTTGCCAATGACCTTGTTGAAACTGGACACAACGAACTCAAGGTTAATTTGGGTGATGAAAACATCGATAAAATAGAGAAAATCTAAGAGTCTACCCCTTCCATACTTGTTGAACCTTCAATCCCCTTCACTTGCCCTCCTATTGACCTTCATGCCGCTTCTAATGAGCCTATCGTTGAGGATATGGAACTTTGGGATGAGTTGAATGAGATGATAGGAGTTGTGAAGTCGTGGGGTGGAAATGATGAACTCAAGTTGCCTTTGTGCGAAAATGTGGAAAAGCATCATGAGCCTCTTGCAAGTAAGCGAAACTTTGGTTTAGAAGAGATTGAAACCGCCGGTAGAAGTTTCAATTCTCTCCTTCAAGATGATATGAGGACAAGTGATGTCTTGAGACTTGGAGATGGGGACCCGCAACTTGAAGAAATTTTGGAGATGTGAAATAGGAAAATGAGGCCAAAACCACTTTTTGCGCCTCATGTTAAATATTTGAAGCTTGTTCGTAGTTGGAGACGGTGCTTAGGGATGAAGAGGTCGGTAAAGCTTGTTGGATGGAAAGACCCGGGAGATCATGAGAAACCCGGGCATAATGGATTTGAAGATCGCTTCTCGCTTCCGACTTGGAAGCTATTCATGATAGCTTGGCTCGCGTACTCAATGAGCCTTCATGATGATGTGGCTCGTGCCTTTGACTTGCTCCTTCGAGCCCTTGAGGGCTATGGGATCATGTACGATGATAGTGACAAAGAATGAAATTCCTCCACCACAAGTCTAGGTTTGACGGAGTTCCTCAAGAACTGTCATGTTGTATATATCTTTTCCCTCTTTCTTCCGATTTTTCTGTTTCTTTGTATGTTGTGTTTGGTTTCTAGGATTTTTGTGTTGTGTTTGATCTTGTCATTTGGAATTTTCTTGAGTGATATGAGGGAGGGATTTGTGATGGTGGTTATTGAGCTTGATTGATAGGTTTGGAGTAAAGATGAAGAAGTATGAAGGATTTTTGGATGATAGAAGCTTCGAAACTTGGGCGAGGAAGTCGGTTTTTGAGCTTATTGTAAGTTTTTGGGGACGGGAATTTGATCCCGTAGTTGTTAATGTTCTTAATTAGGGTGGAAGACTTGGGATGATTAAGAAGAATGAAGATCTAGGGAAGTGACATGGCCATGTCGCTTTGAACATGGCCATGTAGCGACATGACGATGTCGGTTTGGACATGGTAGAGTCGATTTTATGTCAAAAATGACACTCCACTGGACTCCTTCACGACCATGTCGAGGGGGATATGCCGGTGAGGCGACACGGCCGTGATGAAGGCTCACGACTGTGTCAAATTATGCCAAGAATGACAACTCACTGTACTCTCTCCCGACCGTGATCAGGTGCTCTCGACCGTGACCAGACCGTCCCGGCCGTGATGGCCTCTCACGGTCGTGAGGGGTGTCTCCCCTACCCAGTTCGCTTCTTCTTCCGTGTCGAGTTTGTATTCCCGGTCGGGAATACGGGTGACATGGCCGCTTTGCTTCTTCTTCTTCATTTAAGCCTACCCACCCCTTTACACCCCAACCCGGCCTCCCCATTCACCTATATCACTGTCATAGCATCCTTATTACTTCATTTATACACCTTCAAACTACCTTCACTTCACTAAAATCCAAGTTTCTTCTTAAATCCCAACCCCAATTCACCAATGCAAACCCGATACTTCAACCATGCGACTACATTTAGGAAGAGGAGGAATATCAATGACAAAGACAAGCAAGGTACCGAAAATGATCATTGAGATGATGGAGATTATTGAGTTGCTAACCGTTTGGTAGACACAACTCTCTTTTCTTTTCCGTCTTTTATTGCTTAGTCTTCCTTTATCCCCCTTCCTTTTATGTTGTTTGTGTCTTGGTGGCCCTCGGGGCCTATTGGCTATTGCTCCTGGTTCTCGATGACTTGATTACGTCGAGAACCAATTGAAAAATCCAAAATGATAAGTTCTTTTTACTATTTATTTATTTTTATTCTCTTTTGGTAGAATTTAGTCAGAATCGGGGTTAGGTGACTTGATTACATCTAGCCCTCCCCTCCCATTTCCTTTTTATTTTCTTCTTTTTATTTTTAATTTTCCCCCATCCATATCTTTTCTTGTCTCGGGTATAGGTGACGTGATTACACCTAGACCCGACCTATTCTACCCTTTCTCCACTCTTAATTTTGTTTTTCGTTTTGTTTCCTTTATTTTCTTTCTTTTTAGTGTCTTCCACACACTACCGATCGAGCATGAGGACATTGATCGGTTTAAGTATAGGGGAACGATATATTAGTTTTGTTTTCGTAGTTTTTTTCAAAAAATTCCTAAAATTCCTAAAAATTTGAAAATTTTCATAAAAAAACCAAAAAGATTTTCTTTTGTGTCATTTTCTTTTGTGTCATATATTTGTTGTTGTGTGTGTGTTTTGCTTCCCGATTTCCTTGTAGGTTGCTTGATCGCCATGAATCTCGGAAAACTCTTGTCATTCGGTAATATCCCCTATCTCTTTCTCCTTTTCCCATTTCGGTGTTTGGAGGAGATTTTGTGCTGGTGTGTGCTTCGGTGGAGCTTTTTGGAGATTCTGGTTGATGCGGTTGCTTGTTTGGAAAGTTTGGAGTGGTGTTTGTTTATTTCTTTGTGAGTTTGTTTTATTTTGTTTTGTTTTGCTTCGTTTTATTTCTTTGTTTTGTCTTGTTTAGTTTGTGTCATGTGTAGAAAATGTTTGCGAAAACCCAGTTTTGAGGCTAGTGTGCAAGTGTTTATTTTCCCTTTCTAGTGACATGAATTGATTTTTGGACTTTAGTCTAGTAGGATGACCTTAAATCAATTATTTCGTTGGTCTTTTACCTTGAGTCCACCTAGTCTACTAAAAATTTACTTCGGGATTTGCATTTTCACCACCTTGACCACCCACGGAGTGAAAAGGCCTTGGTTTCCGAGTCTCGTTCTCTTAGGTGACCATGCTCGATATTATTTTAGTTAGTCTAAGTGTTCACCTTTTTGTGAGTTGGAAGGGAAGCGCGCGCCCGACACACCCATTTTCCTACCTTCTACACATTTTCACAAATAAGTTGCATACGATTGAGGCATTTGCATTTACTTGGTTATTCATTTTGATTGCGATGCACATTGGACTTGGGAACTCTAGTCACGTACTAGGCATACTCCAAGAGGAGGTTGTGCCTTGTGCCGCTAAGCGGGGTTCGTGATGTTTGTGGGTCCCGAGTTGCATCATTAGGCCACAAGGGCAAACCAAAATAAAAAAAGAAAAAAAAGGTACAACAAATCAAAAACAAAATACAAAAGAAGAAAAATGCCAAGAAAATCATTTCACAAAAAAAACGTACCCCTCAAAAATAAGCCTTTTACCGATTGTTATCGTGAAGAGCCTACCGAAGGACCGAGTCCCTAGGAAGGATGATAGCAGTAATGGTCGGTTTTCCCCTCTTTTTGCAACCTTAACCACCTTTTTACTTGGACTAATTGGGCTATTTTTGATCATGGGACGACCCTCTTGGCTTAGCACTAAAGGGGCCGGGCTTCACCTTACCTACAGTATCGACTAACTCTGTGGTTCATTCTCTATCCATCCCGCCTAACATCCCGTAGTACGTTCTTAGAAGGTAGGGAGGACCTAGGTAAGTTACCAACGTTTATATTGCTTTGTTGTCATACTATCAGGGTTTGATCCATATCGATTTGTGTTATTAGCATGGGAACGTTGTCACTTGCTTTGAGTCCTTACCCGGTGTTTCTTCCACCACTTTGTTGAGGGAAGCGGTATTTATTTTTCTTTTTGGTTGCAACTATTTAATTGTGTGTGTTCTCGTGTTCGTTTTTGTCCGTAGTTTAATCGCAAGACCTCACTTGCCTTGCGGGGAGCACTTTTCCTCTAAGTTTTCTCACGTGAGTTGAAAGGGCATAGGGTGCACTAAAACCCACTCGGCTAGTAGTATAGTTTTTATTCTTTTATTTACTTAGTTCGTGCTTACTCGAGGGTGAGTAAGGGTTAAGTGTGGGGGAGTTGATATGCTTGATTTATACCGTCTTTCCTTCTTGCTTTACTCGATTTTCCTTTGATTTAACCGCTTTTAGAAGCGGTTTTGTGCTATTAATGTCTCTTGTAGCTATGATTGTGCTTGTAGGTTCATCTGGCGCGAAACTCGGCTTTCGGAGTCTTTTTCATCGTCATACGAACCAATCCCGAGTCATTGCATCGCTTAGGAGTAAAGGAAGATCGACCCGTAAAGCTACATGGCCGTGTCCTACACTTACATGACCGTGATTGAATGTGCAAAAGAAAGCGACTCACTGGAGCTCAACCCGGCCATGTCACTCATATTCCTGACCGGGAATACAAACACGACACGGCCGTGAGGCCGCCTTCACAGTCGGGACGGGAGCTGGCTCACGGTCGTGATGCCCTATATCACGGCTGTGAGGCCTCCTCTTCTCTCGATTCGATTCCTCGCTTCCTCCCCTTTGTGCAACCCTATATATACCCCCTCTTGTAATGTTTTAGACAGAAAACCCTAGATAGAAATTAGTGTAGCTTAGTTTAATTTCTCCCTAATCTCTCCTTAATCTTAACTTAATCCTAGCAAGTTACTTGTGTATTATTGGATTTCTTGAAGAATCTACCAATCTTGACAACATTGGTGGATGTTTTTGGGTTTTCTTTATACAAGTTTCAATCTTTTCATTCTTCTTCTAGTTTGGTATAATCTTTCTTGTCTCTCTTCTCTTAATCTTTCATTGTTATTAAAGTTCAATCTTTATCTTTTGTTTATTGTTTCTCCTTGTTTATTTAGCATGATGAATGTGTTTGTTCTTATGATGGGTTCTCTTGTTCATGTTAGTTTCAACTTAGCCATGTGTGAATAGACTCTTGTGGGGTTAGTAGGGGGATTAGATGTTAATCTTGGGTGATTAGGGTTGATTGTAGGTAAAGACTGAATCTTTGTTGCTAATCTCTTGTTATGCATGTTATGTGTTTGATGAAATGCTTGTTAGAGTAGTAGTGGTCAATGCTACTCTTGCTTGTTTCCTCCTTCTTGTAATATGCATGATTGGTGGTTGAATTCTGTTGTTTTGGGTAACATCTTGCATGAGTTTTCGGGTTTGTTCTTGTCGCGAGAGTGCAGACTTACCTTAGCAACTAGTTGGAAAGCCCGCGCGATGCACGGACTTTCTTTTAGTGACGTTGATAATGACATCAAGTTAGTATGCATAATTGTAAATGAATACTATCTACATACGTGAATGCGTTTCTAGGTAGGTAATATTTGAGCTAAACGTCAAATTAAATTATAGACGTACATTATAGTTAGAAAGACTAATTAAAGTATCTCGCACACAAGTATATATCTTCAACTACATATTTGTACCAATATTCATTTATATTTATATGGAATATTTACTTGTTACTCTATATATAAGTTTTGCATTCAATTATCTACGAATTATTATTATTATTATTATTGATGGGGGTCGGCACCACAGGTTGCCGGGAGCCGGCAATCGGAGGATGTTCGATACTCAAAAGTCCAGCTAGCCCCGGCCCCCCCTGGCGGAGGGGGGCGCCGGCCTAACAAAAGAAAGGACGACCGGCCCATGTGCCTCGGACCTTATAAATACCCAAAGAACCACCATGAGAAAGGGGACACAAAATATCTACAACACTTCATCTCTCTAAAAAGCTAAGTAATATCCTCCATAATCTTACCTCAACCCTCCAATTCACTCGACTGACTTGAGCGTCGGAGCGGCAACCTCAGACACCCTCCGAGGCCCTCGTGTGCTCCGTGTGCAGGTCCGGAGCTCTAGGTTTACCAAGAGAGGAGAAGAGGATTGCCGGCTGTTGTGTGCTAAATTTAGACCGTTTTTCCCTCCATTTAGACCCGTTTTTCCCTCGTTTTGCGAGTTTTGAGTGCGATTATCGCCATATTTTGCGTACTTCTTGCATTAGCGTCCCTCTTGTGCGTTTTACGTGTTTTTGGTAGTTTTTCTATCAATTTTGATAGGTTTTGCTACAAAAATCACGATTGAGCTTCCACGAGCACAAGAGAAGGGAAAACCGTCCAAAGAGCAAAGCACACAACTTAAAGTTTAAAGCCATCCGATCGAACAAACGAAGAATGAGACAAGACTCGAGCCAGAAAATGACCGGGCGAAATTTCACCCGGTGAGACACCACCGGGCGAAATTTCACCCGATGGTAAAAATTGCCTCCCGAAGATTTTCCGAGCTTACCCACCGGGCGAAACTGACCGGGCGAAATTTCGTCCACCGGGTGAAATTTCGCCCGATGGTAAAGACGTGCCGGAAACGCGAAAAAAGAAGAAAATCTCACCGGGCGAAATTTTCACCCGATGAGAATTACCATCAAGTCCGCAGGGCAAAGTTTCACCCCATGGAGATGCAAAGGGAGATTGTCTCACTAATGGAGCATGAAGATGGATTTGGGCTTTAGGTTAA
This sequence comes from Agrostemma githago, assembly GCA_958450325.1. Taxonomy (NCBI): domain Eukaryota; kingdom Viridiplantae; phylum Streptophyta; class Magnoliopsida; order Caryophyllales; family Caryophyllaceae; genus Agrostemma; species Agrostemma githago. The sequence goes on along the minus strand of OY288255.1, from coordinate 28,950,037 downwards.
GGATCCATTAAGAGATTACTATATATATGTTACCCTAATTCATTGCCTAAACTCACCTCTCCATTGTGCTAAGGAGGGAAGACATCACACCCTTCCACCATCTTATCCATTAGTAATAGTAATCTAGAAAATCCTCAAAAATTCTAGTAGTTTAATAGTAGATCTACAAGTATCCATCAACAATTATTTAGATTTCAAGGTTGTAAGAAGATTATCCAAGGTTTATTTGAAGATTTGTTGGGTTTTATGAAGAATTAGTGACAAGTTCTTCACTTTCTTCATCAAAGATTCAATCTTTATCTATGATATCTTCTTATTTCTTATAGATCTACATAGTTGGTACAATTCTCTTCCACTCTCTAATCTCTATTTAGTTTTTGTGATATTTTCTCATCATCATCTTTTTCAAATCTAATTAATATGCATGTTGTGATGAATTTCATAATGAATTGTGAGTAAATTTCTTGTTGGGGAGTTTAGGGATGAGGGCTTGGTTTATTTGAATATAGGGATGTTGGTGGGTTCCTTGCATGTTGGTTTATCTTATTTATGGTGGTATGTCATTGTTGTTTTAGTCCGGCCAACTAGACCGACCTTGACTAATTTCTATCAATATGGGGAAACTCGGGGTAGAAATTACCATGACTAGGGACTTACCCTCATTCACCGCGAAAGCGGGTTTTTAGGTGAGTTTACCCATATTGTTACAAAAACTTGATCCCGACCTTCTTAGACCCCAAGTACCGAATCCCGACTTCTCCCTAACGCCTTTCCTAAATTGATCACCTCTAAACCATCATCGTACTAATCCCTCTAGTATAGACTCGACCTCTACAAACCCCCCCCCCCTTCTAAGACATCGAACACGACACTTTAAACTTCACAACACACACCGTTCCCTGTGGACCGACCTCGACTTACCACGATTACTTGTTTGTTTTTGTGATATTTCCGAGTCTATAAATATCGTTTGATCCTCCGTCCTTCGTTAACGACCGATCCGATTGGGAGGCGATCAAAATGGCGCCGTTGCCGGGGAACGACTAATTGTTGTGTTTTTAGTTGTTGTGTTTGATTCTTTTCCCTTCTCTCTTTTCCCTAGTACCGCGAGGTGCTAGGAGTCTCGCCGTTTAATTGAGTTTTATGCCCAGGAACACGTCATCGCCCTTGTGGTTCGATCCGGAACGGAAAGGACTTTTTGAGCATTGCGTTTTCGAGGAAATAACTCAACCACCATCATTCCACATCCTTCATTATCACCTCCTAACCTTAATCCCATCCTTCCACATTCACCTTCTACACCTTCTACATCACATAACCCCACTCCAAACAATCCTTCCATACCTTCTACTTCACAAAATTCACCACCACCACTACCATCACCGAAAACACCACCACCAATTCCATCCCCTCCAAATTCTCCAAATCCACCAAATTCTCCAAATTCTCCAAAATTTCCAAATTCAAATCCACCATCACCACCAATCCAACCAATGGCGACTCTAGGTTCGCATTCTCAACTCACACATGAAGAAACACCTTCTCCCGTCGATTTCGGAGAAATTCCCGAAAATTATGAATTGAAAGCTTCTTTAACCAATGCGGTCCAACAAGATACATTTCATGGTTTTTCTCAAGAAGATGCTCAAGAGCACATCGCTTCATTTAAAGAAAAATTAGTAGGAGCACGTCTCAATGGGTTAACTTCATGCCAATTGCATCGCTTATTATTTCCGAAGACCCTAAGAGATGGAGCTAGTAGATGGCTTCAAGGCCATCCTGCTAATACATTTACAACATGGGCTCAACTATCTAATGCCTTCTTGGAGAAATATTTTCCGCCGTCAAAGACTAATCAATACCGCATGGAGATACAAACCTTTAAACAAGATGAATTTGAAAGCCTAAGTGAGGCTTGGGAAAGATTTAGAGACTTGTTGCGCAAATGTCCACATCATGGAATACCCGATTGGCTAACTACCCAAACATTTTATAACACCCTTTCATCGAGAACCAAGGAAAACCTCTATTCGGCCGCCGGAGGAGACTTTTCTTCTCTCACCGATGAGGCATCTAAAAATCTTATTGAGAAGATGGCAAGGAGTGATTCTAGAATGGGTCAATCGAGGGATTCTAGAAAGAAAGTTGAAGTGAACTCATCTACGAATTCTAATGAATTGAAATTCCAAACGGAACTTGAATAATTGAAAAGGAGAATGGATGCCATGAATTCTAAGCCCACTCCTAGAGGTATATACCAAATTCAAGGGAGTGTTCCTCCAAGGCAACCATCTCCTCCAAAGTTATTAACATGGGAAGTTCAATGTGATCATTGTGGCAATCATGGCCACGACTCTAGCTCTTGCATTCCTAATGAATAAGTCTATGTTGAAGAGCCAAATGAATTTCAAGCTGTACAAGTATATGGGCAAAGACCTCAATTTGATCCCTTTTCTAATACTTACAACGCCGGCACAAGGTTTCATCCTAATTTCTCTTATGGAAATCAAAATGTTCAAAACCCGATGCCGCGAGCCCAAGGGAGTCAAATGAGGTCATTCAATCAAAATCAACAAAGGCCTTTTAACCAAGGACCTCCAAAGATGCCCCCATATATGCCTCCTCATCAAAGGAGCAACTTCAATCAACAAGGTAGCAACTTCCATGTTCCCTACAACTACAACAATTACCAAAATCAACATGGTAATCACTTTAATCATGGATACAATCAAGGGTTCCAAGGAAATTCTCATGGTAACCAAGGTTACAATCAACAATCATTCAATCAACCCTCTCAACCTTATGGCCAATCAAGCAATTCTCAATTTGGTCAAGGAGGAACCTCATGGGAGAACTATAATGATTTGCAAAGAACCGTTGGCCAACTATGGAATGAACATCAAGATACCAAGGCAAGGCTAAAAGTTTGGGAATCACAAGAAGCGACAAAAGCCTTAGCCGCACCAATTCATCCACCCCATGGTTTGCCCGGTCAACCCCAAAACCCAAGAGATCCTTCACACCAAGCAAATGCCGTAATTTTGAGAGGTGGCAAAGAACTTGAGGACCCATATAAGAATTTGAACTCGAACACCAAGACTACCCCATCTAAGGTTAATCAACCAAGTGCACCACAAGAATCATCTCCCTCTTCCCCCAAACAAAACCGGGGAATACAAGCGGAGTTTGATATCCTCCAAAATGCGGAGAATGATCTAAGAGAACAAAGAAAGAAGAAAGAGCAAATGGAAGCCGAAGAAGCCAAAAGAAAAGAGGCGGAGCGATTAGCCGAAGAAGAAGAAGAATCTAATGTTCCACCGCCTCCCACTTTTGTCCCTCCATTGCCTTTTCCCAAGCGAGCTAAGCCACACAAAGAGAATGCTCAATTTAGCCGTTTCGTGGATATGTTGAAGAAAGTAGAGGTAGCTTTACCTTTCACCGAGGTAATTTCTCAAATGCCCCTCTATTCTAAGTTTTTGAAAGATGTCTTGACTAAAAAGAGAACCTTAGAGGACAAAGAATGTGTCTCTCTCACGGGTCATTGTAGTGCCATTCTTATGAACGAAATGCCAAAGAAACTAGATGATCCCGGTAGTTTTTCCATCCCTTGTCGGGTAGGAAATGTTGTTGTTAATCAAGCTTTATGCGACCTAGGGGCTAGTGTTAGTTTATTACCTTATTCCATTGCTAAGAGACTTAGTGTGGGGAAGATGATACCCACTAGCATGTCAATTCAACTTGCGGATAGGTCCATCAAGTACCCACTTGGGATACTTGAGGATGTACCCGTTCAAGTTGGCAAATTCTTCATCCCCTCCGACTTTGTTGTCATGGATATGCCCGAAGACACTATTACCCCCATTATCTTAGGTCGACCTTTTATGGCTACCGGAGGCACTATAGTTGATGTCAAGGATGGAAAATTGTCATTTAACATAGGGAACGAGTCGGTAGAGTTTTCCCTTTCTCAAGCTCTTAAACAACCAATGATTGAACAAATGAATTCCATTGAAGTTATTGATAGTTTGGTTGAGTATAGCTTGATAGATGATGATAAGCAAGAAGATGAACCATTTGACTCTCCACCTCGTGAAGAAGAATGTTTGCATGATGAAAAGGTAGAACCACTACCGGTGGGTAAGAGTATGGTATCTTCTCCTCCTAATCTTGAACTTAAACTACTCCCCTCTTCCCTCAAATATGCTTTTCTTGAAGGAACTAATTATCCCGTTATCGTCAATGCTACCCTTGATGGACCTCAATTGGAAAAACTTTTAATTGTTTTGAGAAAGAACAAAAAGGCCATCGGGTATAGCATTGCCGTCCTCCAAGGCATAAGCCCAAACGTTTGCATGCATAGGATCATCCTTGATGATGACCACCGTCCTTCGGTAGAGGGTCAATGTAGTTTGAACCCCACCATGAAAGAGGTTGTCATGAAGGAAGTCCTCAAGTTGTATGAGGCTAACATTATATACCCAATAACCGGAAGTAAATGGGTTAGCCCCGTACAAGTTGTGCCGAAAAAAGGAGGAATGACGGTTGTTAAAGGAGAAAAGGGTGAGTCAATATCTACTAGGACTATTACCGGTTGGCGCATGTGTATAGACTATCGTAAATTGAACATGGCCACCATAAAAGATCATTTCCCCCTTCCCTTTATTGATCAAATGCTTGAAAGATTGGCGCATCATTCTTATTTTTGTTTCCTCGATGGTCATTCCGGATTTCTTCAAATACCTATTCATCCCGATGACCAAGAGAAAACCACTTTTACATGTCCCTATGGCACCTATGCTTATAGAAGGATGCCATTCGGATTGTGTAATGCGCCGGGAACGTTTCAAAGATGTATGATGGCTATTTTCTCCAATTTTATTGAAAAATCCATGGAAGTTTTTATGGATGATTTTAGTGTCCACGGTACATCTTTTGATTCTTGTCTTGAAAACCTTGATCAAGTGTTAGCTCGATGTGAAGAGTATAGACTTGTTTTAAATTGGGAAAAGTGTCATTTTATGGTTGAACAAGGTGTTGTCCTAGGTCATATTGTTTCTAATAGAGGAGTTGAAGTCGATAAGGCGAAAGTCTCCGTGATTGAGAACTTGCCACCACCTACAAATGTCAAAGGGGTGAGGAGTTTTCTAGGTCACGCCGGTTTTTATAGACGATTTATTAAAGACTTTTCTAAGATTGCTAAGCCTTTGACTTCTTTGCTTATGAAAGATGCACCTTTTGTTTTTGATGACTCTTGTCTTGAGGCCTTTTGCAGGATAAAGACCGCTCTCACTACCACACCGATTATCAAAGCTCCCGATTGGAATCTTCCATTTGAAATCATGTGCGATGCATCCGATTTTGCCGTTGGTGCCGTTCTAGGTCAACGGGTTGATAAGAAGCTACATGTGATTTATTATGCAAGCAAGACCCTAGATGAAGCCCAATCGAGGTACACCACAACCGAAAAAGAGATGCTTGCCGTTGTCTATGCTATGAAGAAATTTCGAAACTATGTTACCGGTTCCAAAGTCATTATTCACACCGATCATGCGGCGATTCGTTACATCATGTCCAAAAAGGAGACAAAGTCCCGACTCTTTCGATGGGTGCTCCTTTTGCGAGAATTCGACATTAAGATTAAAGACAAAGCCGGATCGGAGAACTTGGTAGCGGATCATCTTAGTAGATTAACGGTAAGTAAAGAGAGCAATGAAGAAGATGGTATCCCCATCAATGAAGCTATGAGAGATGAGGCCTTGATGGCCGTTGAAACTATTACACCTTGGTATGCCGATATCGTCAATTTCTTAGTGTCTCATTTTATTCCGGACGATTATTCCAAGCAAGAGAGGAAGAAACTACGTTATGAAGCCCGACGCTATTATTGGGACGAGCCTTATTTATTTCGCCGATACATGGATGGAATTTACCGGACGATGTGTCACGGCCGAAGAAGGATATAATATCGTGAAGCACCTTCACTCGACATCTTATGGTGGACACTTGGCCAATCAAAAGACAATTGCCAAGGTTCTCCAAAGCGGGTTTTGGTGGCCTTCCATGTTCAAAGACATTCGAGCTTTCATTCTCACATGCGATGCATGCCAACGAAGTGGCAATATAACAAGAAGAAATGAGATTCCCCTTCAACCTATCTTGGAGATTGAATTGTTCGATGTTTGGGGCATTGATTTCATGGGTCCGTTCACATCCTCTTTTGGTAACAAGTACATTCTAGTCGCGGTTGATTATGTCTCAAAATGGATCGAGGCCGTAGCTTCCCCCACCAATGACTCCAAGGTTGTAATCAAGCTTTTCAAGAACGTAATTTTCCCGAGATTCGCTATGCCTAGAGCCATAATTAGTGATGGAGGCTCTCATTTTAGGAAAGATACTTTTGAACACCTTCTTAGGAAGTACGGTATCACTCACAAGATGTCCTTAGCCTACCACCCTCAATCAAATGGGCAAGCCGAGATCTCCAACCGACAAATCAAGGGAATTTTCGAGAAAGTTGTAAATACACACCGAAAGGATTGGTCATTGAAATTAAATGACGCCCTTTGGGCATTGAGGACGGCTTACAAAGCGTCGATTGGAACCACTCCTTATCGTCTTGTGTATGGTAAAGCTTGTCATTTACCGGTGGAACTAGAACACAAAGCCAAATGGGCAATCAAAGAGCTAAACTTCGACGAGAGTGTTGTAGGGAATAATCGCCTTCTCCAACTACAAGAACTGGAAGAACTAAGACTTGAAGCCTACGAGAACTCGAAGATCTACAAAGAACGAACTCGCCAATGGCACGATTCTCGAATTCTACGTAAGGACTTCTTCGTTGGTGATAAGGTATTACTCTTCAACTCTCGCTTTAAGCTCTTCCCCGGTAAATTGAAATCAAAATGGTCGGGTCCATTTGAAGTGACCGGAGTGCAACCATATGGATCGATAGAGATATCTAGCCCGGAAACCGGGAAGTTTATGGTTAATGGGCAACGTTTGAAGATTTATCATCCCGGTCATATTCGTGAGACCTTTGCTACTATGAAGTTTGGTGAGCTCCCATCGGGGAGCGTTGTTTGACCCCCTCTCGAAATTGATGTAGGTTTGGTGGTATCCTCAACAACCACCTTGTATATATGTATCATATTTCTTTGAGTTTATTAGTTTTGTTAGCTTGAGAAGATTGATTGAAAATTGGATTTCACCATGGAGCATAATTTGGATGAAGATCAAGCTTTTGGAGAAGTTATGGAGCTTAAATCGAAGACCACAAGCATGTTTGTGGGAAATATTGATTATGTAATGTGAGTCGAGTCATATATTTGAATCTCTAGGTGACTATTGAAGAGCCATGAAATGGCAAGGCGGAAAAATGCAGCAGGAAGACCGCCGGGCGCAATTTCGCCCGGTGAGACTCGACCGGGCGAAATTTCGCCCTACGGAAAAGTTGCCAGAATTGCCGAGATCGAAGAAGTTACCACCGGGCGAAATTTCGCCCGGTGAGATTTTGACCGGGTGAAATTTCACCCGGTGGAAAAAGACGGCAAAATTGATTTTCACGACGAAATGTCGTCGGGTGAAATTTCACCCGATGGTGCCCGACCGGGTGAAATTTCACCCGGCGGTGTGACTTGGCCAATCACCTACACTTTTTACTCACTCACTACATTTTCATCTCCCTCCAACAATTTACCTCAACATAACTTTCCCTCCAAATATTTTTACACCAAATTTTTACCACCAACTTTAAACTTTCACTTTCCCTCCTCAAACACCCTTATTTATACCACCTTTTTCACCTCACTCATCATTTCACCCTTTCAACCATCACAAATTCATTACACCGCCTTCCATATACCATATTCAACCTCTATTCATAACTCCATTCCATACTTGGGTGAATATTTATTTTGGGTTTTTGAAGAAGAGGAAGCTAAGTTTCGGGATTATTCTTGCAAATTCTTACTATGGAGACAAGAGCTCAACGAGCGGCGCTCAAACAAGGTATGGCCTCAACTTCTAAACATTCATCTTCTAGGCCTAAACTTTTACCGTGTCCAAATTCACCCCTCGCTCGTATTTTCTTTGAAAAAGACTTTCAGAGTACGAGATGGCCTTGTCCACTCACAATGAAAATTCTAGGAATTAAGAACGATATTATAGAGTTATCGTCGAGAATTGGTACTAGTAAACTCCTTGGTTTTGTGCCCCTCACAAACAAAGAATTGACTTGTGAGTTTCTAGGTACCTTTACAATCGATAACCCGACCACACCTAAACAGTTCAAATTTAATTTGTTTGGTAGAAATCATTGTTTAAATATTTCCGAATTTAGCTTAGCTCTAGGTTTGCCCTCATCGGGTAATGGACTAAGTAGACCCCTAAGTGATTCGCAAAGTAGTGCGACTAGGAGAGACTTGTGGAGGCACATAGCGCCGGGTCAACGTGATTTCGAACCCAATTCTAATTTTACCGCTGAAATCCGTAACCCAGCCATTCGTTATTTCGCTGAATTCCTTTCCCACTGTCTTTTGCCTTCTACCGAAAATATCTTTAACCTTAATGTGTGTGTCTTACAATTGATATGTGACTCTTTACTCGGTAACCCTTATCCCCTTGACCTACCTATTGTCGTGGCGTTACACTTTCATCAAATTATCATTGACCAACGCCCCTCTGTCGACTGTGGTGGTCTTGTGACCATAATAGCGAGAAATTTGGGTTATTCGACCGACCATCTTAAACCACATGACCCCCGTGTCTGGCTTAACGAGGCTTATTTCCCTACTTGGATATTTAATATGCCTGACCATCGCCTCGTTTCTCTTAGCCATGACCGTGCCTTAATTGTCCCCTGCAAAAACCGAACCAATATTTATAACCGTCACAATTGGGAGCTACCTCCAGGTCCCTGTGAATTCCGACTGAACAACTCGGGGGATGTAGGAGTTTGGGAGTATGCCGGTGAAGGAACTCCCACGGCCTCCTTTGCGTCCAATGACTATTCAGACTAGACCCCCCCCCCCCTACAAGAGTCGGTAGATAATTTGGTTTGTTTGTGTTATGGGTATATATGTGTGGTTTATGTCGGTGAGTCTTAATCATTTTCAATTGTATGTGAACTAATCTTGTTCCTTATTCCCTGTCCCATCATTATAATCATTGTGATCATTTTATCTTGAACAAAATCGCAAGTTATCCCACCGTCCCATCAAATGATTTTTGTGGCCGTCATGGCCTTGGTATTGTTCCCGGTCTCTTGGCGATGTGATTACGCCATTGACCCTTTTGAAAAATCCAAATTTTTAAATCAAAATTTTCTCAATTTTTCTTAATCCGGGTTAGGTGACGTGACTACGCCTACGCCCAATTTTTCACCCTTTCATTTTATTTTCTTTCATTTTCATTTTCTTAGCCACTTGGCTAGGGTCTAGGTGATGTGATTGCACCTAGGCCCGCCACTATCTTATCGTTTTCTTTATTTTCTTTTCATTTTCTTCTTCTCAAATTTTCGAAAAACACAAAAACATTCAAAAATTTTGAAAAACCCAAAAACATTTAAAAATTATAAAATCCAAAAACATTTGAAAAAAAATCATAAAAATCCAAAAAGATTTTTCTTAATTTTCTTTTCCATCTTTTTCGCTCTTCCCTACTTGTCCATTGAGGACAATGTACAGTTTTAGTGTGGGGGAGGAGTCTACTATCTTTTATTTTTCAAAAATCTTTTCAAAAATCCATAAAAATTTGAAAAATTCGAAAAATCAAAAACATTTTCTTTTTTTTTTTTTTTCTTTTCTCTTCTTGTTTCTTGTTATGTTTCATGTCCCGTGTATGGTATTGTTCTCTACTCTTACAGGTAATCACCACCTTAATAGCGCGAATTAAAGAGATTAAGAAAGCATCCGCTTGGTAACTTCATTCCTTCTTTCTTCTTTAATTTTGTAGAGGAGTTAGGTTGTTGCTATTGGAGGCTCTCGAAGTTGAGCATTTTGGTGTTGTGGTTTATGCTTGAATGTTGATGGAGTATGGAGTTCATGACTTTACTTGTGTTTTCTTTTATTTGTTTTTCCTTTTCGTATGTTTTGTTTTGTTTTGTTTTCGTATAGTGTGTCTAGGATTAAACCTTTTCGAAAACCCGATTACAAACTTATTACAAGAGTTTACATTCCATTATAAATAACCCATTGTAGATTTTGGACCTTAGTCTAGTAGAATGACTCTTAGGCAATGAATTTGTTGATCCTTTAGCTTTGAGTCCACCTTTTCTACTAGAGGTTTACTTCGGGGTTTGCATTTGACCACCTTGACCACCCATGGAGGAGTTAGGCCTTGGTTCCCGCATCCCGTTTTCTAGGTGACCTTGCTCGAATGACCATTGCACCTTTAGTCCAAATCTTTTCCATCTTTTGTGGGTTATCCGGAATGGCGCGCGCTCTCGATTACCTATTTTTCCTCCACCTATACATCATCACAATAAGTTTACACAAAAATAACCTCCAAGCTTGGTTACAAACCACATCAAAGAGCCAAAAAAGGGCAAACCAAAGCAAGAGAAAAAGGGCACAAAAATATGAAAAACAAGAAAACAAAGGAGAAGAAAAGGAGCTTCAAATGAAAAATCAAATTATCAAAAATGTCTCCGATCAAAAAAAAAAAAAAAAAAAGCCCTTTGATCGATTCATCATCGTGAAGTGCCAACTAGAGGACCGAGTCCCGAGGTCGGAAGATAGCGGTGATGAGTTGATCCATCCCAATAATTGTAAACACTCCACCTTTTTATTTGGGCTAATTTAGGAAATTCGAGTTTTGGAACGACCCTCTTGGCTTAGCCAAAGAGAGCGGGACTGCACTTACCTACAGTGTCGAACGAATCCATGGTTCACCTTTTCCACTCCATTATACGCCCCGTAGTACCCCTTTAGAAGATTAGGAGGACATGGCTAAGTTATCAACATCTATATTGCTTAATTGTCATAGTATTAGGCTTTGGTCCTTGTTTACGTGGGTGATTTATCTTGGAAGTCTATTGTTGTTTTAGGTAAGTAATCGGTGTCTTTCCCCGCCGTCTCGATGAGGGATTCGGTGTTTTATTTTTGCTTTGGATGCGTCTATTCTTTCGTGTTATGTGTTTTTGTGTGTTTAGTCGCATCCACCATTTTGAGCAAGCCCCAACTTGCCTTGCATGGGAGTACTTTACCTCATAAGTATTTCGATGTGAGTTGAAGGGACGGAGCGGGCCCGTTAATTGCCCCGTATCGGCTTAGCATAGTCTAGCTAGTAGTAGTAGTTTGTAATTTCTTTTTGGGTCTTTGCTCGAGCACGAGCAACGGTTTAGTGTGGGGGAATTGTTGTGTGCTAAATTTAGACCGTTTTTCCCTCCATTTAGACCCGTTTTTCCCTCGTTTTGCGAGTTTTGAGTGCGATTATCGCCATATTTTGCGTACTTCTCGCATTAGCGTCCCTCTTGTGCGTTTTACGTGTTTTTGGTAGTTTTTCTATCAATTTTGATAGGTTTTGCTACAAAAATCACGATTGAGCTTCCACGAGTACAAGAGAAGGGAAAACCGTCCAAAGAGCAAAGCACACAACTTAAAGTTTAAAGCCATCTGATCGAACAAACGAAGAATGAGACAAGACTCGAGCCAGAAAATGATCGGGCGAAATTTCACCCGGTGAGACACCACCGGGCGAAATTTCACCCGACGGTAAAAATTGCCTCCCGAAGATTTTCCGAGCTTACCCACCGAGCGAAACTGACCGGGCGAAATTTCGCCCACCGGGTGAAATTTTGCCCGATGGTAGAGACGTGTCGGAAACGCGAAAAAAGAAGAAAATCTCACCGGGCGAAATTTTCACCCGATGAGAATTACCATCAAGTCCGCAGGGCAAAGTTTCACCCCATGGAGATGCAAAGGGAGATTGTCTCACTAATGGAGCATGAAGATGGATTTGGGCTTTAGGTTAAGGATCCATTAAGAGATTACTATATATATGTTACCCTAATTCATTGCCTAAACTCACCTCTCCATTGTGCTAAGGAGGGAAGACATCACACCCTTCCACCATCTTATTACACCATCCATTAGTAGTAGTAATCTAGAAAATCCCCAAAAATTCTAGTAGTTTAATAGTAGATCTACGAGTATCCAAATCAACAATTATTTAGATTTCAAGGTTGTAAGAAGATTATCCAAGGTTTATTTGAAGATTTGTTGGGTTTTATGAAGAATTAGTGACAAGTTCTTCACTTTATTCATCAAAGATTCAATCTTTATCTATGATATCTTCTTATTTCTTATAGATCTACATAGTTGGTACAATTCTCTTCCACTCTCTAATCTCTATTTAGTTTTTGTGATATTTTCTCATCTTCATCTTGTTCAAATCTAATTAATATGCATGTTGTGATGAATTTCATAATGAATTGTGAGTAAATTTCTTGTTGGGGAGTTTAGGGATGAGGGCTTGGTTTATTTGAATATAGGGATGTTGGTGGGTTGCTTGCATGTTGGTTTATCTTATTTATGGTGGTATGTCATTGTTGTTTTAGTCCGGCCAACTAGACCGACCTTGACTAATTTCTATCAATATGGGGAAACTCGGGGTAGAAATTACCATGACTAGGGACTTACCCTCATTCACCGCGAAAGCGGATTTTTAGGTGAGTTTACCAATATTGTGACAAAAACTCGATCCCGACCTTCTTAGACCCCAAGTACCGAATCCCGACTTCTCCCTAACGCCCTTCCTAAATTGATCACCTCTAAACCATCATCGTACTAATCCCTCTAGTATAGACTCGACCTCTACAACCCCCCCCCCCCCTTCTAAGACATCGAACACGACACTTTAAACTTCACAACCCACACCGTTCCCTGTGGACCGACCTCGACTTACCACGATTACTTGTTTGTTTTTGTGATATTTTCGAGTCTATAAATATCGTTTGATCCCCCGTCCTTCGTTAACGACCGATCCGATTGGGAGGCGATCACCGGCCATACCCAGTAAGAGGCCTTTGATTGTTTGATACTTAAACAATTTGGCGCCATCTGTGGGGACTTTGAACAAAAAAGCTCCTCGCTCTAAGAAAGAAAAATCGTCAAAACATCAAAATGGCAACTCGCGACGCCGCGGACACCACTGTTGAGGCAGTGGCGGAAGCTGAGCTCGAGGTCGTAGGGACCTCCCCACCGGAGGACCGGGCCCGGGACAAGGACAAGGGCAAAGGCCACTTGGCCTCAACGTCCACGCCAGCGAACGCCTTCACCCCCGAGCAGCTGTCCGCCTGACCGCACCCCGTCGGGGCAACCACCACGTCGACCCTGACCGCACCGCGCGTGAAATAGAACCCTCGACCTGCCACCGGGATCTTCCAAAGGGCCGACGTCTCGCCCAGGGAACTCTTTCCCGAGCTGCCGAGAACAATGACGTTGGAAGAAAGGAAACAACGATACCTAGAAAAGGGCAGGCACCTGGACAATGAGCGTATCAGGCTACACCAGCGTCGGCAGGAATACCGGTCCAGGGAGCCCTCGTCGTTCCGCCCTGGTGTAGGCTTGGGCACCCTAACGCCAGCCGACATCGGAAGAGAGAACAGCGAGTCTCCTACAAGTAATAGACACCGCGAAAGAAGCCGGAGTCATACTCCCACCATACACCGCCGGTTGGGCCCAGGCACCCGGAAGGCCAGGAAAAGTCACAGCCCCCAGAGGACGGTTCATCACCGCCTAGGCCAGAGAGAAAGAGAAGGGAGACCCGTGAGGACCATACAGGACCGGCTGGGCCCTAGAGAACACGGAGGAAAACATGCTAGCCCCGAAGGGCGCGGCTCGGTGTTCACCCGGCTGACAAGTAACACCGGCCGGGAAGGCAAAAACGCCCACCAGGAGAAATCCCTTGAGCAGAAAAGGTTCGTGACATGCCGGTCCGGCAGGAACACGCCCACCCCCCAAGAAGAAGGAGAGGGCGAATCCAAATTAACAACGCCCACCACGAGAACACCCAAAAGGGGACGGTCAATAGTATCACAATTTCATCCGGAAATCACAGATCATCCCATGCCCGGGATGAAAGTGCCGAATATCTAGTTCAACGGGACGGCAGACCCGGAGGATCACTTGGCGACATACGAAAGCTACATGGCCATGTACGAGCTCGACGGCGCAGTATGGTGCCGAGTATTCCCCACCATTCTTACCGGGTACGCCCAGTCGTGGTTCTGGGGTTTGTCCCGGGAGTCCATTCGGAGTTTCAAAGACCTCAGCACGGCTTTCATAGATCAATATGCCAGAAGTAGACGCCGACAGATCGTTACAGTCGACCTGATGACCATGAAACAAGGGCCGAAGGAAAGCATTAGGGAGTATGTCAGAAGGTTCGACCTGGAATGCCAACAGATCAGGACAATCGACGCTTCGACGGCCGCATGCGCCCTGACCCATACAATGACAGAAGGTCCTCTCAAGAGCCACTTGCTCAGAGAAAGACCGACCTCACTAGTCGAGGCCCAGCGAATTGCGGAAGGATACTTGAACGAGGAAGACTACAAAGCGCGGCGCGAGGACCCCACGCCGCCAAGGGTCCGGCGCCTGCCCTTGGAAAGAACCTCGAGCCCAACGGGTCAGAGGAAACCTCCCAGAATGCCGAACAGGAGCCGCGGGGAGAAGAGATCGGAGGGGAGTCGCAGGGAAAGATTCGGCCGCTACACCGCACTGACCCGACCCAGGGCAGAGATCTACAACATAGAAAAGAACAACGGGAAATGGGGAGTTCCACGACCCATCAGGCCCGGAGCCCGTACCGACCCAAAGAAATACTGCGCTTTCCATGACCAAATGGGGCATACAACGGAAGAGTGCAGAAATTTGAAAGACGAGATCGAAGGCCTCATACGGCGCGGTTCGTTGGCAACATATGAAGCCAGAACCCAGCGCGTCACCAACAACAAAAACAATAATGACAACAACAACCAGGGCACGGCAACTGGCAACCCCAGGGACAGAGCCGAGAAAAGAAAGGAGCACAACGTCATTAACATGGTACACGAAAAGGAGCACGAGACCGGAACCAGCAAGAGGCAGATTAAGAGCCACCTAAGGGAGCTGACCCGGCATATATGCTACGCCAATGAACCCAAGAGAGACACCATCCCAACCCTTAGCGTCACGGCAGAAGATTACAAACGGGTGACATACCCCCACAGTGATCCCCTGGTGTTGGCCATCAAAATAGGCGACCACACGGTCAAAAGGTGCATGATAGACACGGGCGCTTATACTAACCTGCTATATAAAGAAGCTTTCAAGCAAATGGGTTTCGATAAGCGGCATCTCAAACCAACGGCCGGCGCCTTGTACGGTTTCTCAGGAACCGGAGTCATACCCATGGGAACAATCGACCTGCCGGTCACGTTCGGAGAAAGTGAAAACGCAAAAACAACGGCGGCCCAGTTCGTAGTAGTAAACGCCAAGTCCGCCTACAATGCTCTGATAGGCCGGATAACCTTGGACAGGGTGCACGCCCTGGTGTCCATACGAGCTCTGACGCTAGCTTACGTCACCGACAGGAACACCGAGGGAAAACTACACGACCAGGACTCGACCAGAAACTGTAACTCGGTAGCCCTCAGGCGATCCGAAGAAGAAATGAAGGGAAAGCGAAAAGTCGCCCATGACGCCGAAGAACGCCCGCCGGCCTCCAAAACCCTCAGGATAGGAGAGGCTGCAGACACCGTGACCGAGCGCCTCGAGCCCGGCGGGGAAAGCATGGAAATAGAACTAGAGCCCGGCCGATCCGTCCTCATAGGGACTGGTCTGGAACCAGCCTACCAAGGGCGCCTCGTCAGCCTCCTGAAGGACAACACCGACGTGTTCGCATACTCGGCGGATGAGATGACGGGAGTTGACCCAGAGGTGACGGTACACAGGCTAAATGTCGACCCACCGCCCGGCCAGTAAAACAAAAAAAGAGAACCATGTCGACGGAGAAGGACGACGCCATCCGATGTGAGGTCGAAAAATTGATAAAAGTCGGCTTCATAGAAACTTGCAACTATCCTGAATGGCTGGCGAATGTAGTGATGGTAAAGAAATCCTCGGGCGCCTGGCGCATGTGTCGCGACTTCACCAACCTGAACAAAGCATGCCCAAAAGACTGCTACCCCCTCCCGAGGATCGACCAATTTGTAGACGCCACCAGCGGACACACCATGCTGAGCTTCCTGGACGCCTTCTCCAGATACCATCAAGTCTTCCTATGGGGGCCAGACATGGTCAAATGCGCGTTTATCACCAGCGCCGGGACCTTCATGTACAAAATGATGCCTTTCGGACTAAAAAATGCAAGCGCCACCTACCAAAGACTGGTGGACAAGATATTTAAAGGTCAGAGAGGCAGAAACATGGAGATATACGTAGATGACGCGATCGTGAAAAGCAAAGAGGACGACCAGCACCTCGACGACCTAAAGGAGACATTCCAATCACTAAGGAGATACAAGATGAAACTCAACCCCCAAAAGTGTACGTTAGGAGTAAGGTCCGGCAAATTCTTGGGTTTCCTGGTGAGCGCCCGAGGGATAGACGCCAACCCCGAGAAAGTCCATGCCATCCAGGACCTACCGGAGCCGAGAACTATCAGAGACGTACAAAGGCTCACCGGGAGGATGGAAGCCCTAGCGCGGTTCATCTCAAGAGCGACAGATAAATCAACACCCTTCTTCGGAGTCCTCAAAGGAAACAAGCACTTCAACTGGGGGGGAAGAAAAGAGGACGGCATTTGCCGGCCTAAAAGAGCACCTAAAATCCCTACCGACGCTGGCGCGACCGACCGAAGGCGAAAGGTTGTACGTCTACATAGCTGACACCAACGTCACGGTAAGCGACGTCATCCTTAAAGAAGAGGAAAAAACTCAACAACCAATATACTTCGTCGTCCACGCGTTGGGACCGGCGGAAAAGAACTACCCTATGGTGGAAAAGGCGGCATACGCCGTAGCTGTGGCCGCTCGGAAGCTGCGCCCCTACTTCGACGCGCATCCGGTGACAGCCCTCACAAACATGCCTCTCGAAAAGGCCTTGGAGAAATTCGAGAAATCAGGGTGAATGTTGAAATAGGCCGTCGAACTAAGCGGCCTAGGGATAACCTACCAGTCAAGAACGGCGATAAAAGCTCAGGCGTTGGCGGACTTCATAGCTGAATGCTCCCACTCAGAGGAAGACGACCCCCCGTCAGGAGTGTGGGAGGCCTTCACCGACAGGACGACCACCAGCAACGGTTCAGGAGCCGACGTGGTCCTGACAAGCCCCGACGGCGAGGAATTCGAACACGCCCTGAGGTTCGCCTTTCAGACATCCAATAATGAAGCAGAGTATGAGGCTGTCTTGGCCGGCATCCATCTGGCCAGGGCTGCCGGTGCCGAGCGAATCGTACTGTCAACGGACTCACAACTGGTGGTAAACCAAATCAACGGAGAGTATGAGGTCAGGGACCCTCAATGGCGCTCTACCTGAAGAAGGTGAAGGAGGAACTATCCCAACTCCAGTCATACGAAGTCAAGCAAGTGCCCAGATCACAGAATAACCGGGCGGACGCATTATCAAAGCTCGCAAGCTCGAGCTTACAAGATATCCGGCGGTCAGTCTGGGTAGACGTCAGGCAAAGGAAAAGCATCGCAACAGATTAAGAAAGCTGAGACGGCGTCCACAACGTAGAACAGGAGAACGATGACGATTGGCGGGCGCCTATCATCGAATATATCCTAACTAAGCGATTACCGACCGACCCCGCCAAAGCAAGGCGAATGCCGACAACCGCCTCGAGGTACATAATATTAGAAGACCGGCTCTACAAGAGAGGGACCACGGCACCGATCCTAAGGTGCCTAAAGCCAAGAGAGGCCGCGGAGGTACTGGACGACATCCACTCGGGGATGTGCGGACACCATATAGGCGGCAGAAACCTGGTGCATAAAGCAATCCGGGCAGGCTACTACTGGCCGACCGCCCTGCACGACGCTTGGGAACTGACCAAAAAATGTCGAAACTGCCAGATCCACTCACCAGTTATCCACGCGCCGGCAAGGGATCTCCAGCCCATCCTAAGCCCCATCCCCTTTGCCCAATGGGGAATGGACATACTGGGACCTTTCCCTACGGCAACCGGGGGCAGGAAGTTCGTTATAGTGGCAGTAGACTATTTCTCAAAATGTATGGAAGCGGAAGCAGTCCCAAACATCACCAAGTCGGCAGTACGCAAGGTGATCTGGCGCAATGTCGTAACCCGGTTTGGCATGCCCAAAGTACTGGTTTTCGATCACGGCCGGCAATTTGAAAACCCTCCCCTAAGAGAGTGGCTAGGATGATTGGGTACAGCCGTAGCATATTCGGCAGTCTGCCACCCGCAAACCAACGGCCAAGCCGAGGCGGCCAACAAGCAAATCCTTAACGGACTAAGAAAGATGCTGGATGACCTAAAGGGAAGATGGGCAGACGAGTTACCAAGTGTGCTCTGGTCCCTAAGAACAACACAAAAGGAAGCAATAGGGCACTCGCCGTTCGGCCTCGTATATGGGGCAGAAGCCCTCCTCCCTATAGAAGCGCGCATTCCCTCCGCCCGTAGCAAATATTACAAGGGTGACACGAACGAAGCCGCCATGGAAGAGGCTCTTGACCTAGTGGAAGAAACCAGGGAAGAGGCACATATAAACCTGGTGGCATATCAACAACGTATGAGAAAGGCGTACACTACTAAAAACAGCGGAAATAGCGTCGGATTAGTTGCGTCGGATTGTAAATCCGACGCAAATGGCATAACTGTGTCGATTTGCGTCGGCTAATCCGATGCAATAATATTGCGTGGGACTAGCCGACGCTATCCGACTCCATGATACAGGCGCCAATAATTTTGGGTTGGCGCCACTATGTGAAAGTTTTTGCGTGGGATTAGCCGACGCAACCAGACGCAGAAACAAAATTTGCGTCGGCTAATCCGACGCAGGGTGCGTCAATATAAAAAAATTTAGTCAACAGAATTAATAGCTTTGCATCGGATTAGCCGACGCAAATTATAATATTGCGTCTGATTGCGTCGGCTAATCCGATGCAGGGTGCGTCAAAAAAAAAAAATTAGTCAACAACATTAATAGCGTTGCATCGGATTAGCCGACGCAAATTTTAATGTTGCGTCTGCTTGCGTCGGCTATTCCGATGCAGTATGCGTCAAAGTAAAAAAAAAAAATAGTCAACAGAATTAATAGCTTTGCATCGGATTAGCCGACGCAAAATATAATATTGCGTTTGATTGCGTCGGCTAATCCGATGCAGCGTGTGTTTAAATAAAAAAACCAGAATTAAATGTTTTGCATCGGATTAGCCGACGCAGACTTGAATATTGCGTTGGTCTGCGTCGGTTAATCCCATGCAACGTTTTTAATATAAAAAAAAATATCGATGTTTGCATCGGAATAGCCGACGCAAACTTGAAAACTGCTTCGGCCTGCGTCGGCTGTTCCGATGCAGTACCTGTTAATATAAAAAAATAAATAAAGCGATTACCTTCAGAACCTAAACCCACCCCCATCTCCCTCTGAAAAACGACGACGAAAAAGGCGAAGACGGCGAACGACGGCGAACGACGACGGCAAACAACGACCGCATCATCACCGGCAACCCTAAACCTCCGGCGACCCAATCCGGCACCGTCACCCTAATTCAATCCCCAAAACAAAATCGAAACCCTAAGTAAACCCAGATCCGGCGAACCTGCCGGCGGCGAACCCCAATCCGGCCACCCCTGAACCCCCGACGCGCGACAGACTTCGCCGGCGCACCCCATCCCCACGCGCGACGAGTTTGCCGGCGAACCACCCCCCCACGCGCGACCCTGCCGGCGTACCTGAATCCGGCGACGGCTGCCCCGAAACCCGGCGTACTCTAACCCGACCCAGCCCCGAAAAACCCTAACCCGACCCCCCAAATCTCAGGTATGTTGCTGTTTACGGTTAATTGTTAGTTTACGGTTTACAATTTAATTTTTACTCAATTAGTTCAATTAATTAGATTAATTTTTACTTAATTCTAGCTCAATTAGTTTACTAAACTGTTTTGATTAAGTTATATTAATAATTAGTTTAATAACTATGGTGATTAGATTGTATGATGATTATGTATGTTTAATTAGTTAATTAGATTGTAGGGTGATTATGTTAATTAGGTTAGTTAGTTTAGTAATTAGGTTAATTAGGTTAATTAGTATATTAATTAGGTTAATTAGTATGTGAATTAGGTTAGATTTCGTTTTATTGTTAGACGATAATTGTAGTATGTTAATTAGGTTAGTTAGTGTGTTAATTAGGTATTAGTGATTATTAGGTTAGAAATTGTGTTATTAGATTAGTAGTAGCAGTATGTACTATTATTATGAGTAGTAGTATTAGTAGTAGATTAACTAGTAGTGTTAGTAGTAGTATTACTAATTTACTACTAATATTACACTAAAATACTTCATTACTACTACTAATGCTACTAATAATATTACTAATCTACTACTAATATTACTAATACTAATAACCTAATACTAATACTATGTACTACTAATACTACTACTAATCTAGTACAACAAATCTACTAACACTACTACTACCACTACTACTCATTTACTACTACTACTAATTTTCTACTACTACTACTACTAATTTTCTACTATTACCACTAATACTAATTTTCTACTAATACTACTACTAATTTCATACTTCTACTTTTACTACTACTACTACTAATTTCCTACTTCTACTTTTACTACTACCACTACTACTAATTTTCTACTATTACTACTAATTTCCTACTTCTACTTTTACTACTACCACTACTACTAATTTTATACTACTACTACTAATTTCCTACTTCTACTACTACTAAACTACTACTACTAAGATACTACTTCTACTACTACCACTACTACCACTAAACTACTACTACTACTAAACTACTACTACTACTACTACTAATTTCCTACTTCTACTTTTACTACTATTACTACTATACTACTACTACTACTAATTTCCTACTTCTACTACTACTACTACTAAACTACTACTACTAATTTACTACTTCTACTTTTACTACTACTAAACTACTACTACTACTACTACTAAACTACTACTACTACTAATTTACTACTTCTACTTTTACAACTACTACTACTATACTACCAGTACTACAATATTACTACTACTAATTTACTACTTCTACTTTTACTACTACTACTACTATACTACTAGTACTACTATACTAGTACTACTAATTTACTACTACTTTTACTACTACTACTACTACTACTACTACTACTACTACTAAACTACTACTACTACTACTAAACTAATACTACTACTAATTTACTACTTCTACTTTTACAACTACTACTACTATACTACTAGTACTACTATACTACTACTACTAATTTACTACTTCTACTTTTACTACTACTACTATACTACTAGTACTACTATACTAGTACTACTAATTTACTACTTCTACTTTTACTACTACTACTACTATACTACTAGTACTACTATACTACTACTACTACTTTTACTACTACTACTACTAAAGTACTAAACTACTACTACATAAACAATACTAAAAAAAGGGGAAATTCGTTTTGTTTCTTAAATTTCAGCAGTTAGTGGTTGTAATTATAGTAAGTATTAATGTTTTGGATTACTGTGTTGAGATTTCATTGTTGTTGTTATTTGCTTTCGTTGCGTACTGTGCATGAGCATTGTTTGAAATCTACCCAGACCTACCTAGTGCCCGTTCAAGAGTTACTCATTAGGAGTAATTCTTGGACAGTCCCCGTTTTGGGACTGTTCTTGTGCCTTTCATGTCACTTAGGTGGTAAACATGAAATTGTGTTGTGTTGAAGACGGGGACGAGGGGTTCATTGAACCGCACACCGACGCGGACAGTGACAGTGACAGTGACGATAATTAGCAATTATGTAGTTGTTTGTATCTTATTCGCATAAGTTGTAATTTAATTATTTGTAATTTAATTATTTGTAATTGAAGACTATTTTGGTACTTAATGAAATTCCTGCTTTACCCTAAACGAACTGACTCTACAGTGGATAGACCCTAGAGGACCGGAGATCGTGGTGAGTAGTAGTAATGTTTTTAAAAAATATACTAGGCATGAAAATTACGACGTGATAGTATGTGTTCTAAAAGTTATAACACTGTTTCATGTTGCTGTTTCAGGAGAACTACCAGAAAGCGGTGGAGGAGGCACGCGCCTCTGATCAGGCACCCAACACGCTGAAGATCTTCCACGATGTGACGGGTGGCTATAACCAGAAGGGACGGTTCTGGGGGATAGGGAATGCGGCGAAACAGCTCATTCGCCCATGCTTGAACCGAGGTAAGGAGGTATCTGCGGACACGTACCTCCCTACCGCCACCTCGCAGGAACGCACACTCAACGAGCGTATGGAAGATAAATTCCAAAGACAAGAAGAGCGTCTGAAGACATTGGAGAAGAGGTGCGAAGAGCAGGACCAGTTTATTCAGTTCATGAGGGAACGGTTCTCCATGGGGAACGAGGGATGCGGTGGAGGGCCACGCATGACTAGGCGCGACGATGACGACAACAACGATGGTCATCCATTTGGATCGGAGCACATCGAGTCTCCTTCTTAGGTAGTTCAGCTCCCTTATGTTACTTGTTTACACTTTGATTACATTGTGTGTATATATATTTTACCAACTCCTAGCGCTGGTTGTCTTGTTTACACTCTGGTTGAATTCTGAACCTAGAAACGGTTGTCTTTGTAATATTTTCATTTTCTATAACATTACATTAGTTTATGTTTGTGTCGTTTTGTGGAGATTTGTGAAGAAGAGAGCTTTGATTAGAGTTATTGATGGATTTTGGTTTAGGATGTGCTGCTGTGGTTTGTTGTAAGAGTGGGTTGTTTATTTGCAGGTTGTTTTATTTCGCGCGTATGGGGAGCTGAAAACAAAGAAACGATTTTTTTTGTTAATAGGCTTTGCGTGGGATTAGCCGACGCAAAGTCAACGTTTTTGTTGACTTTGCGTCGGCTAATCCCACGCAAAGCCCCATAGTCAAATGTCAGTCAATGGCTTTGCGTGGGATTAGCCGACGCAAAGTCAACAAAAACGTTGACTTTGCGTCGGCTAATCCCACGCAAAGCCATTGACTGAAATCTAATTTAGGGACTTTGCGTGGGATTAGCCGACGCAAAGTCAACGTTTTTGTTGACTTTGCGTCGGCTAATCCCACGCAAAGTCCCTAAGTCAGATTTCAGTCAATGGCTTTGCGTGGGATTAGCCGACACAAAGTCAACAAAAACGTTGACTTTGCGTCGGCTAATCCCACGCAAAGTCCCGTTGACAGGGCGTTGACCTCCATGTGTTCGTATCGGAGCAGCCGACGCAATTCATCTGCGTCGGATTAACCGATGCAAAAAAAAAATTTGCGTCAAAATATTACGGCGGTCGTTTGCATCGGCTAATCCAACGCAATTTGCATTTTGCGTCGGATATTGCCATTTTGCGTCGGATTTGTCCGACGCAATTCGGGCTCGATTTTTGTAGTGGTACAACCAAAGGGTGAACCACTGAAGATTCCAGGCGGGAGACCTGGTCCTTAGAAAATCTGCGGCGGTCGGCAAAGCAAACGAACACGGAAAGCTTAGCGCCAACTGAGAAGGACCATACGAAGTCACCAAGGTACTAGGGCCGAGTACTTATAAGCTGAAAGACGGGGAAGGACGAGACCTACCGTCGCACTGGAACGCAGACACCATCAGAAGGTACTACGTCTGAGTGGGTAGACGAACTGTTGTCTCTAAACTCGGCAGGGTACTATTGGGCCTGTCGACGACCCTGCCACCAAAAACTTGTAAAAAATTTTAATAAGGAAGGCTTTTCTTTTCAGCTTAAACTACTTGCTCCTCGTTCTCTACTTTCTCGAGCAGCAAGCAAGGGGCAATAAGGGGGGGAGCCCCTATTCACCCACCACGAAGAATGGACACCCCACCAAAAGTCGGGAACCGTCTGTGGCGGCGTCCACAGCCGGCCCCCTGACCAAATCTCCCCCCACCCAAAGTGTTGGGGCATAAGTCAGGGACCGTCCGTGGCGGCGTCCACAGCCGGCCCCCTGACCAAATCTCCCCCCACCCAAAGTGTGGGGGCATAAGTCAGGAACCGTCCGTGGCGGCGTCCACAGCCGGCCCCCTGACCAAATCTCCTCCCACCCAAAGTATGGGGGCATAAGTCGGGAACCGTCCGTGGCGACGTCCACAGCCAGCCCCCTGACAAAATCTCCTCCCACCCAAAGTGTGGGGGCATAAGTCGGGAACTGTCTGTGGCGACGTCCACAGCCGGCCCCCTGACCAAATCTCCCCCCACCCAAAGTGTGGGGGCATAAGTCGGGAACCGTCTGTGGCGACGTCCACAACCGGCCCCCTGACCAAATCTCCCCCCACCCAAAGTGTGGGGGCATAAGTCGGGAACCGTCTGTGGCGACGTCCACAGCCGGCCCCCTGACCAAATCTCCCCCCACCCAAAGTGTGGGGGCATAAGTCAAGAACATTAGGAATGCATGAGTATGGCAAGCATGGAGATAAATAGGCGAACTACTAAAAGTCGAGAAATAACCCAAAGACGAGGCAGACAGAAAATAAATAGCGTCAGAAGCGCCAGGCGTTTGT
This sequence comes from Agrostemma githago, assembly GCA_958450325.1. Classification (NCBI taxonomy): domain Eukaryota; kingdom Viridiplantae; phylum Streptophyta; class Magnoliopsida; order Caryophyllales; family Caryophyllaceae; genus Agrostemma; species Agrostemma githago. The sequence goes on along the minus strand of OY288255.1, from coordinate 28,925,299 downwards.
TACAGTAAGGAGTCAAAATAAGGCTACGACTATTAAAAGATCGGCAGCCGTCCCCAAAGGATCAAGCGCCACCTACAAACATGACAAAAAGGAATACAAAGGATAAAGCATGGAGGAGATCCACAAAAAGCCTCAAGAAGGGGCAGAAGATTTGGCAGTGTCTGCCGGCTCATCTACCGCCCCCTCCTCTCCCTCCCTGAGGGTACATGAGGCACAAGAGGACGACGGCCCGATTTCCTATTTTGGGGAGGGCGGATGTTCCGCCGCCGGCGACCCATCCTCATGCTCATCCTCCTCAGCCTCAAGGCGCTTGTATATCGGATTATACCGGCTAAAATCAAAGGCAGGATCGTACTCACGAAGGGCTCTAGAGGTCAAGGTAATGACAGCGCTCATCCCATCATTGTAAGCTGCCTCGCCGTCCTTCTCCAAGTCAGCAATCTCCTTAGACTTCTTCGCCGACTCCTGCTCAGCCGCCGCTAGCTTTGACTGAAGGAACTCCATCTCGGCGCGGGTGGACGCCTTGTCGGCGAGGGCAGCCTCCAACTGCCCCTCCAGAGCTTTCCTGGATGGCTCACAAGAGGAATGGATCCCTCGAAGAGCCTCCAATTTCGTATGGACAGCCGCCTCCTTCTCCTCAGCCTCCAACCTTAGCTGCTTCTCCGTCTCCAGTTTTGACTCCGCCTCCTGCAAGCGAGACATCAGCTTCGCACCCTCCTCCGCCGCCTTCTTGACCTTGATGCTGCCTTGAAGAAACCTAAACAAGTCCTCCCCCATGCCACGGTAGACGGTCTCCAATTGGGCGGGAGTCTGAATTCGATCGACAGGCGAAACATCCCCCTCCAGCATCCTGTAAAAGGAAAGATCAGACAAAGAAGGGAGCGATGCGTCCACGGCGGCGGCGACATCGCGCATAGTGTCCCGATCATGAGAGGCCTCCAGGCGGATGGCCATCTCCCCCAGATCGGAGGCCGGCTCAATAGGCACCGCCGGATCAGGAAAAGCGGCGATAGTAACAGCCGGAGAGCCAGTCGTCCTTGGAGAAGTGACAATCTCAGAAGCCCCAACATCAGCCTATGCACCGGCTATGCTCATAGCCGCCTCATGGGCGGCAGAGGACGACCCCACGGCCTGTCTCTTCGGAGGAGGAACTCCACCAAACGCTGGAGTATCCCTCTTCGTTCTGACAAACCTCGACCTCCGGTAGGTCATGATCGTCGGACGGTCCAATGGAGGAGCCGGCGGCGTGGTAACAAGCTGGCGGAGGGAAGGATCCAACCTGAGCAAGTCAATCTCCTCAGGCGTCCAAGAGGTCGCCGACCTACTACCTGCAAAATTAGGCAGAAAAATGGGCAAAGGGTTGAGGGTTTGTCTGCTATCAAGGAAGGTGGACAACACAAGGGAATAAGTGGGTCGCCAGATACCTGGTCCGGCGACAGGGATGCTCATGGCCACCCGTTCCAAGAAATCGTTCCTTGTGATCAGGTCATAATGGGGCAGCTAGACAGAAGGGACGGCCACCCTTTCCTTACCAACCCACTTCATAATGGCAGGGAAGGCGCCGACAATTTCCCTATCCGCCTTTCCCAGGCTGGACTCCCTCAAATCCAAACAACGCCCCACCTCCTCATCACTCTCCATGTTGACACGCGTATCCGATTGGAACAACCGAGGAACAACCCAAGGCCGAGCCGAGCGCACATACAGGAAAGCACCCTTCCATTTATGACAGTTCGAAAGTATGGGGTAAGAAGTGACATACTTGCCTCGCCGACCCAGGGCCCAATAGGAAGAAGGCGTTGCTTTGAGGTGCACCATGAACCTGAACGCCTCCACCGAAGGTCTCCACTTCCTGAACCGACATACCTAACAGAATGAAATGATGGCGCGGAAAGATTGGGGAGTCAGCTGACCCAACGCCAGCTTCATACGGCAAAACACCTCCTCCACAAAAGGGTCAAGGGGAAAACGCAGACCGAACTTCAGAGACTCCACCGACACCCCCACACATCCCTCAGGAGGAGAACAAATTGACTAACCCAGCTCCGGCGAAACATACTCGTAACCCTCACCAAGAGGATAGAGCTCCTTGGCGGCATCAAGACCACCGACATTGAGCACCTTCTGGCGCCAACCCTCGTCCACCAAAGTATTGGCGTGACGAAGAGAAAGACGGCCACTCTCAACATCCCCTGACCGCCCCTCCGCCGACCCAGAAGTAGAGGCCGAGCGACGGGGAGAGGGCCCCTCCGCCGCGGAAGATGCCCCCAGACGGGGGGCGCCTCTCCGAAGACAGCGACGTAGAACCATAGAACTGCCCACAGCCACATCTCCCCCAAAAACATCGGAGGACGGCACCCCTTCGCCGTCCCCCGCAGAAATAGAGGTTACCCCGCCTCGGGAAGGCCATGAAGCAGGAATGCGTAGAGTCCGGAGAGGCTTCGCAAGAATGGGCTCCACCACCTCTACGGACTCACTAGAGGAGGCTTCGCCGGCACCTTCCCCGAATCCACTAACCTGGGCCCCGTTGAATGTCGACATCGCCTCGTCGCCCTCTTCCTCGTAGCGAACATGCCGGGAACGGGTGGACATGATGCAGAAGCAAAGGAATAAAGAAAAGACAAGAAGGAATAAAGAACTGACCTAGATACGCCGGCAAACCTAGAACTCCCGCGGTAGGAGACGGCGACTTAATGAGAGATGAAAGGGACAGAAGAAGGGATGTGCTTTGCTCTTAGTGAGAAAGTGGAATGGCAAATGAGAGCAAATGAGGAAACGAGCCCCTATTTATACAAAGGGGGCTTCCTAGGGCCACCCATAGAGATAACTGACAAGGGACAAATGGCATTCAATGCAACCAAAAAGTGCAGAATACGAAAAGACAACACAATAAGGGGGCAGACAAATTGGAAAGCGTGATTTTGGCACAAAACGCGAGGGTCCACATTCAATAAACAGTCAGCTTACACCCAAAACACCCTACCATCCACAGACTAAGGGGACCGGCATCCCAATAATACAAAGCCGGTATTCAAGAGACGAAACAAAAAAGGGCCGGCAACCCCCAAAACTACATAAACCGACTAGAAACTACCTAAAATAAGCAAGAACAACAGAATGAAAGTCGAGGACCGCCCGCGAAGCACCGCCAATGTAGCCGCACCACCAAAAGTATATCGCCTTCCCCATCTGCTGACCTCAACCGGCAAAACGAGGTCCAACCAAATGAGAAAACCCTACTCCATATCCTCCCCCTCGGTATCCTCGTCTGGAAGGGAGGAAGCCGAGCTGGCAGGGGAGGACGAGGAGGCTGGAGAAGGAGGAGGGGCACGGATCCCACGAAGGATGTCGAAACCCTCTGCCATTTCGCCAGACGAATCACTGGGGCAGAGGGGCCCGGCCATCCACGATGGCCCAGATGAAGGGCTGCTCGAAAAGTAGGAGCCGGAGGAGTCGCCCGAGGATGGACAATCCGGATCAACATCCGGCTCTGAAATGCCGAAGTGCACCCTGGTCCTTCGGCGGCGGCGGTCAAGATCACCACCCGGGGAGCGTCCAGCAGCCCCCACAGTAGGGAGAGGAGGAGGAGGGGCTGCATCAACAGGTGCCTGTGGACGGGACGGAGGCCCTCGGTAAACCCATCGCCCTAGCTTGGGCTTCGAGGTCTCCGAAGAGGGAGAACGTTTTCTACGCCGGGCAGGACTACTAGGATGCATCACAGTGGACGGAGGAGAATTGCTGCCAGAGGACGACATGAATGAGTTAAGTTTTCAAGGAAAGGAGTAAGAAAATGATGCCAAAAATGGCAAAAAATGAAGGCCTTATATAGGGAGCCTCAGCCATGCATGCACCCCATTTAATGCACACAACCACAAACAACCTAGGGAAGACCAAAGGTCATCATTACCTCTAGATATAGCCTAGACACAAGTAGAGAGGGAGAACGGACTATACGCAAAGCGCCAACAACCCTGTGACGCCTCGCCCAAGGACTGTTCACTGGAGTCGGCCCACGATGACACTCGGCAGACGTCGAGTGAGGGGCAATTGATGGGGGTCGGCACCACAGGTTGCCGGGAGCCGGCAATCGGAGGATGTTCAATACTCAAAAGTCCAGATAGCCCCGGGCCCCCCTGGCGGAGGGGGGCGCCGGCCTAACAAAAGAAAGGACGACCGGCCCATGTGCCTCGGGCCTTATAAATACCCAAAGAACCACCATGAGAAAGGGGACACAAAATATCTACAATACTTCATTCTCTAAAAAGCTAAGTAATATCCTCCATAATCTTACCTCAACCCTCCAATTCACTCGACTGACTTGAGCGTAGGAGCGGCAACCTCGGACACCCTCCGAGGCCCTTGTGTGCTCCGTGTGCAGGTCCGGAGCTCTAGGTTTACCAGGAGAGGAGAGGAGGATTGCCGGCCATACCCGGTAGGAGGCCTTTGATTGTTTGATACCCAAACAATTATTATTATTATTATTTAAACGGAACTTTCATTAACACCAGAATAAATTACAATGTAAACAAAAGGACAAATAATAATAATAATAATAATAATAATAATAATAATAATAATAATAATAATAATAATAATAATAATAATAATAATAATAATAATAATAATAATAATAATAATAATAATAATAATAATAATAATAATAATAATAATAATAATAATAATAATAATAATAATAATAATATTATTATTATTATTATTATTATTATTATTATTATTATTATTATTATTATTATTATTATTAATGTAATAACTAATAAATAAAAGGACAAATAATATTTACGTATCAATGTAAAGTAAGAGACCCAATTTGACATATATAATTCAAAAACATATTCTACGTAGCCTGTATATAGTGATATGAATAATTAAATTTCATGATAGTATAAATAGATGTGTTTATTTCTTACAAAATAAAAGTATAAATAATTGATCTAATAGGGGATTAAAATATTACTAATATGATTAACTAAGTACACGTAAGATCGTGCAACACTTTGAGAAAATTTCTATAAATTGCCAAATATAAATCTCTTACATTATCTCATTTTCTTAAACAAGTAAAAATCTTGAATCATGCTATTAGTAATAAATTATAATAATTAATTACATTTAATTATTTTTAGAAGACTTTTCAAGTATCTTGTACGAAGTATAATAATAAGTACACTAATGATATACGTTTTGTTATTCCCATAATTTTTTTGGTTGATATAATGATATTTAAAGATGAATGATTTCTTTTATTTATGATATAGAATTTCATCACCTCATCGTAATTTCTCGATGTGGAATAATTTACTTAGAACTCTTTTTATGACTGAAAAGATTTCTGGTTGACGAATGATCCATTTTATTTATATAATAAAATTTCATCATCTTATTATAATTTCTCGATGTACTGTGGAATAATTTTTTTCTTTCAATTTATAGCTTAAGACTTAAGAGTTGTTATAAGACTCAAAAGAGTTTTAGTTAATGTCTAAAATGAATGATTTCTCTTATTTATGATATAGAATAAAAAATTTCATAAGGTCATCATAATTTTTTTATCTGTGATAATTCAACTTAAATTTATAATTTTAAGAACTTCTTTAGACACAAAAGATTTCTGATTGATATCTAAATATGATGATTACATTTCATTATATAATATAATAGAATTTGTTAAGGATATTCCTTCCTAATATCGTAAGATATTCCTTCCTAATATTCTGAGATACACCTCAATCAATTATAATCAATCTCTATCATTCTAGTCCTTAATTATCGTAATCATATCCCATGTAATCATTTGTAATTAGCTAGAATCAGCGTGTTCACATATGTAATTAGCATTTTTACTGATTGTTGCCGTGTATAGCTTAGAGTACAACTTGTATTTAATCTCATACCTTTGAATAATAATACACAATCATTTTTACCAACTTTACATGGTATCAAGAGCCTAATCCTAAATATTACCACCACAAGCCATCCGTTCCAATTTTTCCCGACAACTCCATGGCCAACAACAACATGCAAATCCCCAATGCCGACGAACCATCCCGACTCTTTTCCGTCATCAACTTCCCCACCTGCCTCAAACTTAAGGATACTCTTAGCTACAAACAGTGGAGTTTCCAAATCCGCGCCCACATGAACGGTCATCAACTCTTTTCATATCTCGAAGGCACCCTCGAAGTCCCGGCCAAAACCATTACCACCCCTGCTGTTCCACCCGCCACTGAGCCCACCATCACTCCCAACCCCGCCTACAACACTTGGTACCGCCAAGATCAATTCATCCTCTCCGCTCTTACCGGTACCCTCTCCGAGAATGTAGCCCCGTTTATTGCCCACACCACTACGTCTCACGAAGCGTGGTTGGTCCTTTCCCGAACCTTTGCCAACAAATCTCGGGGAAGAAAACTTCAACTGAAGTTGTGGACATGACATAGGTCCACCCCGACGCGGCCACGCGCGGGTTTGGGGAGGCGAATGAATCTCCATGAGATGGTCAAATGGAAATTTAAATCGAAGTCGGAGTCGCCACCGAATTTTATGGTTATTCGGAACCGTTCGAGTCCACTCTATGTCGTAGTGGGCCGTATACAAAATACAGCCCATTTCCGATGTCAGAGTTTATTGGGCTCGTCCCTTTGCATATCGATATAGATGCCGACTTGAGCGGTTAATCGTATATTGAATGACTCTCGTTGCCAATGGATTCGGACATCCGGAAACCACGGTTCTGAGTAAGGAGTGAGGGTACGTGTTGGGAAGTTCACTAAGAACACCCAACCCCGCCCGCACATTAGCGGCCTCTACTAGGATATCGAATGATGTTTTAATACGCGCGTTAGTAATACGATGAATGATATGCAAACATTATTTTCCTAAACATGCGAGGAATTGAACGGGTTGCTAAGTCGGTTTAATGCATGAAAAATTTAACGTCAAAGTTGAATTTAGCATGTGAAGTTCGTTTTAGTATAATAAAACAAATGATGAAAACGATATGAATTTGCTACAAAAGATGAACAAACGAGTTAGTATCGATTTGTAAATAATAATATAGCAAATAAATATACGAGATCGAGAAAATAAATATTAATCGAAATCCGAAAAATATTGTTAAAACGCTGTTTTGTATAAAAAACGAAGTTCGAAAAATAATAAAAAAACGAGAAAAAGGGGCGTCGAGGCAGCCGGCCGCGCGGCTCGCCCGGGATGCCGGCGAGTCGCGTGTCGGTCTGATTTTTGAAGACGGTTTTTGAAAATTTGATGTTTTTATTAAACCGCGTATGAATATTGCACAATTCGTACTCGATTCAATATTTTCGATATTCGTTATATTTGATAATTAACTACGAAATTAATATCAAATATTCCGAATAGCTTTAGAAAAGATATAAGTTTTAAGATTGTTTCGTAGAAGAATAAAATAAAACGAACGAAAAAGCTAAAAAAAAGACTCGGGTTTCAGGCCCGTGCGCGAGTCGCCTGGGAGTGGCGCGACTCGCGTGCGGGTCTGTCCCGGTTTTTTATTTTTTGTTCGAAATTGCTAATTTTGATAAATCGCGTACAAATATGAATTAATTTATACTCGATTTATGTTTTCGATATTCGTCGTATTCGATATTCGATTATGAAATCGATATCGAATATTCGGAATAAAAAAAAAAGGTTTTGTAAAAAAAGTTTGAACGAAAAAAAAGATGTAACGATTTTTAATATCGTCGAGATTTTAATATAATTCTTTTCGATACAATATTCGATTATAGAAAATCGATATCATATTTTTAAGAACGTTGTTGTATGAAAATAGTTTTTAATAGTATCGATATTAGAAAATAAAATAAATGACGACCGACCCATAAAAAATAAGACGGACGAGGAGGAAGAGAGAAGAAGAAGAGAAATCGGGTTTTGTTACACCCTCAACCTACATGCTTCTGTTTACTCGGATCGGGGCTCGTCGGGACGTGGCTTTGGCACAAGAGCGTCGAGTGGATGTCGGTGAGTTGGTGGTGGTTCGGTTCGGGCGTGACGAGTGAAGGGTGTCGGGTATCGGGCCGGTTTCCTTCGGGTTTGTAATATCGGTGTATCGATGCTAGATTTGATGCTTACGAGTGTGTGTATGGGAATAATTTGTGATGTTTTTATGAATATTTGATCGATAATGAATGTAATTGTAGGTGCTAATTGATGTTGTAGATGCTAATTGATTGTGTTAAAGTGTGTGTGCAAGGGGCTATTTATAGGGAGTTCCCGACCTTGGCTAGGAGAGTTTGAACTACCGCTAGAGATAGGAAATATAGGAAGCTGTAAGGCATGAAAATTCCGCTTTCTTGTCAAGGAAGAAAGGGAACACGGCTGGAATATGCTGCTCGGCCGAGTGTTTGCACTCGGTCGGGTGTCTGAATCGGTTTTCGGATAGGATTCCTACTTGAGATCGAATTCCATCCTTAAACGGATTTGTTTAATATTTTGTGAAGCTGATTTTTTTGTAGGATTAAAGTTCGAATCAGCCGTGTGAGGTGTCACGGCTGACTCGCGTGCCTCGGAAATAATTTTGACGGGTTTTGACTCGGTCGTAAAAAGACGGTTTTACCCCTGGTTTCGGAATCGACCCAAATTAGTCTTATTTGACTCGAAACGACCCACTGGGCCTGATTTTGAGGTTGGTTTTGTGAGATATGTACTCCATAATGAGCCCAAGCCAAATGCCAATGATTTTGAGCCCGTTTCTGAGTAGTTAAAGCACGTTTGCGTCCGATCATCATCGGGTGTTTGTCGGAAACTACTATAGACACCTGGCGGTCAAAATGTGGGTGTCTACAGAGCCCCCACTCTGACTGAGGCTTGGACAAGGCGAAAGTCAGAGTAGCTACCAGGTCAATCAAAGATCAAGACCTGGCAGACTTCCGGTCGGGTCGTTTAAGGTCCATTAGACCTGCGTAGAGGGCCCGCCGGCCGGAGACTAGAAATGTACCTGAGTTGATGATGATAACTCCGTGGGGAATCGGACTTATCGTATAAGTCTATGCCGCTGGGGAGTTATGTGAATTGCGCGGTCTTGAATTGTACCTGTATAAGTTACATAAAATTTTGCATGCAACATGTAGGTGAAACAAATATGACTCGCGCTGGGGAATAAAAAATGATTTTTGCTTAGTTTTGAAATCGAGGTCCTGAAAGCAGCTCACGTGCTAGGAAATAGGTTTTCAAAACTGAAATGGGTAGAAAAGAAATTTGCAATTTAAATAGACCGAAATTTGACCTTGTCGAAAAGAGTTTTCTCAAATGGCTAAGTTTTGCAGATTTTAAAAAATGAGAATTTGAAGAGAGAGACCTATCGACAGACTCGACGCTGGGCGTGACTGGACGAGTTGACAGACACGACTGGACTCTCGAGGGGTTAGACCGTGACTCGGTAGGGGGGTGGGCCACCTAACAAGACTCTTAAGTTGCGCTATTCCGTAGCCTAGACGAGTGGCAACATGGTCGAACATCGAAGTGGGATAGATATGCTATACGGGGTTGCAGTAGTCTGTAATGAGACTGTTGTAGTCTAGTGCTCTCCTGAATTTTGATGTTAGGGTACATTTCCAAGGTGGGTATTGCCTCGAGTCCTGACAGATTCTTGTCTTCGACTGAGCCGAGTACTATGACACACTACAGAAAGGAGGCTAGATTTTTTGAATTTATATGGATTTTGTGAGTGGATGGAGGTTTTCTGCCTAAGAGAAGCCCCCAGGACGACAAAGCTAGCTACTGAGAACATGACGGTGTCGTGACCGGAATGATGGTGCTTTTTGAATGTGTGTCAATGTGGGTGGTTGTGCCTCTGTTGAAAGGTTGCCTACGTATTCACGTGTAGTGAAATCAAACCATGCCGTAGTTCAGTGATTGAAGATATGTTATGGTGCCTAGTCTAATAGGACTTTGTGTGTAACTAGCCATAGCAATGGTGTAGGCTAGGTGCATTCCCAATGAAGTCTTGATCAAAGGGCTAGAATGGTTAGGATATTGATCCTGTGACCGTGAGCGTTCTCCGGGGTAGCCCCCAGAGGTGGTGTGAACTATTTAGGCATGTTCTATGCTGACTGCAAGTTAAATTCCCGTGTTTGGGGTTGGTAAGTGGTTTGAATGAGAAGAATTGGGATGGGATTTTAACGAGTTCTGCTCTCGGGGATTTTAACGAGTTTTGCTCTCGGGGATTTTAACGAGTTTTGCTCTCGGGGATTTGACGAGTTTTGCTCTCGGGGATTTGACGAGTTTTGCTCTCGGGATTGTGTATGATTAGGTAAGGGATTTGACGAGTTTTGCTCTCGGGTCTTTGACGAGTTTTGATCTCGGGTTTTTGACGAGTTTTGATCTCGGGTCTTTGTATGGTGATTGTGAATTTTGTTATGCAAAGGGGAAGCCGAGTAAAATGGCTCGAACTTTGATCGGGATATGTTTGATGATGCGGGATCTGGTTTCCATGTCTGGCCCTAATGGTTAGGGGTATCCTATAGAGCTTGAATCCTCAAAATTCCGGGCTGTCTTTAGCCTGGGTCTCGGGAAGGTCTTGAGGGTTGTAATGTGGGAAGGCTATATGTGGTGTTAGTTGACCAGCTTGATTGTTTCTCCCTTATTTGATGGTATGAATATTGATCTTGAGTGGACTGTTGACCACGGTCATGGGCATTTGAATATTTTTTGTTGGTTGACCTCTTAGCCCCGGTCATGGGATCTTCATTTGTGTTGACCGTTCTGGTCGTGGATGCCCTTTTTTGATGATGGCCTGCTTTTTTGTTTTGGCCTTTTGCTTTTTTCTTTGGACTTTGATTTTTTTTTGTCCAGTTTTTTGTCTTTTTTTTTTGTTGGTCGGACTAACACCGTGGGTAGGTATGGTTGATCTTGTCGGAGGGGTGTTTATTGTGGGAAATGGGCTTGCCTCCCGTCTTGAACCCAAACTAGGAGACTACCTAGATTCGTCATTGGATTCGATACCGCTCCTGCCAAGTGTAGTTTTGTGGCTTCCTATGTCAGACATGGAACAGGTAAAGGAAAACACGGGTCTCGATTTCCTGCAATCATTATAGATGTGCCTGTAATAGTCACGTGCATGTGCTCACAGTGTATGACGGTGTTCATCATGTTCTCGGAAACACATAAGGAAAGTATATATGAGCAATAGAAAAGCTGATTTTATTGAATTTTGAAAAGAGAACAGAATGCAAAAGACTCTGACTCTGATTTGGAAATGAGGATGTAGGGTATCCTAGACTCGGACTCAGACTTAGACTCGAATCAGATCCGGACTCGGATGCTCGGTTGGTTGTTTTTTTTGGTAAGGTCTTTGATTGGAGAGAACAACAAGTGCCACGACTCGCCTAAACTCGGCTTTGCGCAAATGCAAGAGAGGGTGTCAAACTAGACGCGACCCGGGGTGACTGGAATGACTAGGATTCTTGGATCAGGATACTCGAACGTTGACCTGGACAAGGTAACGACCCTGGCTTGGACTTGACGATGAGACTCAAGCTGCACAAGGGTGAGTCCGAAAATGGGGCGACCATGTTTGACTCGGGTTAGACTCTCCTAAGACAAATGTGTAGGGTATGATCCTCGGAGTGACCGTGATTAATCGCTCCGTCGGAGAATAGCCCCCAAGTGAGGCTAAGGACTCAGATAGGACTCAGATGGTGTGGCATCTAAGTGACTCAAAGGTGGGGTACGTGAGACACGTGTAAGACATGACCCTTAGAGCAACCGTGATTGACCGCTCTAATGAAGGGTAGCCCCCAAGTGGGATCGAAAATTTGTTAAGACTCGAGTGTCGGACGAGTGACCCTTAGATGTAAGGGTCACGAACCTTTTTTTATAGGGCTATGCCTTGTAAAAGGTTGACTCGGAAAAGACACTTAGACGGGCGACTCGTGAAAGGTGGGCCTCCTTTAGGATCCAGCTGTGTGGGCTAGGCCCTGTTCGAAAGGAGGTTCACGTGAGACGTTCCCTAGACTTTGGACTCGATTGTGTAGACGGGTCAACCCTTGTAGGAGTATGTCCTATGTAGGTGGTTCTTGCCTTAGTATAATAAGGCGGACCGGGATAGGGAGGAAATCCGTGATATAAGATCGACGGAGTTTCGACGCTAGAAGACTTGATGACTTAAGACACGACCCGACACTGCTAAATACGGGAAGCCCTAAGAAGAGGAAGGTTTCGAAATACGATTTTTTGAAAAGCCCGAAAAAAATTCGGAGAACCGGCCCTTTTTCGAAAGAAAAACGGAAAAGGTGGACCGGGTTACGGGTTTGAAAGTTCGAAAATATTTTCGAGTTTTGAAATGGGCATAATACCGGCTAAAAATAGGCTATTTTGAGTAAAATCGTTGATCCTAAATTCGGTATATGTCCCGGGTTTTGAAATTGGATATTTTGAAAAGGATGCTATTTTGAAAATGACGGTTTTTGAAAAAGACTTGTAAATCAGGTAGCACGTAGTCATGGAAACAGTATAACGACGTCATGTATGCTCTAATTCTAAGTCTCGGTCAGTCTGTAAGGGTCTATACTAGTGTACACAGCCTATCGAGAATCGGGGCGGACTTCCTAAGTCGAGTTGAGCTTAGAACATGCCGTAAAACCCATACGAATCGGCTAATGGACACCTTCGACATATCCAATTTGGACTACATCGATAGTATAGTGGGACGTCGGTCACCAGTACCGGCCCGGGAAAATATGGGGTTATGCATGAACCGTAAAACTAAAACGCGTATTGTACTAGTCAAACGATTTCTATTCGAGTCTCACCCTGAGGATGCTGAAGGTCAGTAACGTATCAGCTAATCCCCAGCGGAGTCGCCAAATTGTGGACATGACATAGGTCCACCCCGACGCGGCCACGCGCGGGTTTGGGGAGGCGAATGAATCTCCATGAGATGGTCAAATGGAAATTTAAATCGAAGTCGGAGTCGCCACCGAATTTTATGGTTATTCGGAACCATTCGAGTCCACTCTATGTCGTAGTGGGCCGTATACAAAATACAGCCCATTTCCGATGTCAGAGTTTATTGGGCTCGTCCCTTTGCATATCGATATAGATGCCGACTTGAGCGGTTAATCGTATATTGAATGACTCTCATTGCCAATGGATTCGGACATCCGGAAACCACGGTTCTGAGTAAGGAGTGAGGGTACGTGTTGGGAAGTTCACTAAGAACACCCAACCCCGCCCGCACATTAGCGGCCTCTACTAGGATATCGAATGATGTTTTAATACGCGCGTTAGTAATACGATGAATGATATGCAAACATTATTTTCCTAAACATGCGAGGAATTGAACGGGTTGCTAAGTCGGTTTAATGCATGAAAAATTTAACGTCAAAGTTGAATTTAGCATGTGAAGTTCGTTTTAGTATAATAAAACAAATGATGAAAAAGATATGAATTTGCTACAAAAGATGAACAAACGAGTTAGTATCGATTTGTAAATAATAATATAGCAAATAAATATACGAGATCGAGAAAATAAATATTAATCGAAATCCGAAAAATATCGTTAAAACGCTGTTTTGTATAAAAAACGAAGTTCGAAAAATAATAAAAAAACGAGAAAAAGGGGCGTCGAGGCAGCCGGCCGCGCGGCTCGCCCGGGATGCCGGCGAGTCGCGTGTCGGTCTGATTTTTGAAGACGGTTTTTGAAAAATCGATGTTTTTATTAAACCGCGTATGAATATTGCACAATTCGTACTCGATTCAATATTTTCGATATTCGTTATATTTGATAATTAACTACGAAATTAATATCAAATATTCCGAATAGCTTTAGAAAAGATATAAGTTTTAAGATTGTTTCGTAGAAGAATAAAATAAAACGAACGAAAAAGCTAAAAAAAAGACTCGGGTTTCAGGCCCGTGCGCGAGTCGCCTGGGAGTGGCGCGACTCGCGTGCGGGTCTGTCCCGGTTTTTTATTTTTTGTTCGAAATTGCTAATTTTGATAAATCGCGTACAAATATGAATTAATTTATACTCGATTTATGTTTTCGATATTCGTCGTATTCGATATTCGATTATGAAATCGATATCGAATATTCGGAATAAATAAAAAAAGGTTTTGTAGAAAAAGTTTGAACGAAAAAAAAGATGTAACGATTTTTAATATCGTCGAGATTTTAATATAATTCTTTTCGATACAATATTCGATTATAGAAAATCGATATCATATTTTTAAGAACGTTGTTGTATGAAAATAGTTTTTAATAGTATCGATATTAGAAAATAAAATAAATGACGACCGACCCATAAAAAATAAGACGGACGAGGAGGAAGAGAGAAGAAGAAGAGAAATCGGGTTTTGTTACACCCTCAACCTACATGCTTCTGTTTACTCGGATCGGGGCTCGTCGGGACGTGGCTTTGGCACAAGAGCGTCGAGTGGATGTCGGTGAGGTTGTGGTGGTTCGGTTCGGGCGTGACGAGTGAAGGGTGTCGGGTATCGGGCCGGTTTCCTTCGGGTTTGTAATATCGGTGTATCGATGCTAGATTTGATGCTTACGAGTGTGTGTATGGGAATAATTTGTGATGTTTTTATGAATATTTGATCGATAATGAATGTAATTGTAGGTGCTAATTGATGTTGTAGATGCTAATTGATTGTGTAAAAGTGTGTGTGCAAGGGGCTATTTATAGGGAGTTCCCGACCTTGGCTAGGAGAGTTTGAACTACCGCTAGAGATAGGAAATATAGGAAGCTGTAAGGCATGAGAATTCCGCTTTCTTGTCAAGGAAGAAAGGGAACACGGCTGGAATATGCTGCTCGGCCGAGTGTTTGCACTCGGTCGGGTGTCTGAATCGGTTTTCGGATAGGATTCCTACTTGAGATCGAATTCCATCCTTAAACGGATTTGTTTAATATTTTGTGAAGCTGATTTTTTTGTAGGATTAAAGTTCGAATCAGCCGTGTGAGGTGTCACGGCTGACTCGCGTGCCTCGGAAATAATTTTGACGGGTTTTGACTCGGTCGTAAAAAGACGGTTTTACCCCTGGTTTCGGAATCGACCCAAATTAGTCTTATTTGACTCGAAACGACCCACTGGGCCTGATTTTGAGGTTAGTTTTGTGAGATATGTACTCCATAATGAGCCCAAGCCAAATGCCAATGATTTTGAGCCCGTTTCTGAGTAGTTAAAGCACGTTTGCGTCCGATCATCATCGGGTGTTTGTCGGAAACTACTATAGACACCTGGCGGTCAAAATGTGGGTGTCTACAGAAGTCCCGCCTCAACTCTATCAAACTCGGTGACGGCACCATCACCGAGTTCATGCAAAACATAAAATCCATCACCGATGACATCGCTCAACTCGATCGTCCCATGGACGTCGAGGATATCATTTCTGTTGTGTGTGAGGGTCTCGACAATCCCCTATACCGACCTATCATTGAAGCAGTCAAAGCTCGTGATACACCCATCTCCTTCGAAGACCTCCACGAAAAACTAATTCGACATGAAGTGCTTATCAATCAAGACAAGCACAAAACCGTCACTAACCCATCTCACTTCAACCCCACTGCCCACTCTGCCCAATCTCGCCCTCATTATAACCGTCCCTCCTACAACCCACGCCACAACCAATACTCCCAAAAGCCCGACTCCAAACCTCCCAATTCGGACTACAAACCTACACCCTACAAAGGCCGATGTCACTATTGTGATAACGTAGGTCACGTTGCCTCCGAGTGTCGCAAACTCAGAGCCGACTACCCAATGATTGTATTTCCCACACGCCGCCCTCGCTACGAGCGCCCTCATGCACACACCGCCACTCAAGGACCCCCCCCCCCCCCCCCCCCCGTCCAACGAACACATGGCTCCTTGACACCGGAGCCTCACACCATATGACACACGACCTCAACACTCTTGCTCTACACAACCCATACGACGGCCCCGACGACGTCATAATTGGTGACGGCTCCTCCCTTCCCATCTCCCATATAGGTTCCTTTACACTCTCCTCTTCCAATTCCACATTAATTTTTAATAACGTTCTTTGTGTTCCCACTATCTCCCGTAACTTACTCTCTGTCCCTCAATTTTGTCACGATAATGACGCTATTGCTATATTCTCATCTAATTATTTTCTTATTAAGGCACAACGCACGGGAGCGATTCTACTTCAAGGTCAACTTAAGCACGGCGCCTACGAGTGGACGCCCCTTGTTCCTCGTGCCCACGTCGCCTCTACCAACCCCAATAACATGTGGCATCATCGTCTTGGCCACCCATCGAATAAAATATTATCAATTTTAAATTCTAAGTTTAATTTATGCAACTCCGATTTCAATTATTGTACGTCATGTTTAATTAATAAAAGTCATAAACTTCCGTTTCATAGCACAACCCTTGAATATAATGCCCCACTTGACCTTATTTTTTCGGAGCTATGGACCGCCCCTATCTACTCCACCGCATCCTATAAATATTATGCTATCTTCGTCGATCATTTCACTCAATATATTTGGTTATACCCAATAAAACGTAAATCCGACACTATTACAATTTTCAATCAATTCCGAGCTATCGTTGAAAAACATTTCAACCGTCCCATCCGTAGATTCTACTCCGACAATGGCGGTGAGTTCAAGAAACTCACCGGCCATCTCTTAAATAACGGCATATCTCACCTCACCTCACCACCACATACACCCGAACACAATGGGTTCGCGGAGCATCGTCACCGTCATGTCGTCGAAACGGGTCTATCTCTTCTCATCCAAGCGGGGTTACCCACCATTTTGTGGCCATATGTTTTCACCACCGCCACATATCTAATAAATCGACTCCCTACACCTACTCTACAAAATAAATCGCCCTACTTTAAATTATTTAATCAACATCCCAACTACACTAAACTCCATAGTTTTGGGTGTTTATGCTTTCCATGGCTAAAACCGTACACATCTCACAAACTTGAACCCAAATCCGTCTCATGTATTTTCCTCGGTTACTCAAATACTCAATCCGCATTCTTTTGTCTAGATCCAATTCAAGACCAAATATATACGTCTAGACATGTGCGCTTTATTGAATATGAATTTCCATACTCAAAAGTATTAAACAAGCCCGCTCCAGAACCTACGACCCATTGGGCCCCTTTTCAACTTCACATCCTTCCTCCTACTGACACCACTCCCCCTATTAATTCTAACCCCCCATCTCTCTCCACTCCACATACCCCCAATCAACCATCACCCACACCTAACGCATCCCCTACCGCGACCCCACCCGACACCACGCCCCACCAACCAACTACACCCGCGTCCCCTGCATCCCAGCCATCCCCGACAACCTCCACCACCGAGTCCACCCCACCTCCACCACCACCACCATCCATCACCCATCATCATAACACCCGCCTATCTAACAACATAACCCGCCCTAACCCCCGATACAAGTCAGCCTATGCCGCCACCACCACCACCCCTTACATCACTCCGACCACCATTAAGCAAGCACTTGTTGACCCTAATTGGCGCGCTGCGATGCTTGATGAATACGATGCCCTAACCCGCAACTCAACCTGGACTCTCGTCCCAAAACACCAAGCCCAAAATGTTGTTGGTTGTAAATGGATTTTTCGGGTCAAATATAACCCGGATGGCTCCCTCAAACAGTACAAAGCTCGACTAGTCGCAAAAGGTTTCAATCAACGTCCCGGTATCGACTACAACGAAACATTCAGTCCCGTCATAAAACCCACCACCGTCCGTCTCTTACTCAGCCTCGCAGTCACCTCCGGTTGGTCTCTCCGCCAACTAGACGTGAACAATGCCTTCCTACAAGGACACCTAACCGAAGATGTCTACATGGTTCAACCCCCTGGATTCGTTGACTCATCCAAACCGACCCATGTCTGCAAGCTAACGAAGGCCATTTATGGGCTTAAACAAGCCCCACAGGCCTGGTTCACCGCTCTCCGACAGTATCTTCTCCCTTATGGTTTCATTAACTCGGTTTCCGACTGCTCGTTATTTTGTTACTTTACTAACAACGTTCGTCTCTATGTTTTAATATATGTCGATGATATAATAGTTACAGGCTCCTCCGATCCCGCCATCGCAAACTTCATCAATGCCATTTCTACTCGGTTTTGTCTTAAAGATCTCGGCCCACTCTCTTACTTTCTCGGCGTAGAGGTCACGCCCACATCCTGAGGTTTGCATCTTAACCAATCCAAATACATATCTGACATACTCCATCGATATGTCATGGATGCTAGCAAACCCGCAACAACTCCCATGTCCACTGAAACTCCGCTCACACACCGACCCCAAGATCCTATCCATGATGAAGCTACATATCGTGCAATTGTTGGAAGTCTTCAATACTTATCGCTCACAAGACCCGATGTTGCATACTCAGTCAACAAATTCGCCCAATATCTATCCCATCCAACTGCCTTCCACTGGGTGGCCCTCAAACGACTATTACGCTATCTCCAAGGTACTATCCATATTGGCATACACCTCAACAAATCGTCCCCAATGGTTCTTCATGCATACTGTGATGCCAACTTTGCCCGTGATACATCCAACTATGTCTCCACCGGTGGATATGTTGTCTTCCTTGGTTCGAACCCAATTTCCTGGTTTGCAAAAAAAAACAGAGTGCCCTCTCAAGATCGACTACGGAGGCCGAATTTCGAGTTGTGGCTAACACCACAGCCGAACTACTTTGGCTAAAAGGCCTAATTTCTGAACTCCGC
The DNA here is from genome assembly GCA_958450325.1 of Agrostemma githago. NCBI lineage: Eukaryota > Viridiplantae > Streptophyta > Magnoliopsida > Caryophyllales > Caryophyllaceae > Agrostemma > Agrostemma githago. Next base: position 28,906,537 of record OY288255.1, on the reverse strand, counting down.
CTACCTATCCGTGCTACCCCAGCTATCTACTGTGATAATCTCAGTGCCACGAACTACTCAGCCAATCCAGTATTTCACTCGCGTATGAAGCATGTTGCTCTCTCATTTCACTTTGTCAAAGAACAGGTTCAACTCGGTTCAGTTCGGGTACAACACATCAACAGCACTGATCAGCTGGCTGATGCTTTAACCAAGCCCCTCGCTCACCCTCGATTCGTTGATTTGACATCCAAGATCGGCCTTACTCTCCGACCGTCCGTCTTGCGGGGACGTGTTAAGGATATTCCTTCCTAATATCGTGAGATATTCCTTCCTAATATTCTGAGATACACCTCAATCAATTATAATCAATCTCTATCATTCTAGTCCTTAATTATCGTAATCATATCTCATGTAATCATTTGTAATTAGCTAGAATCAGCATGTTCACATATGTAATTAGCATTTTTACTGATTGTTTCCGTGTATAGCTTAGAGTACAACTTGTATTTAATCTCATACCTTTGAATAATAATACACAATCATTTTTACCAACTTTACAGAATTTATTCACCTTGTTATAATTTTTCGATGTGTGATAAATTTTACTTAGATTTATAAGATTAAAAGCTATTATAAGATTCAAAGAAAATGACATCTAAAAACGAAAAATTCCACTTATTGATTTCATTATCTCATCATAATTTTTCAATGTAGGATAATTTTATTTTAACTTTATAGTCTTAAAATCTCTTTTAGGACTCAAAACATTTCAGATTGAGATATACGAATGATTACTCTTAATTATATATGAGTAATAAAATTCAATCAACTTATAATTTTTTGATGTGAAATAATTGTACTTGAATTTATAGTCTTAAGAAGGTTTTTTTTTAACTCAAAAGATTTCTTGTTGATATTTAAAGACGAATGATTACTTATATTTATATAGTAGAATTTCATCACTTCATTATAATTTTTCGATATACGATAATTCTACTTAGTTTTATTGTCTTAAAAAAAATTTAGAACTTAATTTTTTTTGTTAATATCTAAATACGAATGGTTTTTCTTTTCCATCAACTTACAATCCTAAGTCTCTTTTATATATATATTTTTTGATTTTGACTATATCACCTTATTATGATTTTTTCATGTAAAATAAATTTTACTAATTTTATGGAGTATGTAATAAATTCATCACTTTTATGAAGTATGAAATATTGTTTATAATATAGAATTATTTTTAATCTTGAGATCTTTTTTTAAGACTCAAAATATTGTTGGTTGATATTTAAGGACGAATGATTAGTATTATTTATAATATAAAATTTCATAACGTTATTATAATTTTTCGATGTGGGATGATTTTCTACTTTTATATGTAATAAATTCATCGCTTTTAATTTTTGAGAAAAATAATGTGAAATTTATACTCTAATGAAAGAGTTTTCTACCACAAATCTAAGCTAAATAATTCGTTTTTATGACTTTTTTATTTTTTTACAATAGATTTTTTGTTAAATGAAATTTAAAGATTTTTAGATAAAAATTATAAAATATCACATTAATATAGTAAATTAAATTATATTATAATAATTAAAATATTCACTACTTGATTTTTTTTTATTAATGATACTTTCCTAAGTTAAGTTTTGATGCAACAGATCAATAACATCGCTCGAAAAGTTCTTACTTTATATATATAATAATAATCAATATATATATTGATGATTAATTGATTATATCACCTTATCATAATTTTTCGATGTGGTATACTTTTATTACTTTTATGAAGTGCCATAAATTCATCACTTTGTTCTCGAGAAAATAATATGAAATCTGATTTATAATATAGAATTTCATCACATCATAATTTGACGAATAACTACTCTTATTTATAATAGAGAATTTCATCATCTCATCATAAATTTTCGATATGAGATTTTTTACTTAAGTTTTTAATCTTATGATTTTTTTTAAGACTCAAAATTAAAGATTGTTGATTAATAATAGTATCTAAGAATAAATGGTTACTTTCATTTATATAGAATTTCATCACCTCATCATAATTTTTCGATATGGGATAATTTTTATTTAAGTTTGTAATCTTAGAAACTTTTTTAAGATTCAAAAGATTGTTCATTAATATATCTATGAACGAATTATTGCTCTTATTTATATAGAATTTCATCAACTCAATCATAATACTCGTGTAGGATTATTTTTTTTCCTACACAAATTTCTATATTTTCTTTATTTAAATTAAAAAAATATATTAAAACTATAATATAATTTAAATAATGAGTAATTATTTTAAAAAAATCAAAATTTTAATTTTATATTTTTTGAGGGTAAATAAATAAATATTAAAACAGTTATCAAACATAATTGACTAAGCATTTTACGTTATCGCAGTCCAAATTTTGTTGCCTTATGAGGGGATAATCATCGGTTTATATAGTGATTTTAGAGTCTTAAATGAGGTAGGATTGTTTTGTACACAAATTCTTATATTTTTTTATTTAAATAAATTTTGTTGCCTTATAAGGGATAATCATCGGTTTATATAGTGATTTTAGAGTAAATGAGGTAGGATTGTTTTTTTTTACACAAATTCTTATATTTTTTTATTTAAATAAAAAAAATCGAGTCTTAGGTGTAGTAGGATTTTTTCGTCATATACAAATTTATATTTTTTATTTAACTTAAAAAAATATATTAAAAAATTTGGACCAATCATATGGCTCGAAAAGTTCATGCTTTATTAATACAGTATATAATATATTGATGATTGGAGAAAATAAGAAATTGTGGTGTTTAATCTTATTTTCCGTAGGCAAAATCACACATTACACTCTTTTAAACCAGTTTTTTGAAATTTCAGTCATATAAAAATATTTTAAAAAATTATTACCTTATAAAACAACTTTGTTATATTTTGGTACTTCGTATTATAAATGAACTTTGGTAAGTAAAAATGATAATTAAATCGATAGTTATGTGGTGTTTACTCACAGTTAATATAAATATGTAATACGGAGTAATCTATAAATATGAGTGTATACTTTACACTGTTTACATTTGTACTCTCATTTTTTTCGACTTAATTGGAGTAGCATTTTTTACTTATTTATGTTTCTGCTCTCTACATAAATGGAGCTTTACTTTACATTGATGTACTACTATAGATAAATAGATGTGAAACAAAAGAACAATAAGTCAGGATGGCCGAGTGGTTTAAGGCGCCAGACTCAAGTTTTGGTCTTCAAAAGAGGGCGAGGGTTCAAATCCCACTTTACTTTTGAGAAATGACTTTTGGTGAGCACCACTGCTTTTTCTTTTTTACGGACTACTATTCTAGCATATCACTAACACAGGTAGTAAACTCAGTAACGTTAATTAAAAGGTTTCCAAATTCTAATAAAACTTGCATATTCTTTGACACATGGAAATTTTTAGTGTTAGCAGGAGAAGGAGAAGGATATGTGAGGTGTACGTTTATGTTTTTGTTTTCAAATTTAGATAGGAAGTTGAGCAATGTGCAACCTACTTCTCACCAACACACCCTTAGCATTTCATCTATAAATACACTTCATAACTCAGGTGTATTAGCATCAACAACACATTTTCTAGTACAATTTTAATCAACCATTCCAGTTCAAGAATTTTCTGTTTCACTTTTCATAACCATGGCTTCACGCTTCTGTTTACTGTTTTTAATGTTTGTAGTTATTTCTTCCTTATTATCAACTAAAGCTCGCCGTCTTTTAGACGCCCCTGAACTGCCCAAACCTGAGGTGCCTGAAGTGCCAAAGATCACAGTTCCCGAGCTTCCTAAGCCCGAGATACCTCAACTCCCAAAAATAACAATACCCGAACTTCCTAAGCCAGAGTTACCTCAACTCCCCAAGCTCGAGGTACCTGAATTGCCAAAAATGAGTGTGCCCGAGCTTCCAAAGCCTGAGATGCCTGCATTGCCTAAGTTCGAGTCACCCAAGTTGACAATGTCTGAGCTTCCTAATCTTGATGTGCCTGAATTGCTGAAACCAGTGTTGCCTGAGCTGCCCAAGGTAGAAGTACCCGAGCTACCTAAGCCTGAGGTTCCTGAATTGCCAAAGCCGCCAGTGCCCGAGATTCCTAAGCTTGAGGTCCCTGAGCTTCCCAAGCCAGAAGTTCCAGAGCTCCCTAAGCCCGAGGTTCATGAGCTGCCCAAGCCAGTAGTCCCTGAGTTGCCCAACTCACATGTGCCTGAGCTTCCTAAGCCAGAGGTCCCCGAACTGCCCAAGCTCAAAGTACCAGAGGTCCCTGAATTACCCAAGCCTGCAGTGCCTGAGTTGCGGAAGCCACAAGTGCCCGAGATTCCTAAGCTCGAGGTCCCAGAGGCTCCCAAGCCTGAGGTACCTGAATTACCAAAGCCGGAGGTGCCTGAGATTCCGGAACTGCCTAAACCTGTTGTGCCTGAGAACCCTACTAAGCCATGAAACCGAGCATACGTATCCAATAATTAAGTAGCTGGTATCTACAAATATGTTTGTGTTGTAATTTGCATTCTGATCTTCAAAAGGCTAGTATACTAGCTGCTACACTTTGCTTGTATCACTTGTATGTGTGCGATTTACGTGCCTTGTAGTACTTTTTATATTGTATTTGTATAGCCGTATATTGCAAAGTATGAATCAAAATGAGTTATGGGTTAATATGAAGTAACTAGGTACATGATCTACTGAGTGATTTTCTTTTCCAAACCAATGATTTCCTGAAAATGCTCAATTTGGGAGAAAAAAAAAACTTTCAGAAATTGAGACAAAGTAATATAATCTGTGGTTAAAGTTTGATCCACCTCACCAAACGACCCTAACTCTTGCCACAAGCTTTAAGAATGACTTAATTACTTCTTTGCAAATCAAAAATCTCATAACTAGGGAATCATCGGCGTTTTACTTCTTACCGTCGACGTTAATTACGTAAAAAGATAGACTTTGTCCTTCATTAAACTTTACTCCCTCCATTTCATTGAAAGGTTCCACTTAAAAATGGGCACATTTTTTAAGGATAATAATAAAATATTCAAAAGTAGAGAGATTGTAAAGTAGGTGGGCCACCTAGGTAAGAGTGAAGAGTTATACCAAAAAAGAAAGTGGAATCTATCAAAGAAATTTACAAAAAAGGAAAAGTGGAAGCTTTCAATGAAACGGAGGGAGTATTTTTTTATTTTTTGTTTCTAATATTTTCGATTCAACAAAGTCGGTAATATTTACGATTTCTAATTTTGAAATCGACTACACCAAATAGAATTTTTTAGAAACTATGTTTTAATTGACACTTATTACGTCGTTTTTTTCGCTTCATATTTTAAAAAACGAGTTTAGTATTTTATTTTGAAACTCGACTCGAATGAAAGGTTTTTTAAAACCGTTTAAAAAACTCGACATAAATTCACACAATCGTCCTCATTAAAAGCCCATAACTGAGTAATAGAAACTTTAAATGTATTTCATTCCTCATTTCCGTTTCATCTCTCTGGAAAATCAAAATTACAAATCGAGTATTACGAAGCGGTTTTCTAAAATATTGGGTTTCTTATTTCACGAATCTTGAGGAACGGGTTTTACACTTCCGCAAGCGGTGTTAATCGACCGATCGTGCTACAATTAGAGATATTCTTCGATTGTTTTTCGCGACTTTCACTTATTTACGCAATTAAATCGATTCATATGCAAATCGCGATAGATTTATCGATTTAGGTCGACTTATGAATCTCCGTTTCGCTGTGTACGTCTAGGGGCGTACCTAGAATTTTTCACTTATGGGGCACAAAAATAATTCCGAGATTTTTTAAGTTTATAAATTACTCCACATTTTACGTTATTATTTTCTCTATAAATTAATCCATATTTTACGTTATTATTTTATCTACAATATTTGAAAGTTGATGGTGAAATTGGTTACATTGACAACATTTCATACAAGGCTCGGGCTCGAATCCCCATATTTACACATTTGGGGTCGAGCGGGTTTTTCGACCCACCATGGGCCCCACTCGACTCGACCCATTTCTGATTTTTTTTCTCTTTTAAATTGCTTTTAGAAACAAGTAGATTTGAACCATTTGAAATATCAGTTTGTTGTTGTTGTTGGTGTTGTGGTTTATGCATTTGCCTTGTAGTCAATTGGTTTGTTTGTTGAAGTAAATAGGGTGATTCAAACCCGAGCCACTTGTATATAAAATGTTGTCAATGTAACCAATTTCACCGCTTATACTTCATGTTGCATATCGTTGGAAGTGTAATGATAATCGAAAAAACGGTTTTATTGTTGAGTTCTAATAAACCGATACTCTATAAAATATAAATGTGATAATATTTCAAGAATTAATTGCAAAGGAAAACTCGTGATTTTACGTAATTCCATATATTAATATTAACTATATATGAAATCGGTTTTGATTTATTACAATAATCGAAAAAGACAATTTTATTATCGAGTTTTAATAAACCAATAATATATAAAACGTAAAAGTAATATTATTTCGAGAATAAATAGCAAGTAAAATCATCATTTTACGTAATTAATGCCGACGGTATGTAAAGCGACGAGGGTACGAGATGGAAACAGCACATTATATTCAACACTTAAATTTTGTAATTAGGGATCAAAATTAATGGGGGAAAGGACATTTTTGCACCAATTCTTTTTTTTCTTTTTTTTTTTTGTTTAATTCTCTTCCCTCGTATTCCAATCTTTTTTTATCATACCCCAGAAAGTTCAATGGTCACACAATCAAAGAAATAATAGTGTATAAGATACAATTCCGATCAATATTGATCTTTTCCCTCTCCATCTAAAGCAATGGTGTTTAATCTCCAATGTCAACTAAGATTAGCTCCTCCCGCCTTTGTGCCGCTTTTCTTCGAGGGAAGCGGCTTCATTAAGCATGTCGACAGCATCTTTTTGCATATCCAGCTTAGCGAGGGCAACCGATTGCATATAGAAGGCGGTTGGCCAATCAGGGTACACGCATTGTGCTTGCATTGCATCTCGAAGGGCAGCGTCTGCTTGCTCGTTCATAAGATAGCACAAACTTCTCCTTGCATATACTGTCGGAGACACCATTGTCCCCACTTCTATGAACTATATATAAATGCCACCAAAATAAATAAAATTAACAATGCGTGGACTGCGCAGTAAGTAGCAGGAAAGCATGATTCCATAACATGTACTGTAATCACCTGAGAGTAGCAGTCGATAGCAGTTTTAAAATCTTTGTCCCTAAAAGCAGAGTCGCCACGCTTCCTTGCATCTAGCATGTCTCTCATTTGTTGAGTCCATTCTTGGAAAGAAAGCTGACCCCATAATAAACTTTGATGAGCTGATTGCAGCAGCAAGCCAGCAAGTTTGGAAAACAAAATATGCCAAATAGGAGACATACCTCATTTGTACCCTCGTCGTCTTTGTAGTGTGTCATAAACAATATCTGATGTATTGCCGTGAGGTCCATCCTGGAGCATGCTTCACCCATAGGTGTAAGAGGCCGTTGCGGGGTCGAAGGAGCTTCCTCTTGCTTAGATATCCCAAGCATGAGATGTGACGGGACCTTAATGTCAAAGTAAAAACTTAGTAACAATGGAGGTTCGATAACTGTATATACGATGTCAGAACTTGGATAGCAAGATCAGCAGCTAGTACTAAAAACCTTATTGTCAGATTATGTTACTACACTTCACTTAGGTGCTGTGTCGCATGTCCGATACCTATCGTGTCTAACACGACAAGACACTTCGACACTTCATTTAGACCAACAAATTGCAAACTTTGCAGAAAATAGCCATATCCAACACCCCGACACGTGTCAGACACTACACTGTTTTGAAGAGTTGGAGTAACAAAGGGTTTAATGGCCATTTTTAGATTGACAGGCTCCTGAATACCCTTAAGCAAACATATTAGGGTGTTCTGATGATGAGGCAATAGGACCAAAGACACAATTTTTTGTAAATTCAACTGAAACATGAAATTCAAAACAATCAAAGAAACGGAAGAGGGTGGATAATACAAAAACAGTACATTGATAACACTCCAGTGAATATGTAGGTTAATTTCAAACAGAAGTTTAATATCGAATCTATAAGTGAAGGTAATTGCGGAGAGTGATCCCTTACATCTGTGTTCGTATTGAATTGAGTGAGTGTTGAGACGAGATCCTTGGTGTTCGGCCGCTCTCGAGGTTCATATTGCAAGCATTGAGAAGCAAGATTAACAACCACAGTAGCTTCCTCAGTGGAAAATTTGCCCTCCAAATGGGAATCCATTAAGAGAGTTATATTTTTACCACGTATCATGTCTAGGGCCTGCACAAGCACATTAAGAATGGTCAGCACACTAAGAACATATAATATCAATACACCGCTATAATATCATCTAGTTATATCTGATTGTAATAAATAAAAAAGTAGATTAATACAAAATGAAGGCTACAGAACTTTCATTGAGTCCTGAACAACGAGTTTGTAGTCTAGATGAGAATACTCGTGCGTAAGTATAGAAACTGTAAAGATGTCCCAGGATGTTGACCATTGCTTTAAATTTGTAAGTTAGCATGTGTCGTATAGTTGATGAGGATGAAAGAATTTCAAATCATAAAACATAAGATTGTCCATTTGGTCCTCTTTTTACAAGAACAATCTCATCCATTGTACAAAGCGTGGAAACTGGCAAACTGTGAACTCATGTAATGCCCAGCCAGATCAACTAAATACAAAAAGAGTTCTGTAAATAAATCTTTGAACTTAAATTTCTTGATAAAGGCTTTCCACCAACTAAAATGTGCCGTGATCATCACTAGTAAGAAAAAAAAGTAGCTGTCCCATGGAGCCACATGATACTTACATGACTCGGCGGTATATGTTTTCCGCTCAACAAATCTAAGAGAATTGTGCCAAAGCTGTAAATAACACTTTCAGGGGTAACTTTCCCTGAAACGCACAAGAAAAAGAAACATTAGACGCACAAGATTCTGAAAGCGCAAAAAAAAATCACATAATAGGATGACAGCACACAACTCAGGCGACAATACAACATGGTTCGGAAGAAATTCTCAGATGGTAGTTATTGTTGGCTTACCAATATATTAAGGTGAGACCATTAATTGCAAGATTGATTGATGATCAGGTCTCAATTAATTACTAAATCCACAGTTAAGGGGACACATTAATGATTCAATTGCAGCATATGTATGCTGCTTAGGCATGCTTATAATTAAAATAATGTAGTCAGCTATATCCTGCCTGGAGGAACAAAGACAATTGCCACATGACATTCATGCATTGTCTTCTGACATTCACATCAGACAAGAGACACATGCAGACTGCAGGACATACCTATGAGGTACGGGCTGCTTAATTCAACAACAGTACTATGATCAAGCCATGGTGTATAAGGTCAAAATTAATGGAATTAAAATGACTTAATTATAAGATTCTTCACTCTTCAGATGGTCAATGTCTAATTTACTTTGATGGTCAATGTCTTCTGATGTATGTTAAGGTACACCGTGAAGTTTGGCACTTAAGAGTTACCAAAATAAACTTTTCTATTATCGTTATAAAAAAGGTTGTTACTACTGACTACTGTGTATAATTAGAAAATAATGGTCAATGTGACCTATGTTACTCCGATTCTTCTAATTACCTCGTGTACCCGTGTCTGACACTTGACACTCGGACATGGGTGTGACACTTGAACTCTTCACTTCAAGCCAAAATATGCAAAATTTTCATAAAAAATAGCCAAGTCTGACACTTGGACATGCACCTGTGTCCGATACTTCCAAACGAGTCTGAGTAACATAAAATGTGACTACCATGGCCAAAGGAGAGAATATAAATGTGATGGAGGGAATTGCATTTTCTATCATTTTCTTCATTTAGGCTAAACTAAAAATGCCACACCTATACGAACTTTTAAAAAGGTGTAAAGGAAAAACTGGAAAGTTAATAGTGTTAAGCGACAGGATACAAGTGTAAATAACAATTTGTTTTTTTAAATACAAAGGAAAAAAAAGGAAATGCTGAATAGTTTCAAGAATGGAATACTCATGCAGGGAATTAATCAAGATAGACAAGAGATTACCATTTCTAAGATACTCTGGTGGAGTATAGGCAAGATTGGTGCTGTAACTTTTTCCATCCCTACTGTTTTTCATCAATCCAAAACATGAAAGTCTAGGATCACCATTCTACAGAAGCCACAATACAAATCACAAACTTTCGAAAACATGTTGATTTTAGAACATTTTCAACATAATGCGCTACAATTCTTAAAATCAGTCGATAAATGCCCCCACCTCATCAAAGAGAACCCTGTAAGCATTTAGATCATGGTACAGTGGGCGTCCTTCTGAACTGCAGTAATCTAAGGCTTCAGCAACATGAAGAGATACTCTAAGTCGCATTGCCCATTCGATAGTTTGTTTTTCCCCTGCAAAACCAAAATGAAGGCCTCAAATCTTAAGATAGAAAACAATAAAGAGAATCAAACTCTATATTGAAGAATACGTTTGATTATTACACACTTGAAGAAACTACTAAGGTGAAACATAATATATACTCCGTCATTAAAAGCTAAAAAGCCTATTCTCCATAATGACTGCATCAAACAATTTATAGCAAGAGATTTATCTTTTCTCCAATGATCTGGACAAACAAAATCAATGTCTCTGAATTGAGATGAGCATGAAATTGGTGACAGCAAATTTCATCTTGACGTAACCGTAAATGCCTTAAAAATGTCGTGACTGCCGATCACAGTTATCACAAATCAAATCTTCCAACTTAGATAACCAACAGGCACTGATGCAAAATGCAGTGCAGAAATGTGACCACCAACTATCAATCAAAAGGAAGTAGTCCAGTATACCTACCAATACCATGAGTCATGAGTCATGAGTATTTCATGAGAAATGAAGAGCAAGTGCCAAACAAATAAGACATAAGTCAGATCTCCATAAATGTATTAGCATCCATAAAATGAAAATCCACTTTAAATTTACACCCTTTATCCACAACACTTAGGACCACTACAATGAGTTTGCCTCACATCAATAGCATCCCAAAATGGGCAAAAAAACATGCTTGCCCATAAAAAAAACATTAGTTAGCACTTGTGTCATTATTAGACCATCCTTCTTTCCTCAACAGATCTTCCATCCTTCCCAAAACATCAAAGACTTGCATAATCTAAAAAAAATAAAAACATGGACTCGGAAATTTCGAAAGAGTTTGAAATCAGCCAACATGGTAAGAAAATAGTGTGAAGAAGAGATTACAGTGAAACAAATGCTTGGCTAGAGTATCATTAGGCATGTACTCAGCAACCAGCAATCTTTCATCGGCATCACAGCAATATCCAATCAAATTAGCAAGCCTTTGATGTCTCAATTTCCCAACTCCCCAAGCTTCCTCCTACACATCAACCACCCAAAAAAAATGACACTCATTAGGTATCAAGGAAGAAGAAAAACATCATGCAAGTCCACAAACACATTTCCTCAACCAATTAAAGAGGTACAAGGTCCATACTTTGTGCTTCATCAACAGAATTACCACCCCCAGAAAATTTGTTTCCAAAAATGGAATTTAAACCCTTTTATAAACCAAAACCCAGAAACAAAATTTGCCATAAAACACTACACTACACTACACTACACTACTACCCAACAATGCAGTCACTCCTAGACAAAATAAGCACCGACAAGTTTAAGCAAAAAGATGCAAACTTTAACACAAAAACAAAAGGGAAAAAAACCAAAATAAATTAGTGGAGTAAATAGAAGTAATAATAATAATAATACCGCAAATTGCTTAGGATCAGGCCAAGCTAATTTAGTAAACTTTTTAACAGCAATCCACTGTTGATTCTTCAACCTTCCTTTATAAACAAGATTAGGAGCTTTTTCACCACTTTCAGAGACAATGAAGTCTGAGCTGAAGTTGCTGGTTGCAGCTTTCAAGTCAGTGAAGGAGAACTCAGCAAAAGCAGGAACACAGGCAGCTGTGGCTGTTGTTGAGGTGGTGGTGGTGGTGGTGGTGGTTGGCGGTGCTGAGGGTGACGGTGACGGTGACGGTGACGGTGGGCGGTGGTGGGGTTGATTAAGTGGGTGTTTTTCAGGCACAAGGCTTGATGATTGACAACAACCCATGATATATACAACAAATTACAATGTTGGATTTGATACTAGTAGAGGAGTAGTTGATGGATGATGAGTTGGGTTTGCTTAATATTTTTGGGATTGTTTCTAGTCAGAGGAAAAAGGTGGTGAAAGTATTTAGTCTGGCAAAGTAAAAGTTCAATCAGAGGGGAGAGAGAAAAGGAAAGGGGGGAGAGAAATGAAGTGAAGTGAAGTGAAGAGAAGAAAAGAAAAGATGTGCCAAAAAAACTGAAAAGTAATGGGGCTCGTGTTTCCACCCATCCGTGTGCATATTCACATTTCACAAAGACGAGAGCAATTACAAGTTTATAACTACTCATAGTTTCCACATTAATATCCATGTGGAAAATGTTTTACTTTACTATACTTCCTACTTAGTTCATTGATGATGTATCATCATAACTTATTAGCACTACATTATACTCTTTCCATCACAAATTCTTCATTTGGATAAGTACATCCATTATAGACTTATAATGGATTAAATCATTTCAACTTTTGCCCTATCAACCTCTATTCCCTTCCTCGAAACAATGTCACTCTCAACCATAATGTGATATTTTTCAGAATTTAAGACTAAATTCGACTCAATACAACATTTGAGGACAAGGGACAAATGATTTGAACAAGCATCGAAGGAGTTTCCATAGACGCTGAAATCGTCCATAAAAACCTCTAGGAAGTGCTCGATAAACTCAGAGAATATGCTCAACATCCACCGTTGAAATGTTCTCGGCGTATTGCTTAGATCGAAAAGCATGCATCGATATTTGAACGTACCGAAAGGACATGTAAAGGCTGTTTTAGATTGATCCTCATGGGCTATTGGAATTTGGAGATACCCCGAGTATCCATCTAAAAAATAATAAAAGTTTTTCCCCGCTAGGACCATTTGGTCAATGAACGGTAGCGAGAAATAGTCTTTTTTGGTACATAGGTTGAGGCGATGGTAATCCATGCATACGCACCACCTGGTTTGAATTCGGGTGGGAACTAAATCACCTTTGTCGCTTTCGATTACCGTTACCCCACCTTCGTTTGGAACACATTAGGTATAGCTTACCCATCTAGAATCGGCTATTGGAAAGATCGTACCATAGCTTAGGAATTTTAGAACTTCCGCCGTGATTACTCCATCATAGGAGGATTGAGAGGACGCAGAGGTTGTCGAATCAACTTTACATATTCTTCAGGGTTGATATGTTGCATACATAGAGATGGACTTATGCATTTGATGTCGGCAATGGTCCAACCAAGCGCTTCTCTCTTGCTTTTTAGAAGTGAAACTAGTGTCTGTTCTTGAGAGAGCTCAAGATTGCTTGCAATGATCATCGAAAGTGTGTTATCGTTCCCGAGAAATGCATACTTGAGATGGGCGGGAAGTGGCTTCGACTCAACTTGTGGTGGTTCCACTATGGAGGGCTTGAGTGGCGTGCTAGGAATGGTGAGTTGCCCTTGGAATGAGTGGTGAACTTGAAAAAGAAAAACAGACCCTAGTTGCTCTACGGAATCACAAGCTGCGGTGAAACAAGGGTGTGGCCTGCGTTAGAAGAGAGTAGGCTATGACCATGGTCTGGAAACCTTGTTTTGACCTCTTCAATAATCAAGTGTTCATCCACTTCTTTTTCATCAATTTCCTACACCACACAAGACAAAGAAAACTTTATATCCTCCCTCAACATTCCATTGCCCAGAGACACATCTATTGTGTTAGTTCCACAAAACTCAAGTACCGACTTAACCAAAGGCTCAATCATGTCTAAGAAGTACAAGGAATGAGGGTCATCAAGTTTCTTTAGCATCATATGTAAATGTTAAATTCAAGAGTCTCCCCCATCAAATTCCATACTTAGGTTCGCACTAGATACATCAATTTTGGTTTTAGATGTTTTCATGAAGGATATTCCTAATATGAATGGGATAGCAAGGGGATTGGTCTCCATATCAAGAACATATAAATACGCGGGGAACAAAAAATTGTCAACCATAACCAAAACATCCTCAACGACGTCCTTAGGGTACACATTCGATTGGTCGGCCAATTGTATAACTGTCCTGATGTTATATAGAGATCCTAAACCAAAAGATTCATAAACATGATAAGGCATTACATTAACTGATGCTCCCAAATCTAACATATCATACATGCTTGAATTGTGTGAACATTCCCAGATCCCCACATTTCTTTGGAAGTTTTGGTGGAAAAGGAATGAGACATGTTCACTCACTGTGAATTGGTGCTCTTTTTCCAAGAATTTATCTTCGATGTACTAAGTTCCTTGATAAATTTCACATACCGGGGCACACTTTTGATAAAATTATAGAGACAAATGTCTAAACTTTTCATATAGATTGAAGTCTTTTTAAATACATTTAGTATTTATGAGGGCACTAGAAAATGATACCTCATTCATGTAACCTTTCATTCTTTCCGTAGCTTTATCACTCAAACCTCGAAAGAAGTCAATCAAAGACTTTTTTGGACGTCATATAGTTCTTGTGACAACAATCTCTTCCTCCGTCCTCATCTTCAATAATTACGGTTAGTTCTCTTTATCTAGATTTTCCCTTTCCTTTAACATTTGCTTGTAATTCTTTCCCACTTTTTAAGGAGATGACACTAGCATTCTCCTTGATAGGATTTTGAGTGGTACTCTGTAATCTTCCCGAGTTCATGGTTTGATAATTGGAATAGGTCTTAGCCGCCAAGTGGTTCACTTGATTTTCATGATTCGTCATCCTCTTATCGACTAGGAGATCTCCCTTCTCCCTATCTTGTTAGTCTAGGAGATCCTTCTCGTCCCTTGTATTCCGATCTTGAAGTGAATTTGTGAACATGGTATACATCATGTTTTCCATGCACATCTCGGAGTTGAAAGGTTTTCTTATCTTGACTGTGCATGGCACATGCATTACCTTGATTTGCATTGCTGTGATCGCCTTAAGAGAAACTTGAGCCTTGGCATTGACCTTGATTGAATTTGTTGTTCGTTAAGTGGCTTTTGGAAACTACCTTGCTCTTGATATTGTCTTTGTGGTTCCCTCGGCCTTGGTAATTGTTGTATCCTTGTTAAGGCTTTTGTTGTTGTTGCCATTGATTTTCTTGAGTTTCATACCTCATATTTGGGTGCTCTCTTGATACCAAAATTATACCATGTCGTTACTTAGCAAACCTGGTCATGTAAAAACATTTATAATATCCAAAACCAACTGATGTGTGCTAAATTTAGACCATTTTTCCTCCCATTTAGACTCGTTTTTCCTCCCATTTAGACTCGTTTTTCCTCCGTTTTGCGAGATTAGAGTGCGATTATTGCCCTATTTTTAGTCTTTCTTGCATTAGCATCCCTCTTGTGCATTTTACGTATTTTTGGTAGTTTTTCTATCTATTTTGATAGGATTTGACGCCGAAAGCATAATCGAGCTTTCACGAGCACAAGAGAGGGGAATACCGTCAGAAAAGCAACATACGAAACTTAAAGTTCAAGCAATCCTATCATACGACGAAGAGCGAGACCAGAAAAGAGGTGAAAGAAACCATCGGGTGAAGTTTCACCCTATGAGATACCACTGGGCGAATTTTCGCCTGATGACAATTCGACCTCCCCGAAGATCTTCATAAAACTCTCTCCACTGGGCGAAATGACCGGGCGAAACTTTCACCCATCGGGTAAAGTTTCGCTCGACGGTAAAAAGGCCCAAAAATGCAAAATCTGGAAGAAAGTTCATCGGGTGAAACCACCGAGGCGGTATTGGCTCGTGATTGGCTGAAATTCGTAGGGTGAAGTTTTACCATATGAAGACTCATTGGGCAAAAGTCTCACTAATGGAGCAAAAGTTTGATTTGAGCTTTGGTTTAAGGATCCATCAAGCTATTACTATATATATGGTTAACCTAGTTAGATGCACATTATCAAAGATCACTACATTAGACTACAATCACTCTTCATTAGATCATCCATTAGCTTAGATAGAAAGCTAGTAGTTCTTCATAGTTTTTATCAATCTTCATCTCTCTCGATTTATATTCAAGCTTTGTAAGGAATTCTAGTTTTTGTTATTAAAGTTTCTTTGAAGATTATCAAGGGATTAGTGACAAATCCATTGTCATCTTCATCAAGGCTAGCTTCATCTTATTTTATCCAATCTTCATCTTTATTATTGTCATTTTCCTCCATTGTTGGTATATTTCTCTTCTTCTCCATCATCTCTAGATTAGATTTAATATTGTTATTTCATTATTGCACCGTTTTCATTTAATTTACTTGCATCGTTTTTAGATTGTCTTATAGTTTCTTTTGTTGATCGCAATTTTCTTCATTGTCTTGTACTTATTTTCTCTAGTTTTAATCATTATGCATGCTCTTGTTATTTTCTTCATTGTTAATGATTTTGTAGTTTCCTTTATGAAGTGTGAGTAGTTTTCTCGTTGGGGGGGGTTAAGGGAGGAAGATCTTGGGTGATTTGAATTGAGGAATTTTGGTTTGGTTGCTTGCTTGTTGGTTTATCTTGTTTGAGGTTGTTGTGTTATTGTTGACTTAGTCCGGCCATCTAGATCGACCTTGACTCATTTCTACCAATATGGGGAAACTCGGGGTAAAAATTATCTTGACTTGAGACTTACCCTTCTTCGCCGCGAAAACGGGATTTAGATGAGTTGGGTGAAGAAACCGAAAGGTAGCATTCTCCCTTTACCGACATTGTGACCAACCCACAGTTACGAGACTCTTAGACCCAAATTTCTGATTCCCGACTTCCCCCTAACACCTTTTCCCTATTTGATTATCTCTTGTTATTCATCGCATTTTAGCCTAGACTCGACTTTTTAAACCCCCATTAGATCCCATACACATTGCTCCTACTCGATTACACACTGTTTCCCTGTGGACCGACCTCAACTTACCACGACTACATTTAATTGTTTTTGTGTAATTGCGAGTCTGATAAATATTGTTTGATCCCATGTCTTTCGTTAATGACCGATCCGATTAGGGCAAAGATCAAAATGGTGTCGTTGCCGGGGAACGACGAGTTAAGTGAGTTTTAGTTTATTGTGTTTGGTTAATTGCTTTGATTTTATTTTTCCCTTTTTCCTAGTACCGATAGGTGCTAGGAGACTTAGCTTACCGTTTATTGAGTTTATGCCCAGGAAACCTTCATCGCCCTTGTGGTTCGATCCGGAGCCGCTGAGGACATTTAGAGCTTTGCCATTTCGGGGTAATAACTCAAGTACTATCATTCCACATCCTTCACTATCACCTCCTAACCTTAATCCCATTTTATCACATAAACCAAATAATCCTTTCACATCCTCTACTTCACAAAACTCACCACCAACCCACTATCACCAAGAACTTCACAACAAAATCAAAATCAAACCCCTCCAAATCTACCACCACCGCCACCAATACAACCAATGGCGACCATAGGATCTCATTCTCAACTTACACATTAAGAAACCCCTTCACTAGTTGAGTTCGAGGAAATTCCTGAGAATAATGAATTGAAAGCTTCTTTAACAAATGCGGTTCAACAAGACACCTTTCATGGATTTTCCCAAGAAGATGCCCAAGAGCATATTGCATCATTCAAAGAGAAATTAGTCGGGGTCCGCCTAAATGGGCTAACATCATGCCAATTATACCGATTATTATTCCTTAAGACATTGAGAGATGGAGCTCGAAGATGGCTTCATGGCCATCCCGACAACACATTTACCACATGGGCTCAATTATCCAATGCCTTCTTGAAGAAATATTATCCACCGTCAAAGACTAATCAATATCGCATGGAAATATAAACTTTTAAGTAAGAAGAATTTGAAAGCCTAAGCGAAGCTTGGGAGAGATTTACAGACTTACTTCACAAATGCCCTCACCATGGAATACCCGATTGGTTAACAACCCAAACATTTTACAACACCCTTTCATCGAGAACCAAGGAAAGCCTGAACTCGGCCGTCGGAGGAGATTTCTCTTCCCTTACCAATGAGGCATCTAAAATCCTTATTGAAAAGATGGAAAGGAGTGATTCTAGAGTGGGTCAATCAAGAGATTCTAGGAACAAATTTGAAGTGAACTCATCTAAGAGTTCCAATGAATTGAAACTTGAAGCAAAAGTTGAAGAATTGACAAAGAGAATGGATGCCATGAATTCCAAACCAACTCCTAGAGGTATGTATCAAATTCAAGAGAGTGTTCCAACAAGGCAACCATCACCTTCTAAACAAGAAATAACATGGAAAGTTCAATGCGAACATTGTGGCAATTATGACCATGATTCTAGCTCTTGTATTCCAAATGTAGAGACTTATTTTGAAGAGCCAAATAAAGTGCAAGCTATTAAAGTGTATGGGCAAAGACCTCAATTTGATCGCTATTTCAATACTTACAATGTCGGCACAAGGTTTCATCCCAACTTTTCTTATGGGAACCAAAATGTTCAAAACCCGATGCCACGTGCCCAAGGGAGTCAACCGAGACCTTTCAATCAAAGTCAACAAAGGCCCTTTAATCAAGGTCCTCCAAAGATGCCCCCGTATTTGCCTGCTCACCAAAGGAGTAACTTCAATCAACAAGGGAGTAATTTCCATGTTCCCAACTGTTCCAGTATGGAAACAATCAACCCAAAACGGATTTGGATCTAGGTTTGAGTTTACGGTTCTTCGATGAAGTTACTTTGTTCTCCAAGTCTCACTTTCCTCCACCCTAGCAGTCGGACCTTCCCGACGGAGGGGGCCTGTCACCTGCACACAGGAAGCGCACAGGGCCTCGGAGGTGTCCGAGGGAACCCTCTCCGATGCCTAAGTCAGTCCATGAATGCACTTGACAAACCTTACTCGAGAGGAGTAAGGTGGCGTTTTCTAGAGTGAGATTCTAGTGAGAGAAAGTCAATTACCCTCTTTTGTGGGAAACAAAAGAGTACTTATAGGTTCCCATAAGAGAGGGTAAGAAAGAGAGAGAGAGAGAGAGAGTAAGAGAGAGAGAAGGAGGGAACGAGCAAGTGACATGTGGGAGCGTCCTGTCCACTCATTCCCTCTTACCTTAGGCATAGTCAGGAGGGCTCATGGGATCTGCCCTGGGCTCATTAGGGAAAAGTCCCCTGATTCCTGGAGAGCATGGGGAAAGATTCCCTCCTCCTCCTCCTGTCGTGGTGGCCTGGCCTGACCCTGGCGGGCAGGGGGGTTGGGTCTTGCACCCAAAGCTTGATATGGGCCTCCAGGAGCGCTCCTCAAGGGGTCGTAAGGGAAGCCTCGTTGTTCGGCCTACGTAGAAGGCCTCTGGCTATCTGGGTCAGGTGGGCCCCGGGCCCGTCTGGTAGGCGACTTCGAGCAGTTGACCGACCCCCATCAATTGGCCCTCGTCTGCAGGGAGGAAAGTAGGGTTCTCCTCGGCAGACGATCCTTGATCATCATGGTGGGAGGTTGACTTTTAATCTTTCCTTGCATTTAATGTTGCGCGCATTTCCTAGGAGGAATGTCTCTAATTGCTTGGGGCATGCAAAGAGTTGAGAAGTTCTTCCTCATGATTACTCATTGTAAAGGGATCCTTTCGGGTCGTATGCATGGCTGACATTTGGCCCTTTTCTGCGAGGGTGGTTAGAGTGCTATTTAATGCATAATCCACTTCCTTTGTATAAAGGGCTGAGTTCAATCCATTTTTCTTCACCAATTTCTTGATTTCTCTCTTTTGCTACTTCTTCTTTCATAATGTCTTGGGTAAGAGATAAGATCCTTCAACGAGGGTTTCGCTACTGTCCTCCGCTACAGGGGCCGCAGGCGGCTCAAATATCTGAGGCAGGTGCATTCAGTCATTCATCGCAGCAGGCGAACCTATCTCCGGTCCCTCTATGCTTGTGGGGCGAGCTCCCTGTCGAGGGCCATCAAACGCCCTAGGAAGGCCTCGCCCCCTGCGAAGCCGAAGCCTCGGTACCGCACTAAAGCAGGGGGCTGCTCTTACAAAGGGTGCCACCGGTGTTTTCCTTGGTTACAGCCAGAGAACATTGACCCTGACCTTCCTGATTTGGACCCTTCTTCTCCTGCGCCGAAGAAGCTGAAGGATGATTTTGGCCACCCTGAGGGTACAAGGGTGGCCAAATTTGGTGAAGACTAGGACCTGAGCAGCTGTGACTCGGGGGACAGCAATGGTCAGGGCTATTCGTCTGGCCGTGATGCGTTGGGAAGAGAGGAGGAGGGGCCTGATGACCCGATGGATGCCTCAGGCATCTGGGACAGGGGATCTGACGACGGAGGTTGCAACAGCCCCAGGGACTACTCCTTCCCAGGTTCTGATGAGGACTAGGTCTCCTCCATACTCCCTGACTGGCCGAGCCGAACCTTAGGCTTCTTTTGTCTGTAATAGTCTAGGGACTTCTACTTATTTTCCGCTTTTTTGAATCCCATCCCCTGACTTGTAATTCTGGCCTTTTGGGCCCTTGCTTAATGAAGAAATTGATGGGATCTTTACTTGTTGTTGTTGTTGTTGTGTTTTTTTAATTGCTTCTTGGATGACGTGCTGTAATCATTCCTGCTGTCCTTTTGCGTCTTTAGAGACCTTGTGAAGTGATGGATGGGTGGATTGGAATGTGTGACACGTGTGTGGGGTTTTTATGGGGAAGGTACCTGACAGAATGGCTTTTAGGGGAGGACTTTTCATCTTCCTTTCCCTATAAAAGCGCTCCTGCCCCCACTACTCCCCCTTTTCACGCTTTCAAATTCTCACAAACTCCACTCCTTATATACTCCTCCTTTTGTCGAGCATTTATACTGAGGATCTCTCCGGCGGCGTCCTTCTCCGGCGGCGTCCAACTAGGTTAGACCCTTAACCTCTGACTTCCTTGCCTTTCAATTATTCTTACCTTTTGCTTTTCTAAACACCATGACCCGTCATCGCCGCCGAATCTTGCCCTTTACCGAGCCATCTGCTGAGAGGTCATAGGAGGATGTGAGCGGAGTTGACACTAACCTCCCCTCCTCCTCTGCTGGATTGGGGGTTACGGTTGCCAGGGGGCCGCCTTCAGAGGATAGTGGGGGCGCTAACTCTCCTGACCTTGCCCCGGTCGATGTCGTTGACTCGGAGCATGAGGCGCTGGAGATTGACCCTTTCTCTATCACCGACGATCTTATACCTAGGAGACCGGGGGATGTTTATTATATGGATAGGGAGAAATATAGGGTCCTCCCTGCACACGTACCCTGCGCTTGGGCCGCGGGAGGCGATAATGGCAAAGAACGCTGCCGAAGCAATAGCCAATACCTACAACTTCGGGGTGGGCTACTCAGTTATCATTCCTGGGGAGAAGGATACTGTATGTAACCATTCTGAGAACTTTATAGCTGTCTATCACAAATGCTTGGAGTTTGGTCCGCGTTTTCCCCTTCATCCTTTCTTTGAAGAGGCTTTCAGGCGTATAAACGTCGCTGTCGCCCAGCTAACCGCCGTAGCTGTCAGGTCACTGGTGGCCTTTGCCTGGGTCTGCCTATTCCTTGGGGACGAGCCTTCAATAGATGCCCTTAGATATATGATTGGTTTGCAGATGATTTCCTCTGTAGAGGGGGTTGGGGCTCCAGGGTATTTCTCCCTCCTCAGGCAGAAAGGTTATTCCCTGGTTTGGCCGGCCATGAATAACCTGAAAAATTGGAAGAATAACTTCCTGTATGTTCACAGCGAGGAGGGGTGGATAATTCCCCGACACTTCAGGAAGTATCACCCTGAGGTCACCCTTATGTACATTGAGTACATTGGGGCGGGGCTCCTCGAAAGGGCTCCACCTCCGTCGTTGCTCGTAAAGGGATTAAACGGATCTTAGGCAAACATCGTAGTCAAAATTTTAGACCGAAATTTGATACTAGTTTTATATATACGCGGTATTATTTACGTTAATGACGATGAAATGATATAAAACAAAGATATAAAAATGCGAAAAATGTTAGTGTTAGTGTTGTGACGATCATGACTATAATACAATAAAAATGAACAAAATGACGGAGTAAATAAAGATCGAAAGGGAATTTAGGACACCCTCAACATACATGCTAGTATAGACCTCGGAAATGAACTCGTGAATAGCGACAAAGCTTGGGAGTATCGAGGATGTACGCGAGTTATGGTGTGTATAGGTGTGTGTGTTGCGTCGGTTTATCGAGGGACGAAAGCTCGGTTTTTGTGTGTTTTTGCTTAGGATTTCTAAGGCTTTGATGTGTGATGAAGTAAGGTTGAAGTAGGGTAGAATGTAGGTTAAAATGTAGGGTGAAAGTGATTGTCCAAGTCCCCCAAATGCATGGGGGTGAAGCGGTATTTATAGGCCTCACCCCTCGACCTAGGGGCACTCGATCGAGTGGCCCTAGTGCACTCGATCGAGTGCCTTTGAAAACGGGCCAAGCCCAGTTTTTGACGCTCCACTCGACCGAGTGGGTCAATCCACTCGATCGAGTGGGTCAAGCAAATCGAGAGAAATAAGGAAAGATTTGATTTTGTTTGTTTTGATTATTTTTTGAATTTTGATTTGTGCGCCAGCTTGAACTTAGCTGATTTATGAGACGGTTTCGTCTTTGACCGGGTTTTGACCCGGTCGCCAAAAGACGGGAATTATTTTTGGTGTCGGTTTTGGCCCAAATTAGTCTCATTTGACTCGGAACGACCCACTGGGCCTGAAATTGAGGTCTGTTTTGTGAGATTTTACTCCGCTAAAAAGTCCATGTCGGATATTATGAATTCCGAGCCCAAATCCGAGTATACTAAGTCACGTTGACGTCCAATCATCATCGGGTATTTTTCGGAGACTACCATAGACACGTGGCAGTCAAAATGCGGGTGTCTACAGTAAGGCGGCCTTTTTAGTGAACTGAAGTTGTTGCCGATTTGTGGAGTCGCCACCGAGTCAATTATTGGGACTCAGAAACCGTTCAAGTCAACTTTGATCCCTTGCCGGCTCAAAGTTGAGTGACACGGGACCTAAAGATAAAGACTTGTACCCTTAAGCACTCCATGCCTGGAATGACTCTCATTGCCAATGGTTTCGGACATCCAAAAACCGTCGATTCTGAGTAAGGGGTGAGGGTACGTATTGGGAAGCCAACATCCGATAGATGTCAACGCCCAATCCCGCCCGCACTATAGCGGCCTCTACTAATCAATCGGTGGGCTGATATCCTAGTTCTTTTGTTGTGGTGGAAGTACTATAACATCCGTTGTTTTAACCCTAAACCTTTTGCGATGTCGGTTGTTTTAAAGACAAGTAAGTTTTGTCGTCGAAGTAGTTGTGCTTACATTCTTTGCATGCGATTTCACGTGACAAGTAGGCCATGAAAAGATGCACGTAGGAGAGTAGAGAGTACTATTATTATATGTATTAGCAAATCAGTTTTAACGCGATAATACGGATATTAGTCATTCTCATGGTATACCTTACCTGGTTCTGCTTAAGATGCATCGGCTCGGTATTAATAGAGTTGCGTCAAACCTAATAAGGCGAGCACCGGGACTAATACGGAACCCGACCAACACTTTGTTCATTTTTAGTGGTTTTACATTTTGAATTCCGTGTTAGGTGATTTAGCATGCGCTTATAAGGTCATAAAAGCAATAAATCATACGAAAACTGTAAATGCGAATGTAAGTAAATCATGTTGTGAGGAGTTGCACCCTCGGAGTATACACTAAATGGGACTCGATGCATAGATAGTTTTGAGAACGGATCTCGGAATTACTCGGGCCTATTTAGTGTGTTTTAGTGTTTGCGGTTGAAGTTGGGAAGTTACGTATATTAGTAGATGTTTGTGGGCCTAGCGCCCACGTCTAGTGTAGTCGTAGTGCATAATAATAGAAAGTGCAAGTATGGAAAGTTTTGTTTAGATGGCAACCTAGTGACGACTCGATAAACTGTCGGATCCTCCTAGCTTGACCAGTGACTCCGGCAGAGCTCCGTTACCGTTTGACCTTCCCGCGGCTACTCCGGAAGAGTTTCGTTGCTAAGGACTAGTTCTGCGGCTAATCCGGCAGAACCTGGGTACTAGTTTTGAGCTAATTGATCACAGGCACCTCGGTATCGAGTGGAGTGCTCGAAGGTGAGGAGTAGCGTCAATGTCGCTTTTTATTATCGGAACTACGATCGAGTGGATCGTTTGCCTCGGGTGTCGGAGTGCGAGCCCTTAGCGAGAGTTTAGAGGGAGAAGAGAGAATTGAATTGTGTCGAAATAAGGGCGTGAAAGGGGGTATTTATAGGTGTTTTCGGCCCTCGTCGCCTACATATGCGCCTGAGCTGGGGCGGACTAAGACTCAGGTGCCTGGGTCCGGGCGTGGGGAGACCTAGGCGCGTCAGCTGGTGCGGTTGGAGTTTGAAGATACGATTTTGATACTTTCCAAAACCGAGAGACGGGAAAGTGATACATAGCTTAGGGCTTAAGGATTAACGTGGCTTGACCTAGTGCTGTGGGTTTAGTGGGCCTCAGGTGTTCATCCCGAGGTTCGCTTAGCGCAGTGTTGACTCGGTTCGAGTTTCGGGACCGACTCGGGGTCCCGGTGTCAGAATTGACTCTAATTAGTGTCTACGCGATCGTAACGACGCGACTAAGGCTGCCATCATGTTAGTTTAATTTGCCTGAATAATTTATTTGATCCGTTCTATTGAAAAACTATCTAGAACACCACGAACCCGCGTCGCGTTGCGGTCCTATCGTCATCGGTTGTTTGTTGGGCACTTCTGTAGCCACCAGGTCCAAATCTGGGTGTCTACAAGCCTACACAAGGGTTTTGGTTGAAAATGCGGTTTCTACATATTATGCTCGGTGAAGTAGTGCATTTGTTGATGGATTATTTTTCCTATTTCCCCGTCTTGGAATTCGTTTCTTAGAGTTGGTTAGATGTTTGCTATGATGGGCTTGAGTATTTTGGTTGCCTATTATTTGCTTTGAACTGTTTCGGTATTATATTAGTTGTTTTCTTACGGGTCTTACTTGAGGACAAGCAAGGGTTCGGTTCGAGGGAGTTTGATGTGTCGTGTTTATATAGCTTTATTCCCTCGATTATGTTGTCTTTTCCGGTCGGAACGCGCTCTTTAGAGCCGTTTCTTCTAACATTTTCCTTTGAGTGAGTGTTTTTGTAGATTCTACACGATTTCAGGTCTTTATGTGCATTTACACTCATATCTGGTTAGAAGAACGATCCCGAGACAAAACCCGTGCTTTAGGACGTCTAGGCGAAGAAGAACTGAGAAGTGTCGATTCATTGGGCCATGGAAAGTGGCCCAGTACTTGTTTTTATTAGTGATGTGCACGTTACCCTGCATGTGACAGGCCGCCTGCCAGCCGGCCGGCGTGACACAAGGACCATTTAAGCTTGATTTTATTGTGTGCTTCGGCCCCTGCATGTGGCAGGCCCCCTGCCGGCCGGCCAGCGTGCACACTCATATTTTTCCGCCTATTTTGTATAACTAAGGACTTTTTCCATACTTAGAATTTTACATTAGAAAACTACTATTGACTCTTAGCATTCTAGCACTCGGTTTCAACTCGTACTCGATTTCGGTAAATTTGTTTATGCAATTTTCAGTTTTATAATTCAATCTTCATTGTGAATTACTTAGTTCGTCGTACTTTTCTCTATTTACAATTCGTCGTTCCGTTTAGTTCGCTAGATTCTCGTTCGCTTATCGTAAAATTTATTTGCTTCACTTTTTATCATGAATTCTATGTATGTGATTTGTTGTCTCGTAATTATCATGCGTAGCTAATTTTCTCGCTAGAGTCGAGGGGGATCGATGGTCTATTTTACGATTATGTTGCTTCGATAATAAATTTACAATTATGCTAGTACCATTTTCCCGTGCTTTATTTGTCGATTAATTTGTTAAAGACCACAACATTTTAATTTGTTTGGGAAATTCTAGTTCTTGTGCGAAAGGCGAATTAGGATTAGATCACGCGCGATTTGGTAGGGAGTCTAATAAGTTGCTAGAGCTCGTTAGATCCTTCCTAGGTTGGCACGATTCGAGAGAACGTGTTATAGCCGACTAGCATGTTTATGTGTTTATTATTATTGTCGCATAATTGTCGAACATCTATCGTGAACCCGTGACTTTAGTTTTCATCTCATTGTTAGATTCGATTATTTATTATAGCATTTTAGTAGTGTTTTTATATTTTTCCATCAATCAACCCGTTTAGAGCATTTTAGAATCGTCATAGCTATTAGACGTGTTTAATTGTTTCCCTGTGGATACGATACCTTGCTTGCCGCTATATTTTTGTTAGTAGCATTGGGTTTATCTTGATTGGGTGAGACGACTTAACCCATATCACCCATCCTGTCCTTCCCACTGGGTTTAAGAAAGAGACTCTTATGGGGCATGTAAAGAGTATTACAGCAAGCAAGGCGAGGCTTCCTCCTCCTCCAAAGCCGGCTTCCAAACGTCATGTGCCCTCAACTCCTGCTCCTAAGGCAGCAGAAGGAGGGGCTATGTCAGAAGCTACTCCCTCGCCGGCTGGCAGGCGTGGGGACACCTCTTCTCGAGCCCGTCCTTCCACGGTGGTGAGGCCTTCTCCTTCTGAAGATACTGGGGAGAGTTTCCCCCTTCTCCACAGGAAAAGGAAGGACAAGAAGCCTGCGGATGTTAACCAAGTGGTGGATTTGGAGGCTGATGCCAACACTCCTCAGCCAAAGCGTCATGCCCCTAATCTTCTAGAGACTTTGTTTACTGAGGGGAATGCTGAGTTTAACTTCGTAGTTGGTGAAAGTGTTGACGTTTCCGCTCTATTTTCAGATTCCAATTCCACATATTTCGACCAGGCTGTCAAGTCCCTGACGCACTCCTTCAATCAGGCAACCCAGATTCTCCACCATTGCACCCCAGTTTTCCAGGCTTCTGTGGAGTTGGCGGCCCTCAATCGCTTAAGCGACGAGGAGCTAACCACTACCCTTGGGTCCTCCCTTTTTGAACGTGTGGCGGTGGTTGAGAGAGACGTTGCTCTTATCAACAATCTGAAGCTCTAGCTGTCCAGGCGCGAGGGCGAGCTAGAGGAAGCCAGGGGTCAGGCTGCCCACTGGAAAAATCAGGGGGAGAAGGCTATAAAGGAGGCGGCAGACTCGGAGGTGGAATTGGAGCAGGCCAGGAAGAGTGCTGCTGAGCTGGAGAGTCGCCTTGGGGAATATGTTGCTCGCCTGACCCAGGCTGATTCTGACCTTCAGGCGGCCCGAGGCGAGCTGAAGACCCAAGGTGATTAGTGGCTCAAGGAGAAACAGGAGATCATACAGGAAGCTAATGCAGAAGTGGATAAGGCCTTTGCGTCAAGAGCTTCTTCCTCTTCTGAGTTTTGCCTGGAAGTCATTCGGGAGATGCTGCCTGATTTTGATGAGGAGGCTTTCGGCGCACTTTATGCAGCCAAGAATAACGCCAGGGCCAGCAAGTCGCCTGAGGATGGTCCGTGTCCTGACCATGATGCCCCCACCGCATAGTACACAGGGTAGTCGTCTTCTGAGGGTTCCTGTCCCTATCCTCCTGCGCCTTTGTTTCCTCGTTGAATCTGTTATCTTTTTGCGCGCCGAGCCTAGATGTGGCCGGCTGCCGGCTTTGTAACCTTTATTTCTCTGTACCCAGATTTTTATTGCTTGCCTTGCAAGCCTCTCTTCTGACTTTTTGTTAATTCTATGGATACCCTTTCGTTGTATATTCTCTTTTTCTACTGCCTTGCTTGTCGTTTGTTCAGCCTTCAATGGTGGCAGATTCTAGCCTCCTTTGGAATTGGCTTGAATGTTTATTAATTTTCACTGCTCTGACTTAGAGGCTTGGCCTGACCCTGATTCCTATCTGGAGTCAGAGGGACTGCCCCCTGCCTGGGGCAGGCAGGGACTTAGCATTTTTTATACAAGGCTGATTATGTCTCAGTCCTTGTTAATTCGGCTTGTGGGGCCCGTCCTAACCCAGACTCCTGATCTGGAGTTAGTGGGCCTGCCCCCTGCCTTCCCAGAGGCAGGCAGAGGACTTAGCGTTTTTTATACAAGGCTGATTGTGTCTCAGTCCTTGTTAGTTCGGCTCGTGGGGCCCGGCCTGACCCTGACTCCTGATCTGGAGTCAGAGGGCCTGCCCCCTGCCTACTTAGAGGCAGGCGGCGGACTTAGCGTTTTTTTTACAAGGCTGATTGTGTCTCAATCCTTGTTAGCTCGGCTCGTGGGGCCCGACCTGACCCTGACTCCTGATCTGGAGTTAGAGGGCCTGCCCCCTACCTACCCAGAGGCAGGCGGGGGACTTAGCGTTTTTATACAAGGCTTATTTGTCTCAATCCTTGTTAGTTCAGCTCGTGGGGCCCGGCCTGACCCTGACTCCTGATCTGGAGTCAGAGGGCCTGCCCCCTGCCTACCCGGAGACAGGCGGGGGACTTAGCATTTTTTTGTTGGGGGGTCTATTTTCCCTGGGTTTTGCAATAGGGGGGCCCTCCCCCTATTGCCACTACAAGAAAAGCAGCCCCGGGCGTCCACCTGAAGGGCGTCCTGGGCATACGGACGCCTAAATGGCGTCTGAGTTAGAAAGAGGGTGTCCATTGTCGGATGCTAAAAATGACGTCCGACGAAAGGTTGGGAGGGAAAAATTGAGGCTGATGGGCGTCCACTAGCAGACGTCATATATGTCTCAATGGCGTCCACCGTCGGACGCCAAAGGGATAAATATGGCGCCCGCCAGTGGACGCCCGCTCTGGTCTCAGAAAGTTTTTTCGGGCGTCCACTATCGGACGCCCGCTTGCCCAACTCGCTTCAAATACAAGCTGACCCCCCTTGCCTCCTTTATTCCTTAAAAAAATCACTCTCTACCTTCTTTCTACACTCAACCGGAATCCTCTCCCCAGTTCTCCATTCTTATTCCTAATTTTCAGTATGTATTTATTATTTTAATTAGTTCTTATTCATTATAATGTTGGTTAGCTTTGATTTTTTTTCAATTGTTATGGTAGTTTATGTTTTGGTATAAATTTACCGGGTCTACGATTTAGGTTGCGGGTTAAAGTGATCGTCCTATGTCTACGGGTTGACGAAATTGAACGAGTCTAGCAAGTAAAGGACAATGAAAAAAGAAGAGACGACACACAAAGTTTTGGTGACGCGGAAACCCGATGTGGGAAAAACCGCGGGGGGAGTCGGAATCCCACCAAAGTTTCACTATGAATGGAAAAAGAATGATGAAGAGAATACAAATATGACTATTTATCTATAGTAGATTGCTAGGGATTTTTGGTGTTGCTTGTGCGTAGAGTTGGTAAGCTTGAGTGCCCTTCCCCTCTTCCTGTCTTTCCTTTATATATGGCCTCCCTCTCTCTAACGTCTTCATTGCCCCTTAATGTGGAGCAATTATTGCTCTTCAATGCTTGACTGTTATGGTCAACTCCTCATTCCTCTCTTCCTCCTCCTAGTATGTAGGAGGGTTTCCTGATTTGTCTCCTTTATTATTGGGGATCTTGGCATTCAATCCACTTTATTACTTGAAATCTTGGTATTTAATCTCTTTTATTGCTTGTAATCTTGGTTTTTAATCCCTTGCTCAATAGTTACATTCTCCTCATTTATCTTCTGGTCAGCAGGAGGAATCCCATAAATTTGGGGGATATTCCTTGACCTTTTCTATGGTGGGCTGCACTCTCCAAATGGGCTGCAAGACGTTTCTTTGCTTTGTCTGGCCCATTGTCTTTTGTTGTTTCGGGTTCCGTCTGACCCAATGACTCTAATAACATCGACTTTCGTCCTTTGACCTTTGACCTTCGATCTTCGACCTTTGACTTTTGACTTTTTGACCGTCCACTCGTAGCATGCCACGTTGCATTCCGAAGGTGCAAATTTTTGGCCCGAACAAATGCCCCCAAATTTCCGACTAAGCTCATCTTAGGCGGGAATTTCCGTTCGCTTGGATCGTAGATGGTTTGCGTGATGATTGGTTCTTTGTCCCGACCATTCAGCCTAAACCCGGAGCAGATGACATTTCGCAATTTGCTCCATCCTTCCACAAGTGGTTCTTCTTTTCCTCCCCCAGAAGGTGAAAAAAGAAGAGTCTGGCGAGGATATGTCTTCAGGCAAGATACGTTCATGCTTGGCTTAGTTTACCTGACCTCAGATTTTCACGGTACTCATTTTCGCTTGCTTCCTCCTTCAGGATCCACTAAGCCTCGTGTGACCCTAGAGCAAGTTGTGGCTTCTAGAGGGCGGGCCGTTGCCACTAGGGTAGTCTCCAGGTGAAAAGTTGGTTCTGCTTCTGCTGTCTTGGTTGGTTCTAGGAGAAGGCGTAATCCGTCCCCTCTCTCAGAAATTACTCTGCAAAAAGTGAACCTCCGGTGGCAGATCTTTCTGAGTTTCACTCTTATTCTGCTCCCAGATTCGTTGACGATGTTTCTGCTGGAATGGTGCTCAAATTTCCTGAAGGCTTCGGTAAGTCTGTAGGGGATATGACTTTTCTGGATCATATGCTACTTCCTGGTCCCATGTCTGTGCTAGAAAAAGGTTCTCTGAAGGAGTTGGACTTGGTTCGCAGATTGTAGGTGGAGGAATCTGGTTGTAGAGAGGAAGCGACTGGATGAGGAATTTCCTGTGGTGCCTGACCTTGATGCTCTTTCTGATGTGGAAGCGGAGGATCTGAAGGAGTCCGTTGACTTCCCCATTGTTGACCAGGAGGCTGATGGGCAAGAGAGTGTGGACCTGGAGGATGTCGTTGATGATCCTGGGAGTGGCTCTGTTGCTGTTCATCAGAGATCCAGGTTTCTGCAGGAGGATATGCTACAGTTCCGCCTCCTCCAGAGGAGAATGTCTAGGCTGCGGACCAAGTTCTGCTGGAGTGATGCTACTCCTCTTTTGTTGAACTTTGTCTTCGGCTTGTGAACCCTGCGTGGTGTGAACTTCTGTTAGTGTTCGCAAAATATTTATGTGGTGACCTTGCCTTTGCTAATGGGAGCGAAGTGTGTTAATATTTTGTGGCAATTCGTGCCTTAACAGAAGGTCGTAATCGTTTGCTTTGGATCGTGATTGTTTGCGTTTGATTGTAATCGTTTGTTGTAGTTTTGTTTAACTACCTTCTGTTGTATGCATGCCTTATGTTTGTGTGGTCGACCTTTGATATAGTGGTGGCCTGGGGTTTAGTTCGCCCACTCAGTCGGAGGTGCCACGCTTTGCGTGGCTGCTAAGTGGCGCAGGAGACTGTAATGTCCCGGTTGTAGGCACTTAGTCACAGACGCACCCCCTCTGTAGAAATTATGCACTCCACCAGATTAGTTACCAGCTTCCTGAATTTTTGAAAAAAAAACTGGCGACATTTGACGAAAATGGGAGATGCGATATTTGAAGACTTATGCGGAAGAAAATCGAATTTCGAAAACATATGAAGAAAGAAAAATCAAATTCCGAAGATGTATGCAAAAAGAAAATCAAACTTTGATGCAAAAGAAAATCAAATTTTGATGACATATAAAAAAGAAAATCAAACTTTGATGTAAAAGAAAATCAAATTTCAAAGATATAAAAGGTGAAAGTAGAATTTTGAAAGCATACTTTGAAGATAGAATATCTGACTTTGATGACATAAAGAAAATCAAATTTTGCCAGCATACTTGAAGATAAAATGTCTAATTTTCAAATTTTTCGAAAAGAAAGCAAAACAGGTAGAAGGACGAAGGGAAAGTTTAAATGTTTGCAAGGTTTGATAAGATTAAACCTGGGTTCTGGTGGAGGTGCATCTGGCAGAATAGATGCCATGTTTCCGGCGACAGTGGCCCATGTTTCTGGCGGCAGTGGCCTGTTTTAAAAGAAGTATTTTTTCAAGTGTACAATGTTCCATGATTTTTGGATGATTTTCCCTTCCATGGTCATGAGTCGGTAGGCTCTGTTTTCCAACCACCTTCTCCACTTGGTAGGGTCCTTCCCAGTTGTAGGCGAATTTTCCTGCTCGCTGGTTCCTGGTGTTCTGGAAGACTTTCCTGAGAACTAAGTCTCCTTCCTGCAGGACTCTGATTTTGACATTCTTGTTGTAACTTCTGGCGACTGTCTGTTTGTAGGAGGCCATCCTTATTTGAGCATCGGTCCCGAGCTCATCTATTGTATCCAAGCTGCTTGCCATCTCCACCTGGTTCCTGTCTTCGGTTATGCATCCCTATCTATGGGTAGGCACTCTCACTTCTGAATGGATGACCGCCTCTGCACCAAAGACCAAACTGAAAGGTGTTTGTCCTGTAGCCACCTTGGGTGTAGTTCTGTCAGACCACAACACCAAGGGGAGTTCCTCTGCCCATCTGCCCCCTGCCTCCTCCAGCCTTCTCTTCAGGTTGTCTATCACAATTTTGTTGCTAGACTCCGCCTAACCATTAGACTGAGGGTTTCTGGGGGTAGACTTGCTTAGTGTGATGTTCCACCTGGCGCAGTAGGCCTCCATCTTGTTGCCAATAAACTGGGATCCGTTGTCGCAGATGATCTCTGAAGGAATGCCAAACCTGCAGATAATGTTACGTTTTATGAAGGATATAACCTGCTTCTCACTCACCTGATGGAATGCTTCTGCTTCTATCCACTTGGAGAAGTAGTCTGTCATGGCCAACATAAAGACTTTGTTTCCTGGAGCTCTTGGTAACTAGCCAACAATATCCATCCCCCACTTCATGAAGGGCCAAGGAGAAATTATTGGGTGCAACGGCTCTATTGGCTGGTGATTGACTGGTGCATGTCTCTGGCAGGCATCACACTTCTTAACATATTCACTCGCGTCCGTGCGCATTGTCGGCCAGTAGTAACCTTGGCGGAGTGCTTTGTTGGATAGACTTTTGCCCCCTGCATGATTTCCACACTCACCACTGTGGAGGTCATGCATAACCACCTCTGCCTCCTGCTGACTCAGGCACCTCAAGTATGGTCCAGCGGCTGATCTTTTGAACATGACACCATCAATGAGGGTGTATCTGGACGCTTTCATCCTAAAACTCCGGGCTTCCTTCTTGTCTGCTGGCAGAATATCGTTTTGCAGCCATTCTTTGTAGGGTTTTCTCGAGTCGGAGATTTCTTCTTGTTCTGCTGAGGTGTTGCAGACTCCTGCTTCCTGCAGCCATTGCAACCCCTGGTCTGGTGAATTTTCCTCCTCCCTCGGCATCTGGTGTTCCTGTGTACCTTTCCAAACTGCTGGCTCCAGTACATAGACAATGGGTATGGTGGAAACGAAGGTTGCTCCCATGGTGGCTAGGGCGTCTGCTTCCACGTTCTGGTCCCTTGGGATTTGGTTGATTGAGAAGGCTATGAATCTAAGGGAAAGCTCCTTCGCCACTTCCAGGTAGGCCATCATCTTAGAATCTTTTGCCGCATACGAGCCAGTCACATGATTGACTATCAGCTGGGAATCACTATATGCCTCCAGGCGCTAGATTTTGAGTTCTAGGGCCAGCTGGAGACCTAAGATTAGAGCTTCATATTCTGCCTCGTTGTTTGTTGTCCGGAACTCGCACCGTACTGCTTGGACTACGAGATCCCCCTGAGGAGACTTAAGAACTAATCCTACTCCAGATCCTCGCATGTTGGAGGCGCCATCTACATTTAGCTTCCACACCTGTTCGCCTTTGTCCTCCTCAAGGAGGAGGATGTCTTTCTCTGCCTGGGTCTGCAGTGCTGGGCTGAAGTCGGATACGAAGTCTGCTAACGCGTGGGACTTTATCGCAGTTCTGGGGACAAATTTCAGGTCGAATCCGCTCAAGTGTATAGACCACTTGGCCATTCTTCCTGATAACTCAGGTTTTCTCATAATAGTTTTTAGTGGATAATTTGTTATTACGGAAATAGCATGCGATTTAAAATAAGGTCGAAGTTTATAAGATGATGTAACAAGTGCAAGTACGAGTTTTTCTAGGGACGTGTACCTGGTCTCTACAGGAAGCAGAGACTTGCTGACATAATATACCGGGTGCTGTGCTCCTTCGTGCTCTCGTACTAACACCGCGCTGACTGCTACCTCTGTCACTGACAGATACAGGAGGAGTTGTTCTCCAGGTTCTGGTTTTGACAGCAGAGGCAGAGTGCCGAGGTCGTGCTTCAGCTCGCTGAACGCCTTCTCGTGCTCTGCTGTACAATCAAACCTTTGGGCTTCTTCAGTATATTATTGAACAATCTGCACCTATCTGAGGACCTGGATATGAATCTGTTCAGAGCAGCGATTCTCCCGGTCAGGCGTTGGACGTCCTTAGGTTTCTACGGGGATTCCAGCTGGAGGATGGCTTTGATCTGCTCCGTGCTAGCTTCGATTCCCCTCTAGGTGACCATTGTACCCCAGAAACTTCCCAAACGACACTCCAAACGTGCACTTTGAAGGATTCAACTTCATCTTGTATTCCCTCAAGGTGTTGAAGGTGTCTTCCAAGTGCGTCGTATGTTGTGAAGCTTGCTTTGACTTGACGATCATGTCATCAATATATACCTCCATCGTGTCCCCAATTTGTCTCTTGAACATCTTATTGACTAGTCTCTGGTAGGTGGACCCTGCATTCTTCAAACCAAAAGGCATTACGTTGTAACAATATATACCTCTCTCAGACCTGAAGGCTGTCTTCTCCTTGTCTGCTGGATGCATCTTGATCTGGTTGTATCCACTTCATGCATCAAGAAAGGTTAACATCTCGTGGCCTGCTGTAGCATCCACCATGGCATCTATGTGCGGCAGAGGAAATGGATCTTTTGGGCATGCCTTGTTTAAGTCGGTAAAGTCAACGCATACCCTCCACTTGCCATTCTCTTTTGGGACCACCACCACATTAGACAGCTACTCTGGATACTTCACCTCTCTGATTTTTCCAGCAGTCAGCAGGTTGTCTACCTCCTGATTTATGACTTGATTTCTTTCTGGGGCAAACTTCCTTCTCTTCTGCTGGACTGGTTTGTAGCTTGGATCCACGCTTAGCCTGTGGGTGATAACGCTCGGATCTATACCTACCATATCATCATGCGACCAAGCAAAACAATCCATGTTAGTTTTTAATAATTCAATGAGGTTTTGGCGGGTACTACCTCTGCACTCGGATCCAATTAACACTTTCCCCTCCGGGTGTTGTTTGTCCAAGTTGACTTCATCTATCTCCGCCTGAGGTGGTTCGACATACCCATGCAGAGGCAGGTGAAGGCTCTTTAATTGCTATGCTGGAGGACTTGCGGTTTTCTTGAGAGCCACCTTGTAGCAGCCTTTCGCCTCCTCCTGATCTCCACTAATCTTCTGCACTCCCCAGGGTGTAGGGAACTTCAGGCATTGGTGGTAGGTTGAGGTAATCGCCTTCATCTCATGGATCCAAGGCCTTTCTAGAATCACGTTGTAGGTGGAGGGTCCATCAATGACTAGGTACCGTACTTGCTTGTTCACTCCTCCAGCATAAGTAGGAATGGTGATCTCTCCTAGAGAGTGCTTGGTTTCACCACTGAAACCTATCAAGGGAACCGCCTTCCTGGTTAGGTCCTTCTCGCTGAGCCCCATGTTCTGGAGGGTTTCCAACATGATGAGGTTGAGTGAGCTCCCGGTGTCCACCAGAATCTTCTTCACGGTGCAATTCCCTATGGAGAGAGTGATTATTAACGCGTCATGGTGCATTTCTGGAGTAGATTCTGCATCAGTTTCGTCAAAGGTGACGGCTGGAAGATCCTTGCAGCTGATTCTGCAGGAGTGCTCTGGTCTGTCTCTTCTGGTCTGAGAAGCATGCCTCTTGGCTGCTGAGTAGGTCAACCCGCATAATTCCGACCCTCCTGTGATCACATTGACAATTCTGGTACATACTGGAGGTGGAGAAGGCAATACTTGGTCTGCTGCATTTATCCTGCTGGAGTTTCTAGACACGAGGTGGTCCAGATTCCCCTGATCGTACTGGAACTTAACCTCCCTTCTGAGCTGGACGCACTCATCGGTATGGTGTCCAATGTCGTCGCGGAATTCGTGCCTCTTGCTGGCGTCTCTTCGGTCATTGGTGTACTCCTGTCTCCTGGGCCACCTGACTCTGCGCCCTAACTCCCTTAGAGCCTTGAGTACCCCAGCAAGGTTGGTAGAGAACCCATACTCACTTACTTTGGGTGGCAATCCTGGATTGTCCTTCCAGTCTTTCTTCTCGGAAACCTTGCTCACGTTCCTGTCATAGAGCTTTGATCTTTCACCCCTCTTTTATGCTGGCGTCTTTCTGGTGACATGCTCATAACCATACGCAGCCCTTCTGGGGCCTGAATCTTCTTCTAGCCTGATGGGTGCCATCGCCTTGGTCTGCACATCCTCGAATGTGGCACATGGGTACTTTGTGAGGTCCTTATAGAGGTCTGAATCCTGGTGGAGCCCTTGGCGGAAGGCTTCTATGGCGGTGGGTACATCACATCTAGGGATGGTTACTTTCTCCTTGTTAAATCTGTTGAGGAAGTCGCGTGTGGATTCTTCGAATTTCTGCACCACCCGATACAAATCACTGGTCTGCTTTTCCGGTTTTCTGCTGCTGGCGAACTGCTAGTTGAAGGCATTGACCAGGTCAGCGAAGAAGGTGATGCTTCGGTTAGGCAGACCAACGAACCAATGGAGGGCTGCTCCTGACAGAGTGAAGCCAAACCCCTTGCACATGCAGGCTTCCTTCAGGGGCCCCGTAGCGGTCACCACCATCATCCTGTTTGTACTGGTTGATGTGATCTAGGGGGTCTGCAGTGCCATCATAAAGCGTCATGGCTGGTGGTATGAAGCCCTTGGGTACAGCAACATAGGCTAGATCGTCGATGAAGGGTGAATCTGCGTAGCTGTCTCTAGCTGCTCTCTTCAGGGGGGCGTGGCATTCCAGGAATTTTGTTAATCAGATCTCTTAGTTCCTTCAGTTCCTGGTACTGCTGATCAGCTGTGCTGACTGTTCCTGCAAGAGGGTTAGAGACAGGACGAGAAAAGCCGAAAGGAGTACTCCCTGCATGAGGTCCTCCAGGGTGTTGACTACTAAGAGGAGGAGGTAAAGGTGCTGCTACTGTCATGGATCTGGGCTGCCACTCTGGTGCCTGCTGGAGTGGGACCCTGGGCAGCCAGGTTCCTCCTGGATGTGAGGTGCTGTCGGGGGTCGCCATACTGACTGGGGCTCCTTTCTGCCATCCAAATGGCTGCTGGCTGGGGGTAGGCGTTGCCCACACTCCTCCTGAGGACTGATTGTTGGACAAGGTGGCCATCTCTGGTTGGGTCGCGGGTCGCCATTCTGGTGCCTGATGGACAGAGGTACCTACGAAAGACAATGAGTTAGATTCCTGATTTTCGATGCTGGAGAGAGGGTTACCTGCGGTACGAGATATGCCGGGTGTGGGGCAATAGGTCAAGTAACCCAACCCTTGGGGTTCAATAACTGGGCCTGGTGGAGCCAATCTTAGCTCCAGTCTAGTGACCAACTCTTGATAAGTGTGGTTTGTAGTGCCTATTTTGTAGTGTTTTGGTCCCATTTTCCTTGTAGAATCGCTCCTTGGGAGCGGTTTAGGGGCTTCTTATGCTTCTTTTAGTTCATTTCAGGTTCCCGAGACCGATTAGGAAGAGTTGGAGCGATTCCGACTCTATACATACACATTTTTGAGCCAACGGAGTAAAGGAACGATGATTCGATGCCTTGGAATCGACCCCGAGACCTTGGGACCCAATCCCGACCCTCCGAGACCCGATCCCGAGTCCCGAGAATCGATGGGAAGCCCATGAGAAGCAAGGAGGGACCAAAAAGTTCATATTGGAGGCCTACAAGGCTCATCCCGAACGGGTATGGCCTCATCCCGTCCGGGATGAAGGAGGAAACGAAGATGAGCTTACTGACTGCCCATCCCGACCGGGAGCAAGTCTTCCCGGCCGGGACCGACCCCATCCCGACCGGGACCACCTCGTCTCGGTCGGGACGGGCCTGCTGCAGCTCCGCCTTGTTTCCTTTCAATTCCTTTCCACTTGTAACCCTATATATACCCCCCCCCCCCCCTCTTGTATTAAGACACCATCTTATGTTATATTCTTCACCTCTCCTTAAACCCTAGACTACTTTAGGTTAGATTAGATTAGATTAGTGTAGATTAGTCGATAATTAGTAGTTAATCTTAGGTTAGCTCTTGTATTAAGAAATTCTTGAAGATCTTCACCAAGCTTGACAACCTTGGATGATTATTTTGGGTTTTCTCTTTTATACAAGTTCTTATTCTTTCTTCCATCCTCTAGTTTGGTATAATCCTTTTCCCTTTCTCTTAATCTTGTTTATGTTGATTAAGTTTTAATCTTTGATTGTTGTTTTGTTTATTGTTCATTGTTTTTGTTAGTTTCATTATTTATGTTTTGATGTTTATGTTGGATTTTCTTGTTCTTGTTAGTTGTAGTTTGATTATGTTAGAGTAGTGTTCTTGCTAGGGTTAGTAGGGTGATTAGGGTGTTAATTGGGTGATTAAGGGATTGTTAGAGATGTTGGTGGAAGATTTGGGTTTCCTCTTGGTTTGATGCATATTAAATGTTTGTTGAAATGCATGATTGACTAGTAGTTGCAAATACTCGTTTCTCTTGCCTTTCTCTTGTGGGTGATAGTTTGTTTGTGGGTTCGGTTCCCTCACTAAGTTGTGAGAGCCCGGTGAGGACGACCCCTAGGTCGGTCTAAGTAGCGAGAGCCCGGATGCGACCTAGGCCACTATAGCACGTTAGAACCCCGTTTGTCATGTGTGTCGCCAAGATGGGTTATAGGATGAACCTCTAGGTAGGCCTAAGTTGCGAGAGCCTGGACCAACCTAGATTACCCTACTACCTCCCTCGCTCTAGTTATTCCCTTGACCATTCCGTTACCCCTTTGACCCCGACCTAATCCTAGCCCGTTCTCCTTTGTTTGCTTTCTCCTTAGCCTTAGTCTTAGTCTAGCTTTCTCCCCTTCTATCATTCTCTAGTTTAGCTTAGCTCGTTGACTTAGTCTAGTATTTGGGCCGACCTTAGTCTAGGCTATACATTACCGTCCCCGTGGATTCGACCCGACTTACCTTATTTACCATAGGAATAGCCGGTTTATTATTGATCGGTTGTGATTCGCGACAAATCCCTCCCATCAACTCTGAAGGGACTTCTCTGGTGGTCTTCCTGCCAGCTGCTGCTTCCCTACGGGTGCTGGGTTCTCCCCTAGGCATCAGGGGCAGCATCTCTGGTGACATTTGGAGCAATGCAACTGGAGTCTTGTCTGCTGCGGAGATCCGAGCCTTGATATCTTGGTTGTCCTTCTGCAGGGTTTCTACTGCTTGGCGCAGAGCATTGATTCCCTGGAGCATACTCTGCATCAAGTCTGGTGACCCCGCGCCACTGGAAACTTCCCCCATGAATCCTCCTGGAGTTGAGGTTCTGGTTGGTATGCTCTCTTTCCTAGCTTTGGTGGAGCTGGTGACCCCAGAGGTTTTAGGCGTCGGAGGGGGCCTAGACACCGATAACGTGGGTTTCATCGCTTGGCTGGTGGGAATTCCCAGGGTGAGGGGTGTGAAAACCGGCTCTGCTGATCCTGGGGATGACCCTCCTCCAATGGGCTGAGTTGATGCTCTTTGACTGCTGGAGGGACTTCGATCGGATCCGGGCATGGCGATACGGAATTGCTTCACTGTAGGATTTGGCTTATAGGAAATGATCACTTTGCCCCACGGTGAACGCCAAATTGTTTTGGTAAAAATTTACCGGGTCTACAATTTAGGTTGCGGGTTAAAGTGAGCGTCCTATGACTACGGGTTGACGAAATTGAACGAGTCTAGCAAGTAAAGGACAATGAAAAAGAAGGAACGACACACAAAGTTTTGGTGACGCGGAAACCCGATGTGGGAAAAACTGCGGGGGGAGTCGGAATCCCACCAAAGTTTCACTATGAATGGAAA
Organism: Agrostemma githago; assembly: GCA_958450325.1. Lineage (NCBI taxonomy): Eukaryota > Viridiplantae > Streptophyta > Magnoliopsida > Caryophyllales > Caryophyllaceae > Agrostemma > Agrostemma githago. The sequence continues at coordinate 28,866,520 of OY288255.1, read as the reverse complement.
AAGAATGAGGAAGAGAATATAAATATGACTATTTATCTATAGTAGATTGCTAGGGATTTTTGGTGTTGCTTGTGCGTAGAGTTGGTGAGCTTGAGTGCCCTTCCCCTCTTCCTCTCTTTCCTTTATATATGGCCTCCCTCTCTCTAACGTCTTCATTGCCCCTTAATGTGGAGCAATTATTGCTCTTCAATGCTTCACTGTTATGGTCAACTCCTCGTTCCTCTCTTCCTCCTCCTAGTATGTAGGAGGGTTTCCTGATTTGTCTCCTTTATTGTTGGGGATCTTGGCATTCAATCCACTAAGTTACTTGAAATCTTGGTATTTAATCTCTTTTATTGCTTGTAATCTTGGTTTTTAATCCCTTGCTCAATAGTTACATTCTCCACATTTATCTCCTGGTCAGCAGGAGGAATCCCATAAATTTGGGGGATATTCCTTGACCTTTTCTATGGTGGGATGCACTCTCCAAATGGGCTGCAAGACGTTTCTTTGCTTTGTCTGGCCCATTGTCTTTTGTTGTTTCGGGTTTCGTCTGACCCAATGACTCTAATAACATCGACTTTCGTCCTTTGACCTTTGACCTTCGATCTTCGACCTTTGACTTTTGACTTTTTGACCGTCCACTCGTAGCATGCCACGTTGCATTACGAAGGTGCAAATTTTTGGCCCGAACAGTTTCATAGTTTATATTGTTTAGGTCTCAATTGGGTTGCCTTGTTTATTAGCCCTATTTTGATTAGGTAGATTAGTTTTGCCCATTAGCCCAATTTTGATTAGGGTTTGATGAATTCGGTTCATTTGGGGATTAAATTGATGAATTACGATTTGGATAATTTGTGATTATATTAGGGAAATTAAGTTAGAGATATTAAGTTTGGGAAATTAAGTTTGAGTAATTTGTAATTTGTGATTAAATTGCGATTACATTTGGGTTTAGTTAGTTCTAAATTAAGTTGAGAGAAATTCAACTTTAATTTGTTATATATATATATATATATATATATATATATATATATATATATATATATATATATATATATATATATATATATAGAGAGAGAGAGAGAGAGAGAGAGAGAGAGAGAGAGAGGTAGGTTCAAATAAGGGCACCATGTTTCAGTAAGTCTCTATTAAAGTTACAGATGACATACGATAAACTTGCATTTGTTTAAAATTGATATGTAACTATAACATTCAGCTCTTTTATCACTTCAAGTGATAAAGTGCAACTTTATCACTCATCTCGTGTAACTTTAACCACTTTTTGTGTAACTTTAACACTTGACCTTATGTCCTTAAAATAGTTGTTGCCCTTATTTGAACCTACCTACCTATATATATATATATATATATATATATATATATATAGGTAGGTTCAATTTTTGTAATTTTTGAAGTTTAATTTTTGTAATTTTTGATTTATTTCAATTTATTTCAGTTATTAGTGGTAGTTTGATAGTTAATGTTGATTATGTTTCAATTGAGTTACATTGCCTATCTGCCCATTAGTTCAGCCCATTTTTGATTAGGTAGATTGTTGGTGTAAGTTTAGGGTAAACGACATTAATGTTGTAATGAATTTATGAGAATTTGATTGAATTTGGTGTAGTTTGAGTAATTCGTTAGTATAAATACGTTAAGGTCAATTCTAAATTAATAAGAGATTTGGGTTCACTTTGATGTATTTGTTATTTAATCGAGGAAATTCAGTTATGGAAATTTAGTTAGAGAAATTAAGTTTAAGTTAAATGGTGATTAATTTTGGGTTCAGTTAGTCCTAAATTATGTTAGGGAAATTAAGTTTAAGTTAAATGGTGATTAATTTTGGGTTTAGTTAGTCCTAAATTAAGTTAGGAAAATTAAACTTTAGTTTGTTAAATATATTTTTTGTACATAGAAAATGAAGAGAATTGAACGAAAATGGATGTATGAGGGAAGACTTGATAAGAAGAGACGTCCCACCGTCGAATTTTTGAGGGGTGTTAACTCATTTGTCGAGGTTGCAAAAAAGTCACTAGACTAAGCATCGAGGGAGGAAGTTAGGTGTCCATGTACTAAATGCAAGAACCTAAAAACTTTTTGAGGTCTTTGTGGTTAAGGAACATGCCATCTGTGATTGTTTTTCACCCAATTATTATCGGTGGATTTGTCATGGTAAGGTCTCTCAGTCCGAGGAACCCGAGAATCGACAAAATGAGGGGGTTGAGAGGTATGATAGTTGATGTTGTCGAGTGTAACTTGTTCAACAACGATAACACATATATATAGGAATGACGACTCACCTAACCCATGAGACTCACCTAACCCACAAGAGCCTAACCCACGAGCAAAGGCTTTTTTCGACATGTTGAACGCTTCAGAGAAACCTTTATATGGAGGGTGCGATGTGACTTTGCTAGAAGTCGCATCTATGGTAGTTAGTCTTAAATGTGAGTTCAACCTACCATTTTCTTGTGTTGATGGTGTTGTTGCCATGATTGAGAGAATCATCCCAAAACACAATATCATGACCCGAACTTTCTACACAACCAAAAAAGTTGTGAAAGGTCTTCAAATCCCGCATGAAAAGATTGATGCTTGTCCAGATGGATGCATGTTATTTTGGAAGGACGATGCGATGCTTGATGAATGTAGGAGATGTGGTAAGGGTATGTATAAGACGGTTGAGGGGGATATTGTTCTGAGGGGTAGAAAAGGGAAAAGCGGTGTTAGGGGTAAGAAACCGATCCCAATCAGTCAGCTTACGTACTTCCCTATTGCACCTAGACTTCAAAAATTGTATGCCACAAGAACCCGAGCCGAGCAAATGAGGTGGCACAAGGAGGACATTAGGGTACCAGGGAAGATGTGTCATCCGAGTGACGGTGAGGAGTGGAAGCGTTTTGATAGACTACATCCCCACTTTGCGTTAGAACCCCGAAATGTAAGGCTTGGGTTGTGCACCGATGGATTTCCACCTTTTGGCCAATTTGGTAAGTCGTACGCTTGTTGGCCTGTGATGATCACACCTTATAACCTACCTCCTTGGTTGTGTTTGAAGCAGCCTTTCATCTCCTCCAGACGATAGATACCCCTTTAACGGGGAGCATAGAGTACCCGCTGGTGGCGTCCACTAACTGGTCAATCCGTGGCAGGGCGTAACAATCCTTGTGGCATGCTTTATTGAGGTTGGTGAAATCCACACACATCCTCCAGGCCCCCGAGGATTTCTTCACCATTACTACGTTGGCAAGCCATTCAGGGTAGTCGCAGCTCTGGATAAAATCAGCCTTCATGAGCTTCTCAATTTCTTCCTTGATGGCTATATCCTTTTCCACCAACATGTTTCTTTTCTTTTGCTTTACAGGTCGAGCCTCTGGATTAACATTCAGCTTGTGAACGATATGGGCTGGGTCGACCCCTGGCATTTCATCGGCCGAGTAAGCAAAGACGTCCATGTTGTTCTGCAAGACTTTAATCAGCTTCTCCCGGTAAGATTCTTCCAGGTCGGCGCCGACCAAGACCGGCCTCCCTGGCTCCAGCTCTACCAGTATACTCTCGCCCCCAGGTTCTGGGTGGTCAGCCTTCCCTGCTGCCTGCTGATCAGCCGGAATTTCTCCTTCCCTGCTGAGGGAGCTGTCTGCCTTTCGTTTCCCTTTTCTTTCTGTTTCGTTAGTGCGTAGGGCGACCGAGTAGCATTGTCTGGCTGATTCTTGGTCCCCGTGTATTTTTCCTTCTATTCAAAAATCCGTGACATAGGCCACAGTCAACGATTTGATGGATATTGTAGCTTCTACCTCATCCAGGGTGGCCTTACCTATCAGAGCGTTGTATGCTGACTTGGCGTCTACAACCACGAATGAGGCTCGGATGTTCCTGGCCGATGCCCCCTCTCCGAATGTGACTGGTAGCTTAATGACTCCCATTGGGAATCCATACAAGGATCCAAGGGCAGGCTTGAGGTGTCTTTTTTCCAAGTTTATTCTGACAAAAGCCTCTTTGTACAGCAGGTTTGTGTAGGCGTCGGTATCTACCATGCACCTCCTTACTATATGGTTGCTGATGACTAGTGATAGGACTAGGGGGTCACTGTGAGGGTAGACCACTCGGCCTGCGTCTTGGGGGGTTATGCTCAGGGTTAGGCCGATCGGGCTCCCTGCTTTTTCGGCGTAGCACATCTGATTATGGAGTTCCCGAATCTGCCTCTTCCGGCCCCTCCGGCTTGTTTGGCCTTCAGCGTCCCCTGACTCTTGTACTGAGCCCTCCGGCTTCTCCGTAGCGGCTTTCTGACTCTTGTTTCTGGCAGCATAGTTACTCAGCAAGCCGTTTCTGATGAGCTTTTCTACTTCATCTTTCAGGTGACGACACTACTCAGTCGTGTGCCCTATGCAGTCATGGAACGTGCAGAACTTTTTTGGGTCACCCTTTAGGTTGCGTGGTTTGCTTGGGCAATTCCATTTCGCTGTTTCTTTCTCCAACTCGAATATCTCAGCTCTTGATTTGTTTAGGGCTGTGTAACTATCAAACCTCGGCTGGTAGGCCACGCGCTCCCTTTTCAGAGCATCCCCTTCCTCACTTCTTTGCTTTCCTGCTGGTTCGCCCATGCTGCGCCCACCCTGCGGTCCCCCCTGTGGCCTGGAAGGTCCCGTGGGGGTATCCAGCAGGTTGTGGTACTCTTCTTGAAGCATGAAGCCTTCGGCTATTTTCCGAGCTTTAGCCAAGGACTCTAGTTGGGCTCTGATCAGCTGGTTCTTCATATCTCCTGGGAGCAGCAAATTGGTCAGTGCATAGGCTGCCATTGGATCATCAATCTCTCTGACCTACTGGAAATTTAGGTCAAACCTTTTCAGATACTCCATGATGGTCTCGCCCTTTTTCTGTTTCAAGGTCATCAGATCGAAGCGAGTCAGCCTGCGTCTCTTATTCCCTGCGTATTGGTCCAGGAAAGACTCGGCCGGCCAGTTCCTCAAAATAATAAATCGACCCCCGCGGCAGGTCCCTGAACCACCTTTGAGCCAACCCTACCAAAGTTGTAGGAAATATCTTACACCAGGCGGCGTCATCAGCGTCATACATTCCTATGTGGCTTTCGTAGGCTGCCAGGTGGTCTTCAGAATCCGTAGTCCCGTCGAAATTAACCGTGGGCATCTTAATCTTTGGGATGGGGTAGCTCTGAACATCAGGGTGAAGCGGGGTCCTGGTAGGTCTACCTAGTACCTTAGATCTGCTTCCCATAGAGTGGTAACCGTAGTCGTCCCACTTATCAGGGATCGGTCTACCAGCACTAGGGGAGCGGTGTCTAGGTGCGTGCCTACTTGCTGCATCGTCCTCCTTCTCTGGGGAGCGATGCCTGGATCTCTTTTCTCTGGGTGGCTGGGGTTCCGGGCCTTTAGCCTGGTGGTGCTTTGATCCCATGGGTTGACCCTGATTGAACCTGTCTTGCATACTCTTCGACAGCCCCGGAGCCTTTGGTGGTTCCCCAACGGGTGTTAATCTGGTAAAGACCCCACCCTACTTTGCCCCCAGGCGTTTTGAGACGGGCTCCTTGGGCTTCAATCGTTCCCGCATTTCCTAGGATAGACCACCCTTCTCGGCTGACGCGGTGGATTCCGTGGTGTGCACATACCCATCCTGCTGCTGAGGTGGCTGCTGGTGAGGTGGCTGCTCCCGGGCGTCAGTCACGATGCGCTTCTTCGCCTGTACGTACCCCCAGGCTGCCTTCTTGGCCTTCCTTTGGATGTTCCTGGCGGCGGTTTGCTTCGTGCCCCCGGCGCCTTCGACACTCTCAAAGTATAGGTGCCTAGGGGTCGTCGCGATCCTGCCTACCAGGTACTCTGGGGTGACTTGCTTATCCAGCATGACCGAGAAAAAGACGGCAGCCTGCACGGCCTGAGCGGGGGTGAAGCTAAGGCTAACCCCCTGCTCTTCCCCATGCCCCGTTGTGGCTGTGACTTCCTTGTTTGGTACTTTGTAGAGGGTAGCCAGCCCCACCCCACGGAGCGTCGCGGCGGGTGTTACTTCCCTTGTCGCCAAGGGCATGCCGTACAGGGGGACGATCGACTGTCCCGCCGGATCCACCCCTGATTCGGTCTCCACGATCTGAGGCATCCTCCAATGGCCTTTTGTTCTTTAAGGAATCTCAATTTATGATCCCCATAGACGGCGCCAAATTGTTCCGGTATGGAAAAAATCGACCCGAAACGGATTTGGATATAGGTTTGAGTTTACGGTTCTTCGATGAAGTTACTTTGTTCTCCAAGTCTCACCTTCCTCCACCCTAGCAGTCGGACCTTCCCGGCAGAAGGGGTCTGTCACCTGCACACAAGAAACGCACAGGGCCTCGGAGGTGTCCGAGGGAACCCTCTCCGATGCCTAAGTCAGTCCGTGAATGCACTTGACAGACCTTACTCGAGAGGAGTAAGATGGCGTTTTCTAGAGTGAGATTCTAGTAAGAGAAAGTCAATTACCCTCTTTTGTGGAAAACAAAGGAGTATTTATAGGTTCCCATAAGAGAGGGTAAGAGAGAGAGAGAGAGAGAGGGGAAGGAACGAGCAAGTGACACGTGGGAGCGTCATGTCCACTCATTCCCTCTTACCTTAGACATAGTCAGGAGGGCTCATGGGATCCGCCCTGGGCTCATTAGGGAAAAGTCTCCTGATTCCTGGAGAGCAGGGGGAAAGATTCCCTCCTCCTCCTGTCGTGGTGGCTTGGCCTGACCCTGGCGGGCAGGGGGTTGGGTCTTGCACCCAAAGCTTGATATGGGCTTCCAGGAGCGCCCCTCAAGGGGTCGCAGGGGAAGCCTCGTTGTTTAGCCTGCGCGGCAGGCCTCTGGCTATCTGGGTCGTGTGGGCCCCGGGCCCGTCTGGTAGGCGACCCAGAGCAGTTGACCGACCCCCATCACCAACAATTACAACGATTACCATAATCAACAAAATCAACAAGGGAACAATTTCAATCATGGATACAATCAAGGGTTTCAAGGCAATTTCCAAGGTAATCAAGGTTATAATCAACCCGCTCAATCTTATGGCCAATCAAGCAATTTTCAATATGGTCAAGGACTCAAGGAGGAGGTCCATGGGATAACACCAATGATTTACAAAGAGCCATTGGGCACTTATGGAGTGAGAACTTAGACACTAAAGCAAGGCTAAAGATTTCGGAATCACAAGAAGCAACAAAAGCCTTAGCCGCCCCAATTCATCCACCCCATGGTTTGCCCGGGCAACCCCAAAACCCAAGAGACCCTCTGCACCAAGGAAATGCCGTGATATTGAGAGGTGGCAAAGAACTTGAGGACCCATATAAGAATTTGAACTTGAACACCAAAATCACCACAACCAAAGTCAACCAACAAAGTGCACCGTAGGCCAACATCTCCCACTTCCCCCAAACAAAATCGGGGAATACAAGCGGAGTTTGATATTCTTGAAATGCGGAGATTGAACAAAGAGAATTAAGAGAACTTAGAAGGAAGAAAAAGGAGCAAATGGAAGCGGAAGAAGCAAAAAGAAAAGAGGCGGAGCGTTAGCCGAAGAAGAAGAAGAATCCAATGTTCCACCGCCTCCCGCTTTTGTGCCACCATTGCCTTTTCCCGAACGAGCTAAGCCACACAAAGAGAATGCTCAATTTAGCCGTTTCGTGGATATGTTGAAGAAAGTTGGAGGTAGCTTTACCCTTCACCGAGGTAATTTCTCAAATGCCCTTTTATTCTAAGTTTTATAAAGAGGTTTTGACTAAAAAGACAACCATGGAAGATAAAGAATGTGTCCCTCTTACGGCACAATGTAATGTCATTCTTATGAATCAAATGCCAAAGAAACTAGATGACCCCGGTAGCTTCTCCATCCCTTGTCGGGTTGGAAATATTGTTGTTAACCGAGCCTTGTGTGACCTAGGGGCTAGTGTTAGTTTGTTACCCTATTCAATTGCCAAAAGACTTAGTGTTGGGGAGATGAGACCCACTAGCATGCATGTTGATTCAACTTTTGGATAGGTCCATCAAGTACTCACTTGGGATACTTGAGGATGTACCCGTACAAGTTGGCAAGTTTTTCATTCCCTCCGACTTTGTCGTTATGGACATGCCCAAAGACACTACTACCCCCATTATCTTAGGTCGGCCATTCATGGCTACCGGTGGTACTATAGTTGATGTTAAGAATGGAAAGTTATTATTTAACATAGGGAACAAGTCAGTACAGTTTTCCCTTTCTCAAGCTCTTAAACAACCAATGATTGCACAAATGTATTCCATTGAAGTTATTGATAGTTTGGTTGAGTATAGCTTGATAGATGATGATAAGAAAGAAGAGTAACCTCTTGATTCCCTACCTCTTGAAGAAGAAATCGTACATGAAGAAGAGGTAGAACCACTACCGGTGGGTAAAATTATGGTACCCTCTACTCTTAATCTTGAACTTAAGTCACTCCCCTCTTCTCTCAATATGTCTTCCTTGAAGGAACTAGTTATCCCGTTATCGTCAATGCCGCACTTGATGGTCCCCAATTGGAAAATATTTTGGTTGTTTTGAGAAACACAAAAAGGCCATCGGGTATAACATTGACGACCTCCAAGACATAAGTCCGAACGTTTGCATGCATAGTTACATCCTCGATGATGAGCATCGTCCTTCGGTTGAGGGTCAACGTCATTTGAACCCCACCATGAAAGAGATTGTCATGAACGAAGTCCTCAAATTGTATGAGGCTAACATTATATACCCTATAACTGGAAGTAAATGGGTTAGCCCCGTACAAGTGTGCCGAAAAAAGAAGGAATAACGATTGTGAAAGGAGAAAAGGGAGAGTTAATCTCTACTAGGGCTATCAGTGTTTGGCACATGTGTATAGACTTTCGACAGTTGAACACGGCCACCATAAAAGACCATTTCCCCCTTCTCTTTATTGATCAAATGCTTGAACGATTAGCGCATCATTCTTATTTTTGTTTCCTCGATGGTCATTTAGGATTTCTTCAAATTCCCATTCACCGCGATGACCAAGAGACACCTTCACATGTCCCTATGGCACCTATGCCTATCGTAGGATGCCATTCGGATTGTGTAATGTGTCGGGAACGTTTTAAAGATGTATGATGGCAATTTTCTCCAATTTTATTGAAAAATCCATGGATGTTTTATGGATGATTTTAGTGTCCATGGTACATGTTTTGATTCTTACCTTAATCATCTTGATCAAGTGTTAGCTCGATGTGAAGAGTATGAACTTGTTTTAAATTGGGAGAAATGTCACTTTATTGTCGAACAAGATGTAGTCCTCGGTCATATTGTTTCCAATAAAGGAGTTGAAGTAGATAAGGCTAAAGTCTCCGTGATAGAGAATTTGCCACCCCCAACATGTGGCAATATAAAAAGAAGAAATGAGATGCCCCTTCAACCCATCCTAGAGATCGAATTGTTCGACGTTTGGGGAATTGACTTCATGGGTCCGTTCACATCTTCCTTCGGCAACAAATACATCCTAGTCGGGGTTGACTATGTCTCAAAGTGGATCGAGGTCGTAGCTTCTCCTACCAATGATTTCAAGGTGGTAATCAAGCTTTTCAAGAATGTAACTTTCCCAAGATTCGGTATGCCTAGAGCTATAATTAGCGATGGAGGCTCTCATTTTAGGAAGGATACTTTCGAACACCTTCTTCGGAAATATGGTATCACACACAAGATGTCCCTAACCTAACACCCTCAATCAAACGGGCAAGCCGATATATCCAACCGTCAAATCAAAGGAATTTTGGAAAAAGTTGTAAATACACACCGAAAGGATTGGTCATTGAAGTTGAATGACGCCCTTTAGGCATTGAGAACGGCTTACAAAGCGCCGATTGAAACCACTCCTTATTGACTTGTGTATTGCAAAGCTTGTCTCTTGCCGGTGGGATTAAAACACAAAGCAAATTGGGCTATTAAAGAGCTAAACTTTGACGAGAATGTTGTAGGAGATAATCGCCTTCTCCAACTTCAAGAATTGGAAGAGTTAAGACTTAATGCTTACGAAAATTCGACGATCTACAAGGAGCGAACACGTAAATGACACGATTCTAGAGTACTTCGTAAAGACTTCTCCGTTGGTGATAAAGTATTACTCTTCAAGTCCCGTTTTAAGCTTTTCCCCGGTATGTTTAAATCGAAATGGGCGGGTCCATTTGAAGTGACCAAGGTGCAACCATATAGATCAATAGAGATTTATAGCCCGAAAACTGGGAAGTTTATGGTTAATGGGCAACGTTTGAAGATTTATCATGTCGGTCACATTCGTAAGACCTTTGCTACTGTGAAATTTGGTGAGCTCCCGTTGGGGAGCGTTGTTTAACCCCCTCCTCAAATTGAAGTTGGTTTGGTGGTATCCTCGACAACCACCTTGTAAATATGTATCATATTCTTTGTGTTTTCAGTTTTGTTAGCTTTGAGTGGATGGATGAACTTGGATTTCATCTTGGAGAATTTATTTGGATGATCATCAAGCTTTTGGAGAAATTATGGAGCTTAACTTGAAGACCACAAGCATGTTTGTGGGAGAAATTAATTATGTAATGTGAGTCGTGCCGTTATTTGCAACTTTAGGTGATTATTAAAGAGCCATGAAATGGCAAGGCGGAAAATATGACCTTACAAGACCGCCGGGCGAAACTTCGCCCGGCGAGATTATTGAAGGTTTTCCGTTGGGTGAAACTTCACTCGATGGAGTTTTGCTACGCCATGGGATTTGCTGAAGATTTTCCATCGGGTGAAACTTCACCCGATGAGAGTATGACCGGGTGAAACTTCGCCCAATGAGATTTTCACCGGGGGAAACTTCACCCGGCGGAAATTTTTTGCAGAATGGATTTTCAAGATGGTGCATGACCGGGTGAAACTTCACCCGACGACATGGGCCGATGATGGTGGGATTTGTCGTGGATCCCGGTACCAATAAACCAACGAACCTAGGCTAAGCAAGTAACAAGACTAAGTCGGGTCGAACCACAAGGACGGAAAAGAGGTTTAGACTAGAGTTCACCTAAACAAAAGACCAAGTCACAAGGAAACGATGGAGAAGAGAATTATAGAGAATTGGTTAACTACAACGATTACTAGGCCAAGGAACAAAGCTAAACAAACTAAAACAATGAAAGGGAAGGAAACTATGATTATGAAAATGAAGAATTCAATAAAGAAAGGAACTAGGATTAGGTCGGGTTCAAGGGTGATGAGATGATCAAGGGAGAGCAAAGGTGAAGGGGTAGTCAAGCTATCTAGGCAAAATATGGGCTCTCGCTCCAAAACCGACCTAGAGGCTCCCCGCTCTCGCGCAAGAACCCATCCTAGCAACATACAAGACCACACAAAGAAGGCAAGAAAACATGCATTTGCAACTACAAGTCATACAAACACTTCATCAAACATGATCTATGCGTACAACCAAGAAGCAACCAAAACTATCACCAACAACCTATACAAACCCTTAATCACATATGAAAACACCCAATCCCCCTACTAATCCTAGCAAGAGGACTACTCACACATATCTAAACTAAAACAAGCAACAATTATGAGAGAACTTATGATAAAAACATTCATAATGAAAACTAAACAATTATCAACACAAAGCATAAACAAAGATTCAAGCTTTAAACAAAAGAGAAGAAGAAATTATACCAACAACACAAGGAAGAATTAAAGGAGAGAACTTTGAATAAAATCAACCCAATGGGATACTCAATGTTGTCAAGATTGAATAATCCACTACAAGTCTTCAAGAATCCAAAGATGAAACTAGGATTAACACTAAATTAAGGCTAAATGAAAAGTGATTAAGGAAGAATTAAACTAGAATTAGTCTAAAGAGGCAAAGGTTTTTCTAGGGTTTTGTGCCTTCAAAAATTACAAGAGGAGGGTATAAATAGGGTTCTACAAATAAGGGAAATGAATCAACAAAGCGGGGTAGGAACAGGGGCCGTCTCGGCCGTGATAGTGGGGGTCACGGCCATGATGGTACCACGTCCCGGGCATGATGGAGATGGTCACGGCCATGATGGCCTCAATTTTCTTCCTTCCTCTCGTCTTTTCTCCACGGCTTGCCACACGGTCATGTAGCCTCCTGGGATGATTCCTTCTTGCTTTTCCTCGGCTCTAAGGATGTCTCGTGACTCGGGATAGGCGCTTACGACGTAGAAATCGACTCCAAAAGTCGCGTTCTTGCCATAGGAACCTTGAAACACAAGATAACTCAAGAGAAGGCATTAGTAGCCCAAAAACCGCTTCTAAAAGCAATTAAACCAAGGAAAAACGAGTAAAGCAAGAAGGAAAAACGATATAAATTAGGCATATCAACTTCCCCACACTTAACCCTTACTCACCCTCGAGTAAGCACGAACTAAATAACTAACTAACTAAAAACTAGACTACTAGCCGAGTGGGTATTAGCGCACCCTACGCCCTTTAAACTCACGCCGAAGTGTTCATGAGGTAGAACACTCCCCGCAAGACAAGTGAGGTCTTGTGACAAAAATGGTGGATACGCCTCGCACACAAAACAAACAAACACACAAACACACAAAAAGAGACGCATCCAAACTAAGAAAACACCGAATTCCTCATCAAAACGGTGGGAAAGACACCGTACATGAACCCAAGGCAAGTAAAACATTTCCAAGTTAATTAGCTACACAAGATGAAAGGGACACAAATTCTAATAGAATGACGGCTAAGCAACAATTATATTGACAACTTGCCTAGGTCCTTCTAATTACTAAAGAAAACCTACACCGGGACGATAAATGGAGTGGATAAGGATGAACTCCGGAGCGAGTTGACACTGTAGGTAAGTGAAATTTCATTCCCTAAGCAAAGCCTAGAGGGTCGTCCCATATTCAAAGTAACCAACTAGTCCAAACAAAAAGGTGAACATGCTAAGCAAAAGGGAGGATAACCGAATAGTCACCGCTATCTTCCTTCCTCGGGACTCGGTCTGTTGGTAGGCCCTTTACGGCGACGCATTGACAAAGGAAAAGGCTTATTATTTTTGTTTTTGGGAATATTTTTGGGTTTTTTTCATTGTTTAGTCTTTTCTTTTTGACTTGGGGCTAACATTTTTCACTTTTGGTTTTCTTTTTCTTCTCCCCTTAAGTCAATCAATTGAGGGCAAATTTTTTGGGCATTTTTGGTTTTTTTTTTTTCAAAGCCTTTTCTATCTCGATTGGCTTGCCCGTACTTGACATTATAATGCAATTTGCCAATTTTCATTTTGAAAAGCTTATTATTTGGAAAGAAGGAATGGTAGGAAAATAGGTAAGTTAAGTGTGCACCCCTTCCTAACCCACAAAAAGATGAAAAATTTGGACTAGAAAACGGTTACTTGAATAAGATCACCTAAGGAAATAAAACCCGGTAACCAAGGCCTAAACACTCCAGGGGTGGTCAAGGTGGTCAAATGCTAATCCCGGTGTAAATTCTTAGTAGAAAAGATGGACTCAAGGCAAAGGGTCAATATAAACATTGCTTAAAGGTCATCCTACTAGAATAAAGTCCACAAATCAAAATGTGACGCTAACTAGGGAATAAGAAGCACTTGCACCCAAATCACACAACCGGGTTTTCAAAAACTTTTCCTACACCTAAGACAAACTATACAGGACAAGGACAAAAGAAAGAGAAAAACACACAAAGAAGAAAGAAAAAGAAAATTAAACCTGCAAAACGAACACACAAAATAAACAAACACCACCCCTTACAATCCAAGCAAGCTACTTGGCAACCCAAACTTCACAAAGCTCCACCCGAACAACCATCACCACAAATACAATCTCCAAACTCTGCAACGGAAAAAGGAAAAATAGATGGAGTGATATTACCGAATATCTCTAGAGCTTCCCGAAATTCGTGGCCATCGAGCAACCTACAAGAAAAAAAAGAGAGGCAAGACGCACACAAACGACAAATATACAAGACACGAACAAGAAGGAAAAATAAGACACAAAAGAAAATATTTTTGACATTTTTTGAAATTTTTCTAATTTTTAGGGGTTTTTGGATTTTTTTTTCGAAACAACTATGAAAACAAACTTACACTAAACTATCGCTCCCCCACACTTAAACCAAGCAATGTCCTCATGCTCGATCGATAGTGTGTGGAAGACACTAAAAAAAGAAAAATAAAGGAATTAAACAAAAAACTACACTAAAAATGAAGAAGTGGTAGAGGGTGTCGGGCCTAGGTGTAATCACGTCACCTAGACCCGAGCCAAGAAAAGATATGGATGGGGGAAAGTTAAAAAGAAAATAAAAATGAAATGGGAGGGGAGGGCTAGGTGTAATCAAGTCACCTAGCCCCAATTCCGACCGATTCCGACTAAATTCTACCGATTAATCTAAAAAAGAAAAATAAAAACTAAGAAAACTAACGAGAAATTGTCAATTTGGATTTTTCAAATGGTTCCCGATGTAACCACATCACCGGGAACCAGGAGCAATACCAAAACTACCAACATAATCAACGGCTAAGGAAACAAAAAGAAAGGGAAGAGAGTACCTAGCGCATAGGAGGATAAGTCATAGAACTAGTAACCTCCGCTATAGTAGTCTCCATCATCCCCGTCATCGTCGCCGCTTCCATCATCACCATCATTATCATCTTCATCGGAGTTATCATTAACTTCTTCTGCTTCATCATTACCCACCCCCACATTGACATCAAAGGCATCCTCGGCCTCGAACTCCTCGTCATCCATCATCATAGCACCACTACCTTGATTACCGTGGTTAGGAAAGAATTTGGGCCGAAACCAAGATAGAAGGTTGCCTCACAGATCAATGTACTCCTGATGTGCTAGAAGGTAGAAACCGGGGTATTGTGCATAATAGTTATCTCTCCGCTGCTCATATTGCCCAAGGTGTAGCTCATTAAACATTGCGGCCATGGATGCATCGGCCGGGGGCTGAGGATAGACAAAAGGAGTGTAAGGGTTGTACGGAGGGATATACACATATGCCGGAGGTGAAGGATAAAAGGGGTGGGGTTGGCTAGCTTCTTGTTGTTGTGGTTGCGGGGGCTCAACATTAGCGTGTGGATGCGGAGTACGAGAGGAAGAGACACCATGATCATCTCCCGCACCGGGTAATAAAAATTTAGGCAAGGGGACCGGGACAAGGGAGTGTGGTAAAGGCACAAGGGTCAGGAGCCTATGGCAAGGTAAAAAGAAATGTGCCCGACCCGAGGTATTCCAGTGGTACCTTCTATGTTCCCTATCAAAAACAATCCACTTATGACCTAACCAAGCAATCCTCATCAGTGCTCGTGTCCCCAGATATGGGGATCAACTCGTCCTCCCGAAACCGCTCATCAACCTTCTTAGCCAAACTCCAAAGACAATCTCACCCACGTGCTTCCCCGCCTTACTTACCTTATGAAAATTTTTAGCTAGAGCAAGGGGAAGGTCGGGGGCAAATCTAGGTTGGCTTTTCACATTCAAGTAAGCCCCGAGTATAGTCAATTCTTGTTGGGTGAAAGTACTCATTTCGGTCCGCCCAAAGATAGTACCCGCAATCAAGCAATCCCACAAACGTAGAACCGGGTGATGCACATGACGGCTTGACAACCGTCTAAAGTCAACAAGGGTAAGGCCGGTCACGCTATGCCAAACATCGGCTTCACTAAATCCGGCAGGTTTTTCACAATTAGAAGAGGAGGGGAAACCAAAAAGAGCACAAAAATCGGGGAGGGAGTAGTTATAGAAGCCATTTTTTACCCTAAAAGTAACCCGGGGTGGATCGACTCTAGTGTTGAGGGTGAAGCTACTAAGGAACTCCAATGTGAGTTGCTTATAAGTAAGCTCATGCATATTAAAAAGCATTTCCACCCCCATTCCCACAAATAATTCCCAACTTTGTTCAAGAATACCGAGTTTTCTAAGAATTATTTTGCAAAAGAATCGGGTCGGTTCAAGAGGCTTACCGAGGAGCTTAGAGAATTGCTCCTTTTGTGACTCCGACCCAAAAGCAAGGTTAGGAAAATCCGGGTGGCATGGAATTCCCGGTTCCTCGGCCGCTACCTCGACTCTTGAAGTTGACGCATTCCTTCTTTTCTTGCTAGCTACCTCCTTCCCTTTTCCTCTAGTGTTCACCATTGTTGATGAAGAAGCTCCAAATAGGCTAAACACCCAAATTCGATTTTCACCCAAAAATACTAGTTAGAACCCACAAAAAAACGCCCAATAGAAGCTTGAAAGTGGTATAATAGGCCTCCAAAACAAACTTGAACAAGCTAAATCAAGTTGGAAAACAAAACCCCAAATTCGGATTTTGGAAAAATTGGTGGTAAAAAACTCGATTTTTTTTCAGTTTTTGAGGATTTAGAGGGTAGAAAATGGACCCAAGATCGTTATTAAAGTGATAGAAATCGATTTTGGAATGTTAGGAAGAGATTTGATGTGATTTGGTGAAGTATTGAAGGAATTATGGTGTTTTGGGGTTTATGTGAAGTTGGGGTTTTTAGGATGAAGGTAGTACGGAGGTTGAAGATGATGGTTGAGTTTGAATTGTGAAAGGGAGTTAGTATTGAGGTGGGAATGGGCCGGGTTGGGGCTGTTTTGTGAGGAGGGGGGTGTATGGCGGGTTGGGTAAGCAAATGAGGGGGAGGGTCGGGTATTTAAATGAAGGGGAGGGTTTGGGCTGGGCAACGAAGAAAGGCGAACTCGGCAATAACACAGCCCGTCCCGGCCGTGACCTGGGTCATCATGGTCGGGACCCCTCCTAGGCGTGACTCGGCCTTCACAGAAGGGTTGCGTCACAGAAGGCTCTGATTTTTGGTTCACTTCGTCACGGCCGTGAGGCCTTCATCACGGTCAGGATGCCTCCCGGCCATGTTGGGTTGCTCATGGCCGTGTTGGGGGACAGTAGAGCTCCCATTTTGTACACTTTGCTACCCGGCCATGTTGGCTCCCTCATGGCCATGACGGCTGATGGCCATGATCCTAACCTCATGGTCATGTTCCACCCCAAGCCTTCATTCATTAATAGCATACCGAACCTTCCACCCAAATGACGAATAATACCTCGGGATCCAAAATCCCGTCCCCAAAAGTTTATACCAAGCTCAAAAACCGACATTCTAACTCACGTCTTCCAATAAAAATCCCACCGAGCTTGAACTTGTAGGAAAAATAAAAAAACCGAGCAAGAATAACTTGATCTTCACCATGGGAGATAATAATAAAGCTTCTCTTGATTTATAAAAACTCATCCAAGCATCCAAGCTTCGTCAAAGCTCCATAAATCAATACTTCATATAACAATAAAATCGCTCCTATGGTTTCTTCAAGATTTCTCTCCCAATAACTCAACATAATTACTCATCCAACTTCAATCATCCTACACAACTCCATAACAATCATTAAAAACCCCTCCCTCACATCACTCAAAAGAAAATACCAAATAACAAAATTTCCACACACAAAATCTAAAAAATCAAAGAAAACACAAAATAAATCACAAAAATTAGAAAAAGAGGGAAGAGATATTTACAAGATGACGGTTCTTGAGGAACTCCGTCAAACCGAGGATGATGAATTTTTCCTTCATTCTTTGTCAACATAATCACACACAATCCCATAGCCCTCGAGGGCACGGAGCAACAAGTCGAAGGCTCTTGAACAATCTTCAATAAAGCTCGTAGAACCCCAACTTAAGCTACAAGGTTCTTCATAACCTTGCCTTGACGTCCCTGGGGCATCCCGATTTGCTATGTTCAATGGCTTAAACTTGTACTTACAATCTTTCGGGATATAACCAAATTTCCATTTGTTTTCATGGAACCTCAAAGGAGGCACAACCTTCCTTCTTCCAATCGACTTATCCATGTTCAAGTTATCATGTTTCAACTCACCAAGATGGAGGGGATTAAAACCCAAGCAAGCGGGATTAATCACCTCCGAGCTACTTTCTAGCTCCTCACAATCAAGCATATCAAAGTTCTTCAAATTTTCACACAAGGTAACCAAATCGTTTACCTCATCAAGCTTTTCACCCGACTCATTCCCTAGCTCGATGTCTTTGACGGCATGGATCATATGACACGGCTCTTCATTTGTCGGTGAAGTAATGCCTCGAAGGTCAAAGTCAAGCTTCTCGTCACCGAACTCAAAAGTGATCCTACCTCTCTTGACATCGATTAATGCACCGGCGGTGTGTAGAAATGGTCGCCCAAGGATAATGGGGGTGTTAGGGTCCTCGGGCATATCGAGCACAAGGAAATCAACCGGAATGAAGAACTTCCCTATCCTTAACGGAACATCCTCCAACATTCCCAATGGTCGATTAAGGGAACGATCCGCCATTTGGAGTGTAATCGAGGTATACTTGAGCTCTTTCATACCGAGTTTCTCACAAGTAGCATAAGGTAGGATACTTACACTCGCCCCTAAATCACATAGCGCCCTCTCGATCTTCATATTCCCGATGGTGCATGGGATTGAGAAACTACCCGGATCCTTGAGCTTAGGTAAGTTGGAGCCTTGAATAAGATCACTCACCTCTCTTGTCTCTACCTTGTCTAAGGATCGTTTTCTAGCCAAAATTTTCCTCATGAATTTTCCATAGGCCGGGACTTGGGTAATTAACTCGGTGAAAGGGATGTTCACATCTAATTTAGTCACAATATAGACGAACTTATCGAATTGAACATTTGCCTTTGTCTTCAATTGCCTCGATGAGAATGGCAACTTAATGTTGTTCTTGTCAAGTTCATTAGGCTTAGATTTTTTGCTTGGCACCTCATTCCCCTCTATTTCGATTGCCTCATTGGGTAATGAGAGCTTGTCTTCAATTGGTTTCTCAACCTCCCATAAAACTTGTTCTTCCATAAGATTCCCCAAATTTTCATTGTCTTGGTTCGGAGATTCCACTTCTTTCATAACTTCTTGTTCATTAGGAAACAAGGGAGAGTCATAGGATGCACCACTCCTCAAGGTGATGGCGTTCACAATTTCAATTTTCGATGATACCCTTTGAGGAGGTTGTTGGCCTTTTTGCCTTGAAGAACTACCCGAAGCTACTTGAGCTAGTTGAGTTTCAAGCATCTTCACATGAGTATTTATTGCCTTGTTGTCCTTTTGAATTTGAGTGTAAAACTCTTGTTGATTTCTTTGCATCTCCATTTGGTTTCTTTGCATCTCTTGATTACTCCTTTGCATGTCCAACATCGTCTTTTGCATATCAAAATCGGGTGTTGGGTATTGTTGGTTGCATGGAGTATTAGTGATGGCTAGGGGAAAACCATAGTCATGGGTTGGAGATCGGCTCCTTGGCTTGTTGTCTTGTTGAGCATTTTGGAACCCTTGTTGATTTTGAAAGTTCCCTTGGAACCCTTGATGAGAATTGCCTTGATTTAGGTCTTAGAAATTACCTTGATTGTGGTTTTGGTAACCTTGGTTGTTGTTTTGAAACCCTTGAGAGTGTTGGTTTCCTTGGATACCATGTTGACCTTGATTATTGAAGCCTTGGTTGCTAAAACCTTGTTGATTGTTGAAGGGACCTTGGTTTTGATAAGCATTTTGTTGTTGGAAATTGTTAAAAGGCCTTTGATTGCCTTGATAACCTTGGTAGCCTTGATTGTCCCTTAAGAGAGGAGCAACATATGTTGGACGGTTTTGTTGTTGAGCTTGTTGTTGAGCTTGTTGTTGAGAAGCTTGGAACATATGAGGATTTTGCATATTTTGAGCCTTGTAAAGGGAGTATGGAGCACCTTGTTTGTATGCTTAAAATGCATTAACTTGCTCAATACTACTACGACAATGTTGAGGCTCATGTCCATATATCCCACAAAATTCATGTATCCCATAATAAGAAGTTGGAGAACCACTCCCATAGCATTAACTTGATGGATTGATTGTTGGTTGGAGGAACTTGTGGCTTGAGTTTGATTAAAGTGACCTTGGAGCTTCTTATCGATGGCATCCATGTGGGTCTTCAATTGTACCCCAAGATCGGCACTAAGTTGTGTGATTGCATCAATCTCATGCCTTCCCCCTCTATTTGCCTTTCTAGGCCTAGAATATTGAGAATTGTGAACCGTCATTTCCTCAATTCTAGACCATGTTTGATCATCTTCAACTTCGGTGAACCTTCCATTAGACCCCATGTTAAGTATGGCCCTTGAATCTTCATATAAACCACTCCAAAGTTGTTGGACAAGGAACCATTGAGACAAACCATGATGGGGGCAAGAACGAACCAAAGCTTTAAACCTCTCCCATGATTCATAGAGACTCTCCTCATCCCGTTGTTGGAAACCGGTAATGGAGGCCCTTAGCAAGTTTGTCTTCTCGGGAGGGTAAAACTTTTGATAGAACGCCAATGCAAGCTTTTTCCATGTATCAATCCCCATGGCCGCCTTATCGAGACTCTTAAACCATTGCTTAGCTTTTTCAATAAGAGAAAACGGGAAAAGAACCCATCGAATTTGATCTTGAGTAATCCTGGTTTGAGAAATAGCATCACAATAATCGGAGAAAGTCTCCATATGTTGATGCGAGTCTTCGGTGGGCAAACCACTAAATTAATTTCGCTCCACAAGTTGAATGAATTGTGTCTTGGCCACGAAATTTCCGGAATAAGCGGCCGGTAGAGTGTTCGGTCCCGGGAAGACATCCTCGGTGAAAGTGGAGTGTGATGAGAATTTAGGCATGATTGGATGTAAGGGGGATGATGGTATTGAACTTGTGATAGAGGTAGTTGGAGATGTGGGAGGTGAAGAAAGTGGAGAGTAGGACGGTGATGTAGTATATATGAGACGTGGTTGATATTGGGGTGCCGAAGATGTTTAGGAAACTCTCTTCTGTGGCTTCTATAGGTGGGGAGTTTAGATCAATCTCCACGTTTTGCTCAAAATCTAGGCTTGTACCCGATTGGGAACCTCTCAATCTAGCAACCGTCCTTTGTCGAAGGTTTCGGAAAAACCTTTCCGGATCTGAGTTGTAAAGAAGAGGATGGTCACCGCCTCTAGGCATAAATTGTAGACTAGGTAGCAAACGCGAGAAGTCTAGTGCTTTTTTGGGCACTAGACAAAAAGGAAATAAACTTCACACACACAAGAAGCAAGATAAACAAAAAAGAACACAAAAAAAACAAGGATAAAAGACGAAGAACACAAAACGGTAACTAAGTCAAGAAAATAAGCAAACAAAGTCTAAACAAACACCATCCCTAGTAACGGCGCCAAATTGATGGTGGGATTTGTCGTGGATCCCGACACCAATAAACCAACGAACCTAGGCTAAGTAACAAGGGTAAGTCGGGTCAAACCACAAGGACGGAAAAGGGGTTTAGACTAGAGTTCACCTAAACACAAGACCAAGTCACAAGGAAACGATGGAGAAGAGAATTATAGAGAATTGGTTAACTACAACAATTACTAGGCTAAGGAACAAAGTTAAACAAACTAAAACAATGAAAGGGAAGGAAACTATGATTATGAAAGTGAAGAATTCAATAAAGGAAGGAACTAGGATTAGGTCGGGTTCAAGGGTGATGAGATGATCAAGGGAGAGCAAAGGTGAAGGGGTAGTCAAGCTATCTAGGCAAAATCTGGGCTCTCGCTCCAAAACCGACCTAGAGGCTCCCCGCTCTCGTGCAAGAACCCATCATAGCAACATACAAGACCACACAAAGAAGGCAAGACAACATGCATTTGCAACTACAAGTCATACAAACACTTCATCAAACATGATCTATGCGTACAACCAAGAAGCAACCAAAACTATCACCAACAACCTACACAAACCCTTAATCACCCATGAAAACACCCAATCCCCCTACTAATCCTAGCAAGAGGACTACTCACACATATCTAAACTAAAACAAGCAACAATTATGAGAGAACTTATGATAAAAACATTCATAATGAAAACTAAACAATTATCAACACAAAGCATAAACAAAGATCCAAGCTTTAAACAAAAGAGAAGAAGAAATTATACCAACAACACAAGGAAGAATTAAAGGAGAGAACTTTGAATAAAATCAACCCAAGGGGATACTCAATGTTGTCAAGATTCAATAATCCACTACAAGTCTTCAAGAATCCAAAGATGAAACTAGGATTAAGACTAAATTAAGGCTAAATGAAAAGTGATTAAGGAAGAATTATACTAGAATTAGTCTAAAGAGGCAAAGGTTTTTCTAGGGTTTTGTGCCTTCAAAAATTACAAGAGGAGGGTATATATAGGGTTCTACAAATAAGGGAAATGAATCAACAAAGCGGGGTAGGAACAGGGGCCATCTCGGCAGTGATAATGGGGGTCACGGCCGTGATGGTACCTCGTCCCGGCCATGATGGAGATGGTCACGGCCATGATGGCCTCAATCTTCTTCCTTCCTCTCGTCTTTTCTCCACGGCTTGCTACACGATCATGTAGCCTCCCGGGATGATTCCTTCTTGCCTTTCCTCGGCTCTAAGGATGTCTCGTGACTCGGGATAGGCGCTTACGACGTAGAAATTGACTCCAAAAGCCGCGTTCTTGCCATAGGAACCTCAAAACACAAGATAACTCAAGAGAAGACATTAGTAGCCCAAAAACCGCTTCTAAAAGCAATTAAACCAAGGAAAAACGAATAAAGGAAGAAGGAAAGACGATATAAATTAGGCATATCAGCCGGATCACCTACAAATTCAATTCTCTACTTCTCAAGTTTCTCATATAACTTTCCCTGCAAAACACAAACACCAAATTCACAATCAACCTTTTAAACTTCTTTTCCCTCCTCAACTACCTTTATTTATATCACCTTCACCTCACTTTCCTTCCACCTTATCACTCCTTATACCATTAAAACACCATCTTCCTTGCCCCAACCACATTCATACCTCCATTCCATCCACCTTAGTGGAATATTTTTGGGTTTTTGAAGAGGTGAAGCTAAGGTTTTCGGAACAATCTTGCAAATCTATCACTATGGAGACAAGGGCAAGACGAGTCGCTCGTAAACAAGGTATGGCTTCAACTTCTAAATCTTCTAAATCTACTAATTTGCCTTGTCTTAATACATCGTTGTCTCGTGCCTTCTCCGAAAAGATATTTGAGAGTACTAGGTGGCCTTGTCCCTACATAATGACCAATTTGGGTATCGTTGATGATATTAAAGAGTTACGTCACGAACCGAAACTAGTGAACTCCTTAGCCTTGCAACCTTTACCTAAAGAGACTTAACTTGTGATTTCTTAGGAACCTTTGCCCGCGACCACACATCGAGTAATCAAACTTAGACTATTCGGCAAACCTCATCGTTTGACTATTCCTGAGTTCGGCCTCGCGCAAGGCCTACCCTCATCGGGTACCGGACTTAGTGAACCCTCGAGCAACATTCAAGTTTGTCTGTCAGGAGAGACTTTTGGAAGCGCATATCACGCTGTAAAGCGGGTTACTCGGCGATTCATCCTTTGCCTCCAAGATTCGTAACCTCGCGGTTCTCTACTTTTGCGAAATTCTCTCCCATTGCTTGGTACCCTCAGCCGATAACATTTATTCTCTTTATGTGTGTGTCTTGCAATTGCTTTTAGACTCTTTAGTCGGTAACTCGAATCCCTTAGACCTACCCATTGTTGTGGCGTTGCATTTCCAACGTACAATCGATACCCAACGCCCCTCCTTAGATTGTGGAGGTCTTGTAACGATAATTGCTAAAAAATTGAGATATTCAACCGACCACCTCACCCCGCTAGACGATTCCATTTGGCTTGACGAGGCTTATTTCCCTACTTGGATTTTTCATGTACCCCATCAGCGCCTCGTCTATATTAGCCGTGGACGAGCTTTCATCGTCCCCAATACACACCAAACCAGACCACCATCCTCATTCACCACAATTGGGACCTACCTTTGGGACCCGGTGAATTTCGACTAACTAAAACTGATTCGGGAGGACGGGGAGTATGGGAGTATGCCCATTACACATTTCCCGAAGGTCGTACGATCTACGACCTTTGTGAGATTGAGTATGACTATGCCCTCTCGCTTAGCGACGGTCCTGAGGAGTTTTCTCTCGAGCCATCCTCCGAGGGTATGCCGTATTACTATGGGTCTCCTAGCCCATCGTACGGAGGTGATCCTTCAGACTAAACCCTCTCCCGGAGTCGGTAGGTAGTGTGGTGTTTGTGTGTGCGGGTTGGGTAGGTGAGTCCTTCATGAGTCTATATATAATTGCTTGTCCTTGGGTTATGTTCGGTTCCTGTTCCTTTATCATTATCATTGTGATTGATTTATACCTCTAACAAAATTTTGCAAGCTATCCCATTGATTGTTGCGGCCGACGCGGTCTTGGTTTTGCTTTCGGTCTTTAGGCGACGTGATTACGCCATTGACCATTTGAAAATCCAAATTCTCTTCATTTTTCTCAAATTTTTCTCAATCTGGGCTAAGTAATGTGATTACACCTACGCCCATTTTTCACCCTTTCTTTTTAATTTCTTTTCTTCTATTCCTTTTTTATTTTCTCAGCCACTTGGCTAGGGTCTAGGTGATGTGATTACACCTAGACTCACCACCCTTTTATCGTTTTCTTTTCGTTTATTTTCTTTTCCCAAAAAAATTGAAAATTCATAAAAATCCAAAAAGATTTTTCTTATTTTTCTTTTTCCATCTTTTTCGATCTTCCCCTACTTGTCCATTGAGGACAATCTTGTTCTCTACTCTTACAGGATAACCACCACCTTGATAGCACAAGATGAGGAGATTATGGAAGCAAACCGCTAGGTAACTTCTTTCCTCTTCGCTTTCTTCTAGAGGTGATCATAGGCTGGGTCAGGCCGGTTTTGGGCCGGTCTTTGCCATAAAATTACAGCCCACCTTGCGGGTCGGGCCCACCAAACGGGCCGATTTTTAAGGCCCAAACCCGGCCTGACCCAGCCCATGATCACCTCCAATGTGGCCGAGAAGGAAAAGCCTCTCCCTGCCTGTCAGGTGTCAGGGTGTTCTTCCCTGACAGGCTCAGGGGGGAGGAGATTAGAGCCCTCTTGCTCATGCCTAAGGTAAGGGAGAATGAGTGGACAAGGTGAACTCACGTGTCACTCCCTCATCCTCTCCTCTTTCTCTCTCTTTACTCTCCCTAGTGGAAAACTATAAATACTCACCCATTTAACACAAGAGAGGGTAATTGATTTTCTCTCTCTAGAATCTCACTCTAGAAAACGCCACCTTACTCCTCACGAGTAAGGTTCGTCAAGTGCATTTCACGGACTGACTTAGGCATCGGAGAGGGTTCCCTCGGACACCTCTGAGGCCCTATGCGCTCCCTGTGTGCAGGTGGCAGGCCAGGCCATCTCCGCCGGGAAAGTCTGGCTGCTGGAGTGAGAGGAAAGAGAGGCTTGAAAACCAAGGCATCATCATCAAAGAAGCACAAACTCAAAAAGATCTGAATCTGTTTTGGGTCAATTGTTTCCATACCGGAACAAATATATTATATTTTCATCTATTTCGTCTTAAAGATTAATCAAAGTTAATATTAATAAAAACATTATAGTATAACTTAAAAAAGAATATATAAAGCCATGGAGAGATGATAAAAATATATTTGGGAGTTTGTATTCACATTTCGATCGCTTTAAATACGACCACCTGTTTTTAACATATGGTACTCCGTATGAATTTGCATTGTTGTTTGTCGATTCTAATTTTAGTTCGAAATTTTATCTTCCGGATTTATTTTATTTACCAAAATTATGCGAAACTAATGAATGCATGTCAAATCTATAATTTCTCATTTTTTTTCAAGTATAATATTATATTTTTATTGATCTTTATATTGATTATTATCTTTATAGACACATTTCAAGATAACATTAAACTTTTGTTTTTCTTATAAAAGTGCACTTTTAATTATATTCAAAGTGAAAGTAATATACAAAAAATGATTGAGAAGAAATTGCAATATTTTGAGTGTTAATTTAAAGTAACATTTTAAAGAGTACATGTTATTTTGATAATGTATTTAATATTTACTAAGTCTCAAGGTAATGAACATTATTATATATTTTAATCACCAAAACAAAATACATATATGATAATGGGGAAAGTGAATATAGTAATTTAACAAATAAAGTATAGAGTTAGTATAAATTTAAAAAAAAAAAAAAAAAAAAAAAAAAAAAAGTGAAAATGAATATCTCCATGATTTTCACGGGATTAAAAAACTATCTCATTTGTTGAAGGGACATGCATGAATCCATGTTTAGTGATACTTTTACAAAAAAAAAATATTAAGGTTATAATAAATAAAAGACATATCATTGAAATCGGGTTTCAAAAAAAATAAAAAATAAAAGACATATCATTGAAATTAGTCGATGTATAAGTTCTGTAGTTTAGTGACATTGTTGAATTGGTGAGATTGATGTGTATAATAATCAGTGGAGACCTACAATTTTGGACTCAATTATTGAAACTGAAACTAAATTCAAAGCGCTTACTATCTGCTTAGGTATGCAAAAATCAATCGACACTTATTTCGAACCAACATATACAATGAATAAAAAAACTTGGTCATAATTATCAAGAATCCGTGCACAAAATTTTGAAACGGATAAACCCGTGAATTTCACGAGTCACATACCTAGTTATTGTTTATTCGGTTATTTGTGAAATATACTCGATAACGTAGCGATTTTGGTTATTTTGTAAAACCGTCTTTTTTTGGCACTTTTGTGTGTTATTTCGGTGGAGTTTATGTCTTTACGTATTTCTTAATTTTAAATTAATGGCGACCGGACAACCAGATTTACATTTCGGGGTTAGTTATTACTTGATTATTTTTATTCGCATTTTTGTTTTCTTTAATTTATAACTATCGTATTTCCGAGCATTGTTTAATTTTAATTAATAAAATACGTAGGATGTTAGATTCGTTAGTTATGATTACGTATGTTTTTTAGGTGATTATGATTTAATTAATCGAAGATGTATATTACGATTTATTTTATTTTTATTTTAAAAAAGGTGCAAAAAGTGAGTATGTCACATTTTACGGATCCGCAAAAAGTGAGTATGTTTTACAAATCCGCGAAAAGTGAGTATCTCAGGTTTTGCGGATCCGTAAAACGTGAGGTACTCACTTTTTGCGGATCCGTAAAATATAACATACTCACTTTTTGAGGATCCGTAAAATGTGACATACTCACTTTTTGCGGATCTGTAAAATGTAGATATCCCACATTTTGCCGACGAACGTTATTACGATCTGTAATATTAGGATGAATGGTACAAACTTATTATCGGTAAAAATTTAAGACGTCACATTCACATCGAACTTAGTTTAAATTGTTCTATAAAGTTATTCTATTTATTTCTGTAAATGTTTATCGTATACTATATATATTAAACTTAAGAGTAATTTGCGAAACACTACCTAGCATTTACCCCTATTTGCGAAGAACTATCTAACATTTTTTTTTTTGCGAAACACAACCTAAACTTTAATGAGTTTTGCGAAACACTACCAAGTGAAGGTTTCTGTTAAAGTTTCGTCATAGTGGGCCATGTTTGAAGATATTTTCCTCCATATTTTCCTTCCCTTTTTCCCTTCTTTCCCCCTTCTTTCTTCTGTATACATTTTTTTTTCATTCTCACATATTATATCTCTTTTCTACCATTTCCAATCTACCATTTTTTGTTTCTTCTCTCATCC
Organism: Agrostemma githago; assembly: GCA_958450325.1. Classification (NCBI taxonomy): domain Eukaryota; kingdom Viridiplantae; phylum Streptophyta; class Magnoliopsida; order Caryophyllales; family Caryophyllaceae; genus Agrostemma; species Agrostemma githago. The sequence goes on along the minus strand of OY288255.1, from coordinate 28,838,873 downwards.
TAAGAATTTCTGCAGCTCCAAGACTAAGTTACAACATAAATCAGAACAAAAATATCAGCTCTGAGACAAATACTTGGCATGTGGTTACAAATACTTGACATCAAGTATAATAATACTCCATTACTAATATATATACTTTAGCGTTAATTGCCGATGGTTGATGGTGTCGTGGATGCACGAGTACAGAAGAAAGCAAAGGAGGAAAAGGAGGGAAAAGGGGAAGGAAAATATCGTCAAACATGGCCCACTATGACGGAAGTTTAACAGAAACCGTCACTTGGTAGTGTTTTGCAAAAAAAAGAAATGTTAGGTAGTTCTTCACATACAGGGGTAAATGTTAGGTACTGATTCGCAAATTATTCTAAACTTAATAACTTAATTTAAATTGTCCTTAGTTTATTATATACTCCGTATATACTTTTATATATTCCGTAGATATATTTACATCGAACTTAATTTAAATTGTCCTAAAAACTTTTATTTATATATATATATATATATATATATATATATATATTAAACTTAATAATTCTGATGTATATAACTTATTCTATACTTATATACTCCGTATATAATAATTTTATACTTATATAATTCAAACTTATTCTAAACTTATATAATCACACGTTTTTCGGGTCTATAAAACTTGAGGATCTCACGTCTATATCAATTTGTTAAATTTCGACTTTCATTAATAAAACCAACAAAAAATCGGTCCATGTTACTTTTCTATCCTCCTGGTTTCGTCTCTGACGCTAACCAAACGTATTTTAAGCTAACCGTCTTGATAACCACGAATGTTTTAACCTACGCTGTTTTAATTTTAAATTTATAAGACAAGAATTGTACGTATAAATCATGGAATATTAAAAAAAAATTAAAAAAAGTAAAACAACCATGCATCAAAACGTGAGGACATCACGTTTTTTGGATCCACAAAACGTGAGAATCTCACGTTTTTGGGATCTGAAAAACGTGAGGATCCCACGTTTTTCAGATCCCAAAAACGCGATTTTCTAACGTTTTCAGACCCAAATCCAACGTTTTGTATTTTTTTGGGAGATTTTAATTATTCTCGACGTTAATTCTTCCTACAATCCGTTAATTAATTTCTAATCAAGCCGCAATCAACAAATCAAACTACTTAATCCAACGTCCTAAGTCGTAAAACTACGGGGAAACATAACTAGCACCCTAATCAATTAAAATGATAAATGAGATATATAAAAAATAACTTATTTGATTGGAACGGTATGATTGATATCTTGAAAAGCGGTTTAAATGAATTACGAAGTACGAGAAGGTTTTAATAGAAAACTCTAAATAAGATTCCCGGGATTTATGGGAAAACGTGTCCCAAAATTTGTTAAATTATAAAAAAACGGGACAAATTAATACTCGGAAATGAGAAAATTACATTTATACATAAAATCAATTAATTATATTAATAATTATTAGAGATGGGCAATACGATCCCGGGGTTTACGGGGAAACGTGTCACAAAAACCGGTAAATTACAAAAACGTGACAAATTAATACTCGGAAACATAAAATTAGATTTATATACAAAACCAATTAATTAATGAGTATTTCTCCTGAGAGACGGTCTCTCATTAACTTTACTGAAAGACTAAGTACAAATGAAAGTAACAATGGTACCAAACCTAATAGAAGTAGGTACGATTAACGTAAAAGAGTATACAAATATACAGAGGTTACGCTTGTTATAAAAATAGGTACAAAACAAAGTTGTCATTTAAGAGTACGAATATGACATAGAGTGGTACGAAAGAGTGGTCTCTCAATAAGTGAGAGATCGTCTCTCCCAAGAATTTGTGTTAATTATATTAACGATTATTAGAGAATGGCAGTACGGTAAAATCACGTATAAAGTGTCGACGATCCAGCTGAAACGCCGACGACCCGAATTGTGCTTGTGACGTATTATCATAGAACAATAAATTAGAATAAGATTATATTCATATGTGTGTATCTACATTACATGACTTGGTATATTTATAGGAGTCGATATACAAAAGACGTGTTGCTTCCTGAAGATACACTTTGTTTGGAGGATAACATCCCTATTACTCCCTTCGTCCCCATGAATTCTTTACGTTTGCTTTTTCACACTTGTCGAGACACATTTTATTTCGTTCACATCTTTATTTACGTGTTATTAAAAATTCTAAAAATTTGATAATCCTAATGTACTTATTAAGACCATTCGAAAAAAAATTCATATAACTATGTTTTACGTTATATATTAGAAATTATGTTCCACCTTATGAATAGTGTGAAAAAACAAACGTAAAGAATTTAATGGGACGGAGGGAGTATAACATATACTCCCTCCCATCCATTCAATTCTTTACACTTACTATAAATGGACAATCCAATCAATTCTTTACATTCCTCTTTTGGCAAAAGACTTTACCATATAACCCTCTTATCTTTCCTCTATTTACACAAAATACCACTACTTTTTCTTTACTTTAAATTTGGTGGACCCCATAAAACCATTTGATTTACCAATAATATCCTTACTTTTACCACTTTTCTTAAAATTTGTGAAACCCTCCATGTAAACCATTGAATGGATGGGAGGGAGTACTAGGATCAATTTTCCCTGGCATAGGAGTTGGAGCCCGGTGGAAATGAAATGGGCCGAATGAGTTAAGTTTGACAGTCATTAAGTGCAGTCAGCACTTGATTTACATAAATATATCATGGGAAAACTCTCCTTTTCCTTTCCTTGGGCACAGATTGTTTTCCTCAAACCCCCCCAAAATACCAATACCAATACCAATCCCAAGTCCCAACCTCCACTCCTCTTCACTAGATATAACCAGGCGTGCATCCACTATTCACTAGTCAGGTGCCTGAATTGAGTTGAAATCTGCGTAAAGGCAAGCAGAATGGAAGAAAGTAGTGATAAGAAGAGGAGCAAGAATGGAAAAGGGGTGGTGGTGCTAAGAAGAGTGGGTACGGAATTGGATTTGGACAGACCCAACATCGAAGACTATCTCCCTTCTGATTCCCTCTCTCCACCCCGTGGACACCTCCGTTTGTATGTTTCTCTTCTTTCTTTCTATCTACTCCCTATGTTATGTGTCTTATTCATTCATTGTTTGATTGGGGGTGCAAATGTGGTTTTTTCAAGGAAGGATTTGCTTCACATTTCCCCTGCCCTAACTCAAGCTGCTGGTGCCATTGTCGATGTAAGCCTTCTACTTCTTCCTTTCATTATAAAAGTAGCACTCACTCACTCACTCACTCACTGCAATTATATTCCCAATTTTCGACACACAATGCACTAATCCTTGTGTTTAAACCATACGCATTTATAACCTTGTTCTAGCACCAATTAAGTCGAACCAAAGGAACAAATGTTAATGCTAACCCAAATGTTCAAAAACCGAAACTAAGCTAGAAAAGGAGGGGTGGCTACTGAGTATGATTCAACAAGAAATCAGAAATCTAACAACAAGGCCCATTATCATCAAAATGATTTGTTCCTACACAGTACACACCCACACCCGAATCGACTTCTCAATAACCCTTTTCCCTCTTTTCTACACACACCACCAATGTTAACTTGCCATACATAGAAGCTATAAACAATGAATTATGAACTACTCGTAGCATATAAAAATTATTTCCAAGATTTGTTTAAGTGGAATTTGTGCTTCATACTTTGTCTTACACAAAAACCAGGGGTAACTGCCTCCCCTAACATTTTAGAAATTAGTGATAAGTATAGAAAAAGTAAGAGAATGTTATTTAATTGGTCCTGTCCAAGTGGTTCATGCTACATTTTCCACCCTAACGGCCTAGCTCCAACTAGGGCCGACTTCCACTTTAAGTGTACTTATTGTCTTATAGGCTTAGTTTGGTTACATGGTTCATTGCCCACCTTAAGAGCCTAGGTTAGACTATGTCGACTTCCACTTTAAGTGTAGTTATTGTATTATAGGCTTAGTTTAATAAAGGGAAAACCTAGTTGTATTTAGCCACTTAACCTAGTTTGACCACTTATCTACGAAAACCTCTTATAACCCGCCTCTGTACTACCATTTCCGCTAAAGCTACACTCCAAATATGTAGTCTTACTTCTGCTCAACTCAAAACCACGAATTTCTAAAATATGTCTCGAAAGTTCCAACTTCCTTTCAACTTTGTCCTTCGTTTTATCAATCAATACTATATCATCTACAAACATCATAAACTAAGGAATATCATCTTGAATCGACCTTTATCAATTTGTACATGACTATGGCAAAGAGGAGTTGACTAAGAGCTGATGTACCCCAATCCTACATGTCAATAACATCTTGTCGTGTTTCCAAATTTTGTTGCGAAATATGGTCAGCTGTTCCCCTCTCAAACACCTCCATCCTTCAATACGTATACCGTATGGCCCTTTTGCTTTTTTCAAACCCATTTTCTTAAATGTCATTCGTACTTCACCCTTTTGAATTCGTCGCATAAATTTTGGTTAACTAAATGGAAGTAATAATTGCATCCCCAGTATCTTCTTCACGTTGGCAAAGAAATAGATTATCAAATTATGACCTTCATCTTTCTCATATCTCAACATCTTTCACACATCTAACTCTTCCAGCATCTTGTGTTTTTCTATCTCTAGCAGAAGCAATTTTATAAATATCTCCTCTTCTTTCATATCCAATTTCGTACACAATTCTTTATTAACCTTTGTTCTTGCATCTCGAACGGCCTTCTTAGCTTATCTTTTCGCCTACTTATATTTCTCAAAGCTCACCTCACTCGGGCAATAACGTAATGCCTTGTAGCATTCTCGTTTAGTTTTTATTGTGAGTTTTACCTCATAGTTCCACCACGATGTGTCCTTATCTGATGTTTGAATTTTTTAGATTCCCCTAAAACTTCGTGTGTCGTTTCCTTAATGTGATGTTCCAACGTAGCCGAACCTGAATCCACATCCATCTCAGTCCACCTAATTCATTACATCTAGCGACAACCTTATCCTCAAAAATTGCCGACTTTCCCTTTGAAGCTTCCACCATCTAACTCAATGGTCCACTTGCGGGCTAATTCTTAAGAATTTCATGTTTTGTTGGGTTGTCATAAGTGTAATGCCCAAGTGTCCTTATGACCATTAGACAATATATGTTTGTGTGGCATGTTTTACAAAAAAAATACTTGAATGAAAATAAAGAGCCAGAGTAGCACGGCTCAATCACTTTCAAGTCTCAGTGTGACATCTAGAATCTAGTTTTTTGGTTTTAGATGTTTAATATGTGGTGTTGTTTACTTTGTTCTCGTGTATGATTTTTCAGGACTCTTTCACCCGTTGCTTCAAATCAAATCCTCCGGAGCCTTGGAACTGGAATCTTTATCTATTTCCTCTGTGGTGTTGTGGTGTTATCGCTAGATACTTTGTTATATTTCCATTAAGGTTTGATTCCTCGCCAACAAATGCCACAATATGGTGCTTTGTACTGCACTCAAGTTTAAGGATGAATGAGCAAGATTACACAAAATAGGGAATATCTAGCACTGTATTTCTTGTCTGCATCATTTAGCTTCGTTCATAACTCTCAAGAATGACCAGACATTGTGATGTTAATTTATCACAATGAAAATACCATGTGATGTTTTAGTCTGATATTTTTTTTTTTTTACTAAAGTCTCATATGTCAAAAGGGGGAAAACCAAATTGAGATAGAAAGGAGGAGGTGAGGGAGGGGTTCACGGTCTTAGGGAATCTAGAAAATAAGGAAATTATAGGTCTATTAGGTAGATTTTTTTTATTGATCAATTTCTGTGTAGCTCTTCTTCTCTAACATTTTTATTTTCCTACTTTCTAACTCCAGGGTCCTGGTATTGACGATTGGGTGGGTCATATTTCTCTTACTCTACATTCCTGTTCATTTCTTTTTGAAAGGACAAGATAAGCTGAGGAAGAAACTGGAGGTACATTTGGTTATATACAGCTTAGTAGTAGTTCTCTGTACAAATTGAGTATATCTTTTTTGGTTTCTCTATATCTTGACCCTTGAGGTGTAGCTGGCCATGTCATTCAGTGTCTCAATCATTCAAAAGAATATGTTTAGTTTCTCTTTACATATATTTTTATACAATCCATTTGTGAACAATGAATAGTAGATGTGCTCTATTGTTATATTGACTTGAGAATTACTTGAAAATTAGACTTTTCTTATTTTATCTGATCAAATGCCAACTCTTTTTGCTCATTACAAGATGTGCTTTGATGATGTTTGTTCTTTTTACCCTGTTCAGCGATCTCTTGTGGAACTGCTTTGCAGTTTCTTTGTTGCATCATGGACTGGAGTTATCAAGTATCATGGCCCACGACCAAGTATGCGATCCAAGCAGGTGATATTTCATCATTTCTCACCTCATCCTCATCAATATCATTCAACCAAGTAGCTCACTTACAGTGTCATTCTAAAATGCTTTCTGAAACTTTCTCCTGCCACTCTTTTTCCCTTTAACAGGTTTTTGTGGCAAACCATACATCCATGATTGATTTCATTGTTTTGGAACAAATGACTGCATTTGCTGTCATAATGCAGAAGCATCCTGGTTGGGTTGGTAAGTTTACAAATCATTATACTCTCATATATTTACAGAATACTCTTTAGTTTTCAAATAGTACTGCTATTGACTTGTGTGCATTATTATGATGACTCATTTGTGTTGATAACGGATTTTTGACTTGATGATAATTGTTTTTGGCTGGCACTTTATCTGGCTCTAATATAGCTGTTAGAAGCATATTAGCCACACTCCCACCCCAAATCTTTTTGCGATTAAAGTTTTGTTGCTGCTATTGCTCCTGTGTTCATCTCTAATCATTCAAAAGTGGTATCAAAACATCTTATGTTGAAGTAATAGGGTATTTTATCTGTTTTTCGGGTATGGTGCAGGATTGCTGCAGACTACTATCTTAGAGAGTTTGGGATGCATTTGGTTCAATCGTTCAGAGGAAAAGGACCGAGTAATCGTGGCAAGGAAGTATGTAAATGCAAACGGGTGATTGATAATATACTTTAAGTCACTTCCTATTTTTATTCCTCATCATTTGTTTTAGGTTAAGGGAACATGTGCATGGAGCTGACAATAATCCTCTTCTTATTTTTCCGGAAGGGACTTGTGTCAACAATGAGTATATTGTCATGTTTAAGAAGGTAGGAATTAATACTTTATATTTCAGATTGCATTGGTATTTGTTTTCAATTAGGATAACAACAATAGCCCAGAACCTTAAGGGATCTTGCAAAAGGCGTCTAACAGCCTTATCCTATTTTAACAAGACATAGAAGCTGTTTCAGGATGAATAGTACGGAAATTGCTTTTAATTAGTTCAACGTCATAATTAAAAGAAGCTCAGTTTGTTTCATTAGTCATTTTGTATTTTCACCTACTCCATAATCCAGATACAAAACTTAGTGTGTTTGGCACCATTGGAAACAATGAAAGAAAAACAATGTTGTATCCGTTGGATTACCTAATTGTTCTTCCGCTCCAGCACATCATTTTCAAATCCCATGTCTCTCAAAAAGTGAAATGGATGCATGAAAATTCAATATCACTCAGTAGCGCTCTAATATGCATACTAACATCTTTCTTCCTTTAAGGATTTTGTGGTCAACAAATTTATTTCTCTTCCTCATTTCAGGGTGTATTTGAGCTTGGTTGCACTGTTTGCCCGGTAGCGATCAAGTACAATAAAATATTTGTCGATGCCTTTTGGAATAGTAGGAAGTAAGAATCTTTAAATGCTGCCAGAGTTTCCATTGTTTTTGTATTGTGCCTTTCCATTTTTATTCTTTGATGAACTGTGGACTTTCTTAGCATTTTTTTACTGAGTTACTTTGACTCTCGAACACGGTTACTGTGCAAAATTTTCAATTTTTTGGTCAGAGTGGAAGTATCGAAGTGTCGTGTCGTGTTGGACACACGACACAGCACCTTTGTAAATTGTCTAGGTAACATTGTTGTTTTATAGGTAGGGTGTTTTCGAACACTAGCTGACGTGGGTTCAAAGACTGTTGGCCTCAAAACTGTTATTGTCACTCCCACTTCACACCCAAACTGTTCTATGTTGAATTATCCTTTGCTAGTTCTTATTGGTCAGTTTGGTGTATTGATCAGTATTTTTGTTTCCACAAACCCTTTACAGTTGAAATGATTTTTGCGACTGAATTCTGGTTGGGCTTTATAATCTCAGGCAATCATTTACAATGCATCTGCTTCAGCTTATGACTTCTTGGGCCGTGGTTTGTGATGTTTGGTATCTAGAACCTCAGACCTTGAGACCGGGAGAGACATCCATTGAATTTGCCGAGAGGTGACTTGATTATTCTGTTCTTAGCAATGTATAACGTGTACTCGAATCTACAAAATTATAGTATGTTTGACCTATCTATATCCTACTAATGTGAACACTTGAAAATGCAGGGTAAGAAACATGATTGCTCATAGAGCCGGCCTCAAAATGGTTCCTTGGGATGGTTACCTGAAGTATTCTCGGCCCAGCCCTAGGCTTACTCAGAGCAAGTATGTTTACATTATCTAATACGTAGTAGTTCCTTTGTCTCATATTCTCATTATACGGAGTATAATTTACTTTATCTTTGGATATAATTTTTTATAAGCACATTAGCACATGCAAGAGAGATATATATAATCCAACGTCCATTTTTCTCCATATGGAACATGCCTAAAAAGGAAATGTAAATTGTTTGATGCACGGACCAAAATTAAATACTTAAGGCAGTAAACTATCTATCTATCTATCTATCTATGATGAGAAAAAGGGAGTATGTTAGTAAGTTATAACAAAGATAGTGTTGTGTACTTTGGGGTTACAGTAGCCTTTTTCCAGTGCCGCATGACTGCATCTTTGGCTCTTTGCCTCAACAATTACTCTCAGTAGAACAGTTTTACACTACTATTGTGTTGCGAAAAGGGTTGAAGCTTAGGTTTAAAAAAATCCAAAAAGGCATGCTAAAGGCCAAAAGACATGCTGAGTGCTTTATATACCTGAACTAGGCACTACGTTCAATCGTTCAGACAATCATACTCATATCAGATAGTAATATTTTGTACGGATTACTACGCAATATGGTGTAGAGAGTACTCTTTATTTCATTAGTACTTAATTTTGGAGTTGTCACAGGCAAAAGAGCTTTGCTGAATCTATATTGGGGAGATATCAAGACCGATAGAGTTGCTCTATGCTGTATCCGGTTAGCATTTCGTCTTCAGCGACTACCCTTTGTAATTAGCAATCATTGAATAAAGGGTATCGTTGATTATCCCAGCTCATATATGATTGAATTTCTGTTCAAATGTGAATTTACATCCACCATTTTCCCTCTGCGCCTACAATGCTGAAATTATAAGTTTGTGAAGGATGTTTTGAATTAACTTCACATAGTATATTTTGCTTTTCGTGTTAATAGAACATATGTTTTCATTCCTTGCCTCGGTGAACGATTGTATAGGCTACTATGATACTGCGCGCACTCTACTGTCGCACCCTTGTTACGTTACCCTTGTTATAAATTTTTGTTTAAGACGGCATGAAATGAATAGGACAAAAGCAGAACCCACGACTGGTGTGTAGTGAAGTGGTTAGAAAGCTGATATGGATACGAGGTATTTTAGGTCTTAAGCCCTCTTATTTTGTTTTGATTGTATTGTGCTTCTTTGGTAGAAGTTCCAAAATATGATCATTGTAGGGTTGTCTGTGTGTCTTTTAGGAAAGGGGAGTGCATGCGCTGCTGCTGCTGCTGCTGCTGCTGTTGTTGTTGTTTGTGTTTTGTCCTTTGTTGATGGCAGACGAATCTCCACGCTCAAGTCACATGGAATTCCTATACATTTCTGCATAACATTCATTTCATGTGTCCTTTTTTCTCTTCTATCATCAACCCACCCACGCGCACACACACTGACAAAATGACAAATGGCAATAACAAGTCACGAGCTTTGTCCAGCTGCTTAGCGGCTTGCTTGACTAGTTTTAACATCAATTTGGTAAAACATACTGAGTATATTCCCTCCGATATTATCTACATTTGTTTAATACGAGTACAATACTCCTATGAAATACTCCGTAATATTCTCCCCGTTCTATTAGTATACTTTTGCGTTTTGGACATTATTTATCAGTGAGGAGCATCCTCAATATAACTTACGGAGTATAATATAAAAGATACTTTACTTTAAATCATACGGAGTATTAGTCATGTAAGATCTTGTTTAGATTGTCTAATCGAGTTCATTATGAATATTAAATTTTTATAACTTTTGGTAATGTGTAACTAAAGATATAGAAAAAATGAACACCAATATTTGTGTATAAACTATGAGAGTAAATTAGAAATTATTTCCTTCAAAGATGTGTATTAAAATTTACTCCCTTATGAATTTTTTTTTAATATTTTACACCCAAAAATATGCAAAGCTTCAAAATTTACTTGCAGATCAATGAGTTTATAATTTTACTGACCGAAATATCCTTCATTAATAGTACACCCCCTCCCCCAGCCCACCTCATTCTCATTTTGACTTTCTCAACTCTTTCAGTCCTAATTCCAGGGAAACCCTAAATTCCCAAATTGCAAAACACCAAATCCAAAACTCGAGCATCCATTCATCAATCAATTGTGGAGATTTTTTTCACAAGTCTGCAGACTAAATGAGAGCATAAGAGAAGGGGGAAAGAAGGGAAGGAAGAAGAAAGAGACACTTTCGGTATAAAAAATAGGAAACAAGCAAAATAATTCAAACTCACCGGATTAATTCGTCGGAGTAGTAATTTGCAAGTAAATTTTGAAGTTTTGCATCTTTTTAGGTGTAAAATATAAAAAAAAAAATCATAAGGTAGTAAATTTTAATAAACGCATTTTTTAAGAGAGTAATTTCTAATTTACTGAAGCTTAACATATACTCCAATAGAACTGAGTATTGCGTACTATATAGAATCCAATGACATTTAGGGTGTATATGAATAAATATTCCAATACTTTTACTCGTATTATTGTTTTGATTTTTTAAGATGTCCCTTTAACTATCCATTAAGATTCCTGTGACAAGATTTTGATTGAGTTAACGGTAGGTCTTACTTGCAAGTTGCAACGGACATATCCATTTTAATGTTAAAACGAATCAAATATATTTAACTAGGGAGAAAATATCATAAATATTTAACCTATTATAACTTTAAGACAAATATAATCATCTTAAACAACAATTTTACAATTTTTAAACAGAGGAGTATCACGATTCATGAGATATACAGTACTTTATTATACTCCGTACTCCAATAGTAGTGGTCCTTAGGTTAGGCAGCCTTCCCGGGGTCTCTAAAATTAATAAGGGAGCTCCCAACTTTCAAATATTCTACGCTCCCTCCTCCTACTGAATACGAGCATTTCATTTCATATACTCCCAATGCATTTCCGTAGGCAGGTTATTGTTATTCTGTGTCTGACGCTTTTAGATTCTTCCTACTGTAGTTTTTTAATAAAGAAAGGGGGTTTTCAGCCTCCAAGGAAGAGAGATTATTCAAATGTCTATCTGGATTTTGGATGAGGATCTAATGATCTATACTCTCTCCGTTCTAGTGAGATATATTCTTGATACAAACCAAAATATTAAGAAGGGTAGTCTCGTCATTTTGTCTTCTATTTCTTATTTCCCAAGGCATGTAGCCTATATAAGGGCATTAGATAAGTTATTAGATTATCATGAATGAAAATATTGTCTTCTTTGTCTTAAACTCTCCTTGATTCTCCATTAAAGCTTTAAACCAAGTTCCCTTTTCTTTGTTTGGGTGCTGCATTTATAGCTATTAAGAGTCTATCAATCATTGAGATTGAACAGTTCTACTATCCTTATAATTCATATTGTATCATTTGGTATCAGAGCCAAATTTCTTTTCGACCTGTGTGAGCACCCTCGCAATCATTGAAAAAAAAAAAAAAAAAACTCATTTCTAACCACGCACCAAACCATTGCTTCATATCCCCAAGAATCCACAAATTTCCTCCTCATCCATATTCAAAAAAAAATCTACAAATTTCCGATCAGCAATTATGGTGCTTTCCGACATTGCAAATCTCAAGGTTGAAGTTCACAAATTGGCAGTAGCTGTTGAAAGCCTTGCTATAAGAAGATACGTCCAAGGTGAAATTGACATTGATAAGTTGCCATGGTTCACCCAACAATATGTTCCAGGTGACTCGATTAAATTATGTGCTAGAACTGTTGTTGCTCATGCTAAACCTAATGAAACTATGGGTTTTCCAAGTAATTTGAAGGATAACGAAATGTCAAAGGGTGCAAACCAAATGTTTGATGAAATTTCCCAACCAGTTTCTTCTAATCCGATGGATGGGAAGATGATATGTGATGCGCACCAAGTGTTTGAAGAATTACCAATACCGGCCTTTATATTAGAAATGGCTCAACCATTAAAACTTACCCAACAACGTGAGGACATAGCTTCCGTGCACCAAGTGTTTGATACAATGTCTGAACAAAGTGTAGAAGCTAAGGAAGAACAAATGATATCTAATGTTGGAGCCAATAGCCATGAGTATTGCAGGCGTCAAACTGAAGATAATACTACAGAATATGACCTAGTAGCAGACGCCCACAACATGTTTAATGAAGTACCTCTGCCAAACTCCCATCCATACATATCTCAACCTATACAGTTTATGAGAAGACGATGTGCACCCGCTCCTCAATCTATTAGTATTGTGCTTCCCATGGCTGATTTATTCTTTGGTGAAAAGCTAATCAACCGTAAGGTCAGGTATCATGACAATTTAGCCTCAAACCATTTAGATTTTGAGCTAAACTCCAAGTCCTTGGCTAGGCTAAATAAAATTGACTTCAGAAAGGTACTCAATGTTTGGCATGCCAACTTGAAGCAACTCAGGTTCTTGGACTTTAAGTATAAAACCAATGTCTTAAAAATTGTGTTCAAATGTTCACAACGATACTTATTTATGAGTGAAGGAATTCTGTTTGTAGTGACGAAATATGGATGGAAATCTCATATTAGCTATAAAGAGGCACATAGTTGGGGTAAATTATGCACCACATTGACCCCTTGGGGTAGATTAGATAATATTATTGAGCTTCATTCACTCCAACGTGATTCCATTCTTTCTTTTAATGGGCCAATTATACATGATGTGGTGATAAGCTATATACTTGGTTGCATTGGTTATGTGCATAAGCTCAAACTCCACTACTTTAGGATCGTCATTTGGAGGATTATGATGACGGATGTGTGTTGTGTCGTGAGCATGGGAAGGTCAAATCTTCCTTCTAGCTTCACCCTTGAGGACAAGGTTGATTTTAGGAGTAAGGAAGATATTACAGAAAGATGTACTTGGGAATTATTCAACCCTCAAGTAATATGGTGTGATTACAAAGCTAGTTGGTCAAATGAGAGTATTGTGTTTCTTACCAACATTTTCTATCGAGATGATTTAGCATTTCATGAGGCTTATATGTCAATGAAGGTACTAGTCCTACTAGATGATTGGTTCATCAATAAATCCATGTTACTTCCTTGTAGCTTCCATCTAATCCTTGAGGAGGTAGAAATTGATCGTCAACTGTCATTTGTGAATCATGTTACAATTGTAGTATCTGGTAATATTTGTCTCTTTAGGGTGGTAAGGTTAGAGACCCTTGATGCACCCATGGTAACTCAGTTTGTTATTGTTGCATCACTTCTTATTTTGCATCTCATGTATGCTAGCTTAACAAAGTGTTTCAAGAAACAAATTGGCTATCCTTTTGTCCTCATGAGTATTGATTATGGTATTAGAATGAGCACGCTGATGTCGTTTTGGAGACTCACCCTTGAGGATATGGTTGGTTTTAGGAGTGAGGAAGACAATGCATGTTCCATATATACATGGGAATTCTTACTCAATCTTACCGTCCCTTGGTATAATGGTTCTTTCAGTAAGATATATAAGAATTTGATGTTCCATACCCATGTCCTTGATCTAAGGAAGGGAAGTCTCAAAGTAAGACATGAATGTACTTGGGAATGTCAAGAAATGAAGGCTGAGACGGAATTATTTAATCTTGAGCTAGTTGATGAAAAATGGACCTTATTTTGTCTCAAGGGGAATAATGGTGTGAAAATTGATTGGAAGCACAAATATCAAATGTTAAAAATGTTGAAAATTGTTGCAAGACCTGAGAAAAATTTTGTTGGCATGGTAAAAGTCAAAGTCAAATACTTAAGCTCATATTGGTTGAAGGATGCTTATTCACTGACTGCCCTTGATCGTATGTGCCATGCTTTTGGTATAATACTATTCAGTAACACCACTAGCGAAACCTTAGTTTCGGAGCATCAGATTGCATTGGTGTCTTGCAGGCATGTTCCCTTCTATGGAGGAACTACTATATTTGTGGAACGAGTTGTGTTTGACCCCGGTGGAGATTGGTATTTATTGATCCTCACCACATCTTGTGCCTCCCTACTAACTCAGAGATTATTCGGTTCTGACTTTAAAAGTCAGAGTGCCACTATCTTGATTTTTGATCCTGGCGGTTTTACAAGTTGGTTGGAGATGATGAACAGACCAAAAGTATACAAGTCCGACTGCAACTATGAAGACTATGAGATATATGTGTTCGATCCAGGAGGACTATTGATAAAACGGGTAATGAATGCTACCATGACAAACCCAAAGTGTGGAGTCTACTGTGCTGTTTCCTGGTTCGATTTACTTGTTTTTGATCCTTGAGGACAAGGATCGTTTCAAGAGGCGGGTATTGATACAAACCAAAATATTAAGAAGGGTAGTCTCGTCATTTTGTCTTCTATTTCTTATTTCCCAAGGCATGTAGCCTATATAAGGGCATTAGATAAGTTATTAGATTATCATGAATGAAAATATTGTCTTCTTTGTCTTAAACTCTCCTTGATTCTCCATTAAAGCTTTAAACCAAGTTCCCTTTTCTTTGTTTGGGTGCTGCATTTATAGCTATTAAGAGCCTATCAATCATTGAGATTGAACAGTTCTACTATCCTTCTAATTCATATTGTATCAATTCTCATCCATCCCTTCAATTCTACCTTTTTCTTCTTATTTTTGTATGGATTTAGGTATAATTTTAGGGTGGAAATTACCTATCAATTGCACCAATTTTAATGCATGGGTCGATTAACGAGATGATAGTCTACTCTTTTTAGTAAGTATAAGTAATTGTGTGGACATAAGAAGAAATGTCTACTAATGAATAGAACAAATCAAAAATAGGTATATACTTGGTACAACTTATTTGAACAAAGGAAGTAGTATTATTTTAAACTTTATACATTATCCATTTATTCCTCAAGCTTACCGAAACTTTACTTTGTACGACTTCTAAAGAAAATAAAAATTGTGCACATGTCAATATATAATTTATACGGAGTAGGAAAGATATGCATTGAATGTTGTGTCCAACATTGTACCCCAGTCTTAACATAATTCTTTGAGTTTAAAGACTCGTTTTAAGAAAATATTTTGTTCAAAACAAAAATATTCGTCTAAAATTACCAATAATCTTAGGAACTTTAAATTCCAAGCGGTTGAATGAGAAAAGTAGGGAAAATAGGATTATACACTTGTTGTACAATACCAAACTTGTTGAACTTTTGTATATACTTACCGAGTTTATACAAGTTTCTACGCTGAGTTGTAAGTTTTTGAGTTTAAACATTTACGTGATTTATGTCGACAACTTTACACTAGAACACAGAAAATTTATTACTATCAAAACTCGAAAACTTTATGATAAAGTTTAAAATCTTAAAACCAGTTATACAAATAGTTGTCGTATAATCTACCCATTGGAAAAGTAGGGGAGGAATAAAATAGAAGACGCATGAACGCAAGACTTTGAATTGCCTAACATTTCAGCACCGGATGATGATTGATGATTACTTTTGGCATCATCTTAATTTCAGAGTTAGCTTCCCATTCCTTTTTTTCTTCTCACGCCCAAAAGTCAATTCGATCGCGCATTAACGCGTAAGTGCCAAAGTGGCAATGCAATCAGACTTTTCTACACTTACAAATTAAATCTAATCCTCTTAAAGATATTAGTCGACGATACACTCGAAGATGAATGAAAGAAATTGAGAAGACAATATCAAATGAAAATGGATAGCTATATACTCAACTGTTTACGCGATAATCTACATAAAATTACTTTGCTAAATCTATATACTATGTTAGTAAATGTTGATAAACTTTGAAAAATGTAGATAAATTAAGATAAACTTTTAATGAACCATGTACTGTTGATATATATGTGATACTGGATAGAAAAATTATTGATTTAATTTCCAATTCCGTTTTCATAGTTTATTGTCGCCCTAGAAATATATGGGTACTATTATTTTAATTATTACTTTATTTTAAGTTGTTATTAAACATTAATATTGGTTAATCTTCAATCAACTAATCAAGCATAACAAATTATAAACTACTAACACAAACAATGTTGAAAAATAGTATTATATCACCAGTTGTATTTACAACAATCTCAAAGTTGTTAAACTTTTGTGTATACTTATTGAGTAGCTTTTACCTGTTTTCGAGATGAATTGTAAGTTTTGGAGCTTAAATATTAATGTGATTTAGCTCGACAATTTTACACTAAAGCTCAAAAGCTTTGTGATAACACTTAAAATCATAAAACCAGTTGTACATAGCTCTATGTACAACTGGTTGTATAATTTACTCATTGAACAATGTTTAGGGCGAATTACAAGACAATGGTCAAGCCAACCGATAAGAGAAGTAGAGATAACACAAGACATATCAGATAATAAGGAAAAGAGAAAGAGAAATGAAACGTAGGGAAACCATCACCATAAACTTCAATCATAATCTAATAAGCAACTAATAATGGAAAATAATAAAACAAACTTAACACAGACAAATGTGAAACATGAAAATAAGAAATAAGCCCAAGAAAAAGCAAGAGCAGCAAACTCAACAATGTAGACGAGAGGAAAGAAAGGAGAAGTTAGCACAAGGTCGAACAATAAAATATGATACATCCCACTATTTGTATAATTTCACGTACAAAAGCTGAGAAAGTAAAAAATATTCCCTCCGTTCAAATTTATCTTTCCCTTATTCCCTCGTGGGACATTCAATTCCAAGCTTCTCATTTTCGTTTTAGTCATTGTTTTAATATTAAACAAATACTTTAAACCTTATATATCTACATAGATGTCACTATCTACCCTACTGTAGACACCCGCATTTTGCCTGCTAGTGTCTATAGCAGCTTCCAACAAAACACCCGATGATGATCAGACGTAAACATGACCTAATACGCTCAATTTTGAACTCGGAATCAATAGTATTTCGCGCGAGCTTTTAGCGGAGTAAAAATCTCACCAAACCGACCTCAAATTCAGGCCTAGTTGGTCGTTTCCAATCAAATAAGACTAATTTGGGTCAAAACCGACATCGGAAATAAAACCATCTTTTAGCGACCGGGTCAAACCCCGGTCAAAGCTGTTTCCGAGACACAAATCAGCCACGCAAAACCTCAAGAGTCCAACTCAAAGTCAAAAACTCAAAATATCTCGCTCTAGCTGACCCACTCGATCGAGTGTCAGCCCACTCGGTCGAGTGGGCCTCCAAAAGGCCCATTGTCTCCTTTCACCTGGGCCACTCGATCGAGTCCATCAGGGCACTCGATCGAGTAACCCTAGGTCGAGGGGCTGGATTTTTCTATAAATACACCCCCTTTACAACCTTCTTTCAAGACAATTCACGACCTAAAAATTTCAGCAATCTTAGGCAAACTATACACACATACAATCCCGATCTTTCCTCTAGAAATTCTTTAGAAATCCCGAGAAAATCGATCCCAAAAACAAACACCTTAACCCTTCCTATATCCTCGATACTCCCGCGCTAACGCCGATCACGAGTCCATAACCGAGGCCGAAATTAGCATGTAGGTTGAGGGTGTTATAAAATCCCGCTTTCTCTCTTTTCCTTCTTCTCCCTCTCGTCTTTCTCGTTCTCTTTTCCTTTTTTCCGTTTTTTTCGTTATCATCGTAATTAGATAATAAACGTCGCATACAACTACATAAAATTCAAAGCAATTTCATATCGAGTATATCTAAAGATAAATCCCGTTCTAAGATCCTCCTAATCCCTTTACGAGTCGTAGCAGAGGTGACACCCTTTCGAGGAGCGCCACCCTAAACACTCAAGGGCCCAGTGCGATCGCGGATATTTATCGTTAGGTGTACTAGATCCCGTTTTTAAGGTTAGAACGAAACCTGTTGATGCAAATCGAACATCACATAATCCGCAAGGATTAATTACGATGTCGTGACGCGGAGAGAATCGACTTTCGCTCTAATCAAACAAATAAAACTGTATACACCCGCATTTTGACTGTCAGGTGTCTATGGTAGTTTCCAAAAAACACCCAATGATGATCGGACGCTAATGTGTTTTTACGCGCTCGGATATGGGCTCAAAACCATTAGTTGCTGGCTAATGCACTTACGGAGTACAAATCTCACAAAAATGACCTCAAATTCAGGCCCAGTGGATCGTTTCCAATCAAACAAGACTAATTTGGGTCAAAACCGACACCGGAAATAAAGCCGTTTTAGCGATTGGGTCAACCCCGGTCAAAGTCGTTTCCGAGACATACAATAACAGCCATTCAAAACATCAAAAGTCCAATTCAAACACAAAACCCAACAAACATCCAAAGCCACGGTCCAAGAAGCTGACCCGCGCAACCCAGCTGGGCCACTCGATCGAGTGCCCAACCCACTCGATCGAGTGGGCCTTATTCAGGCCCGACTGCAGGCACAACGGGCCACTCGACCGAGTCAGCTGGTTACTCGGTCGAGTAACCCTAGCCGGGTGACCTAGACTTTGCCTATATAAACACCCAATGCAACACACAATTGAACATCTTTTTACAACTTTGGACAACCCTAATCGAACTCTCAACACATCAAATTCAACCTTAATCAACATCAAACTCAAACCCTAATCGATACTACTTTCAAACCCTAAACCTAGCTTTAGGAATTCAAAACCCTAAACACCACAACTTAGCCTACATACTCGATACTCCCGTGTTAAAGCCACAACTACGAGTCCTATCCGAGACAAGAACATGTAGGTTGGGTGCAAAAACCCATCTTCTTCCTTATCCTCTTTCTCTCTCTCTCTCTCTCTCTCTCTCTCTCTCTCTCTCTCTCTCTCTCTCTCTCGTCTTCCCTCCTCTCTCTTCGTTTTTTTTGTTTTATTTCATTATCGCATCATAATATCGATAATACCGTTAGTATTAAAACATTAAAATACTTGTCAATTTGTGTCGAGTATGAGGGATGTCGGAATAAGGAAACCCGAATATACAAGTGTACCGCACACAGCGTTGCCGGTCGCTTATTCCGACACCCCAATTACTTGATTATTGAGACAAGTCAACTTAAATAATAATTCATTATTTTTTGTTTTCGTCATCATTAATCGCACATTCATCAATTTTAAAACCAATTTTTAAAACAAGTTTTTTCAATAAGGGTCGAAACCCATTGACGTGGATCCGACATCTCACAATCCCTAGGGATTTATTTCAATGTCGGAGAAGCCGAGGGAATCAAGTCCTTCAATTCAAGCATAACGTCAATCTCTTAGATTCGATACTAATTCTATAATTAGACGTCGAATCTAACGATCTAGTCAAATAATTAACTAACGCGATTTTCGTTGATGCCAAAATAATTGTCATACAATTCGTTAGAATTACGACATTATTAAACGCGGAGGAAATCCATTCATATCGTGATAGTTAATTCAAAACGACTTAAAACGATTTTCTTTTTTTTATCTCGCTCTAATTATTTCATATCGATTCAATAATCGAATATGGGATACAACGAGTATTCAAATTCGGAATCGAGTATAAATCCCACTATATTTATATTCGGTTCAAAAAAATCAATGATTCATAAAAATCCGAATCGAGCATAAGTCATACAATATTTATGCTCAATTCGGTAAAATCGTCAAGTTATCAAAATCAAAAGCAATTGCGAAATCAATAACAAAATTGCAAGCGAACCCGGTTCGTACAGGTGCCACTCGACCGAGTGCCTTAGGTCACTCGATCGAGTGACATCACAAAAATCGAGCAGAATACTTTTTCCGACCTCCACTTGGTCGAGTCTAGCAATGACTCGATCGAGTGGCAACGAACTCGGCCGAGTTGGTCAGTAACTCGGTCGAGTAGGGTCACGAAATCCGGGACAGAACCCTTTTCAGAGGTCCACTCGGTCGAGTCCCTCAATGACTCGGGCGAGTGGCCCCTTTATCGCGTCAAACCGCGAGTCGTACAAGTTATTCAAGTCTCGTTCATATCTTTTCATGACTTAAGTCAACACGTGTCTAATTATCAATCACGTGAAAACTTCATTTTTTAAACCATATATCATCTCATTTGCATCATTCAATATTTGCACAAGCCGTTAATACCGTTATATCGTTACTAACAGTTTGTTGTTTCTTTTGTCAATTTTGGTTGTTTATTTTATGTATTAAAATGAACCCACATGCTAAAATTCAACTTTGACGTTATAATTAATTGCATTAAATCGACATAGAAACCCTTTCAATTTCATTCACATGCTTAGGGAAAACAATCCTTGCATAAGCATTTTTCACCGAATTTCTAACGCGCGTATTAGAAAGTCATTTGAGATCTTAGTAGAGGCCGCTAGTGGGGCGGGGTTGGGTGTCCTTTGTGGGCTTCCCAACACGTACCCTCACCCCTTACTAAGAACCATGGTTTCCGGATATCCGAATCCATTGGCATACGAGAGTCATTCAATACACGGTATCCGATAATGTCGGTATCGGTATCAAATGCAAAGGGACGAGCCCAATAAACTCTGACATCGTAAATGGGCCGTATTGTGTATACGGCTCACTATGACATAGAGTGGGCTCGAACGGGTCCGAACTCCCACAAATATCGGTAGCGACTCCACTTTGATTTAAATTTCAATTCGATCCATTCTCATATGGAGATTCATTCGCCTACCCAAACCCGCGCGTGGCTGCTTCGGGGTGG
This sequence comes from Agrostemma githago, assembly GCA_958450325.1. Lineage (NCBI taxonomy): Eukaryota > Viridiplantae > Streptophyta > Magnoliopsida > Caryophyllales > Caryophyllaceae > Agrostemma > Agrostemma githago. The sequence continues at coordinate 28,817,696 of OY288255.1, read as the reverse complement.
ACCTATGTCATGTCCACAAAAACGTTATTCTAAAGATGCGATACCGACTCCGTAGTCGAATATCAAGTCTAAAATAATTAATCAATAAGCGGTTACAGCTCCCCAGGCGAGTCGCACGAAGAGTACGCGAGTCACGCGAGAGACACGCGGGTCGCCCGGCTGCCTGAAAGTTACTACGCGTTCCGTCTAAAGTAATTAATCAATAAACCGTACTAGCACGAACCCATTGACGCCGAAATAATTGTCACATGGTCCGAAAGGATTAATTACGACATTATAACGCGGAGGGAATTATTTCATTCTAATTCAATTTAAAACGATTTATAGCGTCTTTTCTAAATCCCCGATAATCGATCTCGTAATAATAGCATATATGTTACGAGCATCAAAAGCTAAGTCGAGTATAAATCAAATTATATTTCTACGCGATTTAGTAAAATTATCGATTTAAAACTAAAGCAAATTCGAGACCGATTTTTCCCGAAACGAATTGCTGTTCGCACAGGAGGAACTCGATCGAGTGCCTCAGCCCACTCGATCGAGTGGCACCCTAAATCACGAGGCAGGAGGTTTTCTCGAGGACCACTCGATCGAGTCCCTTCCATGACTCGATCGAGTGGCCTCCGTCACGCCAAAACCGTGAGCTTCCCACATATTTCGAGCCTTGATAAAACTATTTTTTACGACTTCGGTCATCACGTGTCAAGTCCATCACGTGATTCACTCCTTTTCAAAACCATATACTATACAATTCGCTAATCATATAGTCTACTTATAGTTATTTTATCGCTTATTATATTTATTTCGTTTTGTTTGTCGTATTGTATTTTCGGGTTGTATTCCGCCCGCGCATTTGTAATCTTTTGTTTTAAGTTTTAATTCGTTGTTTGTTTTATTGTACTAAAACGAACCTCGCATGCTAAAATAACTTTGACGTTAGTTTAGATGCATTAAATTGACGTAACAACTTATTCAATTTCTATATCTTGTAAAAAACTGTTTGAATAACATTCCACCGTCAAACTAACGCGCGTACACGAAAAACGGACGATATCTAAGTAGAGGCCGCTAAGTGCGGGCGGGGTTGGGTGTCCTTTGTGGGCTTCCCAACACGTACCTTCACCCCTTACTCAGAACCATGGTTTCCGGATGTCCGAACCCGTTGGCACACGAGAGTCATTCAATACACGATTCCCGATAACTCGGCGTCGGTATCGCAATGCAAAGGGACGAACCCCTAAACTCTAGCATTGAAAGCGGGTCGTGCTTTGTGCACGATCCGCCTAAATGTAGAGTGGGTTCGAACGGGTCCGAATTCCCACAAAATTCGGTGGCGACTCCTAATTAGATTTAAATTTCAACCCGAGAACCATCTCACATGATATTCATTCGCCTCCCCAAACCCGCGTTTGACCGCGTCGGAGTGGACCTATATCATGTCCACAATTTGGTGACTCCGCTGGGGATACCTGATGTACCACTTGTCATCAAGGTTCCTAGGGTGAGACTCGAAAAGAAATCGTCCGAATATTAATGTACGCGTTTTAGTTCGATGGTTCATGCATAACCCAAATCTTTCCCGGGCCGGTTACTTGTGACCGACGTCCCACTATACCGCGGTGCATTCCTAAATAGGTGCGCTAAAAACTTCTATGGCCGAACTCGTATGGGTTTCACGACATGTTCTAAGACCAATTCGGCTTAAGAAGTCCGTCCTGATTTACGAGAAAACCGTCGTTGTTGGTATAGACCCGATTTCGACCGACCGAGACTTAGTTTAAAGCATACATAGCGTCGTTATAATGCTTGCGTGACTACGTGCTACTTGGTTTACATGTCATCTTTTTTTTTTCAAAAACTGTTATTTCGAAGAAATGCATCTTTTCAAAATTATTCAATTTTCAAAACCCGGGATGTTACCGTAATTAGGATTTACGATTTGACTCAAAATAGCCTATTTCTAGCCGGTATACTGCCCATTTTAAAATTCAAACCTTCAAAAGAAAAACTGGCCCCGACGGCATTTTTTGCCACTTTCAAAAGTCGAGACCGTCCTCCGATTTTTCTCGGAATTCAAACCTTTTCAAAAAAAAAAACCTTCCTTATCTTAGGACTCACCGCATTTAGTAGTGTCGGGTCTTTTTCTAAGTTGTCAAAGTCTTTAGCGTCACTCCGTTGATCTTACATCACGGGTTTCCTCCCTATCCCAGTCCGCATTATTTATCAAGGCATGGCCGACCTAAGTAGGGCATACCCCTACAAAGGAAGGCCCGTCTACACATTCGAGTCCAAATTCTGGGTAATATCTCACGTGGACCTTCCTTCGAACAGGACTCGGCCCACATAGCCGAATTCTAAGGAAGGCCCACCATTCACAAGTCACCCGTTTAGGTGTCTTTTCCGAGTCATTTCTTTTTCAGTCTTTTCCTTGCTCGGGATGTAGTGTCTTGATTCTAAGATCTGGGTCAGTTTTTGATTACTCGGTATTCTTACAGACAGGCCACCGGTAACCAGACACAAGCACAAAATGCAAGAAGCCTTGGACAAGTTGACAGACTCGTTGGATGCTATGGTCGTCAAGCAGACTCAGATCGAGGCCCAGTTGACAGCTATAAGGTTTGACCAAATATCTATTGTTACTCGTTTGAGTGCCGTGGAGCAGGGGACCCTTGCCGCTGGGACTGAGACCACTAGGCCCCTAGCTGAACTGGTCAGCGCAGTCCGCAAACTGGAGGAACAGGTCCACTTATCAACAAACAACATTATCCACACGAAAAATGCCCGTGTCTGTTTGCCCTTGAATGATGAACTGCCCGCCAACCTCAACCTTACGGGCCTACTGATGTTTGAGGGGACCGAAGACCCGTTGCTTCACATCCGGACCTTCAAAGAGTTCATGGCCTTTAAGGGAGTGAAATCGGCCATGTTCAAGCACCTGTTTGCCGCTTCTCTCGAGAAGCATCCAAAAGCCTGGTACTACAGGCTAGACTCCAAGAAATTCCCAACTTGGGATGACGTGGCCACGGAGTTTGCTCGGAATTATGCTGATAACACCGAGATCCAGACCACGATGCGCTCCCTAGAAGTTATGGCCCAGGAGCCCAAGGAAGGCTTTACAAAATATCTTCAATGCTGGAGGGCCGAGAGTGTGAAGCTGGTCGACAAGCCCAGTGAAAAATTTTTAGTGGAGGCCTTCGTCAAGAACCTCCTCCCCTCCTACCGGGTCCATCTCCGGTACGCCGTCATACCCAATTTTGCCACTTTAACTGAAATGGGGACAAGGATTGAAGATGCTTTGAGGCTAAAGGGCCTTACTAAGACCTCTAGCAAGGGATATCAAGGGGCTACTTCTTCCACTACCAAGCCCCCATATGTAGCTGCAACTCGCAGCATTTTCGACGCGGTTAATCTACTTGATACCCCGTCCAAAAAGAATACCACACCTCGAGTATTCACTGATATAGGTACAACATATACATATGCCTTACAAAGGCTATCATCAAAGGGCCTGATCCAACCGATAAGCCCGACTCCTAAAGTCCCGGTCGAGCGATGCTCCAAGGCCTACAACGCCCAAGCCTACTGCCAATACCACCGAGGCAATGGGCATGATACCGAAAAATGTTGGAAGCTGAAGCACCTGATCCAGGATCTGATCGAGAGTGGTAAAATCCCATTACCCGGAGACAAGCCGAGTAATAAGGACAATCCCTTTAGCGCCCATGCCATTTTTACCGGAGAAATGATTGACTGTTCACACCTTATTTCTCCATTTATCCCGCAAGTGAAAGAGATCTGGTTTGACGACGAGGACAATGTGTACCTCGCCAAAGGGGAAGTTGTCCCCATTACTCCCGAGGAGATCAGGAAGGCTAAATCCAAGGTCTTAGCCAGTAACCACATTGCTCGTCCCTATCAAGCCACTAGCTCTAGGGACACCCCTACCTCGATAACCGTCATTGAGCCAATCAGGACGGAAATCGCCCTTGAAGAGCCGACCACTGAAAAGGCTCTCGTGAATCAACTAAAGAAGACCCAAGTTGACCTCTTTATATGGAAGCTCCTAGTTAGCTCACAAGAACATTGAGAGGCACTCACTAAGGCCCTCGATCAAGTCAAAGTCGACTCCTCGGCTACTCCTGCTGAAATGGTAGCCACGGTCCTTCCCCACTTAAAGGGCAAAGCTAAGGAGGAAGGCTTGCTGATCACCTTCTCTCAAGCCGATCTGCCACTGTTTGGGGCTACCCACAACCTAGCTCTCTACATTACGGTGATCTGCCGTGGAAAATATCTCCCAATGACCTTAATCGACGACGGGTCTGCGGTCAACATCCTTCCTTTAAGGACCGCCAAAGCCCTCGGCATTACCGAGGCTGACTATATCCCGACTTCTCAGACCATCCAGGCTTTCGATGGAAGCCCGAAGTCGGTAGCTGGGGCTGTAAAACAGACTGTCATAACAGGCCCAGTAGAAAAGGAGCTAGAATTCCAGGTGATCGATCTCACCTCTTCCTTCAACCTGCTCCTAGGGAGGCCATGGATTCACGTTGTCAAGGCGGTATCCTCCACCCTTCACCGGAAAGTTAAGTTGCCCCTACAAGATAATGCCATCACCTTAGAGGCAACCCCTATCACCGTGGTTAGCTGCAACATCACGGGCTGGTCGGACCTTTGGGGTTTCGATTTCATAGGGATGATCGAAGAGGAGTATCTTTTCCGACCCTACTTTACAACTAGCATCGACACGATGCTACAAAACCTGGGCTACTTTCCGGGGGCTACCTTCCGACCCAATCTTCCAGCTGGGAAGATTATCGAGGTCCTTAAAGATGAAGACCACATTTTGGCCTCGGTTACGCTGCAACTCCGGGCAACGTCGTCCGGACAGGTATTGAAAAGATCTGCAACATAAATAAGGGTATCCACTTGAGCCCTTATAGCCCACGGTTGACGGACTACTTTGTCACGCCAGTATTTCGGGCCGTCCAGGTTGGTTTGTACCAACCCAATGCTGTGCACCCTGGGACCCAATTGGCCCAAGACTGCAACTACATTCCGGATGATATCTTTGCCCTCATTCACTCTAAAGATGCCAACAATGCAGAGCCCGCGCTAGGGCTACTTTTTGGGGAAGAAACCATAACCCCGACTCCGAAGGAAGACCTGGTCAACCTTATTCTTCGCAACAATAGGTTTGACCCGACCAAGCTAATCTCGGATGTTGGCTCCGAGACGGGGAACATGGCCTGGAGAAAGACTGTCAAGTGGACTGACTGTCAACGAAGGACTTACAAGATGATCACTGGAGAAGGAGACATGCCTGAGTCTGAGTCTGAGTCCGAGTCGGAGTCTGAGTCAGAGTCTGAGGATGAGTCTAGAGAGTCCGGTGCTAGAGTCACTTCTGTAACCACCCCCTCCCTTTAATTACTCCTACTACCAGTGCTTTGGGGTCTGTCCCGAGCACCTTACCTATCCCGCCACCGACCAATGATCAGATGGCCGCCCTTTTCGAGCTATTTTCAAAATTTTCAATCAATAATAACACTATTCTGCTTACGACTTGTCTTATTTTCAAATGCTTTCAATTTCAAAAATGTTTTGTGCAATGACGTTGAGAAACCCGACAAACATGTACCCTACCTCCGCATCTGATCGAGCAGTTAGAGCAAAGGGAATCCCGGAATCCGGTAATCGAGGAAACCGGGTCCATAAATGTGGGAACAACCTTAGAGCCTTAGATACTTAAGATAGGTTTATCCTTAGATCCCGAGGAGAGACAACAATTCACAAGCCTCTTCCAAGAATTCAAAGATGTCTTCGCATGGTCCTACAAGGACATGCCGGGGATAGACCGGGAAATAGCCGAGCACCACATACCAATCAAGGACGGATGCAAACCGGTTAAAAAGAAGCTACGCCGAATGAGGCCCGAATGGTCTCTTAAAGTCAAACAAGAAGTCGATAAACAGTACAAGGCCGGCTTCATACAAGTGTCTGAATATCCGGAATGGGTTGGAAACATCATGCCGGTTCCTAAAAAGGACGGTAAGGTGCGGGTATGCCTGGATTTTCAGGATCTTAACAAGGCAAGTCCGAAAGACGATTTTCCGTTACCACACATCGATATATTGGTGGATAACACAACTGATCATGCCCTCCTACCGTTTATGGATGGGTATGCCGGGTACAATCAGATCAAAATGGCGGAAGAAGATATGAGTTAGACCACCTTCATTACACCTTGGGGTACTTACTGCTATACCGTCATGCCTTTTGGTCTCATTAATGCCGACACATATCAACGGACTGCCACAACCTTATTACACGACATGATGCATAAGAAAGTGGAGGTTTATGTAGACGACATGATCGTCAATTCTAAAAACAAGGACGATCACATCACCGTCCTGAGAAAATTCTTCACCTGATTACGCAAATACAACATGAGGTTAAACCCTCAAAAGTGTAGCTTCGGGGTAACATCTAGCAAATTAATGGGTCATATTGTTAGCCAACGTGGCATCGAGGTCGATCCAGCTAAAATCAAAGCCATTACTGAGATGCAACCTCCTAAAACCAAAAAAGAAATAAGAGGATTTCTCGGGAAGCTCCAGTACATCAGCCAGTTTATTTAAACTAACCATGGTATGTGAACCGATTTTCAAGAAGCTGAAGATAGGGGAACGAATATTGTGGGACGATAAATGTCAAGCAGCCTTCGATAAAATCAAGGAAATCCTGTCTGCTCCACCAGTTTTGATGTCACCTGAACACGGTTTGCCTTTGTCATTATACCTAACAACGGCCGAGACAGCTATGGGGGCTATGCTAGCTCAGACAGTTGACTCCGAAGAACGAGCTATTTACTACATCAGCAAAAAGCTTTTAGAGTATGAATGCAAATACACCATGCTCGAGAAGACGTGTTTAGCTCTGGTATGGGCCACTAAGAAGCTCCGACACTACATGCTCAGCTAAGAGGTGCAAGTATTATCCAAAATGGATCCAATCAAGTACCTCTTCAAAAAGCCCATCCTCAATGGCAGAATGTCAAGATGGACTCTAATGCTGTCAGAGTTTGACCTAAAGTTCGTGCCGTTAAAAGCCATTAAAGGCCGAGCAGTAGCCGAGTTCCTCGCCGACAGTCCCGTATCCGAAGAAGGACACACCGACATTTGGTCCTTCCCGGATGAAGATATTTTCCATACTGATACCGAAACGTGGCACTTATACTTCGATGGGGCATCCAATTTCCGAGGATTCGAAGTCGAAATTCTTTTAATTTCGCCAAAAGGAGAACACACTCCCGTATCCATCAAACTGGACTTTGATGTTACCAATAACGCCGCTGAATATGAAGCATGCATCCATGGGCTACAAGCCGCCGCCAACTTGGGGTCACAAATCTCCGGGTATACGGTGACTCATCCTTAGTCATTAATCAAGCACTTCAAAAGGAAAACTCAGAACGTTAATCTCGTGGCCTACTCGGCACGAGTAAGGGATCTCGAGAAACAATTCCAAAAGGTGGAGTATATATACTTGCCTCGGGAAGAAAATCAGTTTGCAGATGCACTCTCAAAATTGGCATCTTTGCTAAATATTCCCGATCACTTGACCAGAATTTCGATTTGTGTCGAAAGACGGTTCGAGCCGGCATATATCCACGACATTGAAGACATCGAGATTACTGATCCCGAGCCATGGTATCAAGCTGTGCTGACATACCTGACGACCGGGGAATATCCTCCCAAGACCGACAGTCGAGCCAAGAAAGCCTTACGAAGGCTGGCTACCCATTTTGTCTGTACCAACGACGGGCAACTGTACAAGAAGACGGCACATGGGGGGTTCTTCTCCTATGTGTTGATAAATTTAAGGCTGAGAAGATCATGGCCGAGGTGCATGATGGTGAAAACGGTCCGCATATGAATGCCCAGATGCTAGTCCGAAAAATTATGAGGCTCAGATACTACTGGAATAATATGGAAACCGACTGCCAGTTATATGTTAAGCATTGCCATAACTGTCAAATTATCGCCAATGTGCAGCATATGTCGTCATCCCTGTTGTATACCGTGACGTCACCTTGGCCATTTTCGACGTGGGGTATCGACATAATCGGGAAGATAAATCCCTCGGGTACCGGCGAACACTGTTTCATTTTGGTAGCTATCGACTATTTCACCAAATGGGTCGAAGCTGAATCTTACTGTATTCTCAATGCCAAGCATGTTGCCAAGTTTATCCAAAACAAGATAATATGCCGATACGGGATCCCGCACGAATTTATCAGTGACCACGGGACCCATTTTCAAGCCAAAACAGCAACCTGCTGGCCAAGTATAAAATTCAAAGGCATACATCATCGCCCTACCGACCCCAAACAAATGGAGCGGTGGAAGCAGCTAATAAGACGATTATCACCATACTAAAAAAATTGGCTGATAATTACCGGGGCTGGCCCAATAAAATACCTTTTGCTCTATGGGGATACCGGACGTCAATCTGCACCGCAACCGGTGCAACGCCGTATTACCTAACATATGGGATGGAAGCAGTCCAACCAGTCGAGTTGGAGGTGCCATCCCTCAGGATCCAGCTGGAAAGTCAAGTACCTGAAGCTGATTTGGTTCGAGCACAGTATGACTCGCTATTCCTATTAGATGAACGACGATCTCGTGCCCTCAATAACATTCAAATATATCAAAGAAGGATCCGACGAGCCTTCAATAAAAGGGTAAGGCCCAGGAACATTAAAGAAGGGGATTTGGTTCTCAAGTCTGTTCAAGCCTTATTACCAGTAGACCCGTGGGGAAAATTCAAACCTAATTGGGCCGGACCATATTTGGTTAAAAAGATTCTATCAGGCGGAGTTGTGATGGTGACGGACCTGGACGGGAATGAGTTTGTCAACCCAACCAACCTGGACCAGCTGAAGCGTTACTACCTTTAAGCCATTTTCTCAATGTCATTAGCAAAAGTTTATTAAAATCGTTTTTTATAATAAACTTTCAAAAGCAAGTCAAAAGCTAGAATTATTTATTCTACTGTTGTAAGCATCCTGAACAAATAGTCTTGGTGTATCTCGAGATTGCAAAATTTTAAAAAAATCTGAACTACGTTTGGTTTGATTCCGCTAATTGTGGATACGTAGGCAGGCCCTCAAAAGGGCACAACCACTGCAATCGAGAAAAAAATAGGAGCAGTTTAAATAATAAACTTCCTTTATTTATTACTAAAAAACCCGATAAACTCGGGAAATTACAAATTGCAACAAAATCCAAAAAAAAAAAAAAATCCAAAAAGCACACGACACTAAATAAATAGTAGTAATACTTAAATAATAAAAACTAAGGGCTCGGTATTTCGGGCATCTTGCCCTTTCCCTTGTCCTTGGCCTCTTTGACCGTCCACTGGCGACGACGCGGAGGCGAGCGTTCCCGAATCACCACAGGAACCTCCTTGGCCCGGATTCGTTTCTTCGAACTCGAGTCCTTAATCACCTCAGTCGGCCCAATTCGGACCCTCACCCGTTCTGGCAACCGGCCACGTGGGCCCAGTCGGTCTCGGGCCGCTAGTCTTGGCCCGAGCCTTCTCTCCAAGTTAGTCTGGGGGCTTAGCCGCCCCCGTCTGCCGCTAGCACCGGTTTCTTTAGCTCGAGTCTTAGTTTTTGACTTAAGACCCGACTCCAATCGGACAAGGGTAGCAGAAGTCTCTCCTTCGTCAAAGAAACTCCTATTGTCTTTCACCGTCTCTCGGCGAACTAGGTCGAAAGCCTAATTAACCTACAAAGCCTTACGGGCCTCCTCTGACTCCTCAGAAGTCCATTTTCGATATGATTCCGAAACCCAAACGGATTGGCAAGGGTGGGGTATGGTCCACGTGGTACGGGTAAACCAGCGTTGTAGCCACGTGTCACACATAGCGTCCATCAATTGGAGCAAAACACTAATGATTGCTTCAGTCTCGAGGATTCGCTGAGACGAACCGAAATGCCTCAGAATAAGGTCCGGGTAAATGTGGACGGTCCAGTCCAGTGACAGGATCACCAGGTAGCGAGCTTTATCCCTTTTGGCTAAGCCCGTCAGTTTCTAGAGGAACCACCAAATAACGGTCCACCTAATCAAGGGTCCACCGTGAAACGTTAGCTCCTCGTCCCAATAAGCCCGGTTTATGTGATGACTTAAGCTTATCCGCTGTTTCCTTGAGCTAATCTGGCTGCTGCGATATTTGGATATACTCACTGGGGGGTCTATAATCGACAAGCGCTCGGATAGCCAAATCTGATAAGAAAGTAAACGAATTTCCGTAAGCAAAGATTGGGTCCGCTTGCAGGCACTCGATCAAGTTTTAGGCCTGACTCGATCGAGTGGTCCATCTGAAAGCAAACAGGCGGTCTTTATCAAGGTCACTCGATCGAGTGACGGGTCTACTCGATCGAGTGGCTCCTGTGCGTCAGGATTTCACGAAAACAAATGGGAAAAACGCGAGACATATATCTGCAAGAGACGGGTACTTCCCGTCAATTGTCGGTCCGGGTCGAGTCTTCTGCCGTGGAGACCCATAATGATCTCTCCTGTGGCCAGCCAAGCCGGGCTGTGACCCGTCTCCATCTGATCAACTATGCCAATCAGCCTAATTTGACCAAAGCACGAGTCGGCTTCCATCTTTCCCTCAAAGATATATCGGTGCAGCATGCAAAAGGCAAAAGCCCTATGACTATGAAATGGGAGTAACCCTTACGCCACCGGTATTCATGAATTTATCGGCCAGGTGAAACAAAGAAACATTATCTACTCGCATCATACGGTCCGTCTCAGCATGAGACAAACCAAGAAAATTCCTCAACCTCCTCCTCGGATCCGGGTAGAATGGAGGAATAGCAGGACGAGCACTAGGGAACCAACCGCCTACAGCTGCAATCTCTTCAGGGAGAGGACATATTTCTCCTCGAGGAAACGCGAAAACGTGGTGGGTAGTATCCTAGAAAGTTAGGCAAACATCTAGAAAGTGCGAATCAACCCTAAGACGTTGAAGCAGGAATAAAGCAGTAATTCCCATCTGAGTCAGTTGAACTTTTTCTTCGTTCCGAAAATACTGGGACCACGCCTGAAGCATTGCAGTCAATTGCTCGATACCCATACCTGATATTTTTCTTGAGAATCTAATAGATCTTGAGGAAGGAATTTGATTTGAGATGCAAAAAATTGAAGTAGGGAGCCCTCTATTTATAATGAGAAAATCCAGTTAGCATCCTTAACTGCCTTAGGAATAGGAATTCTGTCAATTCCTTCTTAGCCCATGCAGGACCGACCCAAGGCTTCAAAGCCCTTCTCCGAATCTAATACAGGAATCGAGTCATCCCGAGCGTTCCTATTTCCAAAATTTCAAAATTTTCAAAAAGTTTCAAAAAAAATTCAAAAATCAATTTTTATTTCTCCAGCGTGAGTCAGTGTTTCACCTACATGTTACATGCATTGTTATGTGTCATCATACAGGTACACCCAAGACTTCAGAAGCAAGTCTCCGCGCAGCTCATTTACTCCCCACGGAGCTATTATCATAAGGACATGTATATATGACCCTCTGCTTATGGCTGGCGAGCCCTTCATGCAGGTCTAACGGACTATAAACGACCCGAACGGAAGACTACCAGGTCATAGACCGCGATTGGCCTGGTAGCTACTCTGACTTTCGCCTTGTCCAAGCCTCAGTCAGAGTGGGGGCTCTGTAGACACCCGCATTTTTCCTGCTAGTGTCTATAGCAGCTTCCAACAAAACAAGCGATGATGATCGGACGTAAACATGACCTAATACGCTCACTTTTGGACTCAGAATCAATAGTATTTGGCGTGAGCTTTTAGCGGATTAAAAATCTCCCCAAACCGACCTCAAATTCAGGCCCAGTGGGTCGTTTCCAATCAAATAAGACTAATTTGGGTCAAAACCGACATCGGAAATAAAACCGTCTTTTAGCGACCGGTTCAAACCCAGGTCAAAGATGTTTCCGAGACACAAATCAGCCACGCAAAACCTCAAGAGTCCGACTCAAATTCAAAAACTCAAAATATCTCGCTCTAGCTGACCCACTCGATCGAGTGTCAGCCCAAATCACGAGGCATGAGGTTTTCTCGAGGACCACTCGATCGAGTCCCTCCCATGACTCGATCGAGTGGCCTCCGTCACGCGAAAACCGTGAGCTTCCCACATATTTCGAGCCTCGATAAAACTATATTTACGACTGCGGTCATCACGTGTCAAGTCCATCACGTGATTCACTCCTTTTCAAAACTATATACCATACAATTCGCTAATCATATAGTCTACTTATAGTTATTTTATCGCTTATTATATTTATTTTGTTTTGTTTTTCGTATTTTATTTTCGGGTTGTATTCTGCCTGCGCATTTGTAATCTTTTGTTTTAAGTTTTATTTTCATTGTTTGTTTTATTGTACTAAAACGAACCTCGCATGCTAAAATAACTTTGACGTTAGTTTAGATGAATTAAATCGACGTAGCAACTTATTCAATTTCTATATCTCGTAAAACACTGTCTGCATAACATTCCACCGTCAAACTAACGCGCGTACACGAAAAACGGACAATATCTAAGTAGAGGCCGCTAAGTGCAGGCGGGGTTGGGTGTCCTTTGTGGGCTTCCCAACACGTACCTTCATCCCTTACTCAGAACCATGGTTTCCGAATGTCCGAAACCGTTGGCACACGAGAGTCATTCAATACACGATTCCCGATAACTCGGCATCGGTATCGCAATGCAAAGGGACGAACCCCTAAACTCTAGCATTGAAAGCGGGCCGTGCTTTGTGCACGATCCACCTAAATGTAGAGTGGGTTCGAACGGGTCCGAAGTTCCACAACATTCAGTGGCGACTCCTAAATAGATTTAAATTTGAACCCGAGAACCATCTCACATGAGATTCATTCGCTTCCCAAAACCCGCGCTTGACCGCGTCTGGGTGGACCTATTTCATGTCCACACCTACATTTAAAATTAAACAAATATTTAACTTTTTCACATTTGTACCTTTAATAATAAACAATCACTTTCTTAAAACTTGTGCTAAAAGTAAAAGGGAAGCTTCGACTTAAACGGATGGAGTATAAAATAGGGGAGATAAAAATGGAGAGAAAGAGAAAGAAAGATGTTAGAGTACTGTCTTATGTATATACTCTATTAAAATTTAAAACTCAAACAAACCATCCCTCATCCACAATTTATCAAATACGGAGTACTATCTTCAAATAAAGTAGAGGTGATCATGGGCCGGGCCAATGCGGGCTTGGGCCGGGCCGGGCCAAACAAGTGGGCCTATTTTTTAAGCCCAAACCCGGCCCTAGCGAGCTAGAACGGGCTTTTCGGGCCAAAATGGGCTTTTTGGGCCCATAATTTAATGCTCTCGTATGAATGAGTATCTTAATATCGCCGTTTAATAATTTAAACTTATGTATTTTGTTTATAAATTTTATAATTTCTTTAAAAATTAATGATAAACAACAATATCGACAAACATATATCACTTTAAATATTATATACTCCGTAATGAATAACGTAACAAATTTAAAATATTTAATAAAATATACATGAATATAATATATACACGTATTGTGTATTACTTTGAGTAATTACGATCATGTGACGGAGATATTAATCATAAATTACGTATGATTATATAAGAATTTCAAAAGAGAGTTATAATCTTATCACCAAGTATAAAAAGTAGTAATAAAAATTATCTATTTTTATTAAGAGTATATTAAAAATTACTCCCTTTTAAAATATCAATTTTAAAATTTACTCCCTTTTGAAATTTTTGTTAAAAATAACTACTAAAATCTATCAAAGTTCAAAAATTGCTCCCAAATTTTTTTTAGGACGAAAATGTCCTTGGTTAGAGGGTGTGGTGAAGTAATATGGCATAAAAAAGTTAGGGGCATTTTCGTCCAAAAAATATATTTTGGAGTAATTTTTGAACTTTTGATAGATTTTGGGAGTTATTTTTAACAAAAATTTCAAAAGGGAGTAAATTTTAAAATTGATATTTTAAAAGGGAGTAATTTTTAATTTACTCTTTTATTAAGTAAGGGCCGGGCCGGGCCAAAATTTGGGCCAAATTCGTGGCCTAAACCCGGCCCAAAAACACTTTGGGCTTTTTAGGGCCGGCCCATGGGCTTTTTTGGGCCATAATATAAGGCCCAAGCCCTTCAAAAAAGTGGGTCGGGTCGGGCAGGGCTTATGGGCTTGGGCCATTTGATCACCTCTAAAATAAAGTTATGTGTTATGCTCTAATTGGGCAAAATAACTAAACCAAGCAACAAACAAAATTAAGAAAGAAGGGAAAGAAGGGAAAGAAGGGAGTCTGTAAAAAAACAGAGGCAATCAATTAACAAATTTTTAATTAAGAAAAACTCAATCAATTAAGAAAGAAGAGAGAAAAGAGGAAATCGTCAACTCTCACCTCGCTTCATCTTCCCCTTCCATTCATCTTTCCCTTTCATAATTTATTCATAAGTGTATTATCACCTACAACAATGGTTACAAAGATTATTATAGAGCATGAACCTCAATATGGCACTCAAGTGTACAACCAAAACGATCTGATTAGACCTACAACCAAACCTCAATATGAACCTCGGTGTATCATCCAAACAGAATTAGAGATTGCGATAAACACACGAATTAAAAAGAAGAAGAGAAAGCTAGATAAGGGGTAAGTGAATAATTATTAGGTACATCAACTACAATTAATACATTGTTTATATTTTAGGAACAAAACTAACAAACCCAAAATGAGTTATAGGTCTCAAGTGATAGTAAAAGAAGCAAATGTAACAATAAAAACTATAGAAGAAAAGAGACCAAAATTTGAAAATCACAATTAAAGATGCGAACGAAAAACTAAGAAAGATCAAAGTAGTCATACTTCATAAAAGTAAAGAAAAAACGAATTATTAGTTATTGTGCATTAAATCTTATAACGTTATATCTCATTTTCATCGATAATCACTTACGTTCTTACAAACACACTTTCAGTCTAATTCACCTTACTACACTTGTGACATGTGTGATGCATGTTTCGGTACTTAATTTCAATCCACCTTTTTCTTTCTGCCATTCATTTAACATACATGTTATATATATTTCTGTAACTTGGATCGTTCAATCTTTCTAAGCTCTGTTCTATTCACAATTTACAAATGCTTGTGGAAGTAATAAACTTACAAAGACATGAAATCAAAACAAAAAATGTATAAATAATAAAATAGATATTGGACAATGAGTTAGAAAGACGAAACTACAATTTATAAAGGTCATAAAACAATATAGTCTCGTGCGGTGCACAGGTATGACGACTAGTTGTTGTGTTATAACACAATACAATTGGTTATATATAGTATACCAAGTTACCAATAACCTAAACTGAAAATATCGTAATTTTCTTAATCCTTTATTTATTCTCCATAATTTCATAATATTGGTAACGTAAATATATTATTCTGATACGGTATATTCTAATGTATCGTACACTGCATTAGATATTCTAATATTTTGCATATCACGTAATCTAATGAATTTTCTATCGTGATATTGTAATATTACAGTATTACTACAAGAAAAAAAATGATTTTGGGTCCGCCAAAATCAGTTCCAAAACTGAAAGAACGGTCCCAAATCTCAGTTTTGGGATCGATTTTGGGACTTTGGGACCGCCTATGAGTGGTTGCAACATTTGGGACTGGAAAGCAAATCGGTCCCAACTTTGTGACCGTCACAAGCAGCCTCAAATCCTATTTTCGGTCTCAAATTTGGGACCAACTATAATGTTAAGCTGTCCCAAATTTGGAACCGAAGTCAGTCCCAAAACTGCCTTGGCGGTCCCAAATTTGAGATCAAAGTCAGTCTCAAAATTACCTTGACGGTCCCAAATTTGAGACCGAAGTCGGTCCCAAAATTGCTTAGGCGGTCTAAAAAATTCCATAATGAGTTTTGTATTAATTATTTTCGGCCTACCCACGTATTAAACTTAACCTACATATATATATAAACCAAATAACATGTCACCTATCAATAATCGAGATGATACCAATCACAATCTCAAATGTTAATAAAAAAGTCTCAATTTTATAACTAATAAAACCAATATTTATACAATCCAAACACTTAGTCACGTCAAACTTGTAAGATATAAACTTCAACACTTGACTAGGGTCCCTTCATATTTAAACTACCACCGGTACCGCCATCGGGTCAAGAATTAAAAGTGAAGTTGTTGTAACAATTAAATTATTGTTGCATCGTGAGAAATCATGCTTCTATTTGTTGTTCCATTTCCTTCATCATTATTTGCTCCTTTTGTGCGGCAAATTGAGCTTCTATTAACTCCCCTAGGACAGTTAACAGGTAAGTAAGAAGGAAATTATCATGGGACCAACATAACAAACAGAAAACACTATTGATAGAGATAACATAATTAAAATGCTACCGAAACCCAAATTAAACACTGTTTTGGTATCAAAGAATGGATCTAAAACGGGTCTAGATCTTGAAACTATTGGGCTGGGAACTTGGCTTTATCCAAGCGTTCACTTCCTTCTCTCCCTAGCCGGCAGACTTCCTTGGAGGAATGAGCCGACCTAGCCTGCACAAGCAGCAAACAGGGCATCGGAGGTATCCGAGAGGACCCTCTCCGATGCCTAAGTCAATCCTTATGGGCTTAAGGAACCTTACCTGTGAGGAGTAAGGTGGCATTTTTCTAGAGAGATTCAGTGAGAGAAAATTCATTACCACCTAATGAGTGGTTATCAAGGGCTATTTATAGGTTTATGTGTGAGAGAGAGAGCTTTTGACAAGGACATATCTCTTACCTTAGGCGACAGTTTGAGAGCATACCTCGAGGCGTATCTTCGAGACTGAACGGGCGAGGGTCCCCAAGCGTCCTTGGCTAGGCCGGCCGTAGGCCGGGCCTAGATGCTGAGCCGATGGTTATGGAGCTCCCTATTGGCGGGTTTACAAGGGTCGCCCAGGAGGGTCCAACTTGAGGTCCCGGGATTAGACCCGAGGGCTCGGCGACCCTCCCTTCTTGTGTAGTTGACTTGGGTCAAGCGTTGGCGGATGACCCAGTCGGATTTTTGACCCCATCAATTGCCCATCGGCAGCTAGGAAGAGCTGGTCTCCTGGTGGCTGTCGAATGTTGCTTTACTAAGGGCGGCGACAACACACCAGAGCTGTTGCTCGATGGGGGTTTACCACATCAATCTCTCCTCATTAAATGCCTTTGTTGGTTTCCAAAGCTTCTATTACTTCCTCGACTGTTGCTTCAGACTTTTGGTGTGCTCGAGGCATCAGAATATCTTCTTTGCAATGATTACTTTTCAGGAAATCCCTTTGGGATATGCGTCATTGCGACATGCGACGCTCAATCTAGGGACGGTTGGGGCATTGAATGTCTTAAACTTACCCTGCCTGGGTATAAAGGAGGATCGAGGTGCAAAAGCTTCTCAACTTCTTCCAACTTTCGAAATTTTCCTCCATTTTTCTACTCTTATACCTTTAAGAACCATGCCTTGGAAACGACCACATTTTTAAGAGAGGTGTCAATGTGAAGGTTACAAAGTACATTGGTCCCCGCTTCAAATTCCGCTACATCCCCTTGTCCGGAGGGTCCTTGACAAGTGTTTGTTGATCGCCCGTCGGTCGTGCTTTTCCCCAGGCTCTAATGAGCTTCCTCTATCCATTCGTCATCCGAGGAAGCCTTCCTTTTTTATGAAACTGAGGCCTGACCCTTGTAAACAAGCCGGGGGATGTGACAACAAATGGTGCCTTCGGTGTTTTCCGTGGCTAAGACCAAAGAACGATGACCCTGAAATTCCGGATTCTAGGTCGTCTCTCTCCACTCCTGCCATGCCTCAGGGTGAAGGTGACTGGTGGAGCCCTTACCACTCTTCCACTCGCTCTCCCCCAGCTGAACTTTCCCATACCAATGTCAATGAACCGGTGACCTTCTTTCAAGAGATGAAGGATAATCGTGACAACCGTCAGGGCTTGGAGATCGTCGAGCTTGGTGATGCGGGAGGTAATGAAGAGGGTGATGCTGACACTGAAGGGGATGACGAGGCTAACTAGGAGGATGAGAGCGGTGAGGAAGAGGTGTATGACCCCATGGATATCCCGTGTGATTAGGACTGAGGGTCTGATGGTGAAGGTTTAGACAGTCCTAGGGAGCATCCTCTCCCTGACTCTGATGGAGCAGTAGGATCGAGGATTAAGAGCTCTCTCTTTGTTGTGTGCTAAATTTAGACCGTTTTTCCTCTCATTTAGACTCTTTTTCTCTCGTTTTGCGAGACTAAAGTGCGATTATTGCCCTATTTTGAGTATTTCTCGCATTAGTATCCCTCTTGTGCGTTTTACGTGTTTTTGGTAGTTTTTCTGTCAATTTTGATAGGATTTGGCACCGAAAGCAAGATCGTGCTTCCACGAGCACAAGAGAAGGGAATACCTTCCAAAGAGCAAAGCACTAAACTTAAAATTCAAAGTCATCCAATCACACGACGAAGAATGAGATAAGAAAAGAGGCCAGAAACCATCGGGTGAAGTTTCACCCGATGAGAAATGACCGGGCGAAGTTTCGCCCGACGATAATTTGTCTCCTCGAAGATCTTCAGAAAAGCTTCTCCACCGGGCGAAATGACCGGGCGAAACTTTCACCCATCGGGTGAAGTTTCGCCTGACAATAAAAGGGTCCAAAAATGAAAAACTGGAAGAAGTTCACCAGGTGAAACCACTGGGTGAAGTTTCACCCGGCGGTATTGGTCCGTGTATGGCAGGGTGTAGTTCCACCTCATGAAGACTTAAAGGGTGATTGTCTCACTAATGGAGCAATAAGTGGATTTGGGCTTAACTTTAAGAGGTCCTTTAAGGCTTTACTATATATATAAATACCCTAGTTAGTTGCACATTATCTCTACATTAGTCTAGACCACTCCATTCTCTCACTACTTACCACCATTTTAAGTAGATCATTCTTGTAGTAGTTTATTAATTCTCTACAATTTCCTTAGCCTAGATAGTAGTAGATCTTCATAAATTTCATCTATTTTCTTCATCAATTCTCTAGATTTACATTCAAGCTTTGTAGAATTCAAGTTTTTATTGAAGATTCTTGGAGATTATTTAAGGATTAGTGACAAATCCTTTGTCCTCTTCATCAAGCTTCATCTTATTTTATTTATGCAATCTTCTTCTTTATTGTTGATCTTCATAGTTGGAATATTTCTTTCCTCTCCCTAATCTCTAGACTAGATTTAAATATTGTCCTTTCATTATTGTTTTGTTTTGATCGTCTTTATTTATCGTTCTTAGGTTGTTTTATGGTTTATTTTGTTGATTGTAATTTTATTTATTGCCTTGATGTTATTTTCTCTAGATTTCATTTCCATCGTCTTTAGATCGTTTTATGGTTTATTTTGTTGATCGTTGTTTCCTTCGTCGTTTCATTGTTATTTTCCTAAGATTTCATTTATGTTGTTTTAGATCGCTTTCTAGTTTATTTAGTAGATCGTAATTTTTCTTATCGTTTTGTTGTTAATTTCTCTAGATTTAGTTACTATGCATGTTTTAGTTGTTTTTCTCCTTTGTTATTGTTTTATTAGTTTTCATTATGCATTGTGTGTAGATTTCTTGTTGGGGGGTTTAGGGATGAGGATCTTAGATTATTTGAATTTAGGAGTTTTGGTTGCTTGCTTGCTTGCTTGCTTGTTGGTTTATCTTGCTTATAGTTGTTGTGTCATTGTTGTTTTAGTCCGGTCAACTAGACCGACCTTGACTCATTTTCTATCAATATGGGGAAACTCGGGGTAAAAATTACCTTAACTTGAGACTTACCCTTCTTCGCCGCGAAAGCGGGATTTTAGGTGAGTTGGGTGAAGAAACCGAAAGGTGGCACTCTCCCTATACCAATGTTGTGACCGACCCGATTCCAATTTTCTTAGACCCCATTTTCCGATTCCCGACTTTCCCCTAACACCTTTTCCATATTTAAGCATCTCTTGTTATTTCATTTCTTGTTCTTTATCACAAATTCTTAGGAGAGACGGTCTCTCAATAACTTATTGAGAGACCATTCTTCAGTACCACTCTATGTCATATTCGTACACTTAAATGACAACTTTGTTTTGTACCTGTTTTTATAACAAGCGTACCCTCTTTATATTTGTATACTCTTTTATGTTAATCGTACCTACTTCTATTAGGTTTGGTACCATTGTTACTTTAATTTGTACTTAGTCTCTCAGTAAAGTTAATGAGAGACTGTCTCTCAGGAGACCTACTCGTTGTTTATTGCATTCTAGCATAAACTCAACCCCTAAAACCCCTTTAGGATCCCAAACACGTCGCTTTTTACTCAATTTCATCCTGTTTTCCTATGGACCGATCTCGACTTAACACGAATACACTAGATGTTTTTGTATTATTATGAGTCTATAAATATTGTTTGACCCCCTATCCATCATTAACGATCGATCCTAAATAGGGGCGCGTCACTTTTCTAAGTAGCGTCGAGGGTGTGACCAGACCTGGCAAACAGATCGAGTCGTGTCGTGTTCGTGTTCGTGTCATTGGTAAACGGGTCACGAATCCCTCAACCCAAACCCGGCCCATTTAAGTTTCGTGTCGTGTTCGTGTTGACCCACTTACATAAATGGGTCATCAACTCTCAACCCAAACCCATTTATTTTGTGTCGGGTTCGTGTCGTGTTTTCGTGTCATGTCCATATTTGGAAAGTATTAACATATTTATGCTAAAAATGATTAAAAGTATTTAGACTAATTTAATAAACAGGTTATTCGTGTCTGTTTCGTGTTTTGGGATCTCAACCCAAACCCGACCCAATTAAATCTCGTGTCGTGTTCGTGTCGACCCACTTACATAAATGGTTCATCAACCCTCAACCCAAACCCGTTTATTTCGTATCGGGTTCCTGTCGTGTCATTCTTTGCCGGCTCTAGGTGTGACCCAGTTTCTTTGTTTTTGTTTATATGTGTAATGTCTTCCGTTTGACCTATGTGGTCATTACGTAATCCGACCCTGAGGGGCCGTTTATTTTAACTTTGAAATTTGTACTTCGAACCCGAGGGATCGTTTATTAATGGAATGCTTTTATTAGTATCCTCTATTTTATATTAATATACGTTAATATAAACAACGACATATTAAACGAGAAAAAATAATTAAAAGTAATTAAAATTAAATTAAGAGTGACTAAACCCAAAATGCGGTTGTTGTTCCATTTTGTGGAAAGTCAATTTTTTAAAGAAAAGTCCGTTTTTAAGGAAATTTGTCTTCTTTTAAAGGAAAATCGGTTTTTTTTACTGAGAGAGAGAGAGAGAGCTAAAATATTGTGTGGTGAGTGAGTGGAGTGAGGAGTGGTGTGTGAGTGGGTCAAGTGGACTGTTGTGGTGTATGAGTGGGTAATATAACATAAGATAATAAATTTACGGTTTGAAAAAAAACCCGCTTCATTAGCGAGTTACATTAAGACTGTAGACACCCGCATTTTGACTGCCAGGTGTCTATGGCAGTTTCCAAAAAATACCCGATGATGATGGAACGCAAACGTGTTTCTACGCGCTCGGATATGGGCTCAAAACCATTAGTTGTTGGTTTAAACACTTACGAAGTACAAATCTCACAAAATCGACCTCAAATTCAGGCCCAGTGGGTCGTTTCCAATCAAATAAGGCTAATTTGGGCCAAAACCGACACCGGAAATAAAACCAACCTTTTGCGATTGGGTCAAACCCCGGTCAAAGCCATTTCCGAGACACATAAAAGCAGCCACACAAACATAAAAAACTCAGCCCAAATACAAAACCCATCTCGAGGTCCAAAACATTGGACCCTTGCGATTCAGCTGACCCACTCGATCGAGTGTCAGCTCCACTCGATCGAGTGGGCCCTTAAACAGGCCCGAATGCAGGCGCACTAGGCCACTCGACCGAGTCATCCAGTTACTCGGTCGAGTAACCCTAGACGGGGATACATAGTCATGCCTATATAAACACCCCCATGCAACACACATTGAACATCTTTTTTGAACCCTAATCTACCCTAATCTATACTACACTCAAACCCTAACCCTAACATCTAGGATCCAAACCCTAATCACCATAACTTAACTACATCTCGATACTCCCGTGCTAGCCACAACTACGAGTCCCGTCCGAGAACAAGAACATGTAGGTTGATGGTGCAAAAAACCCCTTTCTTCTTCCTCGCGTCGCACGTTGTCTATGTCGTCGTCATTGTCTCGTTTTTTTATGTCTTTACCGCATTCTAATATCACTAATAATCACTAGTATTAAAACATTAAAATACTTGCGGATTTGTGTCGAGTGCGAAGGATGTCGGAATAAGAAAACCCGAATATACAAGGGTATTGCACCCAACGTTGCCGGTCGCTTATCCCGACACCCCTAGCATTTGATTATTGAAGCAAGTCAACGTAAACAATAGTTTTTATTTTCGTTCACATCAATCGCATATTTCATTGATTCTAAAACCTTTTTCAAAACAAGTATTTTCTATAAGGGTCGAAACCCGTTGACGCAGATCCGACATCACATAATCCCTAGGGATTCATTACGATGTTGGAAAAGCCGAGGGAATCAAGTCTTTCAATTCAAGCAAAGTGCCAACCTTTTAGATCCGATACCAATTCGATAATTGGAGGTCGAATCTAAATAATTTAGTCAAACGATTTAGCTAAAACGATTTTCCGTTGATGCTTAAAATAGATGTCATTAATTTCATTAGAATTACGACTTTATAAACGCGGAGGAAAATTCATATCATTTTAGTCGATTTATTGACTTATAGCAATTTTTTTAGTTCCACTCTAATATTCGATATCGATTCAATAATCGAACGTCGAATATGACGAGCATTATAGGTATGAATCGAGCATAAGTCATACAATATTTATGCCCAATTCTACAAAATTACCCAATTATCAAAATCAAAAAGCAATTTCGAAATCGATAGCGAATTGCAAAACGAACCCTAGTTCGTACAGGGGGCACTCGGTCGAGTGCCTAGCACACTCGGTCGAGTGGTACCCCAAAATCGAGACAGAACGCTTTTTTCGACCTCCACTCAGCCGAGTCTCGCCATGACTCGATCGAGTAGCAGTGTACTCGATCGAGTTCGCCAATAACTCGATCGAGTAGGGTCCAAAGTACAGGACAGAAGCCTTTTCAGAGGTCCACTTGGTCGAGTCCTTCAATGACTCGATCGAGTGGCCCCTTATCACGTCAAACCGTGAGTCCTATAAAGTCATTCAAATCTCGTTAATACTTTTCACGACCTAAGTCGACACGTGCATAATTCATCACGTGAAATATTACTTTCCAAAACTTTGCATCGTTTTATTTAGATAATTCCATTTTATTCTACAAACCGTTATTATCGTTATACCGTTACTAACCGTTTGTTCTCTTGTCAATTTACTTTGTTTATTTTATTGTACTAAAATGAACCCGCATGCTAAAATTCAACTTCGACGTTAGAATTAGTTGCATTAAATCGACATAGAAACCCTTTTCAATTTCTCTCATGTTTAGGGACAATAACGTTTGCATAAGCATTTCCATCGTTCAACTAACGCGCGTATTAGAAAATCATTCGATATCTTGGTAGAGGCCGTTAATGTGCGGGCGGGGTTGGGTGTCCTTAGTGGGCTTCCCAACACGTACCCTCACCCCTTACTCAGAACCTCGGTTTCCGGATGTCCGAAACCATTGGCAACGAGAGTCATTCAATACACGGTATCCGATCAAGTCGGTATCGGTATCAAATGCAAAGGGACGAACCCGATAAACTCTGACATCGGAAATGGGCCGTATTTTGTACACAGCCCACTATAACATAGAGTGGGTTCGAACGGGCCCGAACTCCCACAAAGTTCGGTGGCGACTCCACTTCGATTTAAATTTCAATTCGATCCATTCTCATATGGAGATTCATTCGCCTCCCCAAACTCGCGCGTGGCCGCGTCGGGGTGGACCTATGTCATGTCCACAAAGACGATTACACTTTTTCATGTAATTAACAAAGTTAATTAATGTAATTAGGGAAGGACGTTGTTGTCTTTTCACATTAAAAAGTGCCGATGACCTGGCTGAAATACCGACGTCCTGAAACAACACTCAATAATATGAGGAAACAATGAAACTCGAGAAAAACCGGGCAATATCAACTGAGTAGTTTTTTTTAAAAAAAAAACACACACAAAAACTATCTTATATGAAGTGCTTGTCTTGGTGGAATGAATAACTTAATTGGGTCTCTTACTCTTTTTTTACTCTCTCCACTTTAGGGTATCTTTAATGGTAAGACTTACCAAATTCTTAAGACTCTGGCACCTCAGCTTTCCACTCACTTTTAATATTTATTTTTTCCTCAGACTCACCTCAGATTTTACACATTATCTGTCAGACTCTTCTCAGATTCACCTTATTCTATTTTGGTTAAAAAGTTAATTAATTTGGTCTATTGTGATTAAACAATACAATTTACTTGTTTTGTACAAATACTACTCCCTCTGAATTCTTATCATTGACACATATTAATTTTTGGGTTGAGTTTGATCTTTACCCACTTTTCATTTTAGGTCATAAATGTGTGGTTCACATTTACCCACTCATTTCTCTCTTCTCCTTCTTTTATGAACCACTCATTTTTCCTTCCTTATTTTTCAACCCAAAAACAAATGGGTCAATCTTAGGAACCCGGGGGGAGTATTACTTTACTATTTAGTTTTATTAAAAAAAAATTAACTTGTTTTATTTTGTTTTTGTTGATTTTCGTGTGATCTACAAAAATACGGGTATACGATCTTTTGGGTTTCACTCATATTATAGATTCGGATAATTTACGATAATTTATGGGTATTAATTAATGAAATTTTAATAATTATTTTTTCGTACATGGTCTTAGTTATATTGTTTTAGGTTGACACATGATATATAATAACATACATGACAAATTAATAACAAGTCTATCACTAAAATTTAGAATATTAGATTACTAATTTAAAAATGAAAAATATCATCTAACTAACGTCTCCTCCGAAACGAGTCCAAATGTGTTCCACCAAGTCGTGTTGGAGTTGATGATGTCTTGATCGGTTGTGAAGTTGTGTATGATTCTCGAAGAACCTATCCCGATTATCGTAGTAATTTGGAAGTATACCAGTTTGAAATTCAGGTATTGATCGTGAATTATCGCTTTCGTCAAATTGGATATTGTTGAACAAATTATTGTTGAAAAGAAAAAAATTGTATAAATGAGAGTAATTTATCGGGTCGTATGTCGAGAAATGTTTGTCACAAGTCACGGCCCCACAAAAGTCTTAAGTGAAATTTTTATAATTCAAGACTCAACTTAAGACTTTGGTACAATATTGGTACTTTGGTAGGCCCCAAATGAGTCTTGAGATAAGACTCACCTCAAGACTACCAATAAGATATTATCCTCATTGGTAAGAGTCTTGAGAGAGTCTTGTCTCAAGACTCATGCGAGTCTTACCAATAATGTTGCAAAATCTTGAGAAAAGTCTTAAGATTATTGATAGTCTTGAGAAAATCTTAAGATTATGATTAGTCTTGAGAAGATTATTGGTAGTCTTGAGGTGAGTCTTGTCTCAAGACTCATGTGGGGTCTACCAATATTGTACCAAAGTCTTAAGTTGAGTCTTGAATTTTAAAGACTCGACTTAAGACTTTTGTGGGGTTGATGGCAAGGATTTGCCGTGGGTTCCCACCGTCAAGTAATAACCAAATAATCCTAACGGTAGCTAGGGTAAGTCGGTTCGTGTCCACGGAGACGGCTACGTAATGTCTAGACTAGGTCTACCTAAAACGAGGCTAAGTCACACAAACAAACACAAAGAGAAGAGGATTGAGTAACAATGATGGTAGAAGAGATATGAACTAGATTAACAATGAACTAACTATAACAAGAACTAATGAAATAACTAAAGATTAAACAAACCAACAAACTAGAGAAGATGGCTAAAGAGATAGAGAAACCAAATATGAAAGGGAGTAGGGTTAGGTCGGGTTCTTAAGTGTAGTAGGATGGTTGGGTAATCAAGGGTGTAGGTGCCTCTTAGTTACTAGAGCCGGTTTGCGCTCTCGCGCCAAAGCCAAAGTCCACACTCTCGTGTCAAAGACTAGACCCGAACATTCATGCTAGATGCTACTCAAAACACAAACATTCAATCACAAATCGAATACACAATGAGAAGATGAAAACAAGTATAAGCAGCATTGACCACTTCTACTCATACAAGCAATACAACAAACACATAGTATGCCCTACATGTGACTAGCAACAAAAGAATCACCTATACCCAAAATCAAACCCTAATCACCCATAATCCACACTTAATCCCCCTACTAACCCCACAAGGAATCTACTCACTCATTATCAAACTAAGACTAACACTAACAAGAGAAATCAATGTAAACATCCAAACATTCATAATGAACAAACAAGAACAATAAACAATATCTAAAGATTGAAACTTGATAAATAAACAAAGAACAAGAGAAAAGAGATTATACCCACTACAAGATGATGGAAAAGATGAGAACTTGAATTAATAAGAAACCCAAAATAATCTCCAAGGTTGTCAAGCTTGGAAGAGTCTTCAAGAATCTTCTTAATACAAGACTAATTACTAGATTAAACTAAGTTTAATTAAAGATTAAGAAAAGATTAAGCTAATGAGAGGAGAAACTCTATTTAGGGTTTAGAATAATGTAGGATGTGCAAAAGTGCTTAAACAATACAAAGGGAGGGTATTTATAGGGTTGTAAGAATAAGGGGAATGAAGTGACAAAGTGCGAGGAGAAACAGGGAGCTCACGGCCATGATGAGGGGGCTCAGGGCCATGAGGCACCCCCGTCATGGCCATGATGGTCATGAGTCACGGCCATGACGCCCTGTTGTAGCTTGCTTCCTCTCTTCTTTGCTTCCCAACTCACTACACGGCCATGTAGGCTTCTGACACGGCCATGTAGGGTCTTGTAGGCCTCAAATATGATCTCAAGGGTCCCTCCTTGCTTCTCATGGGCTTCTCATCGATTCTCAGTGCTTGGGATCGAGTCTATGGGGCTCGGAAATGGGTCCCAAAGTCTCGGGATCGAATCCAAGGCATCAAGTGATCGTTCCTTCTCTTCGTTGGCTCCAAAAGTGTATGAAACGAGTCGGAATCGTTCCAAATCTTCATGAATGTTCTCGGGAACCTAAAACGAGCTAGAAGAAGCATGAGTAGCCCAGAAACCGCTCCAAAGAGCAATTCCACAAGGAAAACGGGACCTAAGCACAAAAAATTAGGCACTACAAACTACACTTATCAACTGCCCACACTTAACCGTTACTCGCCCTCGAGTAAGCACAAACTAACTAAAAACTAAAAGAAACTAGACTACTAACCGAATGGGTATTAGCGCACTCTACGCCCTTTCAACTCACGCGAGTACACTTAGAGGAGAAGTGCACTCCGCAAGGCAAGTGGGGTCTTGCGACAAAATTGTGGATGCAACCGGACATTAAAACACATAGACAAACAAGCATACAAACAAACAAACAAACGGTTGCACCCAAAAAGAAACAAATACCGCTTCCCTCTAAAAAGCGGTGAAAGAAGCACCGGTTTAGGACTCAAGGCAAGTAGCAACATTCCCAAGCTAATAATACAAATCGAAATGAACTAAATCCTAATAGTATGACAACAAAGCAATAAGAACGTTGGTAACTTATCTAGATTCCTCCTAACCTTCTAAGAACGTACTACGGGACGATCGGCGGGATGGAAAAAGGATGAACCACGGTGTTAGTCGACACTGTAGGTAAGTGAGACCCCGCCCCCTTTAGCGATAAGCCAAGAGGGTCGTCCCATGCCCAAAACCGCTTAACTAGTCCAAGTAAAAAGGTGAATGTGATTGCAAAATGAGGGAAGACCGACCATTACCGCTATCATCCTTCCTAGGGACTCGGTCCTTTGGTAGGCTCTTCACGGTAATAGTCGGTAAAAGGCTTATTTTTGAGATGTGGGGATTCTTTTTGTGGGACGGTTTTCTTTGTCATTTTCTTTCTTTTGCATTTTTGCTTTTTGTGTTGCTATGCCATTTGTTTTTCTTCTTTTGTATTATCTTTTTGGCTTTTTGTGCCTTTTCTTTTTCTTCAATCTTTTCTTTCTTTTTCTTTTCTTTGTTCTTTTGGCTAGATTTGAGTTGTAGGCATTTCTTTTTGCAACTAAGAAAGAGATTTCAACAATTTGCAACTTATTTGGTGGATATGTGTAGGAGGTAGGGGAATGGGTAAGTCGGGGGTCGTGACCCCCCTTCAAACCTACAAAAAGGTGGAGAACTTGGACTAATCAAACAATTTCAGACATGGTCACCTAAGAGACGGGACTCGCCAACCAAGGCCTTCTCACACCATGGGTGGTCATAATGGTCAAAATGCAAATCCCGTAGTAAATCCCTAGTAGACTAGGTGGACTCAAGGTAAAGGACCAACGAAACTATTGATTTATGGTCATTCTACTAGACTAAAGTCCAAGACTCGATTCATGCTACTAGAAAGAGAAATTAAACACTTGCGCACTAGCCTCAAAACCGGGTTTTCAAAAACCTTTTCTACACTAAACACAAACTACACAACACAAAACAAAGACAAAAGAAAATGAAACGAAACAAGACAAAACAAAACAAAAACACAAGGAAATAAACAATCACCACCCCGAATCTTCCAAACAAGCAACCAATCAACCACGAACTCCAAAAAGCTCCACCTGAGCCTACACCATCACAAAAAATCCTTGAAACTCCACAAAAAGGAAAAAGGAGAAAGAAATGAGGGGATATTACCGGATGTCTTGAGCTTCTCGAATTTATCGATGGCTGCGCAACCTACAAGGGAAATCGGGGGAGCAAAGCACACAACAAAACAAAAATACAACACAAAGAAGAAAAGGAAAAAGACACAAAAGAAAATCTTTTTGGTTTTTTATGAAAATTTTCAATGTTTTAGGGAATTTTAAGATTTTTCGGAAAAAAACTACGAAAATAAAATTAAACTAGACTAGGATATCGCTCCCCCACACTTAAACCGAGCTATGTCCTCATGCTCGATCGGTAGTGTGTGGAGACACTAAAAAAAAGAAAAAGGGAAAATAAAACTAAAAAATCAAAAATGAAAGTGAAGAAATGATAGAATGTGTCCGGCCGGGGTGTAATCAAGTCACCAAGGGCCGAGACGAGAAAAGATATGGATGGGGGGAGAAGTAAAAGAAGAAAATAAAAGGAAATGGGAGGGGAGGACTAGGTGTAATCAAGTCACCTAGCCCGGATTCCGACTAAATTCTACAAAAAAGGGAATAAAAATAAAGAAAAAGTGAAAAATAACTTGTTAATACGGAATTTCAAAAGATTCTTGGTGTGAGAATAGGGAGGTCGGGTGGGGTGTAATGAGGTTTGCATGAGTATTAATGGAGGGTGGGTTGGGTTGGGTTGGGTAAATGAAAATGGGGCGGGTTGGATTAATAGAGGGGGGCTGGGTAAGGGTGATAAGATGGGGTGGGCTGGGTTGGTTTTATAAAGGGGGTGGATGGGGTTAATAAAATGGAGGGCTGGGTGGGTTGTAGGTATTTGAGGGGAGGGAAAGAAGGGTTGGGTTGGGTTGGGTAAATATAAGATGGGGCGGGTTGGGTTGTAAATGGGGAAGGGTTGAACTGGGTAAAGAAGGGAGAGGTTAATGAAGGGGGAAGTTTTGGGCTGGGCTTGTTTAAGGGGGTGAGGATTGGGCTGTGTAGTGATAAGGGAGGGAGAGGTTAATGAAGGGGGGAGTTTTGGGCTGGGATTGAGTAATAAGGAAGGGGAGTTTGGGCTGGGTTAAAGAAGAATGGCGAACTGGGCATAACACAGCCCGTCCCGGCCATGAGGGTGAGACTCATGGTCGTGAGCCCTCATGGGCGTGACTCGGCCCCTCATGGCCATGTTCGAGAGCAGTAAGCTGCAATTTTTGGACTTCTAGCTCACGGTCATGACATCCCCCCTCATGACCATGTCGCCTCATGGCCATGTCTCCCTTAACATTGCCATGTTCCAACTCAGTAGCATGTCACTTTTGCACCAATATCCTCCCCACCATGTCGCCTTCGTCATGGCCATGACGGCGCATGGTCTTGTCTTTAGCTTCATGGCCATGTTTCTCGCCTCATGGTCATGTTCCATCCCAAGTCTTCGATCATCATAACCACACCGAGCCTTCCACTCAAATGAGAAATATAATGCCCAGAATCAAAATCCCGTCTCCAAAAGCTTATTCCAAGCTCAAAAACCGACTTCCTTACCCAAGATCCAACCTTTTATCATCAACAACTCCTCCCGAAGCTTCATCTTCATTATCAACCTATCAAGTAAACTCAATAAACACTATCAAAGATCCCTCCCTCACATCGCTCATCAAAATACCAAATTACAAGAATTCCACAAACACAAAAGAATGAGAAAGAGATATATACAAAGAGACGGTTCTTTTGGAACTCCGTCAAACCAAGGATGGTGCATTCTTTAATCAATTTTTAACAACACTTGGCCAATTCCATCGCCATCAAGGGCACGAAGAAACAAATCGAAGGCTCTCGAGAAATCTACGATCAAGCTAGTGGTATAACCATCCACACTCCATGGTTTTTCGCAACCTAGTCTCGACGTTTCCGGGGCATCCCGATCTACTAAGTTCAATGGCTTGAACTTGTACTTTCGATCCTTCGGTATATACCCAAACGTCCATCTATCCTCATGTGGCCCCAAGGGAGGCTCGTCTTTCTTCTTGCCTTGCAACTTGTCTTCAACATCATGATATGGGCATTCATCCGCCCCAAGCTCGGAATCATCATCTTCAATTTCATAGAAGTTGTTCTTCAAGCTTTCACCCGACTCATCCCCTAGATTAATGTCTTTCATGGCGTAGATCATATTACAAGACTCATCATTAGTAGGCGAGGTGTTGCCTTGGAGGTCAAACACGAGCTTCTCGTCGCCTAGCTCAAAATGTGATCCTACAATCATAGCACCGGCGGTATGGAGAAATGGGCGCCCAAGGATAATGGGAGTGATAGCATCTTCCGGCATGTCAAGTACAAGGAAGTCGACCGGAATGAAGAACTTCCCGATTCTTGTTGGCACATCTTCCAATATCCCCAAAGGTCGGTTGAGTGAACGTTCGGCCATTTGGAGTGTGATAGAAGTACACTTGAGCTCCTTCATCCCAAGTCGCTCACAAATGGAATAGGGAATGATGCTTACACTCGCACCCAAATCACATAATGCTCTATCAGTCTTCAAGTAGCCTATGGTGCACGGGATCGAGAAACTACCCGGATCCTTCAACTTGGGAAGTTTAGAACCTTGAATAAGCTCGCTCACCTCTCTCGTGAACGCTATGGTCTCTTCCTTGTCGACGAATCTCTTCCTAGCCAAGATTTATTTCATGAATCTTCCATATGCCGAGATTTGGGTAAGTAGTTCGGTAAACGGGACACTCACATCCAATTTCTTCACAATGTCTAGGAACTTGTCATATTGAACATTCCTCATTTGCCTTGTTGGGAAAGGCAACTTGATATTCACCTTGTCTTGCTCATTAAGGTTGGACTTCTCAAATGACATTTTTCTTTTTCCTTTGTCTTTTCCTTGAAGTAGGGGAAGCTTGTCTTCATGGGGTTTCTCAATCTCCCACAAGATTTGCTCCTCCATTGGATTTCCCAAGCTTGAATTTTCTTGAATCGGGGATACCACTTCTTTCATTGGTACTTGCTCACTAGGGAATAAGGGGGAGTCATAAGATGAACCACTCCTCAAGGTAATAGCATTCACATGCTCAAATTTCGCCGTTTCACCTTGAGGAGGTAGTTGCCCCTTTTGTCTTGAAAAGCTTCCCGAAGCAACTTGAGCTATTTGGGTTTCGAGCATCTTCATATGAGCATCTCTTGCTATATTCTCCCTTTGAAGATGAGCAAAGAATTCTTGTTGGTTTCTTAACATTTCCATTTGGCTTCTTTGCATTCTTGGTTACTCTTTTGCACTTCCAACATAGATTTTTGCATGTCGAAATCTCGAGGTGGAGATTGTGGATTGTGCGGAGTATCGGTGAGGGCTAAGGGAGTACCATAATCATGAATAGGAGACCGGCTCCTTGGCTTACTTTCTTGTCGATTACCTTGGGTTGCTTGTTGTTGTTGATGGTTCCCTTGGAACCCATGAGAGTTGCCTTGATTAAGGCCTTGAGTATTGCCATGGTTGTAGTTTTGATGTCCTTGGGAGTGTTGGTTCCCTTGGAAACCACCTTGATTGAAGTTCCCTTGTTGGAACCCTTGATTGTTGTTGAAGTTACCTTGGTTATGTTGCTTGTAGTTGTTGAATGACCTTGGGTTGCCCATATAACCTTGGTAACCTTGGTTGTTGTCCCTTAAGGGAGGTGGCACATATGGACGGTGTTGTAGATATTGTTGTTGGGAAGCTTGATGGGAAGTTTGGAACATATGAGGATAAGGGGCACCTTGCTTGAACGCTTGAAAGGCGTTCACTTGCTCAATACTTCCTCGACAATGTATAGGCTCATGTCCAACTATCCCGCAAATATCGCATATCCCATAGTATGATGTAGGAGATACAACTCCCAAAGCATTTACTTGATGAGTAGAATATTGGTGGGAGACACTTGCACTTTGACCTTGATCAAAATGGCTTTGGAGCTTCTTGTCAATAGATTCCATGTGGGTTTTTAATTGAGCTCCAAGATCAATGCTTAATTGTGTAATGGCATCAATCTCGTGCCTTCCTCCTCGATTCGACTTTCTAGGCCTTGAGTATTGGGAGTTGTGCACCGCCATTTCCTCGATTCTCAACCAAGTTTGGTCATCATCCACCTCGGTAAACCTTCCGTTCGATCCCATGTTGAGAATGGCCCTTGAGTCTTCATATAACCCGTTCCAAACCTGTTGAACAAGGAACCATTGTGATAGACCATGGTGAGGACAAGAGCGGATCAAGGCTTTGAATCTTTCCCACGATTCGTAGATACTTTCTTCATCACGTTGTTGGAATCCCGTGATAGAGGCTCTCAATAGACTTGTCTTCTCCGGGGGATAAAATTGTTGGTAGAAAGCCAAGGCTAGCTTCTTCCAAGTATCAATACCAAGAGTCGCTTTGTCCAACCCCTTGAACCATTGCTTAGCTTTACCGATTAGAGAGAAAGGAAATAATACCCACCGGATTTGATCTTGGGTTATTCCTGTTTGTGAGATAGCATCGCAATAATCCGAAAAGGTTTCCATGTGTTGATGAGGATCTTCGGTTGGTAACCCACTAAATTGACTTCTTTCGACCAATTGGATGAATTGTGTCTTTGCCACAAAGTTTCCGGTATATGCCTCCGGTAAAACGGTTGGATCGGGCAAAACGTCTTCCGTAAAGGTTGAATGAGAAGAGAACTTAGGCATGATTGGATATGCGGGAGATGTTGGTGTAGACGGTGTTGATGTAGATGTAGAAGGAGAACTAGGACTAGAAGTACCGAAAGGATTGATGAAATTCCCTTCGGCCATCTCTCGACGTATCTCGTCCAAGTCAGAACCTTGAGCTTGTTCTTGATTGGTATTGCTAGCACTTGGCTGAGAGATTCTAACCCGGTCAATCGTCCGTTGGCGAAGAGCTCTAAAGAGTCTTTCCGGCTCTGGATTGAAGAGAAAGAAATCGCCTCCCCTCCTAGGCATACACTACACACTCAAACAAACGTAAGAACACCTAGTGCTTTATGGACACTAGGCAAAGACAATAAACAAGCACAACGGGAGACAAAGAAGAAATAAAATGATAAAAAATAAGGAAAAAGACTACTAAATATGCACAAGAGATAGAAGAAGAGCACAAAGAAGGGTAACTAAGTCTAGCTAATAAGCAAACTAAGTCTAAACAATGCACCGTCCCCGGCAACGGCGCCAAATTGATGGCAAGGATTTGCCGTGGGTCCCCACCGTCAAGTAATAACCAACTAATCCTAACGGTAGTTAGGGTAAGTCGGGTCGTGTCCACGGAGACGGCTATGTAATGTCTAGACTAGGTCTACCTAAAACGAGGCTAAGTCACACAAACAAACACAAAGAGAAGAGGATTGAGTAACTATGATGGTAGAAGAGGTATGAACTAGATTAACAATGAACTAACTATAACAAGAACTAATGAAATAACTAAAGATTAAACAAACCAACAAACTAGAGAAGATGGCTAAAGAGATAGAGAAACCAAATATGAAAGGGAGTAGGGTTAGGTCGGGTTCTTAAGTGTAGTAGGATGGTTGGGTAATCAAGGGTGTAGGTGCCTCTTAGTTACTAGGGCCGGTTTGCGCTCTCGCGGCAAAGCTAAAGTCCAAACTCTCGTGTCAAAGACTAGACCCGAACATTCATGCTAGATGCTACTCAAAACACAAACATTCAATCACAAATCGAATACACAATGAGAAGATGAAAACAAGTATAAGAAGCATTGGCCACTACTACTCATACAAGCAATACAACAAACACATAGTATGCCCTATATGTGACTAGCAACAAAGGAATCACCTTTACCCAAAATCAAACCCTAATAACCCATAATCCACACTTAATCCCCCTACTAACCCCACAAGGAATCTACTCACTCATTATCAAACTAAGACTAACACTAACAAGAGAAATCAATGTAAACATTCATAATGAACAAACAAGAACAATAAACAATATGTAAAGATTGAAACTTGATAAATAAACAAAGAACAAGAGAAAAGAGATTATACCCACTACAACATGATGGAAAAGATGAGAACTTGAATTAATAAGAAACCCAAAATAATCTCCAAGGTTGTCAAGCTTGAAAGAGTCTTCAAGAATCTTCTTAATACAAGACTAATTACTAGATTAAACTAAGTTTAATTAAAGATTAAGAAAAGATTAAGCTAATGAGAGGAAGAACTCTATTTAGGGTTTAGAATAATGTAGGATGTGCAAAAGTGCTTAAACAATACAAAGGGAGGGTATTTATAGGGTTGTAATAATAAGAGGAATGAAGTGACAAAGTGCGAGGAGAAACAGGGAGCTCACGGCCATGATAAGGGGGCTCAGGGCTATGAGGCACCCCCGTCATGGCCATGATGGTCATGGGTCATGGCCATGACGCCCTGCTATAGCTTACTTCCTCTCTTCTTTGCTTCCCAACTCACTACACGGCCATGTAGGCTTCTGACACGGCCATGTAGGGTCTTGTAGGCCTCAAATATGATCTCAAGGGTCCCTCCTTGCTTCTCATGGGCTTCTCATCGATTCTCGGTGCTTGGGATCGAGTCTAAGGGGCTCGGGAATGGGTCCCAAGGTCTCGGGATCGAATCCAAGGCATCAAGTGATCGTTCCTTCTCTTCGTTGGCTCCAAAAGTGTATGAAACGAGTCAGAATCGTTCCAAATCTTCATGAATGTTCTCGGGAACCTAAAACGAGCTAGAAGAAGCATGAGTAGCCCAGAAACCGCTCCAAAGAGCGATTCCACAAGGAAAACGGGACCTAAACACAACAAATTAGGCACTACAAACTACACTTATCAGGGGTCGTAACTTGTGACAAACATTTCTCAACATATGACCCGATAAATTACTCTCATTTATACAATTTTTTATTTTCAACAATAATTTGGTCAACAATATCCAATTTGACGGAAGCGATAATTCACGATCAATACCTGAATTTCGAACTGGTATACTTCCAAATTAATATGCTAATCGGGATAGGATCTTCGAGAATCATACACGACTTTGCAACCGATCAAGACAACATCAACTCCAACACAACTTGGTGTAATAGATTTGGACTCCTTTCGGAAGAGATGCTAGTTAGATGATATTTTCATTTTTAAATTAGTAATCAAATATTTTAAATTTTAATGATAGACTACTTATTAATCTGTCATGCATGTTATTTTATACATATGTCAACGTAAATCAATATAGTTGTGGACATGGCAAAGTCCACCTCAACGCGACCACACGCGAGTTTGGGTAGCGATATGTTTCCCGTGTAAGATAATTCTTGGGTTAAAATTTAAATCGAAATAGAAGCCGCCACCAAACTTTGTGGGAGTTTGGACCCGTTCGAACCCACTCTATACTTTAGCGTTTCATGCACAAAGCACAGCCCGCTTTAGTACTAGAGCTTGTTAGGTCTGTCCCTTTGCATTACAATACTGATGCCGAGTTATCGGGTACCGTGTATCGAATGACTCTCGTGTGCCAACGGTTTCGGGCATCCGGAAACCAAGGTTCTGTGTAAGGGGTGAGGGTACGTGTGGGGAAGCCCACAAAGGACACTCAACCCAGCCCGCACATAGCGGCCTCTAAAAAGATATCAATCGGTTTTTTAGTACGCGCGCTAGTAGTTCGGTAAAATGATATGCAAACATTATTTTATGATACATAAATATAATACGTGTTGCTACGTCATTTAATGCATCTCGGTTTATATCGAAGGGGTTTAGCATGCGATGTTCATTTAAATGTTATAAATGCAAACATTGAAAATAAAAGCTCGTAAATAAATTACAAATTACGCGGGCGGAAATACAACCTCGAATTACAACAAAACAAGCGATAAAAAAATTAAGGATTAGAAACGGTAAACATTGACCATAAACGGACCCGTAAAAAGTAAATGTAAGTTAGACCGTAAATTGAATAACCGGACAAACTTTGATCAAATACACATTATATTGTGTATTGATCGGAGGACGGAGACTTTTAATACGCGTTTAGCGTACGGGACCGAAGCGTAGGGCTAGCTTGATCCCGGGTCTCGTAGTCTTGTCCCGACCTATCATAGCGAAATGGAAATGCCTCGGCCCGTCTTATATTGGATACGACTAAAGAGACATCAATATAGGACTAGTCCTATGAGACGCCGCTCAAAGTCGTAAAGGTGACTAGAATAGAATGTGATGTATGGGTTTTGAGTAGGGAAGCACGTGATTGAATTAACACGTGACGACTAAAAGTCGTAAATAGGATTTATTCGAGACCTTATACCACGTTTTAGCTCACGTTGGTAGCCTACAGGGGTCAATCGATCGAGTCAAAGAGGGGACTCGATTGAGTGCCCTTCGTGAAGAAATCCTTGCCCATTTTTTAGGGGGTCACTCGATCGAGTGGCCTTTAGGCACTCGGTCGAGTGCCCTCTGTATGGGTGACATCTCATTTTTGAGACAACCCATTTCGTAATTTTTATGTTTTGAATCGAGATGTAGTTATTCTAAATATAAATATTATTCGATTTATATTAGTTTGACTCTCGAGGGATCACCATACTCGACATTCGGTTATGGAACCGATATCTAGCATTTAGAGCGGAATTTGTAGAATCGAATTTAATTGAATTAGAACGAATATCGATTCCCTCCGCGTCACGATGTCGTAATCAATCCTTTCGTCCCGTGTGACGATCGATTCGGCGTCAACGTGTTTCGTACTAGTCCAATTTATCGATGACTCTTTTAGACGTGATATTCGACTACGGAGTCGATAACATGCCTTTAGAGTAAAACTTTGAAAAATGACGTCTGATATGTTTGACGACGAATCACCGCGATCACATTATACCCTTAAGTGTTTAGGGCGGTGCGGCTCGGAGGACGCCACCTCCAGTACGACTTGTCAAGGGATTATAACGGACTTTGGACGGAATTCGTCATTGAACACATTTGATTGAAAATTCGGTTCGTCATCGAAAATGTTAGATCCTTTGCATTTCAATACTGTAATTTGTCTTTTAAAGCCTACAATAATCGATTTAGCGTCATCGGATATTTGCTCGAACAGATTTGAAAATAGTTTTATTGAATTAATATGCGCGGTATTATTATATGAACAATAAAACGCGATAATAAAATGTTAGGTGTTAGATTGTTAGCGTACGATAAATAAAAACTTAGATGCGAAAAGTAAAGTGTTAGATGTTAGTAAATGGATATTAAATGTTAATGGTTAATAACAATAATTAAATGTTAGTCATAGTTAAAAATTAATGTACAAAATGAAAAGAAAATTAGACTAGAGTATTGGGATTTGGTACACCCTCAACCTACATGTTAATATCTCGGAAAATGGACTCGTAAAGTGTCATCGTAGGTACGTGAACGTCGAGAATGTAGGGTGAGTTAGGGTGTGTATGGTTGGGGGAGAGGATGCTCTCGGTCTTTGATGAGTTTTGATCTCTTGTGTGTTGAAAGAGGAGGGATGTATGTATGGAGCTTACCCTGTCCAGGGGTCATTTGATCGAGTGGCCCTAAGTGCACTCGATCGAGGGGCCTCAGAAAGGGTTCCCTGGTAAATTTTCGTGGGTGCAATCGATCGAGTGGCCCTATGGCACTCGATCGAGTGCCCTTGACCGGGCGTGAAAGGTCCGGATTTTGTTATGGCAAGTTGGGATTTGATTCTTTTGATTGATTTGGTTGTTGTGTCTTGGTTCACATTATGCATTTGGATGCAGTGTGAGCCTGGTTTTGTCTCGGGTTTTGACTCACTCGCAAAAGACTGTTTTATTTCCGATGACAGTTTCAACTCAAAATAGTTTTATTTTATTGGAAACGACCCACTGAGTATGAATTTGAGGTCGGTTTTGAGAGATTTGTAATCCGCTAAGTGCCCACGTTGGATACTACTGATTCTGAGTCCGTATTCGAGCGTATTTAAGCATGTTTGCGTCCGATCACCATCGAGTGTTTTGTTGGAGACTACTATACACACAAGCAGTCAAAATGCGGGTGTCTACAGAGCCTCCACCCTGACTAAGGCTTGGACAAGGCGAAAGTCAGAGTAGCCAGTAGGCCTATCGAGGATTACGACCTGCCAGCCTTCTGGTCTTGTCGTTTATAGTCCATTAGACTTGCGTGAAAGGGCTCGCCAGCCATAAGTAGAGGGTCATACCTGCCTTTGATGGTGATAGCTCCGTGAGGACTTGCTTTTGAAATATTGGGTGTACATGTATGCCGACACATCATACCTTGGATGTAGCATTTCAGAAGAAACACCGCCTCGGGTTTTTTGCTGGGGAGTAAAGGAGCTGCGCGGGGACTTGCTTTTGAAGTCTTGGGTGTACCTGTATGCCGACACATCACATATTAGATGTAGCATTCCAAGGAAACACTGCCTTGGGTTTTCCACTATGGAGTAAAGGAACTGCGCGGGGACTTGCTTCTGAAGTCCTGGGTGAACCTGTATGCCGATACATCACATCTTGGATGCATGTAGCATTCCAGGAGAAACATCGACTTTGATGTTTCGCTGGAAAGCATAGGCTGGTACTTGAAATGTTAGATACATAGGCAGAAATAGCGAATATAGCAGACAGCAAGATAGCGAATAGGAAATGCAGTTAGCATCTATAGACTAGCTTGCGCTGGGAAAATTTTTTTGCTTCATTTTGAAATCGAAGTCCTGACAGCCGCTCACGTGCTAGGAGATAGGTTTTCAAAATTGAAAGGGTTAGAAAAATATTGCAGTTTAATAGACCGAAATTTGACCTTGTCGAAAAGGATTTTTTTTTCAAATGGCTAAGTTTTGCAAATTTCAAAGTAAGAATTTGAAGAGAGAGGCTTACCGACAGACTCAACTCTGGACTTGACAGGACGAGTTAACAGACACGGCTTGCACTCTCGAGGGGTTGGACCGTGACTCGATAGGGGGTGGGCCACCTAAGATGAGAAAACTCTTAAGTTGCGCTATCCCATAGCCTAGACGAGTGACAACATGATTGAAAATCAAAATGGGAATGATAGGTTATTGAGGGATAGCAGTAGTCTGTAATGAGACTGTTACTGCATGGCAGGACATAGCAGTAACGATGTTGTAGTTTAGTTCATTTTTTGAATTTTTGGTTTTGGGGTACTTTCCCAAAGTAGGTGTTACTTCGAGTCCTTGACAGATTCTTGTTTTCGACTGAGCCAAATACTAGAACACACTATAGAAAGGAGGCTAGATTTTGAAAGTCTTTTGGATTTTGTGAGTGGATGGAGAACTTCTGTCTAAAAGAAGCCCCCAGGACGACAAGGCTAACTGTTGAGAACATGAAAATGTCGTGATAGAAGTGATGGTGCTTTTTGAATGTGTCAATGTGGGTGGTTGTGCCCTTGTTGAAGGACTGCCTATGTATTCATGTGTAGTGAAATCAAACCAAGCCGTAGTTCAGGAGATTGGAAGATATGTTATGGTGCCTAGTTTATTAGGGCTTTGTGTGTAACTAGCCATAGTGATGGTGTAGGCTATGTGCATTCCCAATGATGTCTTGACCAAAGGGCTAGAATAGTTAGGATGTTGATCTTGTGATTGTGAGCGTTCTCCGGGATAGCCCCCAGGGGTGGTGTGAACTGTTTGGGCATGTTCTATGCCGACCGAAGGTTGAGTTCCCGTGTTTATGGCTGGTAACTGGTTTGAAATTTTTTGGAAATGTGGAGCCAGGCAGTAAGTGGCTTTGATGATTTGAAATCTGGAGCTCGATTTTATGGAGATAAGGCTTCGAGGGTAAGTATTGTAATGTGGTAGGAAAGGGGGAAGTCGAGTAAAAATGACTCGAACTTCGATTGGGCAGGTTTGATAATGCGAGATCTGATTTCCATGTCTGGCCCTAATGGTTAGGGTGTATCCTATGGAGCTTGAATCCTCAAAATTTCTGGCTGTCTCTTAGCCTAGGTCTCGGGAAGGTCTTGAGGGTTGTAATGTGGGAAGGCTAGATGTGGTGTTAGCTGACCAGCCTAATTGTCACCCTCTATTTGATGGTATTTCTTAAGTTGACCGTACCATGGTCAAGGGGTTCTTTACTTGAGTTGACCGTGCCCCGGTCGAAGGATTGACCGTGCCCTGGTCGAGGGAATGACTGTGCCCTGGTCGAGGGAATGCCCGTACTCTTTTATTTTGGCCTTTTTACTTTTTCCTTGGGCTTTTGATTTTATTTGTCCAGTTTTTTTTTTCTTTTTTTTTTTCACGGTTATCCCACTATGGTGTTGGCAATAAGTACGAGTATTCCTGAATTTGTGGCGTCCATTCGTGGGCGTATCTGGGGTTGGGCCAGGTCGAGCAGGTTCCTGGATCGGTGGCGTCCATTTGCGGGTGGATCCGGGGTTGGGCCTATCTGTTGGATTAGGGCTTTGGAGCTACACCTTTTTAAGGTGTAAGCATAGTTGGTGTTTATGTGAGTGCAACTCACGGTGGAGTACTCTACGGTAAGCATGGTGGTTTGGATCGGGATTGTCAGCATAATTCCGAGCAAGCTTGGTGGGAACATCGTTCCGAGTTGGGTATTTCTTAGCGTTGAGCGTACCGAACAACGATGCTTCCTTTTTTTTGTCAGACTAATGGCTCGGGTAGGGATTGATCAGTCTTATTGGAGGGGTGTTTATTGTGGGAAATGGGCTTGCCTCCTGTCTTGAACCCAAACTAGAAGACTACCTAGATTTGTCATAGGATTCGATACCGCTCCTGCTAGGGGTAGTTATGTGGCTTTCTATACCTGACATGGAATAAGCAAAAGGGAAACACGGGCTCGGTTTCCTGCAGTCATTATAGATGTGCCTATAATAGTCACGTGCATGTGCTCAGGGTGTATGATGGTGTTCATCATGTTCTCGGAAACACATAAGAAAAAGCATATATGTGAGATCGAAAAAAAGCAGATTTTGTTGAATTAGAGAAGAAGACAGAATGCAACTGACTCTGACTTTAAAAATGAGGATGTAAGGTATCCTAGACTCGGACTCAGACTTAGACTCGAATCAAATCCGGACTTTCGGATGCTTGGTTGATTGTTTCTGTTTTGGTAAGGTCTTTGATTGGAGATAATGACAGGTTCCACGACTCGCCTAAACTCGGCTTTGCGCAAGTGCAAGAGAGGGAGTCAAACTAGACACAGCTCGGGGTGACGGGATAGCAAAGAATCTAGAGTTGGGATACTCGAACGTTGACCTAGACAAGGTAACGACCTTGGTTTGGACTCAACCATGAGACTTAAGTTGCATGAGGGTGAGTTTGAAAATGGGGCGACCGTGTTTGACCGCGTCGCGTGCTCGGAGCAATCATGGCGACCTAAACCTTTAGGAGACTTGAGTGTTCGTAGCATACGTACGAGTCAAAGAAAGCATCATAAGGACGCCGATGTAGGACCGTGGTTGACTGCTCGGGTGGAGGATAGCCCCTGAGTGAGAATAAATACTATGATAGGACTCATATGGTGCGACATCTAAGTGACTCGAAAGTGGCACGTGAGACAACACGTGTAGGACATGACCCTTAGAGCAACTGTGATTGATTGCTTTGTTGAAGGGTAGCCCCCGAGTAGGATCGAAGGTTTTGTTAAGACTCGAGTGTTGGACGAGTGACCCTTAGACGTAAGGATCACAAACCTTTTGGCTACAGGGCTATGCCTTGTAAAAGGTTGAGTCGGCCTCGAGGGAAAGCACACGGGGTAAGGGAAGAAACTTACAATGTGAGATCGACGGAGTTTTGACACTAGAGACCCTTGACTTGACTCGAATAAGGACGGATCCTGGGATTAGGGTAGACCCTTAAGTTAAAGAGTTCTTGAATTGGAATGATTCGACTAACGGATTGAAATACAGGCGAAATTCCATAGGAAAGGTCGTGGGGACTTTCCTATCGGGGAGAAAAATTGCATGGGACTTTCTAGTTAGGACTCGAGTGTTTAGACGAACCTTCCATTTACGAGTGTATGACTCGTGTTGGTCGGTTGTGCCTTTAGGATAAGGCGGACTACGATGGGGAAGAAACCCGCGATGTAGGATCGACAGAGTTTCGACGCTACAGACTTTCGACGGACTAGGTAGGACCAGACACACAGATTACGGTAGGCCCTAGATCGAAAAGGTTTCGACGTTATAGACTTTCGACGATGTCCTAGGTGAGACCAGACACACGGATTACGGTAGGCCTAGAATCGGAAAGGTTTTGGAAAAATGATTGAATTTTGAAAATTGACAGGACGGTTCTGTGTTTTGAAATTGGCAGCATGCCGATAGGACCGAGCATTTGAAATATTGGAATGGTCGCAAGAAATTTCGCATTTTGAAAATTAGGGGACAGTCCTATCCTTTGAAATTGGCAGCATGCCGACAGGACCGGGTTTTTAAAAAGTTGGAATGTTTGGAATTTTGAAATTTTGAATATCGAAAATGAATTTCCAAAGATACGAAAATCGAAAACGGGATCCCGAAGATTTGAAAATCGAAAACGGCATCTCAAAGATTTGAAAATCAAAAATGGAATTTTTAAAATTCGAAAATCGAAAGAGGATCGGAAATTCGGAATTTGAAATTTGAAATGGGCAGCATGCTGGCTAAAAATAGGGTATTTTGAGTCAAATCATAAGTCTAAATTTTGGCAGCATTCCGATTTTTTGAGAACTTGACATTTTGAAAGGATGCATTTTTGAAATGACGTATTTTTGAATAAAATAACGACACGGAAACCAAGTAGCACGTAATCAAACAAGCATTAATGACGACATCGTGTATGCTTTACGCTAAGTCCCGGTCAGTCTATATAGGGTCTATACCAATGCGCATGGCCTTTCCGATAATCGGGACAAACTCCCTTACCAATTTGTATAAGCACATGCCGCGAAACCCAAACGAATTAGCCATGAACACCTTGACATAACCAATTTAGAATACATCGTGGTATAGTGGGACGTCGGTCGCCAGTACTGGCCCGGGTAAAATTGGGGTAATGCATTGAACCGTAAAACTAACGCGCGTATTGTACTAACCAATCGATTTCTCCTCGAGTCTCACCCTGAAGATCCCGATGACAAGTTGTATATCAAGTATCCCCAACGGAGTCGCCAAATTGTGGACATGGCAAAGTCCACCCCGACGCGGCCACGCGCGGGTTTGGGTAGCGATATGTTTCCCGTGTGAGATAATTTTTGGGTCGAATTTAAATCGAAATGGGAGTCACCACCGAACTTTTTGGGAGTTCGGACCCGTTCGAACCCACTCTATACTTGGGCGTTTCGTGTACAAAGCACGGTCCGCTTTAGTACTAGAACTTGTTGGGTTCGTCCCTTTAATTTGCATTACGATACCGATGCCGAGTTATCGGGTACCGTGTATTGAATGACTCTCGTATGCCAACGGTTTCGGACATTCGGAAACCGAGGTTCTGAGTAGGGGGTGAGGGTACGTGTTGGGAAGCCCACAAAGGACACTCAACCCCGTCCGCACATAGCGGCCTCTACTAAGATATCTGATGGGAGTTGACTAAGTGCCATGGGTCGCCCGCCCATGTCACCCGGGAATAATTCGCCCCCAGGGCGAAAGAAGGGTTGCCCAGCAGGGTCGACCTGCAAAAGACTGGTGAAAATACTCCAAGGCTTGTGCCTGCTCGGCAAGGCCTTGCTGTCAGCCGAGCAGGGCTACCAAGCCCCCCTGCATGCTGGTTTCTAAGATGTCCCAATCCCCAGTACGAGCAGGGGAAACCGAGGGCCCATCCGTCATTCCGCCCCAGGTAAGGGAAAATGGGTGAATGAGGTGAGGCCACGTGTCGTCCTTGTATCCACCCATTTTCCCGCTCTTTTCCCTCTCCTCTCTCTCTCTCTCTCTAGTGGGAAGGTATAAATACCCGTCCATTTCCCACTTGAGGGGGGTTGGATTTTCTCTCTCTAGACTCTCACT
This sequence comes from Agrostemma githago, assembly GCA_958450325.1. Lineage (NCBI taxonomy): Eukaryota > Viridiplantae > Streptophyta > Magnoliopsida > Caryophyllales > Caryophyllaceae > Agrostemma > Agrostemma githago. The sequence goes on along the minus strand of OY288255.1, from coordinate 28,772,846 downwards.
CCTAAAAAACGCCACCTAGCTCCTCTCGAACTAGGTTCGTCAAGGCATTTCACAGACTGACTTAGGCATCGGAGAGGGTTCCCTCGGACAACCTCCAGGGCCCTGTGCGTTCATTGTGCAGGGAGCATACTCGCTTCGCCGGGAAGGTCTGATCGTAGGAGAGGGAGAAAGGAGAGACTAAAGGAGATCGGACGATCCATAGCTCATCAACATTTTGATTACACGACCCGAATCCGAAGTCGGGTTAATTGTTTCCATACCGGAACAATTTGGCGCCGTCTGTGGGGAATAAATCGGTTGTACCCACGAAATTACCCACAAAATCAACCATTCCCAAACACAAAATTGACCAATTACAATCAAACATGCCTGAAATTTTTGACACCAGCTCTGTGGCAAATCCACCCAATGCTCCCCGTTATGGCATGCCGCTGGAGGTAACCCCCGCCGCCACGATTCCAGGCGTGGGGCGAGCCAGTCTCCAGGGAGCACCGGGTCAAGGGGTAGCTGCCATGGCAGGGCAGGGGGCACATCCGGGCAAACTCTAAACCTCACCCCTGCCCAGATGGCGCAGACCGCGACATTCTTCTCAGCAATGTTGAATCAGGAATTCACTCCGGATGATCTGGTAGGCAGGGTCGCCACGACCCCCAGGTTGCTCCACTTTGAAAGTGGAGAAGGAACCGGGGGCTCAAAGCGGACCGCCATCAGAAACGTTCAGAGAAAGGCCAGGAAGACAGCTCGGGCGTATGCGCAAGTGCAAAGGCGGATCACAGAAGCCCGTCAGGAACCGCCTGCACAGCAAGAGGTCGTTGGCCCTGAAGAAGCATTCTTCATCCATACTACAGAATCCACGGCCGCTCGCGAAAGAAGGGGTTTATCCCAAGACCTGAGAAATCGCATGAGGCACAAGGAGCCAGTGTCCAAGCGCCTGGGGGAGAGACAGGGAGATGTGTTCTCCAGGCTGACACCAGTTGAGGAATTACAGCCTGCGCCAGGACTGTCCCAGAGCCTGCAGTCCAGACTTAACAATGGTCAGCCTCTGAAGTCCAAGCACCGTCAGGGTGATAACCTTGAGCCTGCTCAGAAGAAGCGCTCACGGTATCACTCCCCTCCCAGGGATGACGAAACGATAAGCAGGCGCCCACCAAGGCACCGCTCCCCCGAAAGTAGGAGACCGACCCCTGACAGAAGGGACGACCACGGTCACTACTCGGGCACGAGCAGGTCGAGAATGGTGGGCAGGCCAACCAAGACCCCGCTCCACCCTGAGGTGCAAGGATATCCTATCCCAAAAATTAAGATGCCCTCTGTTAAGTTTGACGGCACGACTGACCCAGAGGATCATTTGGCGGCATACGAGAGCCGTATGGGCATGTATAACGCCGATGACGCGGTTTGGTGCAAAATTTTTCCAACCACCCTGGTAGGTCTGGCCCAGGGCTGGTTCAGGGATTTGCCGCAAGAGTCAATATGTTTCTTCATCGAGTTAGCAGAGGCCTTCCTTGACCAGTATGCGGGGAACAAGAGGCGTCGTCTTACTCGGTTCGACCTAATGACTCTCAGGCAGAAGAAGGGTGAGTCTGTCAGGGAGTACCTGAAGAGGTTCGACTTGTCCTTCCAGCAGGTCAAAGAGATAGACGATGCAACAAGGACGTACGCACTGACTAACTCACTGCTCCCTGGGGAAATGAAGAACCAACTGATCAGGGCTCAGCCGGAAACTCTGGCCAAAGCCAGGAAAATCGCAGAGGGGTTTATGCTACAATAGGAGTTCCACAGCCTGCCGGATACCCCCGCAGGCCCTACCAAGCAGCAGGGGGGACCGCAGGGTGGACGTGGCAGAAATGAACCCGGAAAATAGAGAGTCGAGGAAGGGGATACCCCCAAGAAGGAGCGCACGGTATACCAGCCCAAGTTCCACAGCTAAACGGCCCTCAACAAATCCAGGGCAGAGATCTTCGAACTGGAAAAGGAGACTGCTAAGTGGAATCGCCCGAGCAAACCACGCAGCCCAAAGGGGGACCCCAAGAAATTCTGCACCTTCTATGATTGCGTAGGCCACACCACCGAAGAGTGTCGCCACCTGAAGGACGAAATCGAGAAGTTAATCAGGAATGGCTGGCTGGCCAACTACGCAGCAAGGAATAAATCACTGAAAGAAACGCCTGAAAAGATTGAAGGCTCAGTACAGAACCGCCTGATAATCCATGTGATATCAGGGGATGCAGAGGGCCAGACCAGCAGAAGAGGTCAGAAGAGGCAGATTCGTGAGCTAAGAAACCAGATCTGTTATGCCGAAAGGGCAGGGAGCCCGAAGGGAATCACGCTAAGCATCGCCCCTGGGGATGCAGGGCGAGTGGTGTACCCTCATAGCGATCCCTTGGTGCTATCCCTAGAAATCAGCAATCACATTGTGCGGAGATGCATGGTGGATACCGATGCATACACGAACCTGCTCTACAAGGATGCCTTCGATAAAATGGGCCTGGAAAAAAGGCACCTGCGACCTGCCCCTGGATCATTGTACGGGTTCAGCGGGGCAGGCATACTGCCCATGGGAATCATAGACCTGCCTGTAACATTCGGGGAGGAGGCCACTGCCAGAAATGTCAGGGCATCGTTCGTTGTAGTAGATGCAAGGTCTGCTTACAACGCCCTAATCGGCAGGGCCACCCTGGACGAGATTGAGGCGGCCATATCAATCAGGGCTCTCACTATAGCCTATGTTACTGACTTTGGCCTTGAAGGCAAAGTGCATGGGGACCAGGAGTCAGCCAGGCAGTGCTACTCCGTGGCCCTGCAAACCCATGAAAATGAAAGAAAAGGAAAGAGAAAAGCTGACAGTTCCCCCAGCAGGGAAGGCGAGATTCCAGCCGGTAATCAGGCATCAGACCACTTGGAACCTGGGGGAGAGAGCATGCTGGTGGACCTGGAGCCAGGGAGACAGGTCCTCATAGGAGCTGACCTGGAAGAGTCCTACCAGGCTGAACTGGTCAAGTTGTTAAAAGATAACAAGGATGTATTTGCCTACTCGGCGGACGAGATGCCAGGGGTTGATCCAACATGTATCGTTCACAGGCTGAACGTAAACGCGGACGCCCGCCCTGTAAAACAGAAAAAGCGAAATATGTCCGCAGAGAAGGACGTGGCGATTAAGGAGGAAATTGAAAAAATTCTGAAGGCAGATTTTATTGAGGTTTGTGACTATCCGGAATGGTTAGTGAATGTAGTCATGGTTAAGAAATCATCAGGCGCATGGAGAATGTGCGTGGACTTTACAAACCTTAACAAGGCCTGCCCGAAAGACTGCTACCCACTCCCCAGGATTGACCAACTCGTAGACGCTACCAGTGGATATACTATGCTGAGCTTCCTGGACGCCTTCTCAGGGTATCATCAAGTGTACTTATGGCAGCCGGACAGGGTGAAATGTGCCTTCATCACCAGTTCAGGCACCTACATGTACAAAATGATGCCATTCGGGCTTAAAAACGCAGGGGCCACATACCAACGCCTGGTCGACAAGGTGTTCGAAAGTAAAAAAGGCAGAAACATAGAAGCCTATGTCGATGACGCCATTGTAAAAAGCAAAGGAGACAATGAGCACTTGGCAGATCTGCAGGAGACCTTCTCCTCCCTGCGCGCCTACAAGATGAAACTCAATCCAAAGAAGTGTACGTTCGGGGTTCGCTCTGGCAAGTTCTTGGGTTTTCTGGTCAGCTCTCGAGGGATAGACGCTAACCCCGAGAAAGTTCAGGCTGTTCTGGACCTTCCTGAACCCAGAACCATCAGGGACATTCAACGTCTGACGGGCCGCATGGCCGCCCTGGCACGCTTCATTGCCAGGTCAGCAGACAAGTCAACCCCATTCTTCAAAATATTGAAAGGCAACAAGCAATTTAAGTGGGAGGATGAGCAAAAAGAAGCCTTCGAGCAGTTGAAGGAACATTTAAAGAAGCTCCCCACCCTGGCAAGGCCAGTGGCAGGGGAAAAACTCTTCCTCTACATCGCTGTAACTAATGTGACAGTCAGCGCAGTCATCTTGAGAGAAGAAGCAGGCGCTCAGCAGCCTATATACTTTGTGAGCCATGCCCTGGGGGCAGCAGAAAGGAATTATCCTATGGTCGAAAAGGCAGCTTATGCGGTTGTCATAGCAGCCAGAAAACTGAGGCCATACTTCGACGCACACCCTGTCGTGGTGCTGACAGACCAGCCCTTGGAAAAAGTACTGGAGAAATTCGAAAAGTCAGGCAGGCTGCTAAAATGGGCCATTGAGTTGAGCGGACTAGGGATAACATACCAATCCAGAGCAACCATCAAAGCCCAAGCCCTGGCCGACTTCCTAGCAGAATGTTCCCACTCTGAGGAGGATAGCCCAACTGCCGGCGAATGGGTGGTATACACCGACGGGTCCTCCACGGCTAATGGTGCAGGGGCCGGGGTCGTGTTTACCAGCCCAGAAGGGACCGACTTTGAACACGCAATTAGATTCGTCTTCCCCGCGTCAAACAACGAAGCTGAATACGAAGCAGTGCTCGCAGGCGTTAACTTAACCAAAGCCGCAGGCGCAGAGCGGATTGTCCTGGCAAAAGACTCCCAGCTCATCGCCAACCAAATCAATGGAGAATATGAGGCCAGGGACCAAACGATGGCCGCATACCTGGAAATGGTGAAGAGAGAGTTGTCAGGCCTAAAGTCGTATGAAATCAGGCAGATCCCTCGGTCCCAAAACAATCGGGCAGATGCCCTGTCCAAACTGGCTAGTTCCAGCCTGCAGGATATAAGGAGGTCAGTATGGGTAGACGTCATCCAAGAAAAATCTACCATTCCCTGCCAAATAGTTGGCGCTGTAGAGGAGACAGGGTCTGAGAATTGGATGACCCCCATCATCCTGTTCAAGAAACATGGAATTTTACCGTCTGACCCCGTGCAAAAAAGAAAGATGCCGATGAGAGCTACATGGTTCATATTAATCGGGGAAGACTTGTACAAAAAATCGTTCTCATCTCCCCTGCTCAAATGTCTGGGGGCAGAGCAGGCAGCGGAGGTCTTGGATGACATCCACTCAGGGATATGTGGCCATCACATAGGAGGAAAGTCATTGGCACACAAGGCCTTAAGGGCGGGATACTACTGGCCGACCCTACTGGCCGACGCAAAAGACTTGACTCAAAAATGCAGGAAATGTCAACTTTTTGCCCCATCCATCCATGCCCCGGCCCAAGAGCTCAGGCCAATCCTATCCCCCATCCCCTTCGCTCAGTGGGGGATGGACATATTAGGCCCTTTTGTAGTGGCAACCGGGGGGAGAAAATTCCTGATCGTAGCTATCGACTACTTCACCAAGTGGGTGGAGGCTGAGGCAGTGCCTAACATCACTGAGCCTGCAGTCAGGAAGGTGATATGGAGGAATATCATCACTAGATTCGGCCTACCAAAGATGTTAGTATTTGATCATGGAAGGCAATTTGATAACAACCCTCTAAGGATCTGGTTGGAAGGCCATGGCATCGCAGTTGCCTACTCTGTTGTCTGCCACCCCCAAACCAACGGACAGGCAGAAGCAGCCAACAAACAGATCCTGAACGGTCTCAAGAAGATGGTGGATGACCTCAAGGGCAGATGGGCCGACGAGCTGCCCAGCATACTCTGGTCGATCAGGACCACCGGGAAGGAGTCTACAGGTCAGACCCCGTTTGGCCTGGTATACGGAGCAGAGGCCCTACTGCCCATCGAGGCCAGAATCCTCTCCCTGCGCTCCCTGCAATACGACCAGGCGGAGAATGAAATAGCAATGACTGAGGCCTTAGACCTGGTCAGTGAGGTAAGGGAGGAGGCCAGTACCAATATCGCTGCCTACTAGCAACGGATGAGGAAGACGTACAACAAGAGAGTACATGAGAGGAATTTTCAGATGGGCGATCTGGTTCTAAGAAAAACACAGGCTGTGGGAAAATCAAGGGAGCACGGCAAACTAAGTGCTAACTGGGAAGGTCCATACCAGGTGACTCGAATCTTAGGGCCAGGCACATATAAAATCGCCAATCTTGAAGGCCAAGAGCTGAGTGCGCACTGGAATGCCGACACCTTGAAGAAGTACTATGTTTAGAAAAAAAAATTAAGTAAATTTCATTTTCAAGAAAAACTGGCGGAGAACGGTCAAGAATGTCGACGGCTCCGACCATACTTATGTTAAAGCTTTTTACAAAGAAATAAAAGGAACTTCAAGTCTATACTCGTTGCCTGTTCAAACTTGCGTTTTCACACACAAACGAGCAGGGGGCAATAGGGGGAGGCCCCCCTGTTGCCAGAACTAAGGAAAATGGACCCCCCAACAAAAATTCAAAAAGCCTCCCTGCTTACCTCTGGGCAGGCAGGGGGCAGGCCCCCTGGACTTTGATCAAAAGCCAGGGACAGGCCAGGCCCTACGCGCCGAATGAACAAGGACTGGGGGCAGGCTCCCCAACCTTGTATAAAAAACGCAAAAGCCTCCCTGCTTACCTCTGGGCAGGCAGGGGGCAGGCCCCCTGGACTTTGATCAAAAGCCAGGGACAGGCCAGGCCCTACGCGCCAAATAAACAAGGACTGGGGGCAGGCTCCCCAACCTTGTATAAAAAACGCAAAAGCCTCCCTGCTTACCTCTGGGCAGGCAGGGGGCAGGCCCCCTGGACTTTGATCAAAAGCCAGGGACAGGCCAGGCCCTACGCGCCGAATGAACAAGGACTGGGGGCAGGCTCCCCAACCTTGTATAAAAAACGCAAAAGCCCCCCTGCTTACCTCTGGGCAGGCAGGGGGCAGGCCCCCTGGACTTTGGTCAAAAGCCAGGGACAGGCCAGGCCCTACGCGCCGAATGAACAAGGACTGGGGGCAGGCCTCCCAACCTTGTATAAAAAACACAAAAAAGCCTCCCTCCTACCTTCGGGGCAGGCCATACCCTAGAGGAGCCAAAGCAAGCAGAAATAAGGAACGAATATTCATAAACCGATTCAGGAAAAAGTAACATTGTTTAAACAACACCACCCAAAATAAAGATCCAAAGAAGCCAGAATATTACAAGCAAGCTGGCCATACTAAGGCTCAGCACAAGAGTTAGAATTATCATCAAAGAAAGGGCCTAAGCATTAGGAGCATCCTGGCTGGGACCAGCAATCTCCTTAGGGGCTCCAGCTGCCCGAGCTTCATTCTTGGCAGCGTAGAGGTTCCGGAAAGCATCCTCGTCAAAGACAGGAAACATTTCCTTGATCACCTCCATAACGAGCTCCAGGGAGGAATTAGCCCCATTCTCAAAACTCAAGTCCACAGCAGCTTCAGCCTCCTTCAGGATGGCATCTTTCTCATTTTGCCACTCAATCTGAGCCTGCTTGAGATCTGAGTTGGCCTTGGACAGGTTCTCCTCCAAATCAGCTACCTTCTTCTTGAAACGCTCCATCTCAGCCAGGGACATTGTAGCACGCTCCATCGTCAGGCGGCTCTCCTTCAGTTCCACCTCCAACTTGGACGCCTCCCTTACAGCCTTCTCCCCTTGGAGTTTCCACTGATTGGCCTGTCCCCTCACCTTCTCCAGCTCATTCTCCTGCTTTGCTAGCTTATCCTTCAAGTTGTTGATCAGAATAACGTCCCTCTCGACCATAGCCAGGCGGTCAGGAAGAGAGGCCCCAGGGGTGGCAGTCAACTCCTCATCACTCAGGCGGCTGAGAGCCGCCAGCTCGGCAGAAGCTTGCAAAACCTTGGAGGTGCGTTGGATGTATTGGACCACCTGGTTGGAAGTAGAGGTTATAGATTTGGTGAGATGATCCGCCAGAACGGCGCCGGAGTCTGAGAGCAGGCCCGACACATCAACACTATCACCTGCAGCATAGTGGAACTCAGTATTCTCCTCCGAGAAAAGAGTGCCTGGAACGTCGCGGGCAGGGCGCTTGGCCTCAGGAGTCTCCACATCAGCTTCCAGGTCAACCATGGGTACAGCCCCGGAAGGTTCCCTGTCCCTTTTCCTCCTGCGCACCAGGGGAGCACTCTCACCCGTCCCTTCAGAATCAGCAGGGCGTGACCCCTGAGAGATATGAGTCCCAGCAAGGGAATCGCCCGCCTGCGAGCAGAAGGGGTGGCCTCCGAGGAAACATCGGCCTCCCCACCCTGGGAACTAGGGGGGATCGCCGGCTTCAGCCGTGGAGGAAGAGGGAGTCGCCGGCCGGAAGAGAGATCCTTCACAAACCTCATTAAGTTCTTCTCTCCCTTCTTGAAATTAGGGGGAAGAGGGGGGCGTTTTGAAACAATGACAAACTCCTCAGACAGGCCAAGCCTCCTCACCTGCTTCCTTGTCCAAAGGCGAGAAGCAGAACCTGCAGGGCGAGCAAACAGCCAGTTAAGAAAACATAGAGGGATGGAAACCTCGAGAAAAACCAGGCCGGTAAAAGCCCCTAAACTACCTTCAAGGCCAGGAATCAGGCCCAATGGGAGCAGATATTCATCTGTGGCAATAAGTTCTGCGTGAGGGAGCCAAAATGCAGGGCCACTTTCACCAGGCTCATCAGTAACCTCGAACTTCTTGACTAAACTCTCATCTGCCTTGCTCAATTTCACCTTCAGATCTTTCCCCCCGACGCCCGGATGGTACTCTTCACGAGTTTCCATACGGGTATGCACATGGTTCCTAAAATGCCTAGGGATCCGCCACCCTGAGGCACTATGTACGTACAAAAAATTGTTCTTCCAGTCCTTCAGGCTGTTTAAAGCCGGCCAGACTAGAGCATACTTCTTCAGCCTTGAGAGAGACCAATACCCAGGGGAGCCATCTCCCCCTGATGAAGACACCATTTGCAGCCAGGTCATGGCGCGCAAAGCGTCGATAGAGGGTCCTTCCCCATGAAAGATGCAAGTCCAGGTGTAAGCCACCAGCGACCTAATCGCCGAGTCAGTCAACTGAGCGATGGCCACATTCATCCTCTTAAAGGCCTCCTCCAAGAAGGGGTGTAGAGGGAATCGCAGGCCGAATTCCAAACTCTTGTGATAAACGGCCACGCAGCCGCCAGGAGGGCAACACACCGTGTCTTTCTCCCCGGGAACTATAACTGTGTATCCCTCCCCAAAGTGATAAAACTTCTCAATTTCCTTAGCAGCATTGCTCTCTAGAATTAGGTCTCGGTTCTTGGTCTCAGGGTAGGTTTTCAAAGGGATCAAGTATTTGTTTTTATCCAAGAAATATGTTTTCCCTTTCTCCCTGGGAATAAGGGGACCAACAATTCTAGAGGGGTCTATCTCCAGTGCATCATCGTCGGAATCGACGACGTAGAAGGGAGCGGGTTCGGGAGAGTTGGCACCCCCATCTCCCTCAAGGTGGTCCCCCTCACCGGGCCTAACCCCGGAAGAAGAGGCTATAGGTCAAATTTCCCCCCTTCCCTATCCTCCGTCCTTCCAGACAATGGACTAAATGAGAGAGCGCGAGCACGAGACATACTATTTTGTGAAGAAAAAGTATGAGGAAAAGGAAGAGAAACGAAGAGTTGGAATCAGGATTCTAACCTAGAATGGTGACCGTCGCTGAAAAAATCCGAAGGTGGGCGCTCCTCAAGTCTTGAAAAAATTCTCAGCAACAAAGAGAGTGAAGAAGTGTGGAGGGTTTAAGTTTCGAAAATGTGAAAGAGGGAAATAGGGGAGGAGAGAAGGCTTATATAGGCCCGGGCAACTGAAGGGACGCCCCTTTTGCAAAGCCCTCCTCGTAAATTGCTTCCACGTGTCACACTTTTAACAACCAACTAACCCCCTCTTCCCAAGAAAAGCCTCGAGAAGACAAAGGGCGTCAGAGGATTGACTCTCCCAATGACGTCATCCCCTTTCAAAAAAAAAAAAAAAAAAAAAACACAACAACAATAATAATAAACCGCATGACTTTTCATTAATAAAAAAGAGAGCCCAAAAAATGAGCAAGTTACATTCCAAGACATGCAAACAAAAGTACAAGGGCCTGATTTCTGTCCCAGTTAATTAGCCTGCAAACCCAGAGCATGCCTAATCATCATCATCAGGGCCTGGGGAGTAATTCCCAGGGCTGTTGTCGTCCAGAGGAGACCCCCAGTCCCAGTCATCAGAGCTCTTGAAGGGATTAGTAGGGAGGTCGTCCTCGACACCGCCTGAAGAATAGCCCTGGCCCTCGCTGTCCTCAGAGTCTCGGCTGCTTGAGTCCCAGCCATGACCAAAGGGGACAGTTCTAGCATCATCAGGGAGTTCACGGCCCATCTTCCTTGGAGAAGAAGGGCTTGACTCTGGGGAAGAAGTAAGCTCAGGGCAGTTTGGGACAAACTGCTCTGGGTGTAGCCATGGAAAGCAATCATGGCAACCCCTATCATAACACCCTCCAGTTCGGGTGCATTGCCCAAGGCGTGGGCCAGCAGAAGAAGACCCAGGATGCTTGCCATGCCCGGAAAGGGCCTTCCTCTTAGCCACCCGTTGGGAGCGGGAGCGCCTCTTTCCACTCCTACGAAGGACCTGGTGAGCCCTCTTAGCATATCTCAAGCGACGACGTCCTCTGAAGCAGCGGATTTCCACGTAAATTCCACATCGGAAAACTCTCTTCCTAATCCAAGACATTGGTTCTCAAATATTTTGGAAGAAGATCACAGGGAAATTGTGAGGTGAAAGGTGCGAAAATGGTGAGAAAAACCGGAGCTTATATAAAAGCAGAAAACTCGCCATTAATGGCGCTCCAACCACTCGTGTCAGGAGATAGCCAATCATAAGATCTGCACATTGCCCAAGAATCCACTTTGCAAAAAGAAACAATCATTACAAGAAGAACATTCTAACCCTCCTTGCCATAGCCAATGCGCTTGGATTTCCTGCCTCGGGAACAAGCAACGCATTAAATGCAAGGGAGTCCAAAGGTCAACTACATCCCATCCTGAAAGACGCCTGCCAAGAGGGAGACCCTGCTTCCCCCTGGCCGACGTGGGCCAATTGATGGGAGTTGACTAAGTGCCATGGGTCGCCCGCCCATGTCACCCGGGAATAATTCGCCCCCAGGGCGAAGGAAGGGTTGCCCAGCAGGGTCGACCTGCAAAAGACTGGTGAAAATACTCCAAGGCTTGTGCCTGCTCGGCAGAGCCTTGCTGTCAGCCGAGCAGGGCTACCAAGCCCCCCTGCATGCTGGTTTCCAAGATGTCCCAATCCCCAGTACGAGCAGGGGAAACCGAGGGCCCATCCGTCATTCCGCCCCAGGTAAGGGAAAATGGGTGAATGAGGTGAGGCCACGTGTCGTCCTTGTATCCACCCATTTTCCCGCTCTTTTCCCTCTCCTCTCTCTCTCTCTCTAGTGGGAAGGTATAAATACCCGTCCATTTCCCACTTGAGGGGGGTTGGATTTTCTCTCTCTAGACTCTCACTCCTAAAAAACGCCACCTAGCTCCTCTCGAACTAGGTTCGTCAAGGCATTTCACAGACTGACTTAGGCATCGGAGAGGGTTCCCTCGGACAACCTCCGGGGCCCTGTGCGTTCATTGTGCAGGGAGCAGACTCGCTTCGCCGGGAAGGTCTGATCGTAGGAGAGGGAGAAAGGAGAGACTAAAGGAGATCGGACGATCCATAGCTCATCAACATTTCGATTACACGACCCGAATCCGAAGTCGGGTTAATTGTTTCCATACTGGAACAATATCAATCGGTTTTTTTAATACGCACGCTAGTAGTTCGGTAAAATGATATGCAAACATTATTTTATGATACATAAATATAATACGTGTTGCTACGTCATTTAATGCATCTCAGTTTATGTCGAAGTGGTTTAGCATGCGATGTTCATTTAAATGTTATAAATGCAAACATTGAAAATAAAAGCTCGTAAATAAATTACAAATTACGCGGGCGGAAATACAACCCGGAATTACAATACAACAAGCGATAAAAAAATAAAGGATTAGAAATGGTAAATATTGACCATAAACGGACCCGTAAATAGTAAATGTAAGCTAGACCATAAATTGAATAATCGGACAAACTTCAATCAAATACACATTATATTGTGTATTAATCGGAGGACAGAGACTTTTAATACGCTTTTAGTGTACGGGACCGAAGCGTAAGGCTAGCTTGATCCCGGGTCTCGTAGTCTTGTCCCGACCTATCATAGCAAAATGGAAATGCCTCGACCCGTCTTATATTGGATACGACTAAAAAGTCATCAATATAGGACTAGTCTTACGAGACGCCGCTCAAAGTCGTAAAGGTGACTAGAATAGAATGTGATGTATGGGTTTTGAGTAGGGAAGCACGTGATTGAATTAACACGTGACGACTAAAAGTCATAAATACGATTTATTCGGGACCTTATACAACGTTTTAGCTCACGTTGGTAGCCTACAGGGGTCACTCGATCAAGTCAAAGAGGGAACTCGATCGAGTGCCCTTCGAGAAGAAATCTCTGCCCATTTTTGAGGGGGTCACTAGATCAAGTGGCCTTTAGGTACTCGGTCGAGTGCCCTCTGTACAGGTGACATCTCATTTTTGAGACGACCCATTTCGTAATTTTTATGTTTTGAATCGAGATGTAGTTATGCTAAATATAAATATTATTCGATTTATATTAGTTTGACTCTCGAGGGCTCACTATACTCGACATTCGGTTATGGAACCGATATCTAGCATTTATAGCGGAATTTGTAGAATCGAATTTAATTGAACTAGAACGAATATCGATTCCCTCCGCGTCACGATGTCATAATCAATCCTTTCGGACCGTGTGACGATCGATTCAGCGTCAACGGGTTTCGTACTAGTCCAATTTATCGATGACTCTTTTAGACGAGATATTCGACTACAGAATCGATATCATGCCTTTAGAGTAAAACTTTGAAAAATGACGTCGGATATGTTTGACGACGAATCACCGCGATCACATTATACCCTTAAGTGTCTAGGGTGGCGCGCCTCGGAGGGCGCCACCTCCAGTACGACTTGCCAAGGGATTATAATGGACTTTGGACAGAATTCGTCATTAAACACATTGGATTGAAAATTCGATTCGTTATCGCAAACGTTAGATCCTTTGCATTTCAATATCGTAATTTGGCTTTTAAAGCCTACGATAATCGATTTAGCGTCATATGATATTTGCTCGAACCAATTTGAAAATAGTTTCATTGAATTAATATCCGCGGTATTATTATATGAACAATAAAACGCGATAATAAAATGTTAGGTGTTAGATTGTTAGCGTACGATAAATAAAGAGTTAGATGCGAAAAGTAAAGTGTTAGATGTTAGTAAACGGAAATTAAATGTTCGTAGTTAATAACAAAAATTAAATGTTAGTCATAGTTAGTAATTAATGTACAAAATGAAAAGAAAATTAGATTAGAGAATCGGGATATTGGTACACCCTCAACCTACATGTTAATATCTCGGAAAACGGAGTCGTAAAGTGTCGTCGTAGGCACGTGAGCGTCGAGAATGTAGGGTGAGTTAGGGTGTGTATGGTTGGGGGAGAGGATGCTCTCGGACTTTGATGAGTTTTGATCTCGGGATGTGCTTTGTGTGTATGAGTGTGTAGAACTCAAATGTGGTGGAAAAAATGAGAATTGAAAGTTGAGTGAATCAAGTTGTGAGTGTTTTATGATGTGTTATGTGTTGAAAGAGGAGGGGTGTATGTATAGAGCTTACCCTGTCCAGGGGTCACTTGATCGAGTGGCCCTAAGTGCACTCGATCGAGTGGCCTCAGAAAGGGTTCCCTGGTAAATTTTCGTGGGTGCAGTCGATCGAGTGGCCCTATGGCACTCGATCGAGTGCCCTTGACCGGGTGTGAAAGGTCCGGATTTTGTTATGGCAAGTTGGGATTTGATTGTTTTGATTGATTTGGTTGTTGTGTCTTGGTTCACATTATGCATTTGGATGCAGTGTGAGGCTAGTTTTGTCTCGGGTTTTGACTTGCTCGCAAAAGACTGTTTTATTTCCGGTAACGGTTTCAGCTCAAAATAGTTTTATTTTATTGGAAACGACCCACTGAGTCTGAATTAAAGGTCCATTTTGAGAGATTTGTACTCCGCTAAGTGTCCACATCGGATATTATTGATTCTGAGTCTGTATTCGAGCGTATTTAAACATGTTTGCGTCCGATCATCATCGGGTCTTTTGTTGGAGACTACTATAGACACAAGCAGTCAAAATGCGGGTGTCTACAGTAGTTAATGTACAAAAAAATAATTTTTAAAATATCCGTTAATTATACTCATAAATTATCCCGATCTATAATATGAGTGAAACCCAAAAGATCGTCTACCCGTCTTTTTGTAGATTACACAAAAATCAACAAAAATAAAATAAAACAAGTTAATATTTTTAGTAAAACTAAACACTAAAGTAATAATAATTTGTATCAAACAAGTAAATTGTATTATTTATTCACGAAATAAGACTAAATTAATTAACTTTTTAACCAAAAAAGGGTAAGGGGAGTCTGAGCAGAGTCTGACGGATAATGTATAATGTGTAAAATCTGAGGTGAGTCTGAGATGAGTCTGAGGAATAAATAAGTGTTAAAAGTGAGTGGAAAGCTGAGGTGAAAGAGTCTTAAAACTTTGTTAAGTGTTACCATAATTGGAGATACCCTAATATTCTCAAGACTACTAATCTTCTCAAAACTACTAATAATCTTAAGACTTTCTCAAGACTACCAATAATCTTGAGACTTTTCTCAAAATTTTGCAATATTATTGGTAAGACTCAGATGAATCTTACCAATGAGGATAATATGAAGTGGTAAGTAAAATACTCTTTTTTTTTTTATGTTCACCTTTTTTTATCTTCAGTTGGGGTCTTTTTTTATTGTCCATTCCATTTGTATTATTTCTATATTATTGTAGACACCCGCATTTTGACTGCCAGGTGTCTATGGTAGTTTCCAAAAAACACCCAATGATGATCGGACGCTAACGTGCTCTAACGCGCTCGGATACGGGCTCGAAATCAATAATGTCAGACATGGGCTTTTGACGGGATACAAATCACCCAAAACCAACCTCAAATTCAGGCCCAGTGGGTCGTTCTGAGTAAAATAAGACTAATTTGGGCCAAAACCGACACCAAAAATAAAACTCGTCTTTTAACGATCGGGTCGAAACCCAGTCAAAGACGAACCCGACACACAAAAACAACCTGATACATTCCTAGAAAATGGCTCCCACATACAAAATTCAAAATCAATCAAAGGTCAACCATTTCCTAAAATGGTGCGTCCTAATTGATCCACTCGGTCGAGTGGATTGACCCACTCGATCGAGTGGAGCCTCAAAAACCGGACCAGATTCGTCCTCAAGGGCACTCGACCGAGTGCACTAGGGCCACTCGATCGAGTGACCCTAGGTCGTGGGTTTTCCTATAAATACCCCATCAACCCTCAAACAAAAAACAACTTTTTTCCCAAACATTTTCACAACTTTTACAACACACATTTCAGCCATAATTCAACCCTTAAGCACTATCACGCTTATGCACACTTCGAGAACAAAAACACGTTAAAATCCGTCTCTACAAAATCCCCATACATACACACCATCAACTCTTCCTACGTATCTCGAAGTTCCCGCGCCATTGCCGCCATTTGACGAACCGTATCCCGAGAAGCAAGAGCATGTAGGTTGAGGGTGTGACATTCAACATCGACATCTCCTTTCTTTCTTTCGTTTCTTTCGTTTTTTTATTTATGTTTACGTATTAGTATTATAATTAGTCGATAGTAACGACATGATCACTAACACTAACATTTTATTTTTCGCATTTCATTTATTGCATCTAACCGCTAACGTCTTTTTTATTCGTTTTTCATCATATTAACGTCATATACCGTGTATATATATAATAATATTAAAACTCGGATCCGAACACGTTTAACTACGATAACCATTTTAAGGTCCGTTTAATCCCTTTAAGAGCAACGACGGAGGTGGCACCCTTTCGAGGAGCGCCGCCCCAATGTACTCAAGGGCGTAATGCGATCATGGTCGTTCGTAGTTGAATGCGTATGGATCCATTTCTAAGATTGGTACGAAACCCGTTGATACGAAAACCGACATCACATAATCCGCAAGGATTAATATCGATGTCGTGACGTAGAGGGACACAATTTCGTCACTAATCCAAATTCATAAAATTTCGATAACGGTATTATAATCATATAAGACATGATTATAGTATCGAAAAACCGAGTTAAATCTAAATCGTCAATAGTTTTTTTAACTCGGCCAACCGTCGATTTAAAACAAATAAAATAAAACGAGTTATAACTCGTACAGGTGCCACTCGACCGAGTACATAAGCTACTCGATCGAGTAGCACCCCAACTCTTGGGCAGAAGCCTCCTCGAGGACACACTCGACCGAGTCAGCCCATGACTCAATCGAGTGGGTCCTGTAGCCCAGAAAACCGAGAGCTCTTTTTTATCATCCGAGCCTCGTCTTTTAAAAAGCGACTTAGTCGTCACGTGTAAAGTCGATCACGTGATTTCCTTCAAAACTCATGCATATCATTTAATTTACGGTCTAGTTTATACACGGGTCCATTTCTATTTATTGGCTATCATTTTAGTTATATATACCGATTATTCTATATTATTGCTCGTTGTATTGTGAATTCCGGGTTGTATTCCGCCCGTGTAACTTGTAACCGATTTATATTGCTTTTGCTTTATTTATTTACGTTTTACCATTTATAAATGAACCATCGCATGCTAAATCACTTCGACAATAAATTAGATGCATTAAAATGACGTAGCTCACATTTAATTCGCATGCTTAGCTAAAAACGCTGTTTGCATATCATTTCACCGAATCACTAACGCGCATATTAGAAAGTCAAACGATGTCTTAGTATAGGCCGCTAAGTGTGGGCGGGGTTGGGTGTCCTTAGTGGGCTTCCCAACACGTACCCTCACCCCTTACTCAAAACCTCGGTTTCCGGATGCCCGAAACCTTTGGCGCACGAGAGTCATTCTTTACACGATTACCGGTGTAGATGGTATCGATATCGTAATGCAAAGGGACGAGCCCAATAAACTCTAAAACCAAAATGGGTCATACTTTGTTTATGGTCCATAGCGATATAGAGTGGGCTCGAACAGGTCCGAACTCCCACAAAGTTCGGTGGCGACTCCATTTCGACTTAAATTTCAATTCGATCCATTCTCATATGGAGGTGCATTCGCCTACTCAAACCCGCGCGTGGCCGCGTCGGGGTGGACCTACGTCATGTCCTCAATTTGGCGACTCCGCTGGGGATTAACTGATGCGTGACTTACCATCGGCATCCTCAGGGTGAGACTCGAATAGAAATCGTTTGACTAGTACAATACGCATTTTAGTTTTACGGTTCATGCATAACCCCATATTTTCCCGGGCCGGTACTGGTGACCGACGTCCCACTATACCACGATGTATTCCGACTTGGATACGTTAAAGGTGCTCATGGTCGATTCGTATGGGTTTCGCGGCATGTTCTAAGCTCAACTCGACTTAGGAAGTTCGTCCCGATTCTCGTCTAGGCTATGTGCACTGGTATAGACCCTATTTAGACCGACCGAGACTTAGTGTAAAGCATACATGGCGTCGTTATAATGCTTGCGTGACTATGTGCTGCTTGGTTTCCGTGTCGTTTTCAAAAACCGTCATTTCAAAAATGCATATTTTCAAAAAATATTCAAATTTCAAAACCCGGAAAGCTACCGAATTTAGGACTTATGATTTTACTCAAAATAGCCCACTTTCTAGCCGGCATGCTGCCCAATTCAAAACTCGAAAATATTTGCGAACTTTCAAAACCAAGGCCCGATGCAATTTCCGATTTTTCTTGAAAAAAAAAATCGGGCCTTTCCCCGAGTTTACTCGAACTTTCCAAAAATAATCCTTTTCAAAACTTTCCTCCCTCTTAGGACTTTTCCCGTTTTTAGCAGTGTCGGGTCACGTCATAAGTCGTAAAGGTCTTTAGCGTCGAAACTCTGTCGATCTTACATAACGAGTTTCTTCCCTATCCCAGTCCGCCTTATTAGACTAAGGCAAGGCCCACCTACGTAGGACATACTCCTACAAAGGAGGGCCCGTCTACACATTTGAGTCCAAAGTTTGGGGACGTCTCACATGGACCTTCCTTCGAACAGGATTCGACCCACCCGTCGAATCCCAAGGAAGGCCCGTCATCCACGAGTCACCCGTCTAAAAGTCTCTTTCAAGTCGTTTTTTTTTTAGTCTTTTCCCTGCTCGGGATGTACTATTTTAGTTCCAAGGTCCGGGTTCAGTTTCTGATTGCGCGGTGTTCTTACAAACAGGCCACCATCCACCAGACACAATCGCAGAATGGAAGCAGCTCTGAACAGTCTGAAGGCCTCCGTGGATGCCATGGCCGACAAACAACTCGACATTGATGCCCAACTGACAGAAATGAGGGCCGGTCAAGTGGCTATCGTTGCTCGTTTAGTTGCAGTGGAGCAAAGGACTCCAAATACCGGGGTTACGGAACCTCTAGCTGAACTAGTTAGCTCGGTCCGCCGATTAGAAGAACAAGTTCACTTAACTGGAAGTAACAATATCCATCGGGAGAATAGTCGGGATTACTCCCCGGTAAGTGACAAACTGCCCGCGAACCTGAATCTCACGGGCTTACCCATGTTTGAAGGGACTGAAGACCCGTTACTACATGTACGGGCCTTCAAGGAGTTCATGGCTATTAAGGGAGTGGACTCTTCTATGTTAAAAAACCTCTTTGCTGCATCTCTTGAGAAACACCCAAAGGCCTGGTACTACAGGCTAGATCCCAAGAAGTTCTCGACATGGGATGATGTGGCTACGGAATTTGCTCGGAACTATGCTGATAACACCGAGATCCAGACCAAAATGCGGTCTCTAGAGGTTATGGCCCAAGAACCTAAGGAGGGCTTTACCAAATACCTCCAACGTTGGAGGACCGAGAGTGTGAAACTGGTCGATAAGCCCAGTGAGAAGACTTTAGTGGAGGCCTTTGTCAAGAACCTCCTCCCTTCCTACCGGGTCCACTTCCGGTATGCTGTCATACCCAATTTCACCACTCTTACTTAAATGGGCATGAGAATTGAAGATGATCTAAGACTAGAGAGCCTGACTAAGGCCCCTAGCAATGGATACCAAGCGGCTTCCTCATCCACTACCAAGCCCCGGCTGCAACCCGAAGTATCTTTGACACGGTTAACCTGTTAGATGCCTCGTCCAAAAGAAATACCCCTCCTAGGGTATTCACTGATATAGGGACTACCTATACATATGCCTTACAAAGGCTGTCTTCCAAGGGCCTGGTCCAACCGATAGGCCCAACTCCTGAAGTCCCAGTTGAAAAACGCTCCAAAAGCTACAATGCCCAAGCCTATTGCCAATATCATCGAGGCAATGGACATGATACCGAGAAATGTTGGAAGTTGAAACATCTGATTCAGGATTTGATTAAGAGCGGGAAAATACCGTTACCCGGGGACAAGCCCAGCAATAAGGACAACCCCTTTAGCTCTCATGCTATCTTCACCGGAGAAGTGATTGACTGTTTTCACCTTATCTCTCCTTTCATTCCACAGATCAATGGAATCTGGTTCGATGATGAGGAAGATGTGTACCTCACCAAAGGGGAAACTGTCCCTAACACACCCGAAGAAATCCGGAAGGCTAAGTCCAAGGCCTTAGCCAGTAACCACCTCACCACCGCCGATCGTCCTTACTCAGCCACTAGCTCCAAGGACATTTCAGCCCCGGCAACCGTCATTGAACCTGCCCGGACGGAAGAAGCCATTGAAGAGCCAAGCACCGATACGGCTCTTGTCAAATAATTGAAAAGAGCTCGAGTTGACCTCACTATATGGCAACTCTTGGTTAGCTCGCAAGAACATCGAGAGGCACTTACTAAGGCTCTCGATCAAATCAAGGTCGACTCCCAGGTTACCCCTACTGAAATGGTAGCCACCATCCTGCCCTACCTCAAAAGCAAGTCCAAAGAAGAAGGCCCATTAGTCACCTTCTCAGATGCCGACCTACCACCGTTCGGGGCCTCTCACAATCTGGCTCTGTACATCACGGTAATTTGTCGGGGTAAGTATCTCCCGATGACTCTGGTTGACGACGGGTCTGCTGTGAATGTCCTCCCTCTAAGGACTGCCAAAGCACTCGGCATCACCGAGGCCGACTACATACCAACTGCCCACACTATCCAGGCTTTCGATGGAAGCCCAAAAGCGGTTTCTGGGGCCGTTAAGTTGACAATTATGACGGGTCCAATTAAAAAGGAGCTAGAGTTCCAGGTGATCGATGTCACCTCCTCTTTTAATTTGCTCCTAGGAAGGCCTTGGATTCATGCTGTAAAGGCGGTGTCTTCTACACTTCACCGAAAGATCAAAATGCCCCTGCAAGACGGCATTATTACTCTAGAGGCAACCCCTATGACCGTGGCTAGCTGTAACGCCACGGACCGCACTGACCTTTGGGGGTTCGATTTTGTGGGGATGATTGAAGAAGAATACCTTTTCAGGCCTTATTTCACCACGAGCATCGACACGATGCTAAAAAATTTGGGGTATTTACCAGGGGCTACCTCAAGGCCATATCTTCCAGCTGGGAAGATTATTGAAGTCCTGAATGACGGGGAATCCCACTTCAGCTTAGGGTACGCTGTGACCCCGGGAAATGTGGTCCGAGCGGGCATTGAAAAGGCCTGTAACATCATCAAGGGTACCTACTTGGGCCCTTATAGCCCAAGGTTGGCTGACTATTTCGTCACACCGGTATTCGGGGCTATTCAAGTTGGCCTGTATCAACCAACTATCACATATCCCGAGACTGAACCAGCTCGGGAATGCAACTACATTCCGGATGACATATTCGCCCTCATCAAATCTGAATCCAAGGAGGGTACTGACAATGCC
Organism: Agrostemma githago; assembly: GCA_958450325.1. Taxonomy (NCBI): domain Eukaryota; kingdom Viridiplantae; phylum Streptophyta; class Magnoliopsida; order Caryophyllales; family Caryophyllaceae; genus Agrostemma; species Agrostemma githago. Next base: position 28,751,935 of record OY288255.1, on the reverse strand, counting down.
GAGCCCGTGCTGGGGCTCTTATTTGGGGAAGACAAGGCTGTCCCGACCACTATAGAAGATCTGGTGAACCTGATCCTTCGAAGCAACAGGTTCGATCCTTCAAAACTGATCTCAGAGGTCGGTGCTGATACTGCGAAAAGAGCCTGGAAGAAGACCGTCAAGTGGACCGACGGCCAGGGTCGAGTCTACAAGCTGACCACCGGGGAAGGAGACATGCCAGACACCGATTCTGAGTCTGAGTCTGAGTCTGAGTCTGAGTCTGTATTCGAGTCTAAGGGGTCTGGTGCTAGAGTTCAAACTGTAACCCCCCTCCCTGTAGTCACTGCCACCGGAGCCTCGGGGTCTGTCCCGAAAGCGCTCCCAATCCCGCCTTCGACCAATGATCAGATGGCCGCTCTCTTTGAGCTGTTTTCCAAATTTACCATCAATAATAACGAAAACCATTCCGCTTATGACTTGTCTTATTTTCAAAATAATTTCAATTTCAAAAATATTTTTTGCAATGACATTGAGAAACCCGACGAACAGGTGTCCTTACCTCCGCATCTGATCGAGCAGCTAGAACAGAGGGAATCCCGAGACCCGGTAATCGAGGAGACCGAGTCTGTCAATATGGGAACAACCTTAGAGCCCCAGATGCTTAAGATAGGGTTATCTTTAGATCCCGAGGAGAGACAACAATTCACAAACCTCCTCCAAGAATTCAAGGATGTCTTCGCATGGTCCTACAAGGACATGCCGGGGATAGACCGAGAAACAGCTGAACATCGCATACCCATCAAAGATGGGTGTAAGCCGGTAAAACAGATGCTTCGAAGAATGAAGCCCGAGTGGTCTCTCAAAGTCAAAGAAGAGGTAGACAAACAATTCAAAGTAGGCTTTATACAAGTGTCTGAATATCCAGGCTGGGTTGCAAACATCGTGTCGGTACCCAAGAAGGACGGCAAGGTGCGGGTATGTGTAGATTTCTGAGACCTTAACAAGGCCAGCCCAAAAGACGATTTTTCGTTGCCACACATCGACATACTGGTGGACAACACGGCTGATCATGCCCTTCTATCATTTATGGACGGGTATGCCGGGTACAATCAAGTCAAGATGGCTGAAGAAGATATGGGTATGACCACCTTCACCACGCCGTGGGGAACTTACTGTTTTACCGTCATGCCATTTGATCTCATTAACGCTGGGGCCACTTATCAACGAACAGCCACGACCTTGTTACATGACATGATGCATAAGGAAGTGGAGGTTTATGTGGATGACATCATCGTTAAGTCTAAAAGTCGAGATGGACATGTTGCTGCCCTAAGAAAATTCTTCACCCGACTTCGTATGTACAACATGAGGCTAAACCCTCAAAAGTGTAGTTTCGGGGTAACATCGGGCAAATTACTGGGCCATATCGTTACCCAACGCGGCATCGAGGTCGACCCAGCTAAAATCAAAGCCATCACCGAGATGCAACCACCCAAGACCGAAAAAGAAATAAGGGGGTTTCTTGGGAAAGTCTAATACATCAGCCGGTTTATTTCAAAGCTAACCATGGTATGTGAGCCCATTTTCAAGAAACTGAAGATAGGGGAACGGGTACTATGGGACGATAAATGTCAAGCGGCTTTCGATAAAATCAAGGAGATTATGTCTGCTCCGCCGGTACTAATGCCACCTCAACCCGGCTTGCCTTTGTCGTTATACCTAACGACGACTGAGACAGCCATGGGGGCTATGCTGGCCCAGACAGTCGATTCAGAAGAGCGGGCTATTTACTACATCAGTAAAAAAATTCCTAGAATACGAGTGCAAGTATACAATGCTCGAGAAAACATGCCTAGCTTTGGTTTGGGCCACTAAAAAGCTCCGGCACTATATGCTCAGCCACGAGATACATGTCCTGTCCAAAATGGATTCGATCAAATACTTGTTCGAGAAGCTCATTCTTAATGGAAGAATGTCCAGATGGACCTTATGTTAGCTGAGTTCGACCTCAAGTTTGTACCATTAAAAGCCATCAAAGGCCGGGTAGTAGCCGAGTTCCTCGCCGATAGTTCGGTATCTGAGGAAGGACATACCGACACTTGGGCTTTTCCAGATGAAGATGATAAGTGTGGTTTGTAGTGCCTATTTTGTTGTGTTTTGGTCCCATTTCCTTGTAGAATCGCTCCTTGGGAGCGGTTTAGGGGCTTCTTATGCTTTCTTTAGTTCGTTCCAGGTTCCCGAGACCGATTTGGAAGAGTTGGAGCGATTCCGACTCGATACATACACATTTTGGAGCCAACGGAGTAGAGGAACGATGACTCGATGCCTTGGAATCGACCCCGAGACCTCGGGATCCAATCCCGAGCCTCCGAGACCCGATCCCGAGTCCCGAGAATCGACGAGAAGCCCATGAGAGGCAAGGAAGGACCAAAGAGCTCTTAAGGGAGGCCTACAAAGACCCATCCCGTTCGGGATGGCCTCATCCCGTTCGGGATGAAGGGAACATGAAGCACGGCTACTGTGAGCCCATCCCGATCGGGAAGGTCCTTCCCGACCGGGAAGGGTGGCCCATCCCGACCGGGATGAGCCCACTTCAGCCCGCATTGTTTCCTTTCTTCTCCTTTCCACCTGTAACCCTATATATACCCCCCCCCCCCTTGTATTAAGACAGGATCTTATCATATAGGCACTCCCTTAGACACTAAACCCTAGACTACTTTAGGTTAGATAAGATTAGATTAGTCGGTAATTAGTTGTTAATCATAGATTAGTACTTGTATTAAGGGAATTCTTCAAGATCTTCACCAAGATTGACAACCTTGGTGGTTTGTTTTGGGTTTTTCTTCATTAATGCAAGTTTTGTTCTTTCCTCTTCACTAGTTTGGTACAATCCTCTTCTCCTTTTACTCTTAATCCATTTTTTTGTTTATCAAGTTTGAATCTTTGTTCATTGTTATCATTAGTTTGTGATGTTTGTTTTTGTTTCTTTGATGATTCTTCTTGTTAGTGTTAATTCTAGATTAGTTATGTTAGAGTAGTGATCTTGCTAGGGTTAGTAAGGTGATTAGGGTGTTAATTGGGTGATTAAGGGTTTGTTGGAGATGTTGGTGGAAGATTTGGGTTTCCTCTTATTTGATGCACATCACATGTTTGTGGAATTGCTTGAATGACTAGGTATGTACGAATGCTTGTTTTTCTTGCCTTTCTCTTGTGGGTGATAGTTTTTTTGTGGGCTCGGTTCCCTCACTAAGTTGCGAGAGCCCGGTGAGGACGACCCCTAGGTCGGTCTAAGTAGCGAGAGCCCGGATTCGACCTAGGCTACTATAGCGCGTTAGAACCCCGTTTGTCATGTGTGTCGCCGAGATGGGTTCTAGGTGGAACCTCTAGGTGGGTCTAAGTTGCGAGAGCCCGGACCAACCTAGATCACCCTACTACCTCCTTCACTCTAGTTCTCCCTTGACCATTCCGTTACCCCTTTGACCCCGACCTAACCCTAGCCCGTTTTCTTATTTGTTTCCCTTAGTCTTAGTCTAGCTTTCTCCCCTCCTTATCATAGTAGTTTAGCCTAGTTCGTTGACTTAGTCTAGTATTTGGGCCGACCTAGTCTAGGCTATACATTACCGTCCCCGTGGATTCGACCCGACTTGTCCTATCTACCGTAAGAATAGCCGGTTATATTATTGACGGTTGGGATTCCACGACAAATCCCTTACCATCAATTTGGCGCCGTTGCCGGGGACGGTGCTAGTTTGGACTTTGTTTTCCTAGTTACTCGACTTTGTCTTTGTGTTTGTGTTTTCTTTTTTATTTTTGGTTACTTTGCTTCTTGTGTGTGTGTGTTTTATTTCTCTCTTGTCTAGTGCCCAAAAAGCACTAGACTTCTCACGTTTGTTCTTAGTCTACAGTTTGTGCTTAGAGGCAGTGATTATCTTCTTCTTGCAACTCAGAGCCGCTTAAACGGACGGTTTCTAGAATGAGTGGTTTCCAACCGGGTATAGACTACGATTTTCGAGCAAGCATGGGGTTTGATCTAAACTCCACACACTCGGGAGCCGATATGAGCTACCACTCTTCTTCCATGAACCAAAGCCATGACATGACGTCCCCCTACCATTATCAAGCTTTTTGGGGTAATCAAGATGGGTATGATCTTCAAGAGTATGAAAACGGCTACCAACAAGTGGACGATTATCATTCCTACGATCATGGTGGCTATTACTCAAGCTATGATTGTGAACCCACCATGTTCAATCAAGATCCACCTTATGGAAGCCAATACCCCCAAAACCCACCATATTACCCTACACCCCAACCACAATATGAGCCCCATGACCCACAATACTACCAATCACCCCAACCTTGCTACCAACATTATGATGCCCCACCCCTTGGGCATCATCAAGATTATCAAGAAGCTTTACAAGACCCCAATGACCACCAATCGTCAAACTTAGAGTTACATCAATCGATGCTTCAAATGCAAAGGAGCCTTCAAGAAACGGCCATTCAATTGCGAAAACAACAAGAGGAATTGATGGCCCAAATGCGAAGGGCAAACGAGGCGAGGAATGCTCATTTAAATGCATTAGCGGTTCAAACCATAATGTCTTTATCGGGAGCATCACATTTAGATGGAGGGTGCCCAGTTGAGAGAGAGGAGCAAGCTAATCACGAAGCCGCCGATGTAGTTCCCTTTGCTAGAGAGATTTGCTTTGAAGAACCTCAATCGTCTACCCAAAAAGAGACGGATGAGGATTTGACCCTTAGTGAAGGCAACAATGGTGAGGAATTGGAGGAGGATAGTGAGTTGGATGGTTTGGTGGAGTTTGTGGAGTTGTTGGGTGAGATTGTTAACCTCGAGTTGCCCTTGTCCAAGAACGTGGATAGGCATCATGAGCCCCTTGCTAACACACCGAGAGATGACTTGGAAGAGATTGAAACCGCCGGTAGAAGTTTCGATTCTCCTATCCAAGATGATGTGGGGCCGAGTAATGAAGATGGGGAACCACAACTTGAGGAAAGTGTGGGGGTGTGCAATGAAGAGATGGGGCCAAAACCGCTCTTTGTGCCTCGATTCTTGGAGATGAAGCTTGCTTGTGATTAGAGGCAATGCTTAGGGAATAAGAGATCGGTGAAGCTCGTAGGATGGAGAGACCCCGGAGACTACTTTGAAGATGACGTTGGGTCTTGGGAATCCTACTTCTTGCCTCCTCCTTGGAGGCCGTGGAGGTCGGTTAAGCTCGAGCGCTTCTTGGGCCTTCACTACGATGTCGGTAGCGCGTTCGACTTGCTCCTCCATGCCCTTGAGGGCTATGGTTCAAGAATGGAGTCCATCATCCTAGGTTTGACGGAGTTCCTAAAAGAACTGTCATGTTGTATATTCCCCTCCTCTCTTCTTTAAAATTCTTGTGCTTGTATTTGTGTTTTATCTCTTAATTTTGGTAGTTTTGTGATATTCTTGTAATATTGGATTATTGATGAGCGTTGTGAGGGAGAGAATTTGATGTTTTATTTGAGTTTATTGTGATAGGTGAAGTGAAGGTGACTCCTAGAAAGGAGTGGTTGATGATGGAATTTGGTTTGCGAGCGAGGAAGTCGGTTTTTGAAGCTTTTGATAAGCTTTTGGGCTTGGGGAAGCAAAGAAGACTCATCCCGACCGGGAAGAGGGCTTCCCGACCGGGAAGGATGAGGAATCCCGACCGGGAAGGAGCCATCCCGATCGGGATGAAGGTGCAGAAATTCGGACTTACTGGAGTGCGTTCCCGACCGGGACGAGATCTTCCCGATCGGGAAGGGTTTATCAACCCGATCGGGACCATCCATCCCGACCGGGATGGTCCCCTTTGACTCCACCCATCCATTATACCCCCTCCCAACCTCCCTACTCCTCCTTACTCCTATCATATGACCCGTACACCTCACTTTACACACCGAGATCCACATCAAATCCCACCCCCTACCATTACTACCCCAACCATGCGGTTTTATCAAGCTTGAAGAAGGATGACAACGAGGACAACAAGCAAGCACCTATATTGATCTATGAGACGATGGAGCGAGTGAGTTACTAGCCGATTGGTTTGGGTAACTATCCTTACTTTTCCGTCTTTTATTGCTTGTTTTCCTTTGTTTATTCCCTTCCCCTTGTACACTTATGTGTCTTGATGTCATGGTGGCCTTCGAGGCCTTGGTATATGTTGCTCCCGACTCTCGATGATGTGATTACATCGAGAGTCATTTTCAAAATCCAAATTTTTACAAGATTTTCACTTTCTTTTTGAGGATTTAGTCGGATTTAGGCGGAATCCGGGCTAGGTGACTTGATTACACCTAGCCCTCCCCTCCCATTTCCTTTTATTTCCTTCTTTTTCTTTCTTCCCCCATCCATATCTTTTTTCTTGTCTCGGCCCATGGTGACTTGACTACACCCCGGCCGGACACCTTCTACCTTTTTCTTCACCTTATTTTTCATTTTTAGCTTTATTTCCGTAGTTTCTTTTCTTTTTCTTTTGTCTCTCCGCACCCTACGATCGAGCATGAGGACATGGCTCGATTTAAGTGTGGGGGAGCGATATTCTAGTATAGTTTAGTCTATTTTCTTAGTTTTTCGAAAAAATCTTCAAAAAAATCCTAAAAATTTGAAAAATTTCCACAAAAATCAAAAAGATTTTCTCTTTTGTGTGTTTTCATTTTGTGTCTTTATGTCGCATTTTTGTTTTGTTGTGCGTGTTTTGCCCCCCTTTTCTCCTTATAGGTTGCCCAATCGCCGTTAGCTTTGGTGAGCTACCAAGACTTCCGGTAACATCTCTTCATCCCTTTTTCCCTCTTTGCTTCTTGTGAGTTTGGAGGAGATTTGTGATGATGTGTGCTCGGGAGGAGCTTTGTAAAGATTGTGGTGGATTTGGAGACTTGTTTGAAGATCGGGGTGGTGTTTGTTATATGTTTGTTTTGTTATGTTTTGTTTTTGTTGCCTTTGTTTCTTTTCCTCTCGTTTTCGTCCTGTCTTTAATTTTGTGTTGTGTTGTGTTGTGTGTTAACCGTTTTCGAAAACCCGGTTTAGAGGCTAGCGTGTGAGTGTCTATTTTCCCTTTTCTAGTAGTGTAAATCGAGTCTTGGACTTTAGCCTAGTAGAATGACCCTAAATCAATGAATTCGTTGGTCCTTTACCTTGAGTCCACCTAGCTTACCAGGGATTTACTACGGGATTTGCACTTTTGACCATTATGACCACCCACGGTGTGAAAAGGCCTTGGTTACCGAGTCTCGTCCCCTAGGTGACCGTGTTTAGAATTGTTTGATTAGTCCAAGTTCTCCACTTTTTGTGGGTTTGAAGGGTCTTGGCCCGTCCCGACTTACCCATTCACCTACCTCCTACGCATCTCCACACAATAAAACGCAATTTGATGATTTCTACCTTTCTTATCATACAAAGGAAATGCCAACAAAGCCGAATCTAGCCAAAAAGAGCTAAGAAAAGAAAATGAAAGAAAATGAAAGAAAGAAAAGAATGAAGAAAAAGAAAAGGCACAAAAGCCAAAAAGAAAATAGAAAATAAGAAAAAGAAATGGCATGGCAACAAACAAAGCAAAAACGTCGAAAAGAAAGAAAATGCCAAAAGAAAACCCGTCTCACAAAAAGAAATCCTCAAAAATAAGCCTTTTTCCGACTTTTGCCGTGAAGAGCCTACCAAAGGACCGAGTCCCGAGGAAGGATGATAGCGGCATTAGTCGGTCTTCCCTCATTTTGCATATTTCCACCTTTTTACTTGGACTAGTTAGGCGGTTTTAGACACGGGACGACCCTCTTGGCTCACGCTAAAGGGGGCGGGGTCTCACTTACTTACAGTGTCGACTAACACCGTGGTTCTTCACTTTTCCACTCCGCCGATCGTCCCGTAGTACGTTTTTAGAAAGTTAGGAGGACCTAGGTAAGTTACCAACGTTTTTATTGCTTGATCGTCATACTATTAGGGTTTAGTTCACCTTGGTTTGTATTGCTAGCTTGGGAAACTTGTCACTTACCTCGAGTCCTAAACCGGTGTTTCATTCACCGCTTTTTGAGGGAAGCGGTATTTGTTTTCTTTTGGGTGCAACCGATTATGTGTTTGTTTGTGTGTTTGTTTGTGTGTTTGTTTGTTTGTGTATTTTGTGTCCGGTTGCATCCACAGTTTTGTCGCAAGACCCAACTTGCCTTGCGGAGTGCACCTTTCTCTAAGTGCACTCGTGTGAGTTGAAGGGGCGTAGGGTGCGCTAATACCCACTCGGATAGTTTAGTTGTAGTATGTGCTTACTCGTGGGCGAGTAAGGGTTAAGTGTGGGGGAGTTGATAAGTGTGGTTTGTAGTGCCTATTTTGTTGTGTTTTGGTCCCATTTCCTTGTAGAATCGCTCCTTGGGAGCGGTTTAGGGGCTTCTTATGCTTCCTTTAGTTCGTTTCAGGTTCCCGAGACCGATTTGGAAGAGTTGGAGCGATTCCGACTCGATACATACACATTTTGGAGCCAACGGAGTAGAGGAACGATGACTCGATGCCTTGGAATCGACCCCGAGACCTCGGGATCCAATCCCGAGCCTCCGAGACCCGATCTCGAGTCCCGAGAATCGACGAGAAGCCCATGAGAGGCAAGGAGGGACCAAAGAGCTCTTAAGGGAGGCCTACAAAGACCCATGCCGTTCGGGATGGCCTCATCCCGTTCGGGATGAAGGGAACATGAAGCACGGCTACTGTGAGCCCATCCCGATCGGGACCAACTCATCCCAACCGGGATGAGCCCACTTCAGCCCGCATTGTTTCCTTTCTTCTCCTTTCCACTTGTAATCCTATATATACCCCCCCCCCCCCTCTTGTATTAAGACAGGATCTTATCATATAGGCACTCATTTAGACACTAAACCCTAGACTACTTTAGGTTAGATTAGATTAGATTAGTGTAGATTAGTCGGTAATTAGTTGTTAATCATAGATTAGTACTTGTATTAAGGGAATTCTTCAAGATCTTCACCAAGATTGACAACCTTGGTGGTTTGTTTTGGGTTTTTCTTCATTAATGCAAGTTTTGTTCTTTCCTCTTCACTAGTTTGGTACAATCCTCTTCTCCTTTTACTCTTAATCCATTTTTTTGTTTATCAAGTTTGAATCTTTGTTCATTGTTATCATTAGTTTGTGATGTTTGTTTTTGTTTCTTTGATGATTCTTCTTGTTAGTGTTAATTCTAGATTAGTTATGTTAGAGTAGTGATCTTGCTAGGGTTAGTAAGGTGATTAGGGTGTTAATTGGGTGATTAAGGGTTTGTTGGAGATGTTGGTGGAAGATTTGGGTTTCCTCTTATTTGATGCACATCACATGTTTGTGGAATTGCTTGAATGACTAGGTATGTACGAATGCTTGTTTTTCTTGCCTTTCTCTTGTGGGTGATAGTTTGTTTGTGGGCTCGTCCCTCACTAAGTTGCGAGAGCCCGGTGAGGACGACCCCTAGGTCGGTCTAAGTAGCAAGAGCCCGGATTCGACCTAGGCTACTATAGCGCGTTAGAACCCCGTTTGTCATGTGTGTCGCCGAGATGGGTTCTAGGTGGAACCTCTAGGTGGGTCTAAGTTGCGAGAGCCCGGACCAACCTAGATCACCCTACTACCTCCTTCACTCTAGTTCTCCCTTGACCATTCCGTTACCCCTTTGACCCCGACCTAACCCTAGCCCGTTTTCTTATTTAATTTGTTTCCCTTAGTCTTAGTCTAGCTTTCTCCTCTCCTTATCATAGTAGTTTAGCCTAGTTCGTTGACTTAGTCTAGTATTTGGGCCGACCTAGTCTAGGCTATACATTACCGTCCCCGTGGATTCGACCCGACTTGCCCTATCTACCGTAGGAATAGCCGGTTATATTATTGACGGTTGGGATTCCACGACAAATCCCTTACCATCAGAAGACATATTCCATACTGACACCGAAACATGGGATTTGTATTTTGATAGAGCATCCAACTTCCGAGGATTTGGGGTCGGTATTCTCCTAATATCGCCAAAAGGAGAGCACACACCGTTGTCCATCAAACTGGACATCGATGTGACTAATAACGAGGCCGAGTATGAAGCATGCATCCACGGGTTACAAGCAGCTGCTGATTTGGGAATTACGAATCTCCGGATTCATGGGGACTCGTCCCTAGTCATCAATCAAGCCCTTCAAAAATGGAAAACTCGGAATGCCAATCTCGTGGCTTACCAAGCGCGAGTAAGGGTTCTAGAGAAGCAATTCCAGAAGGTGGAATATATCTACCTCTCACGTGAAGAAAATCAGTTCGCGGATGCACTCTCCAAAGTAGCATCCTTACTAAACATCCCGGAACATATGGCCAGTATGCCAATATGTGTCGAAAGACGGTCCGAGCCGGCATATGTCAACGTCATTCAAGATATCGAGATCACCGATCCAGAACCTTGGTATCAGGTTGTCCTAACTTATTTGACTACGGGAGAATATCCCCCAGGAACCGAAAATCGGGCCAAGAAAGCCCTGCGAAGACTGGCCACCCAATTCATTCGTTCGAACGACGGTCAGTTATACAAAAAGACGGCACAGGGGGCTTTACTCCTATGTATCGACAAAACACAAGCCGAAAAAGTGATAGCCGAAGTACACGATGGTGAAAACGGTCCGCATATGAACGCCCATATGCTAGCCCGAAAAATCATGAGGCTCTGATACTACTGGAACAGCATGGAGACCGACTGTCAATCATATGTCAAACACTGCCATAATTGTCAAATTTTCGGCAATGTTCAACACATCCCGTCGTCTCTACTGTACACCATGACCTCGCCATGGCCATTTTTGACATGGGGGATTGATATAATTGGGAGAGTGAACCCTTCCGGGACGGGAGGTCACTGTTTCATTTTGGTGGCTATCGACTATTTCACCAAATGGGTCGAAGCCGAATCATATCGTGTCTTGAACGCCAAGCACGTGGCCAAATTTATCCAGAATAAAATCATATGCCGGTACGGGATCCCACACGAGTTTATTAGTGATCACGGGACTCACTTCCAAGCCGAAACCGCTACTTTGCTAGCAAAATACAAAATCCAGAGGCATACATCTTCGCCTTACCGTCCCCAAACAAATGGAGCGGTGGAGGCTGCTAATAAGACAATTGTCACCATACTTAAAAAGATGGCTGATAATTATTGGGACTGGCCCGACAAAATACCCTTCGCCCTATGGGGGTACCGGACATCGATTCGTACTGCAACCGGGGCAACTCCATATTATTTGACGTATGGCATGGAGGCAGTCCAGCCGGTCGAATTAGAAATATCGTCTCTCCGAATTTTACTAGAAAGCCAAGTGCCCGAAGCAGATTGGGTTCAAGCTCGGTATGACTCGTTAGTTCTTTTGGACGAACGACGGTCTCGGGCTCTCAATAACATCCAAATATATCAAAAGAGAATCAAACGGGCCTTTAACAAGAGAGTTAGGCCCAGGAATATCAAGGAAGAGGATCTGGTTCTCAAATCGGTCCGTGCATTATTACCAGTTGACCCAAGAGGAAAATTCAAACCCAATTGGGCTGGGCCATATCTGGTGAAGAAGGTTCTATCAGGAGGAGCAGTGATGCTAACGGACCTGGACGGGAACGAATTTGTCAACCCGACCAACCTGGACCAGCTGATGCGCTACTACCCCTAAACCTTATCTCAAATGTCATTTGCAAAAATTATTTAAAAAAATTTTTTTTCAAAATTTATAAGCAAGTCAATAAGTTAGGATTATTTATCCTATTGTCGCACATCTTGAACTCATAGTCTTGATGTATTTCGAAATTGCAAAAAATCTACGCCCGAACTACATTTGGTTTGATTCCACTAACTGTGGATACGTAGGCAACCCCTCAAAAGGGCACAACCACTGCAATAACGAAAAAGACAGGAACGGCTTCACTAATATAGTACTTTTATTATTTAAAAAAAAAAGACGATGAACTCGGCAATTCAAAATTACATAAAGCCACAAAAAAAGCACACACAACAAAAATAGTAATAATATCCAAATAGTAATAAAAAGAGACTAGTATCCGGGCATCTTGCCCTTGCCTTTGTCTTTTGGGTCATTAGGGACCCGGGGACGTCGAGGCGGGGGCGGACGTTCCCGAATGACAAGAGGAACCTCCTTGGCTCGAGTCCTCTTCTTCGACAGAGGATCTTCAGCTATGGTCACAGGCCCAAGTCGAGCCCGTACGTGCTCCGGCAACCTATCCCTAGGACCAAGTCGGTCCTGGACTGATGGTCTAGGCCCTAGTCTTTTCTCCAAGTCTGTCTGGGGGGCTCACTTCCCCCCGAGCACCTCTAGCACTGGACCCCCCAGTTCGAGTCCTGGCTCCTCCTCTCTGATCCGGCATTAGACGGACTATCGGGGCTGGAGTCTCCCCTTCAGCAAAGAAGTCCCTGTTATCTTTGACCTGCTCTCGCCGAAGCAGGTCGAAGGCTTCATCGACCTTTAGGGCAGCGCGAGCTTCGGCAGTCTCCGCTTTGGTCCACCTCTCATAAGAATAGGACACCCAGATTGAGTGAAGCGACTGGGGAACGGGCCAAGTAACCCGAGTATACCACCTCTGTATCCAGGTGTCGCACATAACATCGGTCAGCTGGGTAGGTTCACTCACAACTGCCTCGTTCTCCGGGATGCGCTGAGTCCACCTATACTGCCTGAGTATGCGGTCGGGATAGAGGTGAACTGTCTGGCTAAGGGACAAAATCACCTGATAGCGCGCCTTATCTCTGGGCGCCAAACCGGTCCAGGAATAAATTGGCCAGCATTGAACCACCCATCGAATCAGCCGACCGCGATGGAATGATAGTTCTTCCTCCCTATACTTCTGAGTAGTGAGATAGGATGAATCGACAGCACGTCTCCTTGTCATCACTTGGTTGAACCAATATTGACTCGGGTTGGGAGGAGGCTCGATAATCGATAATCTCTCAAATAGCCAGAGCTGGAAAAGAACACAACATTCATGAGATCCCGGGACGATTCGGACGTTCGCCTGAGGTCACTCGATCGAGTGCCAGGGTCACTCGATCGAGTGACACCCCTGAAGTAGAACAAAGAGCCTCTTTACGAAGGCACTCGATCGAGTACCAAGGTGACTTGATCGAGTGCCCCTGTAGCGGTATATTGCGAAAAAAATTGAAAAAAAAAACGCGATATACCTGCAGCAGGCGGGTGCTCCCAATCAAACGGGCTGACTCAGCGGGACTATATTCCGTCTCCATCAGGTCAGCAATAACAAGAAGACGAACGCTGCCCATACAAGACAGCAGGTCCAGATAGCCTTCGAAAGCATACACGTAAAGCATGCAGAAAGCAAACGCCCTACGTCTATGAATAGGCGAAACCCGGATATCATACGGGTTCATGAATTTTTCAGCCAGGGCTAGCAAAGAAATAGTATCCCCTTCAATCATACGGGACACTTCAGCATGGGAGAGCCCTAAAAACTCCCGTAGTTTCCTCCTAGGGTCTCGAACCGAGAAAGGCACAGTAGGACGGAGCAATGGGTTCCACCCTCCTATGGCAGCAATCTCCTCAGGGAGGGGACAGATTTCGTCCCGAGGAAAGGCGAAAACATGGTAAGTGTCGTCCCAGTAGGACAGACACGCATCAAGAAAGTGGCGGTCCACGTGCATCTGGCGGAAGGTGAACAATTGAAATATACCCGACTGCTTTAGGGCTACCTTACTCGCGTCCCTAAAGCGGTAGGACCAATCTTGCAACATGTCGGTCAGGCGCTCAATACCCATATTTGAATTTCTTAAAGGAGATGAATTTTTCTTGAGGAGAAGAAGATTTGAAGGTTATGAAAAGAAAGAAGCCAGGGTGATGTATTTATAACATCAAAACCCTGGTGAATCCCCTGCAGCTGTGCCTCCTTGGCCCAAGCGGGCCTAGGCATACAGGCCCGACTCTTGTCTCCTCCCCACAGACACAGGAATTTAGTCATCCCGAGCAGTCTGTCAAAATTCAAAAAAAATATATTCTAAAATTTTTCTAAATTCCCCAGCGCGAGTCGTGTTAAATGTTGCATGCAAAGCTTTATGTAACTGATACAGGTACAACCCGAGGCTTCAGAAGCAAGCCCGCATGGTTCATATATCTCCCCAGCGGAAGGTCTAAAGACGACATTCCCTCAATTTATCACAGGATGGGCCCACATACAGGCACACCCAGGACTTACGCGACAAGTCCAATTCCCCACAGAGGTATTACCCGCAGCTCAGGTATGACTTCTATCTTATGGCTGGCGAGCCCTTCACGCAAGTCTAATGGACTATAAACGACCCGACCGGAAGTCTGCCAGGTTTCAATCCTCGATTGGCCTGGTAGCTACTCTGACTCTCGCCTTGTCCAAGCCTCAGTCAGAGTGGGGGCTCTGTAGACACCCGCATTTTGACTGCAAGGTGTCTATGGTAGTTTCCAAAAAACACCCGATAATGATCGGACGCTAACGTGCTCTAACGCGCTCGGATACGGGCTCGAAATCAATAATGTCAGGCATGGGCTTTTGACGGGATACAAATCACCCAATACCAACCTCAAATTCAGGCCCAGTGGGTCGTTCCGAGTAAAATAAGATTAATTTGGGCCAAAACTGACACCAAAAATAAAACCCGTCTTTTAACGACCGGGTCGAAACCCGGTCAAAGACGAACCCGACACACAAAAACAACCTGATACATTCCTAGAAAATGGCGCCCACATACAAAATTCAAAATCAATCAAAGGTCAACCATTTCCTAAAATGGTGCGTCCTAATTGATCCACTCGGTCGAGTGGATTGACCCACTCGATCGAGTGGAGCCTCAAAAATCGGACCAGATTCGTCCTCAAGGGCACTCGACCGAGTGCACTAGGGCCACTCGATCGAGTGACCCTAGGTCGTGGGTTTTCCTATAAATACCCCATCAACCCTCAAACAAAAAAAAACTTTTTTTCCCAAGCATTTTCACAACTTTTACAACACACATTTCAGCCATAATTCAACCCTTAAGCAATATCAGGCTTATGCACACTTCGAGAACGAAAACTCGTTAAAATCCGTCTCTACAAAATCCCCATACATACACACCATCAACTCTTCCTACGTATCTCGAAGTTCCCGCGCCATTGCCGCCATTTGACGAACCGTATCCCGAGAAGCAAGAGCATGTAGGTTGAGGGTGTGACATTCAACACCGACATCTCCTTTCTTTCTTTCGTTTCTTTCGTTTTTTTATTTATGTTTACGTATTAGTATTATAATTAGTCGATAGTAACGACATGATCACTAACACTAACATTTTATTTTTCGCATTTCATTTATTGCATCTAACCGCTAACGTCTTTTTTATTCGTTTTTCATCATATTAACGTCATATACCGTGTATATATATAATAATATTAAAACTCGGATCCGAACACGTTTAACTACGATGACCATTTTAAGGTCCGTTTAATCCCTTTAAGAGCAACGACGGAGGTGGCACCCTTTCGAGGAGCGCCGCCCCAATGTACTCAAGGGCGTAATGCGATCATGGTCGTTCGTAGTTGAATGCGTATGGATCCATTTCTAAGATTGGTACGAAACCCGTTGATACGAAAACCGACATCACATAATCCGCAAGGATTAATATCGATGTCGTGACGTAGAGGGACACAATTTCGTCACTAATCCAAATTCATAAAATTCCGATAACGGTATTATAATCATATAAGACATGATTATAGTATCGAAAAACCGAGTTAAATCTAAATCGTCAATAGTTTTTTTAACTCGGCCAACCGTCGATTTAAAACAAATAAAATAAAACGAGTTATAACTCGTACAGGTGCCACTCGACCGAGTACATAAGCTACTCGATCGAGTAGCACCCCAACTCTTGGGCAGAAGCCTCCTCGAGGACACACTCGACCGAGTCAGCCCATGACTCAATCGAGTGGGTCCTGTAGCCCAGAAAACCGAGAGCTCTTTTTTTATCATCCGAGCCTCGTCTTTTAAAAAGCGACTTAGTCGTCACGTGTAAAGTCGATCACGTGATTTCCTTCAAAACTCATGCATATCATTTAATTTACGGTCTAGTTTATACACGGGTCCATTTCTATTTATTGGCTATCATTTTAGTTATATATACCGATTATTCTATATTATTGCTCGTTGTATTGTGAATTCCGGGTTGTATTCCGCCCGTGTAACTTGTAACCGATTTATATTGCTTTTGCTTTATTTATTTACGTTTTACCATTTATAAATGAACCATCGCATGCTAAATCACTTCGACAATAAATTAGATGCATTAAAATGACGTAGCTCACATTTAATTCGCATGCTTAGCTAAAAACGCTGTTTGCATATCATTTCACCGAATCACTAACGCACATATTAGAAAGTCAAACGATGTCTTAGTAGAGGCCGCTAAGTGCGGGCGGGGTTGGGTGTCCTTAGTGGGCTTCCCAACACGTACCCTCACCCCTTACTCAGAACCTCGGTTTCCGGATGCCCGAAACCGTTGGTGCACGAGAGTCATTCTTTACACGATTACCGGTGTAGATGGTATCGGTATCGTAATGCAAAGGGACGAGCCCAATAAACTCTAAAACCGAAATGGGTCATACTTTGTGTATGGTCCATAGCGATATAGAGTGGGCTCGAACGGGTCCGAACTCCCACAAAGTTCGGTGGTGACTTCATTTCGACTTAAATTTCAATTTGATCCATTCTTATATGGAGGTGCATTTGCCTACCCAAACCCACGCGTTGCCGCGTCGGGGTGGACCTACGTCATGTCCACAATTATTCTCTCTCATCTTCATTTTTTTAATAATTTCTACTATAGCCCACTGATATCAACTTCTATCCTATTTTCAATCTTTATTATTTTTCTTTAAGAAACGGGACTACTTTTTACCGTCGGCGCTTTACTTCTTACCGTCGGCGTTAATTACGTAAAATGACGACTTTGTCCCTGCTATTTATTCTCGAAATAATATTACTTTTACATTTATAGATTATCGATTTATTAAAAATCGATAATAAAACCGTCTTTTTCGATTATCGTAATAAACCAAAACCCACTAGCTATATAGTTAGTATATGAAATTATGTAAAATGACGAGTTATCCCTTGCAATTAATTCTCGAAATATTGTTAAAGACAAAATGAAAGAGGGATATAGCAGCAATGTGTGGAACCATTTGCAATCCTATTCCGTCAAAAGCGGATATGAATGGTTAAGAACCTCGAGTGATGTGAAAGATTGGGCTCAGGTGGTTTGGAATCCTTGGAATGTTCCCAAGCATTAGGTGATTACCTGGATGGCAATGAATAGAGGGATGAAGACAAAGAGTAAACTGAAACAATGGGGGGTCATTGAAGATGATCGATGCTGCTGTTGCGAGATGCACGAAGAGACAGTGGAACATATCTTCTTTGAATGTGAGTATTCTAGGAAGATTTTGGAAACTGTAGAAAAGTGGTTCGAACCGATTGTGATGATACACATAATGACACTGCAATCGAAAAACACTAGCTGGAGGAAGAATGCTATGGTGATTACAGCTTGCTACTACTATATTTGGCACCAAAGAAACAAAGCGAGAATAGATGGGGTTCTTCAAAGACCCGAGAAGGTGGCAGATATGATTCAGAAGGAGATTAAAGGAAGAATGCAGATGATTCTTCCTGGGAATGCTTAATTTGACTATAAAGGATTAGATGAGATGCTGTACTGCTGCCCATGTTATGCAGCGGTGATATTGATGAACTAGTATAGTTTTGTGGTTGTAGTCCTATGATGCTATCCTTGGTCTTGTTCCTGGTTATGCTTCTGTATTCGTTTTTGACATGGTTTGTCATTGATATATATAATATACTCACACTTCACCAAAAAAAAAAATCTCGAAATATTATCACTTTTACATTTTGTTCCGGTTAAGGAATCAATTAACCCGATTACGAATTCGGGTCCTTAGTGTTCGGGTATTGCTTTGCTTGATTTCCTTCAATCTCTGCTTCCCCTTCTCCTATAGTCGGACCTTCCCGGCGAAGTGAGTCAGCTCCCTGCACAAGTAACGCACAGGGCCTCGGAGGTTGTCCGAGGGGACCCTCTCCGATGCCTAAGTCAGTCCGTGAATGCCTTGACGAACCTAGCTCGTGAGGAACTAGGTGGCGGTTTTTAGGAGTAAGGGTCTAGAGAGAGAAAATCCAACCTCCTCTATGTGGGAAATGGGTGGGTATTTATACCTTCCCACAAGAGAGAGAGAGGAAGAGAGGGAGAAGAGCGGGAAAATGGGTGGTCGAGAGGACGACACGTGGCTTCTCCTCGTCCACCCACTTTCCATTACCTGAGACGGAATGACGGATGGGCCGTCGGATTCCCCTGCTTGTACTGGGGGTTAGGGCACCCTGGAAACCAGCACGATGAGAACTTGGAGGCCCTGCTCGGCTGGCAGAAGGCCCTGCTCGGCAGGCGCAAGCCCTTCGGGGTTTTCTCCGTAGTCCCTCGCAGGGAGGGCTGACGGGTGATTCTAAATTCGCCCTGGGGGCGAACCGCTCCGGGGCCCCGCAGGCGGGCGACCCGTGGTACTTGGTCAACTCCCATCAATTGGCCCACGCCGGCCAGAGGGAGGCGGGGTCTTCCTCTTGGCAGGCGTCTCTTGAGATGGGGTGCAGTTGACTCTTGAACTCGTGCATTTAATGCACTGCTTGTTCCCGAGGTTGGAATGTTCTTTTAGTGATGATTGCTTTCTATTCCCAGCGGATTTTTGGGCAGCGTGCGGGTGCGCTGATTGGCCGCGCCCCCTATCAAAGTAGTTGTGGCGCCATTTAATGCTTTGGCTACTCTCCGTATAAATTGCGGTTTCTTTGCTATTTTCACAACCCATCTTCAACCTTCTCTTCTTCTTCCTTCAGAGAAAATGTCGTGGATTACTAGAGTGCTTTTCTGTCGTGGAGCTCGCGTAGTGAGCCGTCGCTTTGCGGGGCGTTGGAAGCTTAGGTACTCCCGGGCGTCTTTTCTCATTCTGCGTCGTAGCCGGCGATCCCGCGTTCAACGTCCCCGAAAGTTCAGGAGGGCTCTTATAAAAGCGGGCAAACGTCCTCAGAGGGCTTCTCTAGCTGCTCCAAGGTTCAGGCGCTGCCCCCAGGGTGGGGGTTGTTTCGACAGGGGGTGCCATGAATGTTTTCCATGGCTGCACCCTGAGCAATTCGACCCCGACTGCTCAGGTCTGTCTTCTTCCGAGTCGGGCCCTTCTTCTCCCCTGAGGAAGAAGGTTGGCTGCGGCTCCTGTGATGATACCGAGACAGTCCCTTATGGTAGGGACTGGGATGTCAGCAGCCGGGACTCCGGCGACAGTGACGGCCAGGGCTACTCCTCTGGTCGTGGGGATGATGATGATTCGGCAGATCCCTTCAAAGATTCCGATGATTGGGACTGGGGATCTGACATTGCAGGGCGCGACAGCCCTGGGGATTACTCCCCGGGCTCTAACGATGATTAGGCCTGCCCGAGGGGTGCAGGCATAATGAGCCGGAAATAGAGGCTCCTTTTGTATTCCTGGCTTGCATGCTATGTAACTTGCCCATTTTTCGGGTTTTCTTCAGTTTTAATGAAAAGATCAGGCGGCTTGGTTTACATGTGGCATTTTTATTATTTGCTATTATTTGTTTTTGTTTTTATTATTATTATATGGAGGGAGAGTGACGTCATCGAGAGAATAAATGTTCCTGGCGTCTATTTGCCTTCTCGAGGCTTTCTTGGGATGAGGAGGTTGGTTGTTAGAGTTGCGACACGTGGGGGATGACTTGCGGGGTGAGCTTTGCAGAGAGAGGCGACCCTTCGACTGCCCAGACCTATATAAGCCCATTTTCTTCCCCTAATTCCCTTTTTAGCGCTTTTCAAAACTCGAACTTCCACTTCTTCTTCACTCTCTTTGCTGCTGAGAACTTCTTTCAAGATTTCGAAGGGCGTCTAACTTCGGACCTTTTTCGGCGACGATCATCTTTCTAGGTTAGAATCTTGATTCCAACTCTTAGTTTTTCTTTCTTTTTCTCATATTCTTTCGCGAAATAGAATGTCTCGTGCTCGCGCTCTTACCTTTAGTCCGTCGTCTGGGGGGACGGAGGACAGGAGAGGGGGGAGATCTGACTTGACCTCTTCCTCTGGGGTCAGGCCTGGCGGGGAAAACCGCCCCGAGGAAGATGGGGGTGCCAACTCACCCGAACCCGCGTCCTTTGACGTCGTCGACTCCGACGATGGTGCATTGGAGATTGACCCTTCCACCGTTGCCGGCCTTGCTCCCAGGGAAAAAGGGAAAAAGTATTTCTTGGACAAACACAAATACCTGGTTCCTTTGAGAACCTACCCCGAGACCAAAAACCGAGACCTAATTCTGGAGAGTAATGCTGCCGGGGAGATTGAGAAGTTCTACAACTTCGGGGAGGGGTACACCGTTATAGTCCCAGGGGAGAAAGATACGGTGTGTTGCCCTCCTGACGGCTGTGTTGCTGTCTACCACAAAAGCTTGGAATTCGGCCTACGATTCCCTCTTCACCCCTTCTTGGAGGAGGCTTTCAGGAGGATGAACGTGGCCATTGCCCAATTGACTGCCTCAGCTATCAGGACCCTGGTGGCTTACACCTGGACCTGCCTCTTCCACGGGGAGGGGCCCTCTATTGATGCTTTGCGTGCCATGGCTTGGCTGCAAATGGTATCCTCATCAAGGGGGGATGACTCCCCTGGGTACTGGTCCATTCTGAAATCGAAAAAACACGCTCTGGTCTGGCCGGCTTTAAACAGCCTGAAAGACTGGAAAGATAATTTCCTGTACGTACATAGTGCTTCAGGGTGGCGGATCCCTAGGCATTTTAGGAACCACGTACATACCCGCCTGGAAACCCGTGAGGAATATCACCCGGGTGTCGGGGGAAAAGACTTGAAGGTGAAGCTGAGTCAGGCAGATGAAGAATTGATTAAGAAATTTAAGGTCACTGAGGGGGCTCCTCCCAATGAGCCTGCTTTCTGGCTTCCTCACGCAGACCTTATCACCACGGATGAATATCTGCTCCCGCTGGGTTTGATTCCCGGCCTTGAAGGTAGTTCAGGGGCTTCAACTGGCCTGGTGATTTTTCCTGAGGTTCTCATCCCTGTTTTCTTAACTGGCCTTTTTACCCGTCTTGCAGGTGATGCTTCTCGCCTTTGGACCAGGAAGCAGGTGAGGAGGCTTGGTCTGACTGAGGAGTTCTTTGTCACTCGAAAAGTCCCCCTTCTTCCCTCCAACTTCAAGAAAGGAGAGAAGAACTTGATGAGGTTTGTGAAGGGGCTCGCTTCTGGTCGACGGCTCCCCTTCCCTCCCCGGCTAAAGCCGGCAGCTCCCTCTCCCAATGCGCACCCTGCGGAGTCTGAACAAACTGGAGAGAGTGCTCCCCTGGTCCGTAGGAGAAAAAGGAGTAGGGAGGCTCCAGGGGCTGTGCCTATGGTTGACTTAGAGGCCGACGTGGAGACCCCGGAGGCGAAACGCCCTGCTCACGACGTCCCGGGCACTTCTCTTTTGGAGGGGAATGCAGAGCTCCACTATGCTGCGGGTGACAGTGTTGATGTATCAGGCTTGCTCGCGGACTCTAGTACTGTTTTGGCAGATCGCCTCATTAAGTCGATAACCAACACTTCCCACCAGGTGATTCAGTACATACAGCGTACTTCCAGGGTGTTGCAGGCTTCTGCCGAGCTGGCGGCCCTCAGTCGCCTTAGTGACGAGGAGCTGACTATCACCCCTGGGGCCCCTCCCCCTGATCGCCTGGCCGTGGTTGAAAGGGATGTGACCCTGATTGGGGGCCTGAAGGACCAGCTGTCCAAACAAGAGAACGAGCTAGAGGAAGTGAAGGGGCAGGCCAACCAATGGAGGCTTCAGGGGGAGCAGGCTGTGAGGGAGGCTTCCAGGCTCGAGGTGGAACTGAGGGAGAGCCGCCTGGCAGTGGAGCGCGCTGAGACGTCTCTGGCTGAGATGGAGCATCTCAAGAAGAAAGCAGCTGATCTGGAGGAAGAACTGTCCAAAACCAGCTCAGACTTCAAACTGGCTCAGGCTGGGTGGCAAGATGAGAAAGATGCCATCCTGAAGGAAGCTGAAGCTGCCTCGGACTTGAGTTTTGAAAATGGAGCTACTTCCTCCTTGGAGCTTGTTATGGAGGTAATCAAGGAAATGTTTCCTGTCTTTGACGAGGACGCATTTCGAAACCTTTATGCTGCCAAGAATGAAGCTCTGGCAGCTGGAACCCCCAAGGAGCCTGCCGGTCCTGACCATGGTGCGCCTGATGCCAAGGCCTTTACTCTTTGTTGATAATTTTTGTGCTGAACCTTAGAATGGCCAGCTTTGTCTGTAATGCTCTGACCCTTCTGGATCTTTATTTTGGGCCTTGTTAAAACCGTTCTACTCTTTTCTGGATTAACCTTTGAATGTTCGTCTTTTCTTTACTTTCTTCGTTTTCCAGAGTTTGGCTGCGTTTTTTATACAAGGTTGGGGGGCCTGCCCCCAGTCCTTGTTCGTTTGGCCTGTTCCTGGCTCTTGGTCAGAGTCCAGAGGCCTGCCCCCTGCCTGCCCAGAGGCTGGCAGGGTGGCATTATGCGTTTTTTATACAAGGTTGGGGGGCCTGCCCCCAGTCCTTGTTCGTTTGGCCTGTTCCTGGCTCTTGGTCAGAGTCCAGAGGCCTGCCCCCTGCCTGCCCAGAGGCTGGCAGGGTGGCATTATGCGTTTTTTATACAAGGTTGGGGGGCTTGCCCCCAGTCCTTGTTCGTTTGGCCTGTTCCTGGCTCTTGGTCAGAGTCCAGAGGCCTGCCCCCTGCCTGCCCAGAGGCTGGCAGGGTGGCATTATGCGTTTTTTATACAAGGTTGAAGGGCCTGCCCCCAGTCCTTGTTCGTTTGGCCAGTTCCTGGCTCTTGGTCAGAGTCCAGGGGGCCTGCCCCCTGCCTGCCCAGAGGCTGGCAGGGTGGCATTATGCGTTTTTTTTTTATACAAGGTTGGGGGGCCTGCCCCCAGTCCTTGTTCGTTTGGCCTGTTCCTGGCTCTTGGTCAGAGTCCAGGGGGCCTGCCCCCTGCCTGCAGGGAGGCGTTTGAATTTTTGTTGGGGGGGCTATTTTCCTTAGTTCGGACAACAGGGGGGCCTCCCCCTATTGCCCCCTGCTCGTTTGTGTGTGAAAACGCGAGTTTGAACAGGCAACGAGTATAGACTTTGAGGATCTTTTCATTTCTTCGTAAAAATCTATCACAAGGGTGGTCGGAGCCGTCGACATTCTTTGACCGTTCTCCGCCAATTTTAAAGAAACGAAGACTACTTTAAGATTCTGGTTTAAACATAATATTTCTTCAGGGTGTCTGCGTTCCAGTGAGCACTCAACTCTTGGCCCTCTAGATTGGCGATTTTATACGTGCCTGGCCCTAAGATTTGAGTTACCTGGTATGGACCCTCCCAATTAGCGCTAAGTTTGCCGTGCTCTTTCGATCTTCCTACGGCCTGTGTCTTTCTGAGGACTAGATCACCCATCTGGAAATTTCGCTGATGCACTCTTTTGTTGTACGCCTTCCTCATTCGTTGCTGGTAGGCGACGATATTGGTGCTGGCTTCTTCCCTTACCTCACTAACCAGGTCCAAGGCCTCTGCCATCGCTACTTCATTCTCAGCCTGGTCGTATTGTAAGGAGCGCAGGGAGGGGATCCTGGCCTCAATTGGTAGTAAGGCCTCTGCACCATACACCAGGCCGAACGGGGTCTGGCCCGTAGACTCCTTCCGGGTGGTCCGGATTGACCAGAGTATGCTGGGGAGTTCGTCAGCCCACCTGCCCTTGAGGTCATCCACCATTTTCTTTAGGCCATTCAAAATCTGCTTGTTGGCTGCCTCTGCCTGCCCGTTGGTTTTAGGGTGGCAGACGGCAGAATAAGCAACCGCAACGCCGTGACCTTCCAGCCATAATCTCAGGGGGTCATTATCGAATTGTCTTCCATGGTCAAACACTAGCATTTTTGGCAGGCCGAACCGGGTGATAATGTTCCGCCAAATCACCTTCATGACCGCAGGCTCGGTGATGTTAGGCACTGCCTCAGCTTCCACCCATTTGGTAAAGTAGTCAATAGCTACGATCAAGAACTTTCTTCCCCCGGTGGCTACCGCGAAGGGGCCCAGTATGTCCATCCCCCACTGAGCGAAGGGGATGGGAGACAGGATCGGCCTGAGCTCCTGGGTCGGGGCATGGATGGACGGGGCGAAAAGCTGACATTTTCTGCACTTTTGGGTTAAGTCCTTTGCGTCGGCCAGCAGGGTCGGCCAGTAGTATCCGGCTCTCAAGGCCTTGTGTGCTAGTGACTTCCCTCCTATGTGATGGCCACATATCCCGGAGTGGATGTCGTCCAACACCTCCGCCGCCTGCCCTGCCCCCAGGCACCTGAGCAGAGGGGACGAGAAAGATTTTTTGTACAGGTCTTCTCCTATTATGATGAACCATGCGGCCCTTGCTGGCATTTTCCTTTTTTGTACGGGGTCGGTTGGTAGGACTCCGTGTTTCTTGAACAGGATGATGGGGGTCCTCCAGTCTTCAGGCCCTGCTTCCCCCACCGCACCGACGGTTGGACAGGGGACGGTAGATTTCTCCTGGACGACGTCCACCGATACTGACCTTCTTATATCTTGCAGGCTGGAGCTAGCTAGTTTTGACAGGGCGTCCGCTCTGTGATTCTGGGATCGCGGGATCTGTCTGATTTCATATGATTTCAAACCTGATAGTTCCCTTTTTACCACTTCCAGGTACGCGGCCATTGTTTGGTCCCTAGCTTCATATTCTCCATTAATTTGGTTGGCGATGAGCTGGGAGTCCGTGGCCAAAACGACCCGTTCTGCGCCTGCAGCCTTGGCCAGGTTGATGCCTGCAAGTACTGCTTCATACTCGGCTTCATTATTCGAGGCGGGAAAGACAAATCTGAGCGCATGCTCAAAATCGGTCCCTTCCGGACTGGTCAACACTACCCCCGCCCCTGCTCCGTTGGCCGTTGAGGACCCATCGGTGTATACGATCCACTCGCCAGAGGTTGGGCTATCGTCCTCGGAGTGGGAACACTCTGCCAGAAAGTCGGCCAATGCCTGGGCCTTGATGGCTGTTCTTGACTGGTATGTTATCCCCAGTCCACTCAACTCGATGGCCCACTTCAGCAATCTGCCTGATTTCTCAAATTTCTCTAACACCTTTTCCAGGGGCTGGTCAGTTAGCACCACGACAGGGTGTGCGTCGAAGTATGGCCTCAATTTCCTGGCTGCTATAACAACCGCGTAGGCCGCCTTCTCGACCATGGGATAGTTCTTCTCTGCTGCCCCCAGGGCGTGGCTTACAAAGTATATGGGCTGTTGAGCGCCTGCTTCTTCCCTTAGGATGATTGCGCTGACTGTCACGTTGGTTACAGCGATGTAAAGGAAAAGCTTTTCTCCTGCCACCGGTCTTGCCAGGGTGGGGAGTTTCTTTAAGTGTTCCTTCAATTGTCCGAACGCTTCTTTTTGCTCGTCTTCCCATTTGAACTGCTTATTGCCTTTCAGCACCTTGAAGAACGGGGTTGACTTGTCTGCTGACCTGGCAATGAACCGTGCCAGGGCGGCCATGCGACCTGTCAGACGTTGGATGTCCCTGATGGTCCTTGGCTCAGGAAGGTCTAGAACAGCCTGAATTTTCTCGGGATTGGCGTCTATCCCTCGAGAGCTTACCAAGAAACCCAAGAATTTTCCAGAGCGCACCCCAAATGTGCATTTCTTCGGATTGAGCTTCATTTTGTAGGCGCGCAGGGAGGAAAAGGTCTCCCGCAGGTCTTTCAGGTGTTCCTTGTCTCCCTTACTCTTTACAATGGCGTCATCGACATAGGCCTCTATGTTTCTGCCCTTCTGATTTTCGAACACCTTGTCGACCAGGCGCTGGTACGTGGCCCCTGCGTTTTTCAGCCCGAATGGCATCATCTTGTACATGTAGGTGCCTGAACTGGTGATGAATGCGCACTTGACTCTGTCTGGCTGCCATAAGTACACCTGATGATATCCTGAGAAGGCATCCAGGAAGCTTAGCATAGTATACCCACTGGTAGCGTCCACCAGTTGATCGATTCTGGGGAGTGGGTAGCAGTCTTTTGGGCAGGCCTTGTTGAGGTTCGTAAAATCCACGCACATCCTCCACGCGCCTGACGATTTCTTGACCATGACCACATTCGCCAGCCACTCAGGGTAGTCACAAACTTCTATAAAGTCTGCCTTCAAAAGTTTTTCGATTTCTTCCTTGATTGCCAAGTCTTTTTCTGCGGACATGTTCCGCTTTTTCTGCTTCACCGGGCGGGCGTCCGCGTTTACGTTCAGCCTGTGAACGATGCACGCTGGATCGACCCCTGGCATTTCATCCGCCGAGTAGGCGAATACATCCTTGTTCTCTTTCAGTAGCTCGACCAGTTCAACCCGGTAGGATTCTTCCAAGTCAGCCCCTACAAGGACTTGTCTCCCTGGCTCCAGGTCCACCAGCATGCTTTCTCCCCCAGGTTCCAGGTGGTTTGACGCTTGGTCACCGGCTGGAATCTCGCCTTCTCTGCTGGGGGAGCTGTCGGCTTTTCTTTTTCCTTTTCTTTCGCTCTCATGAGCCTGCAGGGCCACGGAGTAACACTGTCTGGCCGACTCTTGGTCTCCGCGTACCATGCCTTCTAGGCCGAAATCAGTGACGTAGGCTATGGTGAGAGCCCTGATTGATATGGCTGCTTCAATCTCGTCCAGGGTGACTCTGCCGATCAGGGCGTTGTAAGCAGACTTCGCATCCACTACAACGAATGATGCTCTTGGGGTCCCCTCTTGGACTGCGCGGCTTGCTCGGGCGATTCCACTTGGCGGTTTCTTTTTCCAGCTCGAAGATTTCTGCCCTGGATTTATTAAGGGCTGTGTAACTGTCGAACCTGGGCTGATAAGCAGTGCGCTCCTTTTTGGGGGTATCCCCTTCCTCGGTTCTATGTCTTCCGGAGTCGTTTCTCCCGCGTCCACCCTGCGGTCCCCCTTGCTGCCTCGTAGGACCTGCAGGGGTCTCCGGCAGGCTGTGGAATTCCTCCTGCAACATAAACCCCTCTGCGATTTTTCTGGCCTTGGCCAGGGTCTCCGGCTGGGCCCTGATCATCTGGTTCTTCATTTCGCCAGGTAACAGGGAATTGGTTAGTGCATATGCTGTTGTTGGGTCGTCAATTTCCTTCACCTGTTGGAATGACAAATCGAACCTTTTCAGATATTCCCTGACAGTTTCGCCCTTCTTTTGCCTGAGGGTCATCAGGTCAAAGCGGGTGAGACGTCGTCGTTTGTTTCCGGCATACTGGTCCAAGAACATCTCCGCCAGCTCGATGTAGAAGGAAATTGATCCTTGCAGGAGATCCCTGAACCAACCCTGGGCTAGGCCTACCAGGGTGGTGGGGAAGATTTTACACCAGACTGCGTCGTCGGCGTCGTACATGCCCATGTGGCTTTCGTACGCAGCCAGGTGATCTTCCGGGTCTGTAGTTCCGTCGAACTTTACAGTTGGCATTTTAATCTTCGGGATCGGGTACGCTTGGACCTCAGGGTGAAGCGGGGTTTTAGTTGGCCTACCCACCATTTTTGACCTGCCCGCATCTGAGTAGCGACCGTAGTCATCCCATTTATCAGGGGTCGGTCGCCTGCCCTCAGGGGAGCGGTGCCTTGGTGGGGGCCTCGGCCTGCTAATCGCCTCGTCGCCTTGAGAAGGGGAGTGATACCGCGAGCGCTTCTTCTGGGCGGACTCGAGGTTATCACCCTGACGGTACCTGGGCTTCATGGGTTGGCCGTTGTTGAGCCTGGATTGCAGGCCTTGGGACAGCCCAGGGGGTGGCTGCAATCCCTTAACTGGCGTCAACCTGGAGAATACATCTTGCTTCTCTCCCAAGCGCTTGGATACTGGCTCTTTGTGCCTCATGCGATCCCTCAGGTCTTGGGATAGGCCTCTTCTTTCATGAGCGGCGGTGGATTCTGTAGTATGGATGGAGAATGCACCCTCCGGACCAGCTACTCCCTGCCGTGCAGGCGGCTCCTGACGGGCTTCTGAAATTCGCCTTTGCACTTGTGCATAAGCATGAGCTGTCTTTCTGGCTTTTTTCTGAGCGTTTCTGACGGCGGTTCGCTTCGTGCCCCCGGTTCCTTCTCCACTTTCAAAATGGAGTAACCTGGGGGTCGTCGCGACCCTGCCTATCAGGTCGTCAGGGGTAAATTCCTGGTCCAGCATGGCTGAGAAGAAAGCCGCAGTCTGTACCATCTGGGCAGGGGTGAGGTTTAGGACTGGCCTCGACTGGCTCCCCTGTCCAGCCATGGTAGCTGCTCCTTGGCCCGTTGCCCCCTACAGACTGGCCCGCCCCACACCCGGAATTGTGGCAGCAGGCGTCGTTTCGGGCGGCATGCCATACTGGGGGGCTTTGGGTGGGTTTGCCACTGAACTGGTGTCGAAAATCTCAGGCATATTCAATTGCTAGTGGTTAATTTTGAGTTTTAGAGTGGTTGATTTTTTGTGGGTAACCTCGTGAGCACAACCTAGATCTTCCCCACAGACGGCGCCAAACTGTTCCGGTTAAGGAATCAATTAACCCGATTACGAATTCGGGTCCTTAGTGTTCGGGTATCGCTTTGCTTGATTTCCTTCAATCTCTGCTTCCCCTTCTCCTATAGTCGGACCTTCCCGGCGAAGTGAGTCAGCTCCCTGCACAAGTAACGCACAGGGCCTCGGAGGTTGTCCGAGGGGACCCTCTCCGATGCCTAAGTCAGTCCGTGAATGCCTTGACGAACCTAGCTCGTGAGGAACTAGGTGGCGATTTTTAGGAGTAAGGGTCTAGAGAGAGAAAATCCAACCTCCTCTATGTGGGAAATGGGTGGGTATTTATACCTTCCCACAAGAGAGAGAGAGGAAGAGAGGGAGAAGAGCGGGAAAATGGGTGGTCGAGAGGACGACACGTGGCTTCTCCTCGTCCACCCACTTTCCATTACCTGAGACGGAATGACGGATGGGCCCTCGGATTCCCCTGCTTGTACTGGGGGTTAGGGCACCCTGGAAACCAGCACGATGAGAACTTGGAGGCCCTGCTCGGCTGGCAGAAGGCCCTGCTCGGCAGGTGCAAGCCCTTCGGGGTTTTCTCCGTAGTCCCTCGCAGGGAGGGCTGACGGGTGATTCTAAATTCGCCCTGGGGGCGAACCGCTCCGGGGCCCCGCAGGCGGGCGACCCGTGGTACTTGGTCAACTCCCATCACATTTTATAGAGTATCGGTTTATTAGAACTCAATAATAAAACCATTTTTTTCGATTATCGTTACGCCTCCGGGTTTTAAACAGGTAATTAGATTAATTAACGACTTAATACAATTTAATAAACCTAATTAACAAATACGAGTAACACGCAAATTAAATCCTAATAAATCTACGACAAGTCGACATTCAAGTTTTATTATACAAATCGATGCAATTTTTTTTCTCTAAATCTACGACAAGTCGATGTTGGTGTAGTGGTTTAGTCATTGTCTTATTATTTTGTAGATTTTCAAAAGACAAATGTGTAAATGGGGGGATTCGAACCTTACCCACTTGTATGAAATATCATCAATATAACTAATTTCACTGCCTTATACTTCATGTTGCATATCATTGGAAGATCTTTTATATGTTAAAGCTAAAGAAAATGGACGCACCACATTCACCCACATCATCATCCCGTGTGGTGCTTGGTTAGCACTTAATTGGCGCTTAGTTGGCGATTAAAATATCACATAACCGTTCACTCATTCTATTAATCAGAAGTTACACATAATATCAACTGCCTCTTTACAATTAAAAATAATTAAGTAACCGACATATTCAATTTAAAACAACTAAACCATGTTCTCAACCAAAATTATCCACCCCAAATAACCATCAATCTCCCCATTATAAAAATTACTGTACAAAATAAAACAACCATCAAATCTCCACTCAGGATACTTCGTAAAAAGTGATAATCACAAATCTACCATTGCTATTTTGAATCTCTCATGAAATTGCCCATGTCGATCAACACTATTGAAGTCAGTGATCAAAGCGGATGCTACACAAGAATTTAATTTGATACATTGCATTTTCTAAGGTAAAATTGATCCATTTGTTTTTCGTCCAATCTACTAACTCCATTAATTTCTCCTTTCAGTATTGTGTTTTATGAATTGCAATATTAATGAAATGAGTATTTTATTCAGTAATTTAATATTTTTAATAAAATTACTGAATAGTTATGAGTAAAATATTATTAGTACTCCCAAATAATTTACTTATAACTTAATTCATATTATAATTTATATAGTGAGCAATAAAGGATTGAATATAATGTAACCAAATGAGCAACTAGATTTGTTAATTTGTTCATATATGAATAATATTAGAACTGTGCAAATGTTCATTTATATTATAATGTCGATTATTGATTGATTAAACTTTGATTTGATATTGATTTTTTCCTTTGTTCACAGGAATCTTCGTCCTTACGCCACTGTCCCGCTCCGACCACCATATATCAATCATCTTTCTAAAAATCAAGTTTTTCTATAAGCTATTCGATTTTGATAGAAATGGATAAATATGATAGATATGATTTTGATTATATGCAATGTGCTCTAACATAGAGAGCATAAGAATTCATAAGTTCTTAAAAGATTATATATATGCAATTACTGATTAAACAAATTCTTACCGTTGTGATTATATTATAAGTTCTTTTTTTTCCTTTTCTTTTTTCATATTCATGTCACACGAGTTGGACGAGTTGGTGCATACCGGGATTGGGTTATATCGGCCAAATCACATAAAGATCAAGCCCAGTGTTATAATTATAAGGTTCGAGTTATTGTTTAAATACGGGTCAAAAATAGATTTCGACACCACATTTTGTTATTTTATAAGTTGCAAAAATATTTTTTTAATAATAAATCTTATTTGGTATTCCACTAATAGTATCTTTAGCATAAAATTAACAATTATTACGTACTTTCTTTTAAAATACACTAGATGTTTTTTCCAATTTATAGAATAGACCGTCTCATATGCGAATTTGTGATAGAACAATTTTTGAAGGAAGCTCCCCGCAATTTGCGCGGGTTTAAAATTAGTTCATATTATACTTAAACTATTTCTCAAAATTCTCAAGTATTATAGAAAAAATAATAGCGTAAAATATGGAGTAATTTATAAAGAAAATAATAACGTAAAATATGGAGTAATTTATAAACTTAAAAAATGTCGGCATTTTTTTTGTGCCCCCTAGGTGAAAAATCTTAGGTCCGCCACTGGACATACACAGCGAAACGGAGATTCATAAGTCGACCTAAACCGATAAATCTATCCCGATATACGATATGAATCAATTTAATTGCGTAAATAAGTAAAGGTCGTGAAAAAAAACGAAGAATACATCCAATTGTTGCACGATCGATCGATTAACACCGCTTGTGGAAGTGTAAAACCCGTTCCTCAAGGTTCGTGAAATATGAAACCCGATATTTTAGAAAACCGCTTCGTAATACTCGATTTGTAATTTTGATTTTCTAGAGAGATGAAACGGAAATGAATAATGAAATGCTTTTGAAGTTTATATAATAAGTTGTGGGCTTTTAATGAGAACGATTGCGTGGATTTATGTCGAGTTTTTTAAACGGTTTTCAAAAAAAACCTTTCATTTGAGTCGAGTTTCAAAATAAAATACTAAACACGTTTTTTTAAAATATGAAGCGAAAAAAAAACGACGTAATAAGTGTCAATTAAAACACGGTTTCTAAAAAAGTCGATTTGGTGGAGTCGGTTTCAAAATTAGAAATCGTAAATATTACCAACTTCGTGAATCGAAAATATTAGAAACAAAAAATAAAAAATAAAATCTAATGAAGGGCAAAGTCATCATTTTACATAATTAACTTCGACGGTAAGAAATAAAGCGCCGGCGGTAAAGAGTAACCGCCTAAATATGTTAAGGTGTAAAATCATGTGTCACTTCGGTGGTATAAAAATGAAAAATAGGACATCTTTACAAGTATTCACTGACGCTAATAGCACGAGGGTTTTGGAAAGAATATCATTGCTATCAAACCTCGACAAATTTGTATTTATGATGAGAATATCCGTTAAAAAACTTGTGACGGGTCAAATAGTATCCAACTGATCGGATAAACACAAATCCTGAGTAACTCCGAATACTTATCTTATCTAATCATGTGGTATTATTTGAGGCATCTTAAGAGCACAATGGAGGTTCTTGGCCTCGAGTTTGTCGACAAGAACTTTATAATCACAGGTTTTTCCATTGTGGTTGTCAATATATGAACTAGGTTCTTATTTTAGAACAAGTTCTTCAATTTTTTTAATAATTGATGTTGAGAAGAAATATGATAGTGGGTCCTTCTAATTACAAAATGTCAAGTTCTGAAGAAAAGTTCTTATACTTAAAATAGTGTAAAAAATAGGAAGAACTTTATTTAAAGTTCTATCATTGTTATTACTCTAATATCGTATATTGGAGACCAGAGGGGAATCTAGCCAGTAGCAAAGGGTAGCATTCGCTACCCCAAATTTGAAATGGTTAAGATCATTAACTTTTGTTATTCCAAACTTCGTAAAAATGACACATTTTCATATGAAGTAAGCAAATATGATGAAATCACTATCCAAAATTTGAACTCTGGATTCGCCCGTGTAACGGAGACCCACTCTCGATTCTCGAAGGTGAGGGTCGGATGTAGAGGTCGGCCTGCAAGTTGGATCGTAGTCCCTAAAGTGTTTGAAATGGAGACACTAAATGACTAAATTAGCCCTTCTGGTAAGTCAGGAAGAGACCCCAAGTCTCCCACATTAGCTAGCTAGGTCAAAGTCTACTCAAACATCATCCAAACATTTCAACTTCTCTCTCACTCTCACTCTCTCTCTCTCATAAATTGAAGCCTCCTCATCTCCCCACTTCACACTCTGTCTTCACTGATAAACCCCGCAATGAGGAAAACAGCATCCTCCTCACATGTCTTGTTGGTGGTCGTCCTGCTGGTGGCGGTAGGTGTGTGGCGGACGTCAGCGCAAGCAGCGGCATCGTTCAAATGCAGCGGGAGCACGAGGACGTGCAAGTCCCTGGTGGGGTACATCTCCCCCAACACCACAACCCTGTCGCACATCCAGGCCCTGTTCCAGGTGAAGACCCTGCGCAGCCTGCTGGGCGTGAACAACCTCCCCCAGGGCACCCCTCCCAGCCACACCGTGGCGGCCAACTCCACCGTGAAGGTCCCCATCCCCTGCCGCTGCTCCAACGCCACCGGCCTCTCCAACCGCCTCCCCGTCTACACCATCGTCAAGGACGACGGCCTCTCCCACATCGCCAACCAGGTCTTCGGGGGGCTGGTCACCTACCAGCAAATCCAGGCCGCCAACGGCATCAAGGACGCCAACCTCATCATTGTGGGCCACCAGCTCTGGATCCCGCTCCCATGCAGCTGCGACGACGTCGACGGGGACAAGGTCGTCCACTATGCACACCTCGTTGCTCCGGGGAGCTCCCTCGAGCAGATTGCTGACAACTTTGGAACCACGTCGGCCACGCTGATGAGTGTAAATGGGATCAAGGACCCCAAGGACCTTATTGCTGGTCAAGTCCTTGATGTTCCTCTCACAGGTACCCCTACCCCTACCCCTACCTAGTACCTTCCTACTTCATGGTTTTGTGTCTATCACACTTCCGCTGGCTGGGTAAATGATTTTTAGACCACCTTAAATAAATAAACTAATCCCAGTACCAGGCACTTACTAGTACTTGAACACCCACGCAAGCAAGTTTATACGCCCAAAACATACTCCGTAATAAATACAGTAGATAACTTAGCTTCCTACTATAAGGTTTAATAAACCAGTACTCCCCCGATTCTTACTATTCTCAAGTTGCAACATTTGTTTTTTTCTTTTACAAATATCATGGTAGGTTAGTTGTACCAATTGAAGTAAAAGATTCCACACAAATAAAAAGCTACATCTAACATATAAAATACGTAGAAATTCAATTGAATATCTTTAAAAAAAAAATGTAGCAATTAGTAAGAATTGGAGCGAAAACTATACTCACCTTCAATCCAAAACCTATGTAAACAATCATTTAATTCCGATTTTACGTTCCTTTGTGATAAGAAAAATTATTGCCTCCAAATTTCTAATTTTGTTCCCTATTTTCATTTTACTCCCGGCCTATTTAGATATTTTAAGGAAAGATCTATCACGTCACGTGATGGATATTTAAATTTTTTATAGTGTAGTTAGTGTTGTTATGTAGAGGATTTACTAGTCTTCATTAACACTAATAGTATTGATCGGAGTTAAATCATTTATTCAACTCCGATTCATTTGTTTCTTTACGTTTGTCTTTTGGCAATATTCATGAGTGGGTAGAATATCTAATATGATTTCCAATCTATAAACTAAAACATAGTCACGTGGATCTTTTTAAAGTCGTCTTAATGAATACATCAAGAATATCAAATTTTTACGATTTTTAATAATATGTAAATAAAGATAAAAATGAAACAAAACGTACATCGGCAAGTCTGATAAAACAAACGTAAAGAATCAAATGAATCGGAGGGAGTAAGAAAAAATAAAATTTAATAAAATAACTATTCCCTCCGAGTTCCTATTATTGTCCCACTTTCCTTTTTGGGGTTGAGTTTGATTTTTGTCCCACTTTGCTTTTTATGCTATCAATGTGTGGTTCACAATTACTCTATTATTTTTCTCTCTTTCTCCTTCATTTTTTAGCCACTCATTCCCCCTTCCTTATTTTTCATCCCAAAAGCTTTTGGGATAATAATAGGAACTCGGAAGGAGTATCTATATTTGTTAGACCCTCTCATATGAATATGAATATGAATATGAATATGAATCTTTGGGTTTATTCGAAAGTTATCGTTGGAGTATCATTCAATGGTTTGTAATTTTCACTTTTTCCAAACTTTTACGAGTATTTTGTAATGGGCTGGGGATATATACTTGGGTTCTGTGCGATTTAAAATCATGTACAGTATCCTTTAGTTTGTTTGGTATACCAACTTGTGAAGGGCATGAGATGCATGCATTAAATAGTTAGGGAGTAATGTATTAAATGAAGTTGAGGGAGTATTGTATTGGGTTAGTACTCTCTATATATTTGGGTTCCTCTGACTGAGTCTAGTTTGAATTTGAAGTAGAAGCCAAACGGTCATCCAGGATGGATAAGTGTGTATGTAGAGGCCTAGAGGGGTAATTAAACAAATCCACCTACTCTACATATTCATATTCATATTCATATTCATATTCATATTGGCTTTGGGGGACTCCACTTTAGGTATAATAATAATGTACTGCCCAGTGCCCACTGCTCTTAATTTAATTTCATTTTTTAACCATTCGATTTAACCAGTAACAAGAGTATCATGAGTTACTTTAAAGTGCTCATTGATAGGAGTAGTACTCTGTAGAGTATTTAATAAGCCGGTTGTTTAATTATTCATGTTATTACTCACTCAGTCCTGTCTTAGTTTGACAACAACTTAGTTTGTTTATTTTTAGGTTTCGGCCTTTTAGATTGGAGCCTATTGGGGAGGGGGACAAACAACCATTGTCATTGTCTTCCTTCCATCATTATCATTAATGACCAACTTTTAAACTTCACTTAATTACCTACTAATTCAGTACAAGTAGTAGTAGTATAGTACTCCCTCCTTCTCGAATTAGTGTCATGCACACACTTTTCCCCTCACAAAAGAAAGAAAGATATAGTACTAACTCAAAAAGATGGAGGAAGTATTTTGCTAAATCATCCCTCTTACCGTGTTTTTTTTTATTTGATGTTTTAGCCATATGCATGTGAAGGAGTTATGTCCACTGTCCTACGGATTAACCCGTTTAAGTCTGTGTATCCGATATGCCTTGCTAGAGGTCGATGTCGGGTTGACATATAAATGGGTTATGTGTCTGGTAGTCTTAAGTGGGCCCATTGGGTCACACACAATGTGTACGGGATATTATTAATATAACGGTATATTAATATATCGGGTCAGTAGTAATACGACTCAGCTGCGTTGTCAGGTTATGGTAATTAGAGTTATACTAATAATCTAATTATGGTAATTAGAGTTATATGGGAATAACCTAATTCTACCTTCTCATCTCCTATATAAGGAGGTTCATATGATGAACCATAGTAGGGAATTAAGAGTATTGACTCATAATATATATACGGATTATTCTTCTTATAAAGAGTTATAAGATAGATATAGAGAGAAGTTGTGAGACGGTCTCACGTACCTTTATACTAGCATATACGTCGCAGTTCTGTACCCGTGTGGATACCAAAGGAGGCATCACGTTTGGGGGTGTTTTATTCTGTCCGTAGAGATTATTTATTCTGTCCGTGGGAATTATCTATTCTATCCGTGAAGATTATTTATTCTGTCCGTGGAGATTATATAT
The DNA here is from genome assembly GCA_958450325.1 of Agrostemma githago. Lineage (NCBI taxonomy): Eukaryota > Viridiplantae > Streptophyta > Magnoliopsida > Caryophyllales > Caryophyllaceae > Agrostemma > Agrostemma githago. The sequence continues at coordinate 28,715,399 of OY288255.1, read as the reverse complement.
ATTTCTGGTTTATTATACTTCTTATTAATACGATGTTCCGCTGCAAATAAGGTATAATTGTTATCCCTTTACTTTTGTCTTTTCGGTTAATACTCGTAACAGGTCCTTGGGTTTAAGGGTTGTAACCCTACAGTGGTATCAGAGCCTCTGTTATGTAGTATTAATCAAATCGACCTGAATCTTTGTCTCATAATTGGTTATGAGGGATTCTATTGCGTATTAATTTGATTATATGTTCCATCCTGTGAGAATTGTTCTCATGTTTCATCTATGCCATGAGTAAATTGGATTAATAATGATTGTGACGCAATTTTATTATTCTCTGAAGCAATTTGTTTATGCTGATCTCATGCGTTAAATAAATAAGACATCATGTTGTTTTGGCTATCTCATGGGTGACTTAGACGTCCTGTGAAAGTTTCACATGGGTTAAGTTTAGGGTTTCATTGGTTAACAATAAGTTAGCCTAATCTATCGTCTTATTGATCAAGTTTAGGGTTTATTTTATTTCATGAGTTTAAAGTGTTAAATTCCGAAATTGATTCGTAAAATTAATTTAAGATCTAATATTGATTATTTTTAATTTAATTTTGCCCTAATTTGACCCACTAATATAATCCTCAATTTCCTTGTTGACGATGAGACTAATTAGATTAGGTCAAGATTCGATTGAAATTGGGAACTAATATTATTAGAATTTTATTAACGATGAGTCCTAATATGATTAGGACAAGACTCGATTTTTGTAAGTAAGAACGAGTGTGACTCGGTTGGCACGAGTATGACTCGGTCGACACGGGTATATCCCGGTTGGAACGGGATGACCCGGGCGACAAAGGTTTGACCAAGACGACACAATATTTACTCGGACGACATGGTGTCGGGTCGAGCGACGCTTTTAAGAAAAATCGTTTTCTCGCGTTTGTGTGTTGATTATGAATCAAACACGGATTATACTTTTATTTTTCCGAATCAATGAAAAATTAGTTTTCTGAATCGGCTAAATAATTTTATGCACTTTAATTATCATATTATCATAAATAGATCGGGAAAAGAGTTTCTCGAGTCTTATTTGATTTTGATGAATTGTTCATCTATATGACAATTATAAGTTGCAGATCGATTGTGAATCGAGTTTTGTATATCCGTTCAATTTTTCCGGGTGGGAAATTGTTCCTCATAGTTGGAAAAATGAAAGATATTGGTGAAATTGTTCAAACCAAATAGCAATTATGAATTGTTATATGATTATGAATCAAAATATGGGATCTTTTAACTTGTTTTATGCGCAAATTACTAATAACAATTAAATAATTATGTCATATGATGCATAAATTTTATTGTTTAGACTTGTGACTTGTGTGCTTAGGTTGCCTTGTAAGTTGACCTAGCAACATGTTTAGGACCCATATGCATTTAATCCCTCGCACAAATATTAAGTATTGTCTTTCCAGAATTGACCACTACAATAATTTCATATCATTGGTTGAAGTGACTGCCTAAGCGGTGCTTTGCCAATGTGTGTGAACTGAGTAGGTGGGTAACGGTTACCCACAGGTTCAGTCTGGTTTGCTTAACATTGCTATCAAGTCGGACTTGGGCTTTGAGGCAAATAGTTGGTGTCATATGATGACTAATTCCGACGAACCAAGAATTACACAGAGATGTAATTGACAAGTTTGTTGTCTACTTTTACTTTTGGAGCTTGAGCAGTGAGCCCAAGTTCACTTGAGCGACAAAAGGTTTAGGATCTTGGAATATTATGCGAACTTGAGGGTAGTTTTCATGATTTTATCTTAAAATTGTTTAAAGATTATTAATATTAATTATTGTTTTACTTTGCATATAATTGTAGTTGTAATCTAGTCCCTTTATCACATTTATTAAAGATGAGTTTGAATTGTTGAACCTTGTTGATTGGTATCTTGAGAATCGTTCTCAAAATTAGAGATACGGATTTTGTCCTTGTGAAGGATAATTCCGACAGATTATGACCAATGCTAATATACAGTATGGACTGTATAATTAGAGTCATGGAGATGACTACTATAAGTACCAAAATCAATTGTTTCAATAAAGGGAACCGTTTCCATTAAGTGAGAAAATGTTGAAGATGATCTAACTAATCCATGTCATACGATGACGTGATTATATTGATAATCAGGAAATTTTGGATGTTTCTATCTAGAGAATTAGGAATTGAAATCGTTTCAATTAGTCCTGAGTTTAGGTCACTTTATTATGAATAAACATGTGACTTAATAAGGTTCTTATCTTTTAGCATGAGATGTTAAAAGATGGTTGAACATTGTATCAAGAAGGCAAATAATACTAATGTTCTATGAGTTCACTAAGAAAATTGCCTGAGATAATGATTAATGAATCTAATACGTTGGTTAAAGTAAGGAAAGGATAATTGTTGTCATACCCAAACTTGTTCCCAAGTTTAGATTAGGTACGAAATTATTTATCATTAATGTAATGACAAATATATGGCATTGGTAGATAGCTTTCTAGAAGTGTCTAGAAAATCTGCAAATCAATTATTGAAGTATGACTTCTGGTGTGTATGTTACTAGAGTAATTGTTACTTTCATTCTACTGTTTTGGTATATGATACCAAATGCAACTATTACATTGTGGATGTGATGGCTCAAAGAGGATGGAATAATGGTATATAAGTGAAGTGTTTTATGATGAAATGAACAAACGTTGTTGTTTCATATATAAAAGGAAAATCACTTAATTTTATCATAAAGCTGAATACTGGAATTGAATAATTGTTATTCTTGTACTTGTCATAAGCAAGAATATTGATTCTGTTTCATGTATGGGCATGAAAAGTTTTAATAAAAGTAGAACAATTGTTGCTCTATAACTTGCAAGAATATGAGGTACAATAAGGCTAACATGATTGTTGAGCTCTTCATTCCTAGTAGTGAATGCTTTTATTTGTGACATAATAACCACAAGGTTCAAGTCTCTCGACTCTAGTTTTACCTATTATGGCATTGTCCTTAATCCATGTGACAAGAAACATAAAAACAAGTTTCATAATTATGAAATTATAAACCTTATTGATAAGGATCAACCGAGGTAGATGGATTTTGTTTAGATGGATAAATGACATTAGAAGTGTCTCCTATTATTTGTAGTGGGATGGTACTTAGACTTGTTGGATCACACATATACAGATACGTGTGAGTTTAACTAGTGATGTTGCAAAAATGGGTAACGCGTATAGTTTTGTTCATTTGATGAAATTTGAAACTGAATGCTTTGAATTGTTCAAGGTACAAGATCAACTTGATAAGTTGGTACGAGTCGTTCGATATGATTGAAACAGGGAGGAATTGAACTAAAAGATTATGATCATCTTAGAAGTAGTGAAAGTGTTTCAAACTACATCAAACCATATTTGATATGATTTGATCTATGATGAGTCATATGCAGATATTATTGACGCTTTAGAAAGTTATGCACTATAAAAATTTTTGTACAATGTTGATGAGATTGTCCATGAAAGTCAAAGAATAGACACCATATAAGATATGGATTGAAAATGTTCTAAAATAGTCTTTTCTTAATTATCAAGTCTTAAAGTTTAGAGAAAATCGTATTCTAGAACTTAGACTCAATTATGACATGTGTTTTAGGGGTATTATGTTAATTCTACAAACCATCCAAAGAACAAAACTGTTTTGTTGCATGGAGTGGTATGTTTCTTTTAAAAATATGTGATTTCTAATAGAAACAGTGGGAGTAGAATCGACCTTGAATTGTTCAAAGTTAACAGGAATTCTCTACAACTGTTGAAGAGAATATTGATGCATTCATGAAAAGTCATGATCATCTTACCTGCAAAATATTACCCTACATAGGTTTGACCTATGATGAAACAATAATGGGCAAAAACTCCAAAAGTCACATAAAATCTAATAGATTCTATATACCATAACTAACAAGTATAGACTTTGGTTAAATGGGTCTTATAGTGAAGAATAGTCTTCAATATAAAGACGATGTAGATTGATATAAGAGTATCTATGAAGCATAGTAGGTAGTTAAGGATTGATCTCATAGTAATGACTATGGAAAAATTCTTTTTACAACATTATGCTTGAGTCTATTAGGAACGATTTAGCATTTTGATTGTCATCACTCATTTGATGAGTTTTGGACATATATGTGCGAAATACATTTCTTGAAAGAGATGCAATATGATGTGTGTGCGACTCATCGTACGAATTTCATATTATCAAAATTGCTTGACGAATGTGAATGATCCAATTTGATTGGAGCAAGTATTATGGAGTAGTATCTTCGTTCTTAATGTGGTAATTCAAAGATGTTTGTTTTCCTTTGAGACAAAGCGAGACAGAGTGTGTACAAGAGGCTAGTGGGAGTGCATTTATCGTTATGATTTGGTATGTAAGTGTCATACTTCTCTAACTAAATGACATTTGGTTGCTTTAGTCCCGAGACTTGGCAAGAAAGTTGTTTATTGTGTGCTCGTGTGATGAGTAGATACTAATCTAGTGAGTGTCACTAGAATGCTATCTAAGAATTGTTCCTTTGCGCTTGAGAAGCAAAAAGGGAATTATTTAAGAGATGCGCATGATGTGATAAACAAATTGTTGTAAACAAGTTACAACGATTCATATTTCCAAATGGACAAAGATGACATGAGATTGTACTCTGAGTATATTTTGTTTTGGATGAAAGTTGTGTGTTGGAACGGTTCCAAAGGACAACTTTGTGACTAGTATTATAACTAAAGTTAGTGTTCTATTACTTTTGAAGCAAATAGACGTTTGATTACGAATTAAGCACACACTCAACTTTAAAGTTTATGAAGCAATTTGTTGCTTATAAAACTAACAGTTTGCCTTAATTGAGAGAAGGTAGATTGGTCATATGCTTGTAAATAACCAATACAAATGTTGTATGTCCCGAAACCTACTCTACATAAAGATCATATTGATTATGATCGGTATAAGACGCATGGGCGAGTGGTCTTAGTCTTTTAGAGGTGTTTGGTTTAGTGGGAGTTATTTCGATAATTGATATATGTATGACATATTGTCATTTGGTTAATGTAACCGAGTTTTGTCCCTAAATAATTTACATTGATGAAATTGATCACTAAGTACGTGACTTAGTCTTGGAACTCTATTTGGATGATGTATTATTTTGTCTCTAGTTAGGGTATTATGTTGGGACATTTGAATACCCTTAAATGACTAGTGTATGAGTTGGTTGATGACTAAGTTCCTTGAGTCATAGGTATTGAGATACTAAACCAGGCACACGGGTGTATGTTTAGAACATGCATTAGACAGACCCGCCAAAAAGGATTTTACTAAGATTTCGCTTAGTGTCAGTAAAGTTCTTTGCAAGTTATGAACTTGTACGGTCTTTAGACCTGAGTCTTTGACTATTCTGTACATGTGATGTGTATGCTTTGATACTATTCCTCGTCAGCTGTGAAAGGGGGCTATGGATGGTTATTGGGCATGCATGGATCATGTGATAGGATGTGGTTAGACAAGAGGGGATTTGCTCTTCCTTTATTGAAGGGAATTTATTGTTTCTTGGCCACTCGAAGAGTGTGACTTGTGCAAATGCGTGGCCGCGCTCAGATAGGATGATTGTCATCTATCTGCTCTTTTAACAAGTCAACTCAAAGGTTCGAGTAAAAGATTGAGATATGTGAGGATGACACTTCTTACCTCATTCTCAATTGGAGACAATAGTAGCAAAGAGACTTAACGCCGTTCTTGAGAGGACATGTACAAGTGGGAGACTGAAGGAGTTATGTCCACTGTCCTACGGATTAACCCGCTTAAGTCTATGTATCCGATATGTCTTGCTAGAGGTCGATGTCGGGTTGACATATAAATGGGTTATATGTCTGGTAGTCTTAAGTGGGCCCATTGGGTCACACACAATGTGTACGGGATATTATTAATATAACGGTATATTAATATATCGGGTCAGTAGTAATACGACTCAGCTGCGTTGTCAGGTTATGGTAATTAGAGTTATACTAATAATCTAATTATGGTAATTAGAGTTATATGGGAATAACCTAATTCTACCTTCTCATCTCCTATATAAGGAGGTTCATATGATGAACCATAGTAGGGAATTAAGAGTATTGACTCATAATATATATACGGATTATTCTTCTTATAAAGAGTTATAAGATAGATATAGAGAGAAGTTGTGAGACGGTCTCACGTACCTTTATACTAGCATATACGTCGCAGTTCTGTACCCGTGTGGATACCAAAGGAGGCATCACGTTTGGGGTGTTTTATTCTGTCCGTAGAGATTATTTATTCTGTCCGTGGGAATTATCTATTCTATCCGTGAAGATTATTTATTCTGTCCGTGGAGATTATATATATTTCTGGGTTTATTATACTTCTTATTAATACGCTGTTCCGCTGCAAATAAGGTATAATTGTTATCCCTTTACTTGTCTTTTCGGTTAATACTCGTAACAGGTCCTTGGGTTTAAGGGTTGTAACCCTACAGCATGCACAACTAACAATTAGAGTACTACTTCTTCTTTTATTTTTGGAGAGCGAGGGATTATCTATCATTAAAGTATGTAGCTAGGGTTACATGAATGAATGATGTTGAATTTGCATTGTGATTTGTGATGCAGCTTGTAAGTCAAGTGTAATTCCCAAATCCTTCGACTACCCCTTACTAGTTCCCCGTGGCACTTACGTCGACACCGCCCACAACTGCGTCATGTGCAAGTGCACCTCTGCAAACAACTTCACGTAAGTACAGTCTTCTTTGACGGTAGTAACATTAACTACGTACTACTCCATTATACGAAGTACAGTACTATATATTGTACGGACTACATACGTGTGTAATTAATACTCCCTCCGAGTTCCTATTATTGTCCCACTTTCCTTTTTGGGCTGAGTTTGATTTTTGTCTCACTTTCCTTTTTAGGTCATCAATGTGTGGTTCACAGTTACTCTCCTGTTTCTCTCTCTTCCTACTTCTTTTTTCAACCACTCATTTCTCCTTCCTTATTTTTCACCCCAAACCCTTATGGGACAATAATAGGAACTCGGAGGGAGTACTTGTATTTGGTTGTACTTTTTCAGGCTAGACTGCGAAGCGTCAGGACTGAAGGCCGTAGATTGGCATACATGCCCATCCATGAATTGTGGTGCTTCAAATATGCCACTTGGTAACTTCACAGACCCCTCAAGCTGCAGCAGCTCAACTTGTGCCTATGCTGGTTTTGATAAGAACCAGACCATTTTTACCACCTTGGCCCAATCCAATACTTGTGATGGTAATTTATTTCATTTCCCTCTTTTCCTTTATTTATCTCTCATTACATTACATACTCGTATATTTCTGTTACTAAGCCTTAGCCTAGGAATGATTCATCGATGATAACGTAACTGTACTGTACTGTGCAGGAATCTCAACTGATGCAAGTATAGGTTTAAGGATCGGTTCAATGGGTTGGAGCTTCGGGTCGTGTCTCCTCTTCATCCAGCTCTTCATTCTCCATAGATTTCTATGATACATCTCTACCTTGTACTATTTCATTTCCATGTACTGTATCTGTATGTGTTGGTACAACACTCTCTAGGGAGTTTGTAGGTTTTCAATTTTCATTATTTTGTTTTGCCTTAATTTGAGTTGCTTCTTAAAAGATAAAGACAAATAAGCAAGCTAAGCTAAAAAATGGATGCATTATTGGTTTAGATGGTGATCAATCGAATTGATTCTCATTTGTGTTATAGCAAAGGTTTGATATGGTTTAAGGCTCTGTTTAGATAACAAAATAGGAGGGAAAGGGACTAAGGGAGGGGAGGGAAAAGAAGGGGAGGGTAGGGAGAAGTATAGTTATTTGGATAATATGAACGAGGGAAGGAAGGGAGAGGAGAATTGATAAAAGTGTACTTTATTAGGGAGGAACAAATATATTAGATTATTAATCATAATTTTTGTAATTACGATTATTAATTTTTTACTCGTTTAAATATAACAAAAAAATGACTTAAAAATTGATAAATAAATAAAAAATTAAAATTATTTTTTTAATCAACTCAACTCAGTAACTCACTTATAATTTTTTTTATTCGCTTTATTATCTTAACCGACTCATCCGCGATGAAAAAAACTAAATTGAATGTGTCTGAACTGAACTAAACTGAATCCATCTAACTGGAGTGAACTGAAAGTGTCTGAATATAAGTCTACAAGAATAGAGCGTTATCTTAACCTGACTCACCCGTAAGGGTCATAACGAAAAAAAAAACAAGGCGTCATAATTTTTTTATCCTAACCTGACTTAACCGTAACGAAAAAAAGGCATCGTAATATTTTTTATACGTTTTTTTATCCTAACCCAACTCACACGTATCAGTGGAAAAAAAAATCGTCGTAGTTTATCCTAACCCAACTCACACGTATCAGTGAAAAAAAAATCGTCGTAATTTATCCTAACTCGACTCACACGTAACGGGAACAAAAAAAAGTCGCACTTTTTTTTTCCTAACCTGACTCATAAGTATCGGAAAAAAGAACAAATTGCCGTAATTTATCCTAGCCCGACTCACCCATAGCGGGAAAAAAAATCGTCGTAATTTTTTTATTCTAACCTGACTCGCAAGTATCGGGAAAAAAAATCGTCGTAATTTATCCTAGCCCGACTCACCCGTAACGGGGAAAAAAAAGTCATAATTTTTTTATCCTTACCTGACTCACCCGTATCGGAAAATAAAAGTAGTAATTATTTTTATACTAGCCCGATTTACACGTATTGGAAAAATACAAGTCGTCGTAATTTTTATCCCACTCGTAACTGAAAAAATAAGGCATCGTAATTTTTTTATACGCTATTTATCCTAACTCGACTCATACATGCGTAACGGAAAAAAAAAAGTCAAAAAAATAAGGAGATAAAATGAGTGTAAAAACATTTGTTTAGTAAGTATAAATTTGTAATTATATGATTAATGGAAAGACAATTCATTTTCCTTCCAAATCTTGCCCATTTTGACAAGAATTTATTTTATACTGAATTATTTCTTTCCCTCCATTTCCTTCCTCCCATTTCCCTCCCTTCCTAAATGATATCCAAACAAAGGATAGTCCATCAATCCTCTCCCTTTTCCTCCATTTCCCCTTATCCAAACGCACCCTAAAAGATTATTTGAGTCGTAGACAAAGCAAACGATGTTATTGATGCATATGCAAGTGAAGTGAGTATGTTGATGATATAATCTAGGGGTGAGCAAAAATATACGATACGGTTTTATTATACGTATACGATACGGTATACGCTTTCAATTATACGAATTTCCGGATATCCGATACGAATAACCGGATATACGATACGGTTTTCCTTAAAACCGTATCGGGTACGTATCGGGGAAAATAGAAACCGGATACCCGGTTTCCGATCCGGTTTTTTAAAAACAATAAAAAATATGAAAAATATAATCCTAATATGAATTATACAATAAAGAATTCAAAACTCACCAATTATTTTCAAAGGTAAAAAAGAAAACTATTAGTAAATTTATGATATTATGTATTGAAACGTAATATTTTGTTAGAATAATTGTACCGTAAGACATATATACCATTTTCTTGAGATTTTTTTTATATATTTTATTATATCAATTTATATAAAACGTAACGTTGCTTAAAAATCAATTAATTACTCTTTATTAAAAATGAAAAAAAAAAATTTTAAAAAGGAAAATAGAAGAAAAAAATATAAAACCGGATACCGGATATCCGAAAAAACCGGATATCCGGAAACCGGATATCCGGAAAAAACCGGATCGGATAGGGATCGGAAATTTTTTGATTTTTAAAATCGGATATCCGATACGGTTTACAAAACCGGATCGAATATCCGGTTTTGCTCACCCCTAATATAATCTATATATTAATACATGTATATCAACTTACTTACTAATTAAGTACGGACTATTCTTTTGATCTCTCTCTCATATTGAAATTTTTTATCTCTCTCATATTGAAATTTTTAATTGAAAGTAAATACTCCCTTCATATATCAGTGTTCTTTTATTTTATTGAGAGGGAAGAACATTAAGATAAACATAGAGCAAATGATTGAGGAAGAAGTATGGCGAAGCAACTCTTCATCCATATGACATATTGTGTGTTGTAATACTCCGTAATCCGTAGCTTATAACAGGTGGGAAAGATAAGTAGCACAAGTTGACACGAACATACATAATAAGCCTGCATACTATGAATATATATAGGCTTCAATATGAGAAGAAGGGGGTAAGCTCAAGTGTTATAAGCTCTCTAACGCTCATCGAGAAGTTAAGGGTTCGATTCTCACCTACGACGTATGATATCACGGTAGTAGTAGAGATAGGGAGAGAAGAAGGTAAGATCTTATCTGGAACGATAACAGAGATTGTGTCGCGACAAGAACGTCACTGTCCTAAAATTGATTTATGCCCCGTATGCTACACACGGCCTCACTCTCAGGATTCCACAACCAAACCGTAACTCCAGTAGTGTAGGTGGAGAACGGATGAATACACCCAAGAACGTTTGCCAATAACTTAACCGGAACAGAACAGAAAGAGAGATATGAAATATGAGAGTGAGAGTGTATGTTGATTGTGTAACTGAAGTGAAGTGAAGAGCAGTATATATAATGATGCAAGAACAAGAGTTCGTTGTACAGCAACAAATAATCCCGAGCCCGAGCTCGGCGCACGCGCGTGTGTGGTGTACGTAGTCCTCACTTGTACACATCTAGTAGAGCATTTTAGTGGATCATATATAAATACATTTTAGAAACATTAAATGTTCCATGTGGGATAGTTAATACCACTAAATGTGCTTCTTTTGAAGCATTTAACTCTAACAATCCCCCACATGATTCAAAAGAAGAAAAAAAAATGGAGAAATCATTGGCAAACAGAGTTTTAGTGTTTAGATGTTCAGTGTCTTGTGGACTTTAACTGACACCTAGTGCGTACAAAAACCTAGAACCATCATTTAGAGGTGGATCGAAGCCTTTAACCTCCTAATGATGTTGGTAAAAGGTTAGTTGAGCACTTACCGTACTCAAATTCAGAGCTAGTATTCGCACCATCCATGAACTCATCATGAACGCCAAATGTATATCGTAAGTATTTTACTTGGACTTCCCAAGTGCTCTCCAAATGAATCCTGGTAATTCATGAATGCCTCTAGAGATCCTAGCCTAAGGATCTCTTGGGGTTTAGAGCAATAATCCCCACATTCACATAGGTAAATTCATCAGGTTTGACTGTCACAAACCATCCGTTTAGGACTATGAATTTATTAAGAGCCAAAGCTCAACCTTAAAACACAAGACAGTAGATATCAAAATAAAACATATGTCACGAAAACAGTTACAAAAGGAAATGGTTGTGACATTATTACTCGAGTTCACTGTGACTTCGTTTGACCGCATTTGACCTTAGCTGAGCTAAGTTGGGTATCAATCACAGTTTACTCCTTTACGGACTTTAAACCCATTTCCCGTGCTGTCTCCAGCACCATCTTTCTACCAAGGCCTTTGGTGAAAGGGTCCGCTATATTCCTCTCGGATCTTACAAACTCAATTGAGATTACATTTTCTCTGATCAGATTCCTCACTATTCCATGCCTTAGGCGTATGTGTCTCCTTTTCTCATTGTATGTTTGACTGTGAGCTACTCCAATTGCAGCTTGATTGTCACAATGCATGGAGACTGATGGAGTCGGCTTCCCCCACAATGGAATGTCAGCTAGCAGACTTCTAAGCCACTCTGCTTCCTGTCCTGCCAATTCTAGAGCAATAAATTCAGATTCCATTGTCGATTTGGCAATGCAAGTTTGTTTAGACGATTTCCATGAAATAGCACCACTAGCAAGTGTAAACACATAACCACTAGTAGATAGGATATCATGAGAATCGGCTATCCAATTAGCATCAGTATAACCTTCTAGAACAGCAGGTGTTCGCTCAAAATGTAAACCCCAATCCATAGTACCCCTCAAGTATCTCAACAAACGAATAAGGGTCGTCCAATGGTCTTGTCCGGGGTTATGAGTGTACCTACTTAGTCTGCTTACTGCGTAGGCAATATCGGGTCTAGTATAATTCATTAGGTACATGACACTACCTATAATCTTGGCATATTCCTCTTGCCCCACACTGTTCCCGGGGTTTTTAGCCAGATCTATACTAGAGTCATAGGGTGAGGACAGGGGTAAACTATCAAACTGATTGAACTTTCTCAGAATTTTTTCCGTGTAGTGAGCCTGACTCAAACATAATCTTGTTTTAGTTCTAATGATTTTTACCTCAAGAATAACATCGGCCTCCCCTAAGTCTTTCATGTCAAAACACGAATTTAGAAAATTCTTGGTAGCGTCTACCACATGCATGTTTGTTCCAAATATGAGCATATCATCCACATACAAACATATTATCACACAACCAGAATCATCATATTTAGAATACACACATGCATCAGAATCGTTTACCGTGAAACCATTAGATCTGATAGTTTTGTCAAATTTGTCATACCATTGCTTTGGTGCCTGTTTCAGACCGTACAAGGACCTGATGAGCTTGCATACCTTGTTCTCTTGACCAGGAGCCAGAAAACCTTCTGGTTGTTTCATGTAGATCTCTTCATCAAGGTCGTCGCCATTTAGAAATGCAGTCTTTACATCCATCTGATGAATGACTAAATCATGTATAGATGCAAGTGCAATTAGAGCCCTAATGGTAGACACTTTAGTAACAGGTGAGTAAGTATCAAAGAAATTCAAACCTTTTGTTTGACGATTACCACATACAACAAGTCTGGCCTTAAATTTATCAACTGAGCCATCAGGTTTGAGTTTCTTTTTAAACACCCACTTATTACTTAGGGGTTTACAACCCCTAGGTAAATCTGTTAACACCCAAGTGCTGTTACTCATGATAGACTCTATTTCACTATTAATGGCTTGAAGCCAAAAGGTGGAATCAATGGAACTCATAGCCTCTTTATAAGTTCTAGGATCTATTTCGAGCATAAAAACATTTAAAACATACTCATCAACTAAACTCGTTTCGGCAAGGAAAGCGGTCACGAAATCTGGACCAAAACTGGTTTCAGTCCTGGATCGTTTGCTCCTTCGAGGTTCCTCGGAACCACCGCAGGGGTAGGGGGACGCGCTGCAACAACAGGAGCCAAAGAGTTAGTTTTCATAGGGAAAATATGCTCAAAAAATTCTGCATCTCTAGATTCCTTTATGGCCCCGAAACCGGACGAATCTTTAAGAATAAAGCGGTAAGCGGCACTATTTATGGCATGCCCGATGAAAATTCCGTCTACGGTTTTCGGTCCAATTTTGCTCCTTTGAAACATTGGAATCCCGATCTTCGCCAGACACCCCCACACTTTAAGATATTTGAGATTGGGCTTATATCCTTTCCACAGCTCATGAGGAGTCTTACCTGTTTTCTTATGAGGTACACGATTCAGAACATGACATGCATAAAGAACTGCTTCACCCCACATATTAGAAGGCATTCCTGAACTCAACAACATTGCATTCATCATATTCTTTAGTGATCGGTTTTTGCGTTCGGCAAGACCGTTTTGTTGGGGTGAATAGGAGGCAGTCCTTTCGTGTATAATCCCATGGGTCTTACAAAAGTCACTAAGTGGATTACCGTCGTATTCACCTCCCCGGTCAGATCTTACTCGTTTTATTTTAAGGTCTAATTGATTTTCAACCTCGGCTTTAAACTCTATGAACTTTTCTTCAGCCTCATCTTTGGTTGTTAATAAATAGACCCTAGTGTAGCGAGAAAAATCATCCACAAAAGTGATATAGTAATGTTTCCCACCCCTACTTGTGGTGTTCTTAAAGTCAGCTAAGTCCGAGTGAATCAGCTCGAGAAGCGTAGTAGAACGTTCCACACATTTATTTAAGGGTGTTTTAGCATGCTTGGCTTCGACACATATTTCACATTTATCAAAATTTGTGTCGCTAAAGTCAGGAATAAGATCATGCTTTTTCATGTTTTTAATGGAGGTCACATTCACATGTCCTAATCTATCATGCCATAAAGAAACAGACTCAGCAATATAAACAGAACCGGACGAATTCTTATTAATAACTTCTATGTCTAATACAAATAATCCACCATTACAAAAGCCTTTACCAACAAAATTCTCATTTCTAGTGAGCACAAGTTTATCTGATTCAAAAGATAGTTTGATACCTGCTTTGTTTAATAAAGCTCCAGAGATAAGATTTCTTCGAATATCAGGAACATGTAGCACGTTATTAAGTTCAAGAGTCTTACCGGAAGTGAGCTTCAAAATGACTTTCCCTTTACCAAGTACTTTCACGGTGCTAGAATTCCCCATAAATACGCATTCCCCACTCGATACTTGAGAGTAATCCGTGAAAACATCCCGATTGGAGCAAATGTGCCTTGTAGCGCCAATATCAACCACCCATTCGGAAAAATTGCTTACTAAATTAACTTCTGACATAACAGCAGCAATAATATCGTCATCTTGTTCAGTAAGATTAACATGAGATTTATTGGGGTTCTGTTTACCAGCAGGTGAAAAGCCTTCGGGACAAAATCTAGCTGAGTGACCCGGTTTACCACATGTAAAACAATTTCCCTTAAATTCACGTTTACCTTCACCTTTAGAATCCCCTTTGCCATCCCGTTTGAAGGTATTCTGGTTTCTAGTCCCATGAACTTGATTAGAAGACTTGTTACCCCGTTTTTGACTCTTGCAATGACTTTTAGACCCGGTCAAGTTAGCCATGGAGGAGGAGTGTTCGACTTGCTTACCTAAAGTCTGTATACGGTTTTGTTCCTCAATCTTTATATGAGACACTAGTTCTCACTACTAAAAACAGCGGAATTATAATCCGACGCAAATGACGTAACTGTGTCGATTTGCGTCGGCTAATCCGATGCAATAACATTGCGTGGGACTAGCCGACGCTATCCGACTCCATGATAGAGGCGCCAATAACTTTGGGTTGGCGCCACTATGTGAAAGGATTTGCGTGGGATTAGCCGACGCAATCGGAAGAAAAAATAACATTTGCGTCGGCTAATCCGATGCAACGTGCGTCAAAATTAGGAAAAATAGTCAACTGAATTAATAGCTTTGCATCGGATTAACCGACGCAAAGTTTTTTTTTGCGTCTGGTTGCGTCGGCTAATCCGATGCAGAATGCGTCAAAAAAAAAAAAAAATAGTCAACAGAATTAATAGCGTTGCATCGGATTAGCCGACGCAAACTTGAAAATTGCGTGTGATTGCGTCGGCTAATCCGATGCACAGTGCGTCAAAATTAAAAAAATATGGTCAGCAGAATTAATAGCGTTGCATCGGATTAGCCGACGCAAAGTTGAATATTGTGTCTGCTTGCGTCGGCTAATACGATGCAAAGTGCGTCAAAATAAAAAAATTGGTCAACAGAAATAATAGCGTTGCATCGGATTAGCCGACGCAATGTTGAATAGTGCGTCTGATTGCATCGGCTAATCCCACGCAACCTTTTAAAAAAAAAATACGGTCTGCATCGGATTAGCCGACGCAAACTTGAAATCTTCGTCGGTTTGCGTCGGCTAATCCGATGCACAGTGCGTCAAAATTAAAAAAATTTGGTCAACAGAATTAATAGCGTTGCATCGGATTAGCCGACGCAAAGTTGAATATTGCGTCTGCTTGTGTCGGCTAATCCGATGCAAAGTGCGTCAAAATTAAAAAATTGGTCAACAGAAGTAATAGCATTGCATCGGATTAGCCGACGCAATGTTGAATAGTGCATCTGATTGCATCGGCTAATCCCACGCAACCTTTTAAAAAAAAAAATACGGTCTGCATCGGATTAGCCGACGCAAACTTGAAATCTTCGTCGGTTTGCGTCGGCTAATCCGATGCACAGTGCGTCAAAATTAAAAAAATTTGGTCAACGGAATTAATAGCGTTGCATCGGATTAGCCGACGCAAAGTTGAATATTGCGTCTGCTTGCGTCGGCTAATCCGATGCAAAGTGCGTCAAAATTAAAAAATTGGTCAACAGAAGTAATAGCGTTGCATCGGATTAGCCAACGCAATGTTGAATAGTGCGCCTGATTGCTTCAGCTAATCCCACGCAACCTTTTTTAAAAAAAAAAATACGGTCTGCATCGGATTAGCTGACGCAAACTTGAAATCTTCGTCGGTTTGCGTCGGCTAATCCGACGCACATGTTTTAATATAAAAAAAAAAAATTAACGCGAGAACATAACAGAACCCAAACCCTAACCCCCATCTCCCTCTCTAAAACGAAGGCGAAACCCGACGAAACTCCGGCGACCCCCAACGCACACCTCCGGCGACACGCGCACCTCCGGCGACCCCATCCTACCCAGATCCGGCGACGACCCCCATCTCCCTCTCTAATTAGACCCCCAAATCAAAACCTTAAACCGACGACCCCCATTCTACACTGTCGGCGACGACCAAAAACCTGCGACCCTCACGCGCGACGACCAAAACCCGGCGACCCAGTACCCGGCGACCCAGAACCCTAAACCCCCACGAATTCCCCTGCCGGCGAACCTCCGGCGCACCTCCGGCGAAGTCGAAAACCCAAACCCGACCCCCAATCTTCAGGTATTATAATTAGGGTTTGATTAATTGGTATTTCATTGTTAATTGGTTTGATTAATTGATAATTAGGTTTTGATTAATTGGTTTGATTAAGTTCATTGTTAGGTAATTAGATTGATTGGTAGTTAATTAGAGTAATTAGTTTAATTATGTTTATATTAACATGTTAATTAGATTAATTAGTTAATTTGGTGATTATGTTAATTAGTAGTTAATTAGGTTAATTAGTTAATTTGGTGATTATGTTAGTACCTAAATTAGGTTAAGTAGATTAATTACCTGATTATGTTAGTATATTAATTAGTATATTCATTAGGATTAGTATGTTAATTAGTATATTCATTAGGTTAATTATTATGAGAATTAAGTTAATTATTATGTGAATTAGATTTAATTTCGTTTTATTGTTAGACGGTAATTGTAGTATGCGAATTAGGTTAGTTAGTATGTTAATTAGGTATTAGTGATTATTGTATTAGGTTAGAAATCGTGTTATTAGATTAGTAGTAGTAGGATGTAGTAGTATAATAATGAATTAGATTTGTTGAGGTAGATGGGTACTAGTATTAGTAGTAGATTAATTAGTAGTTTTAGTAGTAGTACATTACGAGTGCTAGTAGTAATACTAATCTACTACTAGTAGTAATACTAATCTATTACTAATATTCCACTAAAATACTTCATTACTACTAATGCTACTACTAATATTACTAATCTACTACTAATATTACTAATACTAATAACATAATACTAATACTATGTACTACTAATACTACTACTAATCTAGTACAACAAATCTACTAACACTACTACTACTAATCTAGCTAATACTTTAGTAATTTACTACTAATTTTCTACCACTACTACTAATAATTTTTTACTATTACCACTAATACTAATTTTCTACTACTACTACTACTAATTTCATACTTCTACTTTTATTACTATACTACTAGTACTAGTACTAGTACTACTATACTACTACTACTACTACTAATTTACTACTTTTACTACTACTACTATACTACTAGTACTACTATACTACTACTACTAATTTACTACTACTTTTAGTACTACTACTACTAAACTACTACTACTACTAATTTACTACTACTTTTACTACTACTACTACTACTACTACTAATTTCAGCAGTTAGTGGTTGTAATCATAGTAAGTATTAATGTTTTGGATTACTGTGTTGAGATTTGATTACTGTTGTTATTTGTTTTCGTTGTGTGCTGCGCATGAGCATTGTTTGAAATCTACCCAGACCTACCTAGTGCCCGTTCAAGAGTTACTCATTAGGAGTAATTCTTGGACAGTCCCCGTTTTGGGACTGTTCTTGTGCCTTTCATGTCACTTAGGTGGTAAACATGAAATTGTGTTGTGTTGGTAAGAGCAAAATTCGGTGACAATTCCCTCAATGTTCTTCGATTGCATATGTGGAGTTTTCATATATTCCACATTGTGCTTTTGGAGAACTGAGGCGAATTGCTGCCGAATTTTGCTCTTATCGACATCACACAATTTCGTGTTTATCAGTGACATGGAACGCACAAGAATGGGTTTAGGTTGGAGTGATAAGGTCCCTGGTGATGAATCGTTTTTAAAGTGATGGTTGTGAGAGTTCCAACTTATGGTGAAATTCGCAAACTATTCTTCAAATTCCATGTTGTTGTCTTCTTTCCCCACGCCATTTTGTTCATGTCTACATACCCTAATCATTCATAGTTCAATCCATATAGAATGAATAGAGTAGAACGGAGTTGGATGTACGAGAGACTGGCCGACAATAAGCGACCGAAAATAGAATTTAGAGACGGTGTGGAGGAGTTCATCAAGTTTTCCTTAGATAATAACCCCTACTACACCAGCGAGCAGCTTAGGTGCCCATGTAGAAAATGTCAAAACCGTGCCTTAAAACATGAAGTAGATGTCAAACAGCATCTATACAAGCACGGTTTTGTTGAGAATTACTACGTGTGGACGTATCATGGTGAAAATGAAAGTAGTCGCCCGCAAGAACCTGTTCGCGAAAATCCGTACCGGGACTTCGTAGAGGATGCACTGCGTACGACGGTTGAGGACATCATGGAGGAGGAACGTAACCCAGACAACTTAAGCGACGAAGAAGTACAACATGAACCTAACCCACAAGTCCTTTCCTTTTTCGAAATGCTAAAAAATGCCGAACTCCCAGTTTTCAGCGGGTGCGATATGAGTCTGTTGCAAGTCGCTTCAAGGATGCTGACTTTGAAGTACGAGAGCAACATGGCCTTAAGACATTTAGACGGTTGGATCCAACTGCTAATTGACCTTCTACGAGGCACTAAGGAGAATGTCATGGCAAATAATTTCTACGAGGTTAAAAATTTGTTGAAGGGCCTCCAACTCCCCCATGAAAAGATAGACTCGTGTCCGAATGGATGCATGCTGTTCTGGAAGGGAGATTCGGACCTCGACGCGTGTAGGAAATGTGGATCCGGGAGGTACAAGAGTCGAACAAAAAATACTAGGGGGAAGAGAGTACCAACTAAGGTCTTGACTTACTTCCCAGTTGGTCCGAGGCTGCAAAGACTGTATGCGACAAAGAAAATTGCGGGCGAGATGAGTTGGCACCACAGTAACTCCAAAATCAGAGTAAGTGGTATGATGACACACCCTAGCGATGGTGAAGCTTGGAAGACATTTGATATCAAACATCCCGAGTTCGCGAAAGAGCCGCGCAACGTACGTTTGGGTTTGTGCACAGATGGTTTCTCGCCCTACGGGCAGTTCGGCAAGTCGTACTCATGTTGGCCGGTTATTTTGACACCGTACAACCTACCGCCGTGGTTATGCAGTAAGAGACAATTTATGCTCCTGTCACTTATTGTTCCTGGCCCTAAGAACCCGAAAGCCAATATGGACGTGTATCTCCAACCACTTGTTGAGGAGTTAAAAAGTTTGTGGGATAATGGGATTTACACGTACGATGTGTCGAGGAAAACTAGTTTCAATTTACGAGCTGCACTAATGTGGACCATCAACGATTTCCCAGCTTACGGGATGTTGTCTGGTTGGAGTACAACGGATTACCGTGCTTGTCCTTACTGTCAAGCGAAGGATCAAAATCCTTTTGGCTTAAAAATAGCGAAAAGGTATCTTGGTTTGACTGTCACAAACAATTTCTACCTTCCGACCATCCATTTAGGCATAACTGTAAGAGTTTCCTGAAGAAACGACCCGATGAAACTAGGATCGTATGTAAACGGTTAACAGGCGATGAGATATGAGCAGATGTGCAGAAGTACCCTACAATAGTACACGCTACCCACCAACAGTTGAAAAAATTGAAGGACAAGAAGGAAGGTTGGTGGAAGCAGAGCATATTCTGGGAACTTCCGTACTGGCACACTCTGCTTATCAGACACAACCTTGATGTTATGCATATCGAGAAGAATTTCTTTGAGCAGATTATCAACACCGTGATGGATGTACCGAACAAGACAGCCTTCGGACCAAAAGGCAAAGCAGATTTCAAGGAACTGTGTCTTGGGCGACCCAAATCGTCGTCCTTTGTTATGGACAAAAATGATAGGAAGGCTTTGTGCGATTGGGTGAGTGGTTTGAAGTTTCCGGATGGTTACGCATCCGACTTATCCCGGTGTGTGGACCAGTCCAAGTTAATTTTGCATGGCATGAAAAGCCACGACTGTCACGTGTTTATGTCGCGCTTGATGCCAGTAGCTTTGAAGCAGCTGCTGCCAATGAACACGTGGAATGCATTGACAGAGATCAGTCAGTTCTTCCGAGATTTGTGTTCCACTACGGTGTCAGTCGAGTCCATGAATCGACTTGAGAACAGTATTCCCGAGATCCTTTGCAAGTTGGAGAAAATATTCTCTCCGTCATTCTTCAACTCGATGGAGCATCTCCCACTTCATTTGCCGTATGAGGCAAGGGTTGGCGGTCCTGTTCAGTACAGGTGGATGTACCCATTCGAAAGGTAACGTCCTCAACTCTCCTTAGTGTGACTTCCCGTGCATTGATTAGCAATTAAGTCTTACATGAGAGCTAATATTTTAATTTGCAGGTTCTTAAACCATCTGAAAAAAAAAATTGGTAACAAAGCACGTGTTGAGGGTTCAATATGCAACGCGTATTTGTTAGAGGAGACATCAAACTTATGCTCCTTCTACTTCGAAGAGCACGTTGACACAAAAGCCAAAGACCTAGACGTGGGTGCGCATCAGACTGAAGACCACCAAATAGAGGTGGAACCCTTTCAGTCTGATGTTGGAAGTACCATTGGAAAATGTAAGGAGAGGTGGTTGACCGATGTTGAGTACAAGTAGGCACACTCCTACGTTCTGAGAAACTGTGACCCTGTAATCAGACCGTACGAGGAGTAAGTAACTCACGTACAACATACCCTCCTCATAATTGGTAGTATGTGTGATTAAGTACAACTGCTGACAATTTCAGGAAATTCGAGGCTTTCATTATGGCAGAACATGCAGGAGTGAAAACATCTGAAGATGTTTGGGTGGCATATGAGTCACTGTTTCCCTCATGGCTACGTACTCAAGTATGTTGAAATGCTATTTGCTTGATCATTATAAATTGTGTATGTGTTTGGTACAAAATTTAATTGCATTGTTTTTCGACGAATTTTATGTTGACAATAGCCTGAAGCGCTTGAGGATCCCATTGTAAGACCTCTAGTCACTGGGCCGTCTTCACGAGTCAGAACTTGGAGGCGATATACAATTAACGGGTACAAGTTCCGTGCGTTTGTCGAGGGTGTTGATGTTCCAAAACTGACCAAAAGTAACGACGTATGTGTGTTGTCCACCGAAGGGTCAGATTACTATGGAACACTAATCGAGGTGATCGAGCTAGACTACTACGACAGCCACAAAAACTGCAAGGCCATACTGTTCAAATGTGATTGGATCGATAACTCCCCGCACGGAGTCACTGTTCATGAGAACTACAATCTTGTGGATGTCGACCTGACGAGAAAACTGCGAGGGCACAACCCTTTTGTGTTGGCGTATCAAGTCGATCAAGTCTGCTATGCACCTTACCCAAAGGGAAAAAAGAGTACGAATTGGTCTGCGGTTTTCAAAATCAAGGCAAGATCACAAGTTGATAATCCTATCATCGACGATGACGTCTACCAAGAGAGTGTGGTTGGTAATAATCAGCCGATGTCATCAACTCTGATCGAAGACACTAACGTCAATGAAGAAGAATATGTAGTTGAAGTTGCTGGTGCTGTAGGGGAGGACGACGAGTTTGCCGACTGGATTGTTCCTGAGGGAGAGGGTGATGAGGACGACGACTTGGTCATCGACGATGAAGATAACGGTGACGAGGTGAATACTGACTGGGACGATGATAATGAAGACGGGGACGAGGGGTTCATTGAACCGCACACCGACGCGGACAGTGACAGTGACAGTGACGATAATTAGCAATTATGTAGTTGTTTGTATCTTATTCGCATAAGTTGTAATTTATTTATTTGTAATTGAAGACTATTTTGGTACTTAATAAAATTACTGCTTTACCCTAAACGAACTGACTCTACAGTTTAACTTTGCGCAAACATATTTTGTAGACGTGATTATGGCAGGTAGCAGTGAGATGCTGACGGGAGGCAGCAGCCATGGTGACCACATGGAGGAGGACGTGCCTAGGACTCCTGTCATCCTAGGTGTGGACGCTGTCCAGGAAGTCGGGGCGACGGTTTACGTTGCCACGCCTGGGAAATCGTACCTATCACGGCAGAAAGTGAGGGAAGCTAGTTGGTGAGTTTTAGTTGTTGTAACCAGTTCTTTTCTAAATTTTCACTCATTTATTTGCTTCACATTATCATAATTGACTTGTGTAGGTGGGACGACAAGAAGTACTCAGATTATTTGCGGGATTCCGTAGTCATGACGTATGCGTCCACGCCTGGCGCCTACCGTATCTGGACGGAGGCGCCACCGGAAGCTCGGGATGCGATGTATATGCACTTCGCGGTAATTACCTCGTCTGTGTTTCTAAGGTTTTCGTTGCACGATTTATACATTCAATTGTCGCTAACGAATCTTTTTTTTGACAAACAGAGGAGAGTGCGTATAGACCTGGGGTACGACCTCAGGTCGGATTTTGAGACTCGGATTAAGAAGAAGATAACCGACCTATTCCAGCGAGCTGTCCCGAGGGTCGACAAGGCGGACTGGATTCCGCAAGAGAAGTGGGAGATATTGAAGAAGAACGCTGCCGACCCAGCTTTCAAGAAGAAATCGACGATTAAGTCGTCGAACAGGAGAGGTGGGCAGGTGGACGGGGTGGCGAAACCCACCAGCTGCCTCGGAAGTAGGAGTGCAGCAACAGCCTTCGCGGCGTTGGTAAGTGCTTATAAAACAAGTAAAAAGTTTGAGTATAATTCAATATATACTATTGGTAAATAAATGCTGAAAGTTTTAACACTGTTATATGAAGGGCCCAACTGCAACCCCGGTCGAGCTCTTGGAGAAGACGAAGAAGGGGAAAGACGGCAAGTGGATAGACCCTAGAGGACCGGAGATCGTGGTGAGTAGTAGTAATGTTTTTAAAAAATATACTAGGCATGAAAATTACGACGTGATAGTATGTGTTCTAAAAGTTATAACACTGTTTCATGTTGCTGTTTCAGGAGAACTACCAGAAAGCGGTGGAGGAGGCACGCGTCTCTGATCAGGCACCCAACACGCTGAAGATCTTCCACGATGTGACGGGTGGCTATAACCAGAAGGGACGGTTCTGGGGGATAGGGAATGCGGCGAAACAGCTCTTTCGCCCATGCTTGAACCGAGGTAAGGAGGTATCTACGGACACGTACCTCCCTACCGCCACCTCGCAGGAACGCACACTCAACGAGCGTATGGAAGATAAATTCCAAAGACAAGAAGAGCGCCTGAAGACGTTGGAGCAGAGGTGTGAAGAGCAGCAGCAGTTTATTCAGTTCATGAGGGAACGGTTCAACATGGGGAACGAGGGATGCGGTGGAGGACCACGCATGACTAGGCGCGACGATGACGACAACAACGATGGTCATCCCTTTGGATCGGAGCACATCGAGTCCCTTTCTTAGGTAGTTCAGCTCCCTTATGTTACTTGTTTACACTTTGGTTACATTGTGTGTATATATATTTTACCAACTCCTAGCGTTGGTTGTCTTGTTTACACTCTGGTTGAATTCTAAACCTAGAAACGGTTGTCTTTGTAATATTTTCATTTTCTATAACATTACATTAGTTTATTGTGTCGTTTTTTGGAGTTTTGTGAAGAAGAGAGCTTTGATTGGAGTTATTGATGGATTTTGGTTTAGGATGTGCTGCTGTGGTTTGTTGTAGGAGTGGGTTGTTTATTTGCAGGTTGTTTTATTTCGCGCATATGGGGAGCTGAAAACAAAGAAACGATTTTTTTTGTTAATAGGCTTTGCGTGGGATTAGCCGACGCAAAGTCAACAAAAACTATGACTTTGCGTCGGCTAATCCCACGCAAAGTCATTTGACTGAGGGGCTTTGCGTGGGATTAGCCGACGCAAAGTCAACAAAAACTATGACTTTGCGTCGGCTAATCCCACGCAACGCCCCTCAGTCAAATGGCTTTGCGTGGGATTAGCCGACGCAAAGTCAACAAAAACTATGACTTTGCGTCGGCTAATCCCACGCAAATCCTCTCAGTCAGATCTCAGTCAATGGCTTTGCGTGGGATTAGCCGACGCAAAGTCAACAGAATGTTTGACTTTGCGTCGGCTAATCCCACGCAAAGTCCCTCAGTCAGATCTCAGTCAATGGGTTTGCGTGGGATTAGCCGACGCAAAGTCAAACATTCTGTTGACTTTGCGTCGGCTAATCCCACGCAAAGCCCATTGACAGGGCGTTGACCTCCATGTGTTTGTATCGGAGCAGCCGACGCAAATCATATGCGTCGGATTAGTCGATGCAAAAAAAAAAATTGCGTCAAAATATTACGGCGGTCGTTTGCATCGGCTAATCCGACGCAATATGCATTTTGCGTCGGATATTGCCATTTTGCGTCGGATTTGTCCGACGCAATTCGGGCTCGATTTTTGTAGTGTCTAAAAGAGTAAAATCTTTTTGTTTGTGTTTCATACTACGAACATAATTTTCCCAAGAAACCGGAAGTTTATCTAATAAACAATTAGCCTGAAAAACTTCACAAATTTTCATACCTTCCGCCATTACCTCTGCACATAGATTTTCGTACTCATGAACTTGATCTAAAATGGGTTTCTCATCGACTAGCTTGAAATTTAACCAACGACTGCAAGCATACTTTTTCGTGCCATAATCATCAGAACCATACTTGGTTTTGACAGCATCCCAAATTTCAGTAGCCTTCTTAAACTTACTGTATGTCAAATACAAAGAAGAAGTCATATAATGCAGTAACATCCCCCTACAAGTGACATTACCCGTTTCAAAATCTCTACCCGATTTCACTGGAGCCTCAGATTTAGTAAGTGTATAAACGACCCCCAATTGAGTTAGAAAAAATTTCATTTTATCCGACCACATACGGTAATTTTTTCCATCAAAAAGTTCTAATCTGGACATGTCGGGTATGAAAGGATTATGAACAATAGCAGTAGGAACGGAAGTGACAACAGGAGGAGGAGTAGAAAGAACAACACTAACAGGATTACCAACCATGATTAAAAACGAAAATTAAATCAACTTTAGATTGATATCACGGTAGTAGTAGAGATAGGGAGAGAAGAAGGTAAGATCTTATCTGGAACGAGAACAGAGATTGTGTCGCGACAAGAACGTCATTGTCCTAAAGTTGATTTATGCCCCGTCTGCTACACACGGCCTCAATGACACTCAACTCCCAGGATTCCACAACTAAACCGTAACTCCAGTGTAGGTGGAGAACGGATGAATACACCCAAGAACGTTTGCCAATAACTTAACCGGAACAGAACAGAAAGAGAGATATGAAATATGAGAGTGAGAGTGTATGTTGATTGTGTGACTGAAGTGAAGTGAAGGGCAATATATATAGTGATGCAAGAACAAGAGTTCAGTGTACAACAACAAATGCACACTGGAACTTGCATCAATCAGTCATGTAATCAGTCTCGGGAATACACACAATCAGTCTTGGAAAGGACAGAAGACTGACTTGAAAAGAAGATGCTTCTGGAATAAAAAACAATAATCCGACCACTAATAATTACCCGCAAGCAGTGCGCCGCAGGCGCTCTACCAAAGCCCAGCCTGTGCTCGCCTCGCCTCGGCGCGCGCGTGTGTGGTGTACGTAGTCCTCACTTGTACACATCTAGTAGAGCATTTTAGTGGATCATATATAAACACATTTTAGAAACATTAAATGTTACATGTGGGATAGTTAATACCACTAAATGTGCTTCTTTTGAAGCATTAACTCTAACAACGTAATGCGTTCTTCTCTAGACCAAAAAAAAAATATATATGCTTGAATATAGTTAGCTTTTAGTTATTGTTGGTTAGAAATTAGTTATATTACCGTCACAAACTCATGAATGTAAAGCAGGTAAGTATATATAATGAGTATCATGTGAGTAATAGATAGTTATCTCGAATACAATTACAAATGACTCCATTCTTCTCTTAATTCTATTCTCTCTTCTCATTCTTATCTCTATCCCCATATTCATATCAAGATTCTGACATTTTTCATGGTGTTTTATATGATATCAAAGCCACAATAATCTTGGCTCAACTTTTCCACAAAATAAAGTTTTTCTTTTCTCAGAACAAATCTATCATGCCTAATGTAAAAAATTACTCCCATGAGAATAATTTGTATTCACCTCGAGGAAAATCAAGTAGGGTTTAGATCGTAAGTCCCATCAATGGATGCGCTGTGATTTGTTGGTCTAAAAGCAATTGGGAAAAGCTTGACAAATTAGATCCAATTCCTGAGTGTCGATGTGGTATGGTGCCAAAATGTATGTCGGTTTCTTAAAGGATTGATTGGAAGATCGTGAAGCTCGGACAAAGTTGATGCAATTGCTAATGGGTTTTAACTCAAAGTTAATTGACAGTATAAGGGCTCGCTTGAAATTATCGAGGATTAAAATGAACTAGAAATGGAGAAGATTGACCTTTGGTTGTGACACTTTGTGATATAAAGAAGATAGAAGAGAGAAACAATTATCCCCATTGAAAAGTAATCATTATTTAGGGGGTAGGGGAGTAATGTTTCCCCCCAAATAGATTATAGGGTTATTTAACAACAATAATACAAACTATAGGGCGTCTTCCCAAAATAATACCAATTTCAATAAATCCGAGAATAATACGTATTGTTGGAGTAGTTAAACAAGAGTAGTATAAGTGAATTTATAACCTGCTACATCAGGTCACCTAATTAATATTTAACCTGCTACTTATCCTCCATCTTCCTCCTCCTTAGACACGGATAACGGGTGAACTGTGTCGGGTCAGCTTTGGGTCAGGTCACTTTCGGGTTATAATAATCGGGTTGACTTCGGGTCGGGTCGGATAATTTCGGGTTCGGGTCATTCTCCGGTTTGCTGTTTTCAACCTTTTTAGGGATATCGACTAATTTTCTATAATAATAGTCGGGTTAGTTTCGGGTTAGCTGGGGTCAAAATCATGCTACGGTTCGGGTGTCGGGTCGATTTCGGTTTGGCTTATTCGGGTCGGGTCAGTTTTCTCAAGTCTACTCCTCCTTATTCTTCTCCTTCATCCTCTCTCTCCATTACCCTTCATCCTTCTTCCGTTTTTTTCTATAAGTTTCGTTTAGATTAACGTGTTGATTTTGGTGTACGTTTAATGCCTCGTATACTGAGTAAGTGAAAAAGAGTGAACATTAAACAAATTAAAGGCGAAAAAGCAAGGTGAACGAGTTCTATCGTTAACTGGTCATCTATACTACTCTGATTTAACTACTCCAAAAATATGTATTATTCTCAGATTTATTAAAATTGGAATTATTTTCGGAAGACACTCTATAGTTGATATTATTGTCGTTAAATAAAATTAAAGGTGAAAAAGGAAGGTGGAAGGGTTCTACAGGTAACCGGTCACCCATACTACTCTCGTTTAACTACTTCAATAATACGTATTATTCTCAGATTTATTAAAATTGATATTATTTTGGGAAGACGCCCTATAATTGGTATTATTGTTGTTAAATAACCCTAGATTATATTACCCTCATTTTTTCCATTTCCAACTTAACACCATCACTATTTTCTACCATTTTCTATTCATTTTACCTCTATTATCCCTCAATACATCCTCCCATGCTTTAAAGAAGAAACAAGTAAAATGATGTAGGAACAAATTGTTTCTTCTTGTTTACTGCCGTGGAATAGCCAACAGGAAGATTCTGAATTGTCGTTTATTTCAAGTATACATCACCCAATATTACAGTGCCTATTAAAAAAATAATATTCAGAACCACACATTTGGTAGTTGATAAATTATGTCATAGATAGATGTCCCAATTCCAAAACTGGAATCCTATTTCCCAGGGAAGAATTCTTCCCCCCCAAAAAATGCATGAAATAAATTGCAGTTGCACTGAACAAAAACAATGTGCCCAGCCTCAGAATGTGAAGCACCAACTAATCAAGATTAGCTATAACGGCATCCACAACCTCTTGAGTAGAGCTGGCACCACCAAGATCCTTTGTTCGGTATTTACCTTCTTCAATGACACGCTTTACGGATGTCTCCAGCCGGTCTGCAAATGACGGGAACTGCAAATGCCTCAACATCATGGCTGATGAGAGGAGCACCGCCACCGGATTTGCCTCTTTCTCTTTAACCAATTCTTGCTTTCCTACGTTTCCTGCCGACGCACCTTGCTCAAAAATAGCATGATCGCCCCCCACATTACCTGATTCTCACCCCAAGTTATAATAGGAATTATTTTCTTGAAGATGTTCTCATATTCATAATAACAGGAGACCAACATACTCTGTGAGTCATAATTTTTATCATGAAACCGTCTCATCTGAAATTTGCAAAGTCTAATCTAACGTCACTCTACAAGTATAAGTACCCTATGGTCATATCATCTCGTGACAAAGGTGAGACTCCCTCTACACAATCTCAAGTCCTCAAAGGGCACACGGTCCTGCATGTGGTACGCTAAAGGTGTCGCATGTGTGCAGAGGCCAAACATAGAGAAGTTGTTTCCAAACTATAATGAAAATGGTGCAGAGAGTTGCATCAATTAATTGCTACTTCGAAATATATGAAGCTCAGATTCTTTAGTAAGAATCATTGCTATATTCGAAGTATCCTTCAAACAATTGTGCCATTTAAAATGTACAGTAGAATAAGTGAACAAAGAGTTGAAGACAGAAGAATTAAGTGATTGAGCAAATGTTTGGATGCAAAAGTTGAAAAATATACCGCCTGGCATGACGCCTGTCCCTCCAGCAATACCAGCAGCAACATTGGACACTAAATTACCATATAGGTTGGGGGTAACCTGTTGAATGCAAAGCAAACTTTATCACATGATTTTCCAAAACTCTCTATAGCATTACTCAAAACACTATCACCTAACAAGAGTAATATAGAAAATCTTACAGTACATGACTTATGTACATACAACAGGTTCATTTCATGT
The DNA here is from genome assembly GCA_958450325.1 of Agrostemma githago. NCBI lineage: Eukaryota > Viridiplantae > Streptophyta > Magnoliopsida > Caryophyllales > Caryophyllaceae > Agrostemma > Agrostemma githago. The sequence goes on along the minus strand of OY288255.1, from coordinate 28,686,060 downwards.
TATAACTTTCATTTCATAAACGCGTGAAACGGTCTCATGCAAATCTAGTTGAAAGTAAAGATCTTAAGCATTACATGGAACCCCAAGTATACCAGACTCATGTGCTGATTTTTTATTTTTGTTTTAAAAAGAATATAAACTTCTTTGCAAATCAAGTAGGTAAATTAAGCAAGTGTTATGTGTCCTTTTCCTTGAGAATATGATAGGCTGCCTTAAGAACACTTTCATGATCTAAGCCAAAGTACAGGCAAAATACCCACAGTTTGTCCACTTTAAAAATTAAGGCATGCAAAGGTTACATGGAAGTAAATAGGTCAAAATGTCCAATGAGATGATTGTAATAGGATTTTATAGCAAGAACAATTAAAACGAACAATGACGTTATATTCCCAAAAAATATGAAATTATAGAGGACTGAAAAAAGAAGACTGAAATAGGATACGAACCATCACGTCAAACTGCTCGGGCTTTGCCACAAGTTGCATGCAGCAATTATCGACGATAATCTCGTTGTATTCAATTCCAGGGTATTTTGTGGCAATCTCACGGCAAGATTCCAAGAATAGACCATCTGCAAGTTTCATGATGTTGGCTTTGTGCACAGCAGTAACTTTCTTTCTGTTGTTCAAGTAAGCATATTCAAATGCATACTTTGCGATACGTTCGGAACAGAACTTTGTAATCACCTAATACAAATAGTTTCAGGTTTGATTTTGCGAATAATCAAAATAAAATGTAACTGTGAGTATGAACCAAAAAAGAAACCTAATACATATAAACACAGACGGTGCACACGAGCTGAACTATCAGGATATCATGCAGGATAAGCGAAAGCAAAACTTCGAAAAAAGAAGTCATTTGAACTCCTGGAAGTGTATGACCAGCAGAGAGACTACAAGAGATTTAAAGTTTGAACGTGCTACGCACACAAGGAAAGTTGTATCAGCAACCATATATGAAGAGGCTGAGGACAATAGAACATAAATTGAATAAAAACCGGCAAAAATAAAACGATATTGTCACATTGCAGCCTAAAATAGCCATTCGGCATGCATAATTCCTTTAAATTTCTACCATTTGTAGAGCACTAAATCAAATCATGTATTGGTTACTTGTACAAATTGTTCTTCCTCTCTATTTAAATCTATTGAATACAAAAGTGCAAATTCACACCAAAATTTGTATTATGGAAAACTAACACCGTCGACAAGTCATGATTTGGTAGATTAGTAACTCACAAGAATTTTTTCTCCATAAATCATTCAAATAAATTGCAAGCATCTCCAAAAGCCGAAACACAATGACCAACTCCAGCCCGTGAAACTCAATATTCTGACATCAACTGACGGAGTTATAAAAACGTCAGAAATTCGCTAGGTTAGACCATTGGATTTTGAACGCATGGAAACAATTAGATTAACAAATACTCCGTACATTAAATAAAAAATTTGGAGGGATAAGATTTGGAGAGAGACAATTTCCTTTGTTTGATCATCAAAATGAAGGTGGGAAGATTTAGAGAAGAGTGAGAATAGATCCCTCCATCAAGACACCAAACGGCCAAGACAGTAAAGACATAAGTACATAACCCAATCCTACCAATACAATACAAATTAAATAAACCGACCCGAGAAACAGATTTTTGTGAGCAACTTTGATGACATTGGTTCCAGTGGTATCTTTCTTCTCATTTAATAACACACCGACAGCGACCATCTGTCTCATGCCCATCATAGCAAAACAATCTCAAGATGGGTACGCCCACCACCTTCACCATACAAATCCCAATTATTGACGGTAAGAGTAAGACTAAACCTTAAAGGGGCATTTGGTTAGGGAGTATTCGAAAAGGGTAAGAAGAAGAAAGACTAAAGATACCCTAGAATGAAGTCAAGAAAGGGAAACAGGGGGAAAGAAATGAGATTACCCAAATTTAGGTTATTGTTTGGTTTTCAATGAAAGGGAATGTATTTCAACCAACCTTCACCCAAACCTCAACATTAACGGTCTGCTATCCTAATATTTATACAGTACATTTTATGTAAAATAAAAAAATTAATTAATTTTAATATTTAAATAAAAAAAAATTGTATAACTTTTATACAATATTTTTTAATAATAATAATAATAATAATAATAATAATAATAATAATAATAATAATAATAATAAAATACCTGTAAAATAATATATTTTTTTTACAATTTTTTAATTGTAAATACGGTAATTATAATAATTATTACAATATGACAATTTTTTTTAAAAAAAGGTTTTTCTTTTTAACTGATAAATTAAGAGATCAAATATTATTTTGACCCATATTTGACCCAACTCCGGCCCATATTTTACCTGACCCGAAAGTATGGTGGTGATCGTAGTGGTGGTAGGTGGGCTTTGATGGTGTCGGTGGTGGTCGTAGTAGTGGTGGGTGGACCTTGGTGGTGGTGGTGATGGTGATGACCCGGTGGATAAGTGGGGGAAGGGAATCCCATTACCTGGAGGTGAGGGGTAAGAAGCTAGAAGAGTTTGGGGAAAGGAGGGGTAAAGGGAATGATTGAATTGACTAAACAAACACAAACAAAGGGAATCATTTTGATTCCCTTACCCTCTCCCGAATACCTCAAACCAAACGGCCCCTTAGTGTTTGTTTTCCCCGATTTCTCGTTCCCTTGCCCCTTACCCCCGATATCCTCCACATTCTAAGTTTCAAACTCATTTCTCCCACCCTTTCACATTTCACTAATAACCCAAACCACGAACTACCACCTAACTCTCCCCCTACCACGGTACAACCTACATCCACCACCACTCACTCCGGTAGAAGACTACTGTTGGCTCTCCACCCGACTCCACCTTGTCTTCAATGGCTCGCCCCACGGCCCCCACCTTGTCAGTCGGCGCACCACCACCCTTTCCAATTCAAAACCTTAATACCCACCGCCTAAACCACCCCACACCACCTTACAAAAACCATCATCCGCTCTAAAATCCCCTTCCCCACCCTCAGAAAAAACAGGGTATTCTAACTTAGTCTATTGAGTAGTATTTTTATCAATCAACTTAACTCATTAAACCAGCAAAACTTTTTATAACTATAAAATAGGACTGTATGAGGCATTTGTAGAATTCTCGATGCAATTTTTATTTTCATACGAACAATAAAAGCCTCTACAGTAGTCAACAAGCTTACTACATCAAATACCTAAACCCGTCATTTGCAAAGGCCATCAAGACACTATAGTACCATACTTGTTACTCGTATAGTCATATCCCATACTAATTCACCCTTATATTTCCAATCTATGTTTAACCTCCCTCACTTCAAACCCAATATTACTAAAACAAACATAACAAACAATCAAACCAATATCAAATCAAACAAAAACAAAAACAAAAACAAAATCAGAACCTTAGTCCCAAAAAGATTTGGGATAGGCTAACGTGAATCATTATCTAAAATTATGAAACGTCTCCATCAAATCAAACAACATCGACAAATTCAACAAAGCATACACAAATAGAACAAGTGTAAGTGTTACAATAAAACACTGTCTCTTATGATTGGGTGGTTGTTTCCTTTTTTTCTTTTCTAGGGATGCATCTTACGTTATTTATTCAGGAGACTAAATTTGTAGGATTACAATGGTGCAAAAGCGAGGAAACAATCTCGTAACACCAATCCAAGAACACATGCACAATATAGAATAAGACTACAAACGAGTCGAGAAATCCATAATTGTCATCCAAAAACAGCCTCTCTACGTGCAGTCAACCTAGGGTCCGATCTATATCAAAGTATGTAGCGCCATAACTTAAGTTGACCCAAGAAAACACAAACAAAGAAAGAAAGAAACAAGGAAACCAATGAAGGTTATATAAGTATACCTTAAGAGACTCAACAACACCAGGGACAACCTCGTGCTCCAGCCCAGAATACTCGCCCTCAGTATTCTCCCTGATGACAACAATGTCAACATTCTTATGGCGGGTGGGCAAGCCCTCCAGATTGAAACAGTGAACGAGGGAGGCGTACAAATCGAGCTCCCTCCTGAGCTGCATGTTCAAGGAGCTGACCCCGCCGCCCACCGGCGTCATCAGCCCTCCCTTGATGCACACCTTGTTCCTCCTTATCGATTCCAGCAGCGATTCGGGAATCTTCTTCATGTCCCCGTGGATTTCCGGGAACTTCTCGAAGATCACCGGGGCGTGCATGGCCTCGAACACCTGCTCCACCGCGTTCGTCACCAGGGGCCCGATCCCGTCCCCCGGGACCAGGGTCACGTCCCGAGGTGTCCCGTCGCCGGGTCGGGGCATGTACGTCACGGATCGGGTCGTCGGGGAGGGGTACAGTTGGGATTTCGCGGAGAGGTGCTTCAGGATTGGGAGGGACTGTCTTCTCGCCATGTCTGATCGATCGATTGATTATGGAGGGAAATTGTGTTGAGTTAATTAAGAGGGAATGGTAGCTAGTGTTAACGTGGGTGGTGATTGTATAATTGTAATAATAAGTGTAGTTTAGTTGTGTTTCAGAGATGGCGCCTGGAGGCCATGAAAAGCGGAGACTCTTGGGAAGGAAGAAAAAGGAAGAGAAGTTAACGTAATTCCGATTTCTGATCTATTACGGACGCAGTACGTAATTCCGATTTCTGACCGGGATTGCTTCACTTGACTTGACTTTGGTTCCTCTTATTCACCCTAACCTTATTTTTGCCTATTTCCGCATTTAACTATGCCTCTATTAGCGACCTCATTGGGGGAGGGGCGGTTGCGGGGGATAGGTATCCCACACCCGTCACTCAAAAGTTACACCCGCACCTGCCCCGCTACCTATCGCGGGTACAAAAATGTTTAGTGTCACTCGTTCTATGGGTACACTTAGAGGACCCATCTGTAATGTATTTCATTGAATAAACATGTGTATTTATACGAGGTAGGAAGCATGCAAACAATCTTGAGATTTAGTCTTACCTGAATACAAATAGAATCTTAATAGTATAAACAGTTGAGTAAACTACTAAGACTTGGAAAGATTACAGAATAGAAAATAATACATAGAGATTATAATTAACAAGATATATCAAATATCTTTAACACGCTCGCACAAGATGGACGATCCTACGGATAAACCAATCTTGGACAAAATCGGATACAACCACGACCGGGGAAGAGGTTCAGTCAGTGCGTCTGCCAACTGGTCATCTGCCGAGATATGTTGAGCATGTAGATGGTCCGAGGTGACCTGTTCCCGAACAAAATGAAACAAAATTGCAACATTTTTCATCCAAGAATGAAACACAGGATTAGCCGCGTAATTACAAGCACTAAGATTATCACAATATACAATGGGTGGGACGGAAAGGGGCACGTGAAGCTCGGCCAAGAGGGAGCGAAGCCACAGTACTTCGGCTGTGGTGTCCGTCATGGCCTGAAACTCAGCTTTAGTAGAAGAACGAGATAAAGCACGCTGTTTCCCAGAAACCCAAGAAATGGGATTCCTGCCCAAATAGACAATATAGCCAGATGTGGAAACATAATCCGCCTTATAACCTGCATGATCAACATCGCTAAAAGCATGGAGAGTTAGAGGAGATTGGCGGGTTAAGTGAATACCAACATCAAGAGTACCTGATAGATAACGAAGTAGTCGTTTAAGCGCAGTCCAATGACAATCCTATGGTACCTGCATAAATTGGGCTAATTTGTTGACACTAAAAGCTATATCGGGATGGGTGAGGGAGATATATTGTAGGGAACCGACTATAGCACTGTAGTCGTTGGGGTTGGGAATTTCCCGTCCTGAGACGGGGAGAAGAGGGGGGTAGGCGACAAGGGGAGTCGCGGCAGGTTTGGCATGAAACATGCCATATTTGGTTAGAAGGTCGGATATATATTTAGTTTAGTGAGTTTAAGGCCCATTTTAGTAGGGGTAAGCTCAACTCCTAGGAAATACGATGGAAACCGTAGATCTTTCAAAGAGAAACGGCTAGAAAAGGAGGAGAGAAATTTATTGAGAGATGGAGATGGTGCTGCGGCGATAATTATGTCGTCCACGTACACTAAGAGGTAAATAATAGTATTATGTGATTTATATATAAAAAGGGAAGGATCGGATAAGGAGTGACCGAACCCATAGGATCATAAATAATTTTTAAGTTTAGTATACCAATTACGAGGAGCTTGTTTGAGGCCATAAATAGCCTTAGATAATTTGCAAACATGAGTAGGAAAGGAGGAATTAACAAAACCAGGGGGTTGAGACATACAAACTGTCTCAGAAAGTGTACCTTGTAGAAAAGCATTGTTGATGTCGAGATGCTTGAGGGACCAACCGCGGACAAGAGCAAGCGTACGTCAAAACGAGGCGATCCGTGGCGGGTTTGACGACGGGGCTAAAAGTTTCAGAGTAGTCAACGCCTGGGCGTTGGTGGAATCCTTTGGCTATAAGACGGGCTTTATATTTGTCTATGGTGTTGTCGAGATTATACTTAACTCGATAAACCCATTTACAACCTATTATATTGTAGGAGGATGAGAGGGAACAAGGGATCATATCTTGTTGGTGAGGAGGGATTGGTGCTCAGCTATCATGGTGTCGCGCCAGTGTGGTTGAGCAAAGGCGGATTTGGTTGTAAGGGGGAGGGAGGTAGGGTTGGTCACGGTGGTAGAGTGGAGGTATTTGGGGTTGGTTTTTGCGAATAACCGAGGTGGAGCGAGTGTGAATACGGGGAGGTGGGACGGAAGTTGTCGGAGTGGCAACGGTAGGTCGGTGTTAGGGGGTAGGGACGCCGGGTTGACCCGGCGGAGAAGGAGGGAGGGTTTCGGCAGGGGGGGAGGGGGAAAGCGGGGGAGAAGGGAGGTACGAGGTAGGGAGGGTAAGACCGGGGGGTGTGATGATGGGGAGGGAGAATTGACATTAATTTGTAGGGGAATAAGTGGTGTTGGGGGACGAAGCGGACAACCAGGCATATGGGAAGTCAGTTTCTACAAAATTGACATGACGGGAAGTAAAAATTTTATTTTTGGACAAATCATAACAGTGATAAGCACTTTAGGTAGCAGAGTAACCAACAAAGATGCAAGGGGAGGATTTAGGGTCGAGTTTGTGAGAGGAGTAAGAACGTAAATAAGGGTAACAAAGATAACCAAAAGCTACGTAATTTAAAATAATTTGGTTCCTTTTTAAAAAATTTAAAATATGGAGAAAGATTGCCAAGAGTAGGAGTGGGCATACGATTAATGAGATAGACTGTGGTGACAAAAGCAAAAGACCAAAACGTAGTGGGAAGAGATGCGTGAGAGAGGAGGGACATGCCGGTTTCGACAATGTGACGGTGATGACGCTCGGCATACCCATTGTATTCGGGGGTATAATGGGGAGGTGAAGTGAGAGATGCCATCCGAGGTGATGGATGGTGTTAATTTAAGATATTCTCCTCCATTATCGAAGAAGAGTTTTTTAATTTCTTTATTAAAAAAAATTTCGACTAAAGCTTTAAAATGAGTGAAAACACGAGATATGTCAGATTTTTGCTTAAGAGGATAGATAACAGGGGTAAATCGTATCCCTAATCAAAGATACCCTAAGATCCACTAACTAATGTAGGTAGTGAAGTAGGGGTCGAACCACAAGGAGACGAGACTTAAATACTTATTCTAAGGTCTAGACTTAAGATTACAGGTCACTGTTTTTCTGTTTAATTTGTTTAATAGGCTGATAACTAAATACTAGAAGGTAGATCGATAGGAAAGAAGTCTAGGGTCTCAGGTTCAATATGAATATTATTCAGGTCAGGGAGTCAACTAACAGGTCAATAATCGAACTGTCTAAGATGTAGGTCTGGTCGGTACTTCTACGAACTTTAGAACTAAACTTAACCTTCGGTCGCTAGAATTAAACTAGTCTACCCAAAATATCGTGACCTAATTAGTCCTTAACCCGGTCGGTGAAAATTCCTAATTGTGATACTAATTAATTAATCCTGGCCAGTAATAAATCAATCAGAATTAAAACAATATTTAGGCGACAGTTCATACGTTTAGGCGACAGTTCATACGATTAGGAATAGGTCAGTTTACTATAACCCAATTAATATGCATCGATCCCCTTAAACCCTAGGTAAAATTTAGCTACTCATAATAATTGTAATCAGACTAGCAAAAGACGAATTGCAAGTAAACATGATAAGGATGAATCGAATTAAACTACGAGAAACAATTATAATTCTACGCTAGAGAACAATAAACGAAAATTGAAATTAAAATTACTACGGAAACGAAAGATGAATTAAGACAAGAGTTAAACTAGAAAACTGAAATTGAAATTAAAATTAAAAGTATCGATATCGAATAATTCAAGATCTGAAAAGGGAAGAACGGAGTTCAATGTATCTCGCGAAGGAAAACGGAAAGCTACGTAAACTTCAATGCTAAGAAAAATAAAAAGTATCGTAAAGGGTGTAGTGTAAAAAAGTACCTGACAATGTAGTCAGACAACTGATTTAAAAGAAATCAGTTGGACTTCGAGACAGGCCCAAATTCTAAGTAAATTGGAAATTAAATGCGCGGCCCGGGTAAGACGCACTCGATCGAGTGGATCCGTAATTGCTCCAATTCTTGTTCGTTTTTGGGCTAAAAAGAAGAATCGGCCCAAAACTCTAATGCAGTCCAATTGCGCGTGATATGAGGCACTCGATCGAGTGCTATGGTACCACTCGATCGAGTGGGTACTGCTGAAACTCACGACCAAGTTCTTCTTTGCTTCTCGACTTTTCGTTTTCTTCCTCGTCCTTCGTTCTCGTCTCGGCTATCCGTGTTATTACTCATAAATATGCTTGAAATTGTACTTAACCTGTAAAATAGCACGAGAATCGACAGTATCGACTTTTTAATAGAAATCGACACTGAACATATAATTTAGGAAGAAGAAAAGCTCAAATATGGTTGTCGGGGGACAATAAAATGCAATATAAAATGTGTTGATTAAACTCCCCCAAACCAAACCTTTGCTTGTCCTCAAACAAACAACTAATATATACATACGAGGACAAGTGATGTGAAACACGACTCAGAGCTGAATTACAATTATTTTCCTAAAATCGACGAGAAAATATGTAGCTCTAAAAAATGCAACGAGATTAATAATCATGCCATAATCAAACAATTGTCTGCCAAATTTTCAATCTTGCAAGACCAATAATGTCGGACTTCCTTACAGTTGTCGCTCGACACTCATAAGTACGGGTAAGTATATATGTGAAGATAAGAAAGAATAAAGACACTCACTCGACTTATGAAATACGCATGCAATCGAATATGAAATCAATCTCCCCAATCAAATACGTGTTCCACCAATCAGGACCATAGTACATGCCAAGGACTTACAAAGGATGACTAATATGTGAGGGAATAAAATGGATTGTGCTTTAAGCACGTATGGAAATGTGGGGCTAAGACTAGTAGTCACAGCTACACAATAAAAACTATCCATCCAAAAACCTCATCTATGAATTCCGACCATTAACTAGAAATAAAACTCAAAAGAGCTTAAGTGGGAATTTTGTCATCCTCCTAATTACAATTCAATTTCTACTTAGCAACTTGACTAATCCCCAAAGATTACAAGAAGCATATATATTTTTCTTTTCTTTTTCTTGGAATTTTTCTTCTTTTTCTAATTCCATTTTCTTTTTCTTTCTTTCTTTCTTTTTCATGCTTCTATATTTTTTTCAATTTCGGGTAAGGGGAAGGCGAATACAAGGTCGCACAACAATGATATTCTGCACTAGGATCCAAAAGATCACTACTACAATGAAGGTCTATTGCAATGCATCGAAAATGTTGCATATGACCTCTAAAATGTTGCTTTATGGTTTAAGCAACAATTTTAAATGTGCTGCTTAAAGCTCCGTTGCAATAGCTTAATGTAACACTTTGTGCAACATATTCTACTCAAATGCAACATTTTTTAAAAGTGTTGCAACGATCCCTTATTGCAACACATATCTTGAGAAGTTATTGCAACACTATAAATATATAAATGCAACATTTTTTTCTCTTTCCTTTCAAGATTTTGCAACACTTATTTTAATATTTTGCAACATATTTTTGTTCGAATAAAACAAAAATGCAACATTATTTTGGTGCTAATGCAACCTATCTAATTTTGTTAAAGGCAACACTATTTTAATTACAATCCACCCTTCTTGCATGAAAAATATATAATATACGTTTGTTTTAATTTTTTACCACCTATTTAATTCAATCATTACAAATAATAGTCGTACATACAACACGACTGATGCAAAAATAATCATTAATTGATCCATAAAAGATATGTTCATTAATAAAAAAATCAATATTCTATTTCGTACTACATCTTGTTGAAGAAACGTTAAAAATGAAAAAGAGGTAACATAAATCAAAACACCGTTTTGATACATAACAAATAAACATCGTGCGGGTAAGTCTTCAGTGAATTCAAATTTGCTGCTACCGTTGTATCCTTACGTTACCAAAAAGGTGGCCTATAACAAGAAAAAAAGTGTGTAATTAATCACAGCAAGTATAATGCCACAAGAGTTTAAACATTACAAAAACGCAAGGAGTAAAAAGCGCACATACTTATAGATAAGTAATATGGAGTACTTTGCAATTTCTAGAGGTATCTTTCCAAGAATTTTACGTAAAATATCTTCGATCATGTTTTCTCTTTCAGCATGAAGCCCTCTTTGATTGTTTTCTAATTCGACATTCTTTTTAAAATGTTCTTCCATCTATCTTTAATTTGCTTCTCATTTAGTCTTACAATAACAATTTCAAAATCCATATATTTTCTTAGGTCCTCAATTAAACTAGCTTTAAGCGACTCCATAATCTCTTCATGCCTCAAATAAGATGTGTCTTCATTTATTATTTTCAGCTTTTTATTGGTGACACCTCCACCATATAAGACCCATAATACCCCTTGTTTAACCTTTGGTTGTTTGAATGAGTTGTTTAAAAAAATTACATAGGGAATAAAAAAGATTAGAAAACATCTTAACTGACCTCTTGCAAATTGAAGCTGAAATGAGGCTTGCAGTCGTCCTAGCAGTAACCACCAGGAAGTTTCATTACACGGGATGTTCCATCTCATTGAATGCTATTAACTTGAAACATGGTATTAGTAGAACCTTTATTGAACCACGTCCCTTAGCTAAGTCATTACCCCTCTAGTACCAAACTGTTTTGACATTATCACATATGCTTGAGAATGTTAATCAATATAACAAAAAGTACAATTCAAAAATAATCAAATTGATTATATAGCCACTTCATTGATCAACTTCTAATCGAACTTCCTCCTCATCAACAAGACAAAAAAATTAGACATTTGTAAACAAACAAACAATACACATGCTTGGGTAAGAGGGTAAAAAACAGTCTATAAGTAAAGAGAGTAGAAAAAAAAGAGTAAAAAGCAGGAAGCATGAAAGAGTATACAAGGAAGTAACCTGAAGGGAAATGGCGTGAAGAAGATGTAGAAGGGAATGGGAAGGACAGTGGTGGGTGCAGATTAGGCGACAGAAGCTGACGGGAATATGAAAGAGAAATTTTACCTGAACCGAGAAACACTTGGGCAAATAAACATAACTCATTGAATTGAAATAAACCTACTTTAAAATCTCACCAAAAAAAAATGAAAAATCAACTTAGTCCTACTAGAATTAGTCAGAATACTCACAACCCATCCGATCTCATAGAGATTCAAAGCAAGAAATTTGAACATAGTGAAAAATAAAAAAAACCCTAATAAGAATTCAAAGGAAATACTGTGGTAATGTGGTATGTCATTATTTATCTGTACTCGACTGAAATCTTGATCATGTTTATAGCATATTTTTGTCTCTTGATAGTTTATACAATTATGTGACACCATTTCCAGGAATACCAAATACAAATGTTGATCACAATTTGGTGCTAAACACTAGGAAATGAATATGTTATAAATGCTAATCAAAATTTGGTGTTGTTGCTGATGATAAGAATGTAGAAACATTGGATTTCAAATTTTCATTGAGGCCTAAGTAGTATGTGATACCATGTTTAGTGGAGGAAGGTCCAAATCAGATATTGTCCCAAGGCAGGCCGCAAGGAGACGTTGCAGTCGCTTTGTTTAGGCTAAAAAATGATGTTGTCCTGGTATATCGTGTGCATATTAAGGCAGATTGGGTGTCACCTTTTCATCTCGCTGCAACTTTGAGCCTACAAAAAAAAATCTTCACCTTTAGCTTCTGTTGTCCACGGCATTCTTGATGTTAACATTAATTGGAATAGGCATGTTACATTATTATTCTATATTTTTTGTCTTTGCTGAACATGATACTTTATTTGGTTAACAATAAAGAAACGTCCCTCTCATTTCTAAAGTGTCCAAACGGATCCTTATTTTCAATCATCTTCTTGCTAGAAAATATAGAGTATAACCTTCAACAAGTTTGAAGAATAGTAGCAACAGGTAGTATAATATGCGTATCAGAAGAAAGTAAGTAGTAACACGAAATAGCTAAATTAACAGGACGCAGTAGCTAAATTTATATATCACGGATTTTTGCCTATTGGTTTCAAGCACAATACCTAAAATTTTAGTACACAATAATTCACAAACAACCAGAGTAAATTGAAAGCATATGTAGGCAGCAATCACATTATAGTCTACATAGCCATGCTATGCATTCTAGTTCATCAATCATACTAATATTTGATTCATACTTGGCAAGGCAAACACAGAATATATATCAAGAATAACAGTCAAGGTTTTCCGTCTTAAATACAATCCCGACGGTTCTATAAAGCAACACAAGGCTCGTCTTGTTGCTAAAGGATTTCACCAACGCCCGGGTCTCGACTACTCGGAAACATTTAGCCCGGTCGTTAAGCCCACCACCATCCATCTCGTTCTTACTATTGTCGTCACGAAAGGTTGGTCCCTTCACCAACTTGACGTCAATAATGCGTTTCTCTAAGGTACGCTTACTGACACGGTTTTTATGATTCAACCACCGGGTTTTGTTGACCCAACCAAACCGCATCACGTCTGTCAACTCCGTAAGCCCATATATGGCCTCAAGCAAGCCCCACGTGCTTGGTTCACCGAACTAAAAACGTACTTAGTCACCAACGGCTTCGCTAGCTCAATTTCCGATGCTTCTTTATTTATTTACAATACTGCAACTACCTACCTCCTTGTTCTTGTTTACGTAGACAACATTATCGTCACCGGACCGAGTCATAAAGCAATAAGTCAGTTTATCACCCACATATCCAACCGCTTCTCCCTCAAGGATCTAGGTCCACTATCCTATTTTCTTGGTGTTGAAGTTACACCCACCTCCACCGGTATTCATCTCAATCAGTCAAAATACACCCACGACATTCTCACCAAATATAACATGGACAATTGCTCCTCGGTTACCACCCCCTTCACCCCCGACACTCACTTAGTCCGTCATCTCGACCTCCTAATTGAAAATGAAACCGATTACAGGCAATTGTTGGCAGTCTCCAATACTTGACCCTCACCCGTCCAGATATTTCCTTCTCCGTCAACAAATTAGCTCAGTTTCTTAATCATCCCACATCCGTTCACTGGGTCGCTCTAAAAAGGGTACTACGTTATCTAAAAGGGACAGAACATCATGGTCTCCATCTCCTTCGTTCATCTCCACTCATACTACATGCTTACAGCGATTCCGATCATGCCCGCGACAGAAATGATTACATCTCCAACACCGGTTATTTAATCTTTCTTGGTCACAATCCGATCTCATGGTCCTCTAAGAAACAACAAGCTGTCTCACGATCCTCAACCGAAGCCGAGTTTCGCGCAGTAGCCAACACTACGGCGGAAATACTATGGGTAAAATCTCTACTTCGTGAACTGCACATTGCGGTCAATGACACCCCGACTATCTACTGTGACAACCTCGGAGCAACGAATTACTCTGCAAATCCTGTTTTTCATTCACGTATGAAGCACCTAGCGCTCGATTTTCACTTTGTTCGAGAACATGTTCATCAAGGTCGTCTTCGTGTACAACACATTAATGGTGACGATCAACTCGCCGACGTCCTTACAAAACCGCTACCTAAAACTCGATTCCAAACTCTTTCTTTCAAGATCGGACTTACTCTCCGACCGTCCGTCTTGCGGGAGCGTATCAAGAATAACAGTCAAGGTTCATCCGTCCCAAGTCCAGATTCACAAGTCTAAATTCAATGTAACATATCTCACTGATTGTGCGCCATATCTCGTTGATTGTGCATCTCACAATTATGGACATAATTAGTGATAATTTTGTATTTACTGTAATTAGTTATATCTTGTATTTCTTTCACACTATCTTGTACAACTATAAATATGTAACTCTGTTAATGTATTGATTATCGAAATATAAAATTCTTTATGATACATTCTAGACAAAAAACAAAAAGCAAGTACCAACAACTCTTTGGAAAGAAAGCAATGAGATCGGCACTTCAAGGATGGAATGTCATAATTTATCGCAAATCAGCACCATTTCCACGTTAATCTACCTGAGAAGGATCACACATATCATCCTATCAGAATCTGCTAATTAACAAGCCCAATCAAGTAAAAACTAAAACTTCAAATGCAATAGAAAACAAATAAATATCATACAACATACTAATAAAGCTAATTTAATTCAAATTATTCATAAACCTCAATAAATTAATACAGTATGAAATATAGAGTATGTAAAGAAGCATCAAAGTACAACTTGTTATCAATGATGAACCAAAGGAAACACCAGTAAGAGGAGACAACGACGACGACTTGCGTGCATATTGACGTCTAATGTTATGAGAAACCGTCGTCAATGGCATTACAGGATTGAAACACGCCGGCTAAATCTGGGAAATTTTATGATCGGCGCGGTGGTTGTAAGTTTCGTCGAGGCGAGGCGACTGTGGATGGTGAATATTGGTTGTAAGGTTTGACATTCTCTAAAGATTGGTGGAGAAGAGGGGCTCATTCATGAGATTCGTGAATGAAGATAGGGTATGGGTTAATTTTGGGGGAAACGAGAACTTTCAATTTTTCTAAGATAATGTGGTATTGATGGTGGTGGTGGTATAACTGTATAGAAGTGGCGACCGGGAAGGTCAAGTCGTGTTTGGGTTGGGTTGGGTTGGGTTGCGTTCTATCGGGTTCCGTTCAGGTCACATAGGATTAATATACTTTTCACGTTACGTCAATACGGGTCGGGTCGTTATCGGGTATGACCATTTTTGGTCAGTTAATGTAGCGGGTCGGCTCGGGTCATTAACAGATTTATGTTATTTATCCTATTACTTCAATATTTTCCTAATAAGTATTTGATTTAATTGTTTTTATACTAAGTCTAGCGTATCAATTCAAAAACTAAATCACTTTCATTTAGATTAATAAAAAAATTATTCTCTCTATTCATTTTTAGTATTCCTACTTTTCTTAATGGATTGTCCATCTTTAAATTTTCTACCTACACTTTTTTTCTTTTTTTTGATTGATTTTTGTGGTTAATATTCTCTTAACTTTCATTTTCCACCACATACTCTATTCTTTCCTCATTACTTCCCTTAATACTTGGTTCACCTCCCCAATGAAGTTTAAATATGGATGGAGGGAGTAATTGTTGCTGGTCATCAATTTTATTAGGTCAAGTTCTGAATGGGTCAGGTTTAGGTCAATGATTATCAGGTGATATCGGGTTTCAGGTCACAATTCGGTTGGGATGGTCCGGTTTGGTTTCGAGTTAATTTTTAGGTATTATTGGGTCGGTTTGGCACACAGGTCGCGTTGCGTCGGGTTTTCGGGTCGGACAACTTTTACAACTCTAGTTTGCAACACTTCTAAAATGTTGCAAGTGTTACCATTGTTTAAGTCTAATGCAACACTTCATAATATTGTTGCATTATGAGTCTTCAAATGCAACACTTTTATAAAAATGTTGCCTTCGGGTAGTATAAGCAACATTTTTACCCAAAGTGTTGCAAACAATTACTCTGGCTCCATATTGCAGCACAAATTAAAACTGTTGCAAGAAAAGTGTTGCAATAAGCCATTTGTGTAGTAGTGGATGTAAAAATCTCAAAAATAACCTATTAGTGAAGTATTTCCAATTATGTTCACTGCGACTGTCCTGGTAAGGTAGGCTATTCTGGGCTGTAGCTGATTATATAATAAAAACATGCTTACAACAACTGAAATGAGCTAAACAGAGGAAAATGACCTAAATCTACAGGTAGTAAAAATGGGTCGTTTTGGCTATGTGAAGCTCATCAAAAACAGAAATGTCTTTCCTCATGTACCTCCTCCTCAAACCAAACATGTATTCAATATCAAGAGACGAACGTCATATTTATGCAAATTGATGTTACACATTCCATAAGGAGAAACCACTCAATTCCTAAATAAAAATGAGACCAGTTATGGATGTTACTGGTCTAGGAAGCTCTAAATCCTCAGAATTTTATGTTTTGCCGACAAAATGATCAAATTTACTCATTTGGCAATTAAAAGTTCTATAGGCATTCATATCAAATCATTTCATCTCAAGTATTACATGCATTCAGGTACGGAGTCAGCTGATAAATAGGAGAAATCATGTAAAATGCAATGTCATCATCGCCGTTTTGCATGTTTCACACCAGACACCGAAAACGCATAAAGCACACAAAAATAAAATATTTTTGAATTTTCTAATTTTTCAATTTTTTTTGGATTTTTTAAAATTCTTGAAAGCGGTAAAAGCACACAACGGAAAATAAAAACACACAAACTCTCCCCCAAACCTAAATGTCACAGTGTTCTTAATGTGACTTTACAACATATAAGATAGAAAATTCCAAAGCCAATCCTAAGGACAGCTCGACCTAAGGGGAGAAAAAAAATCTAGGAAAGAAATAAAAACGAAAATAAAAAGGAAAGAAAGTACCGTATATACAGTGGTAGCTCCCCCAAACCTGCTAATCAGCCATCTCATCCTCTCCACCGGCCCCAGATGGACCGACTCCAATATCGCCCTAACCTGAGTCACTAGTACCGCCCTGATGACCTGGCTGTCTCAGATCTCTCAGCCACTGTGCTCCTAGGCCGCTGTATGTGCGTCCGTAGTCCGGACCCCAAGCAGCTGGATCAACCCCATAGTCGTGGAATATACCACTACTGTCACCCGAACCTCTCCAGTAAGTCGGGTGGTGAGGGGTCAATATTCCAAGAGTAGTCATATACTCATGGATCTCACGGTTGACGAGGCTCTGATTAATGCCCTCGTGTATCCGACGCTGGTGATTATAAACCGGGTCATACATAAACGGGTACGAGTGCGAGAACTCGGCACCCGGAGTGTTGACCGGGAAGGTTGGAGTGGGTGTAGGTGTGTGCCTAGGGTGCTCGGTCTCTACGCGAACCCTATGTTGAGGGGGTTGAACGCTCTTTGTGAAGATGAAGAGCTCCTCGGGAATGAGGTAGCTCGGTGGGTCGGGTGGGTTCTCACCTTCGGTAGTGGGTTCTAGTGCAAGTAGTGGGGGTAGGACTGTCCCTTTGGCAACCAAAAGTTTCATCCAAACCTTGTCCTTGACACGCCACTTCAAGTTCGGGGGATTGCCCCGAATCCACTTCAAAGTGGAAGTGAAGTAGCTACGTCCTAGCAAAGGGACGTGCTCAGTGAGACTCTCATATTTGATCGTTGTCCCAAAACCCACAATATAATGCTTTGCTAGCGCAGTGACAATGGCGCCACAGGCGAGCGGTCCAGATCCACTGATCTGCCGCTTGATACCGACACAGATCATACCCAGGGTACTGAATGCCTTCAGGGACTGCCTAAAGGGGTTGAGGTAGTGTCCTAAAATCAATACCTCCAATGAGTGAACTTTACTCATGTCTGAGCATGGAAAAACCAAATGACTCAAGAATCCGCATAAACAGGCGGATGGTTGGGTGTGGGATGGCATTAAGTGCCATCGCGGTGACACTTGCGATACGACCCGAAAATAACTTAAAATAAGGAGGGGCTTTTACACCCTCGGGTATGTCGTGCAGGTCGTCATCTTGGTCGCAGGCAAGCCTTAAACATTCAGACAGGGTACTAAGGGGGATACATCGCTCAACATTATTCAAACAGAAGGATATTGTGTTATCTTGTCTATCGTACTTAAATGAACTAAAGAATTTTAAAGTGAGTATTCAGTAAGATATAACTCACAGAATGTCCCATTGTCCACCAAATTCGGTCATGGACAAGAGCTGCAACAATTGCTCGTTCAAACCAAGCTCGATCGCGAACTGCGATGAGCAACACCGTGTGGCCTCCATTATCCTTGGTATCAAGGCAAGTAAACGAGTTCGCTGAGCCTCGTTTCTGCAAACAATCCTCTTGTAGCCTGGTACAGGCTGAATAGTTGGGACAACTGGAACAACCGGTTTCTCTGTGCCTTGCTCGACGTTCCTATTCCTAGGGCGAGTATTCTGGAGTGGGTTCCTTCTTCCTGCCATGAGGAATGTCCATAGTCCACCAAATCCGGTCATGAACAAGAGCTGCAACAATTGCTTGTTCAAACCAAGCTCGATCGCGAACTGCGATAAGGAACACCGTGTGGCCTCCATTGTCCTTGGTATCAAGGCAAGTAAACGAGCTCGTTGAGCCTTGTTCCTGCAAACAATCCTCTTGTAGCCTGGTACAGGCTGAATAGCTGGGACAACTGGAACAACCAGTTCCTCTGTGCCTTGCTCGACGTTCCTATTCCTAGAGCGAGTATTCCGGGGTGGGTTCCTTCTTCTTGCCATGATCGGGGGCACTCGACCGAGTTCTAATAGGTACTCGATCGAGTGACCCCATGAAAAGTTGGCAGCGAGCTATACGTCAAGGCACTCGATCGAGTGCACCTAGGCCAATCGATCGAGTGACCGCTGTAGCAACTACTCTTTGTTACTCTTCTCAATTGCTTCCTAAATTCTTGAAATTAAATCAATCAAACCATAAAATTCCCTCGTCCTCACTCGATAATTAATACTAACTCCCAAGACTAGAGCTACCAAGCTAACTAAAAAAAATAAAAATGCGGAAAGGGAAATTACAAATTTATACAAGTGGTGTCTGGTTGCCTCTCGGTTAGCGCTGGTTTATATGGTCCCGCTCGACCGGTTTACCTCAATTGAGTTAGGTGGAATCGAGGATGTCGTTGAGGTCCATGGCCTCTACGACACCAACGTGTGAAGCCTCATGATAAAGCTTGACGCGTTGAACGTTCACCTTGAATATTTCGCCTTTATCGGTTGTCACCGTAACCGACCCAAATTTGTTCACTTCAGTCACCGTGAACTGTCCAGACCATCGGGATTTGAGTTTCCCGGGAAAGAGTCGGAGTCGGGAGTTAAATAAGAGTACCTTATCACCGACATTTAACTCGGGGGATAATGCGCTTGTCATGCCATGTTTTCGTCCGCTCCTTATAAATTCTTGCGTTATCATAAGCGTGAAGACGGAATTCATCGAGTTCGTTCAATTGCATGAGGCGCTTCTCTCCGGCTAGCTTCTGGTCAAGATTGAGTTCCTTCAAGGCGCACATAGCCTTAAACTCGAGCTCTACAGGTAAATGGCAAGCTTTGCCATAAACAAGCCTATACGGGGATGTCCCGATAGGAGTCTTAAAAGCGATCCGGTAAGCCCAAAGAGAATCGTCGAGCTTCGAACTCCAATCCTTCCTCGAGGTATGAACAACCTTCTCGAGAATAGATTTGACCTCGCGGTTTGAGATCTCGACTTGCCCACTAGTTTGCGGGTGATAGGCTAGCCCGGTACGGTGGTGAACAC
Organism: Agrostemma githago; assembly: GCA_958450325.1. Lineage (NCBI taxonomy): Eukaryota > Viridiplantae > Streptophyta > Magnoliopsida > Caryophyllales > Caryophyllaceae > Agrostemma > Agrostemma githago. Next base: position 28,666,203 of record OY288255.1, on the reverse strand, counting down.
CGTATTTCTTCAATAGCTTAGTGAGTTGGCATTCATGAAAATGTGAACCGCCATCACTCATGAGAGCCCGTGTATGGACATGACATAGGTCCACCCCGACGCGGCCACGCGCGGGTTTGGGTAGGCGAATGAATCTCCATATGAGAAGGATCGAATTGAAATTTAGGTCTATGTGGAGTCGCCACCGAATTTTATGGTTATTCGGAACCGTTCGAGCCCACTCTATGTCGTAGTGGGCCGTATACAAAATACGGCCCATTTCCGATGTCAGAGTTTATTGGGCTCGTCCCTTTGCATATCGATATAGATGTCGACTTAAGCGGTTAATCGTATATTGAATGACTCTCGTGCGCCAACGGTTTCGGGCATCCGGAAACCGAGGTTCTGAGTAAGGGGTGAGGGTACGTGTTGGGAAGCCCACAAAGGACACCCAACCCCGCCCGCACATTAGCGGCCTCTACTAAGAACTCGAATGACTTTCTAATACGCGTGCTAGTAAAGCGGGAAAATGATATGCAAAGATTTACTTTCCCTAATCATGCGAATGGAATTGAAAAGTGGGTTTCTATGTCAATTTAATGCAACTAAAATTAACGTCGAAGTTGTATTTTAGCATGCGGGTTCATTTAGTACAATAAACGAATAATAATTAAATTGACAAAAGAAACAAAAAAAACGCGTTAGTAAACGATGTAAAGAAACGAATAATAACGGTTTGCAACTATTGAATTGAATTGAAAAGATGCAAATATGAGGATGCACGATTTGAAAAGATAGTATACATGTGATTAATTATACGCATGTTGACCTAAGTCGTAAAATACTATCGAGTTTGAAAAATAGAATAATGTACGACTTGCGTTTTAGTCGTTATGAGGCTACTCGATCGAGTGGTCGATGGACTCGATCGAGTAAGCCTGTAAAAAGTAATTCTGTTTTGCATTATGGACCGTACTCGGCCGAGTTATTGACCAACTCGGTCGAGTACATGGCCACTCGACCGAGTCACTGTGAGACTCGATCGAGTGGTGATCGTGATTAGCATTCTGACTTGATTTTGAGGTGCCACTCGACCGAGTGGGCTAGGCACTCGGTCGAGTGCCCTCTGTACGAATTAAGATTCGTTTGTAAAATCGTGTTTTATGTCGAAAATCGTTTTAAATTGATTATTGAGATGTGATTAAATTTTCTCCGCGTTAATAATGTCATAATTCTAAAGAATTGTTTTGACAATTATTTAGCATCAACGAAAATTGCCCTAAGTTGATTTAATGCGATTTAGAAAGATTGACTCTTTGATTAAATAATAAAAGAACTTGATCCCCTCGACTTCTCCGCCATCGATAAATCCCTAGAGATCGTGATGTTGGATCCGTGTCAACGGGTTTCGACCCTTATTAAAATTGGTTTTAGAAAATTCGATGAATGCAAAATTAAAGATGATAACGACGAGAAATAATGACGAAATCTTGTTTAAGTTGACTCATCTCAATAATCAAATAATCGGGGTACTGGGATAAGCGACCGTCAACGCTGTGTGCAGTACACTTGTATGTTCGTGTTTTCTTATCCCGATATCCTTCTTACTTGACACAAATCAATGAGTATTTTAATATTTTGATACTAACGATATTACCGATATTATGACGCAATAATGATAACGAGGTAAATAATAATAATAATAATCGTAATAATAATAATAATAATAAACGTAATAATAACAATAATAATAAACGTAATAATAACAATAACAATAATAATAAGCGTAATAATAATAATAATAATAATAATAATAATAATAAACGTAATAATAATAATAATAAGCGTAATAATAATAATAATAATAATAATAATACACGTAGTAATATTAATAATAATAATAATAATAATAATAATAATAAAACAAAAAAAGGAATAAAAAAAGGAGATGGATGATGAGAAGAAAAGGGAAAGGAGAACGAGGTTTGTCACCCTCAACCTACATGTTCTTGTCTCGGTGCGGACTCGTAACCGTGGCTTTAACACAAGAGTCTTCGAGGTGTATGGAGGCTAAGTTGTGGTGGCTCGGGTTTGATTCTTAAAACTAGGTTTAGGGTTTTTGCTAGTGTAGAATTGCTAGGGTTTTGAAGTGTGTATAGATGATTGTCCTAGAGTGTACTAGGGTTTTTGTGTAGATGTGTAAGATGATTGTCCTAGAGTGTACTAGGGTTTTTAGGGTTGTGAGAAGTTGTGTAATTGTGTTGCATGGGGTTGCTTATATAGGCAAAGCTAGGGCACCTTGGTGTCTAGGGTTTTGTGCCTTGACGGACTTGATTTGATGGCCCGTTTGGAGGCGGACCGTGGGTGAGCTACTCGGAAACGGCTTTGACCGGGTTTTAATCCGGTCGCTAAAAGTCGGTTTTATTCCCGGTGTCGATTTCGACCCAAATTAGTCTTGTTTGACTCAGAATGATCCACTGGGCCTGGATTTGAGGTCTGTTTGGTGAGGTTTGTACTCCGTAAGTGTGTTAGCCAACGATTAATGGATTTGAGCCCGTATCCGAGCGCGTAGAAACACGTTAGCGTCCGATCATCATCGGGTGATTTTTGGAAACTGCCATAGACACCTGGCGGTCAAAATGCGGGTGTCTACAGAGCCCCCACTCTGACTGAGGCTTGGACAAGGCGAAAGTCAGAGTAGCTACCAAGCCTGTTAAGACATGGTAGACTTCCGGTCGGGTCGTTTATAGTCCATTAGACTCGCGTGAAGGGTTCGCCAGCCATAAGACAGAGATCATACCTGCGCTGGATGATTGTTCTCCGTGGGGAATTCGGGCTTGTCGCGTAAGCCCTGGGTGTGCCTGTGTGTTGGCCCATCCCGTGCTATCCCGGAAAATGCTGCTGGGGAGATTTGATGACTTGCATGTCCCTGTTTGAGTCGTACCTGTATGAGTCACATAGAATGCATGCAACACGTAGGTGGTAAAATGACTCGTGCTGGGGAAAATGATTTTGAATTTTTTTTTTTTGAAAACTCGAATTTTGAATTTGAAATCCTGAAAGCAATCGCGAGCTAGGTTTTCAAAATGGAAAGGGATAGAAAGAAATTCGCAGTATAAATAGACTGAAATCTGACCTTGTCGAAAAAGATCTTTTTTCAAATGGCTAAATTTTGCAAATTTCAAAGTGGAATCATAAGAGAGGGACCTACCGACAGACTCGACTCTGGATATGACAAGACGAGTTGACTGACACGGACTGGACTCTCTAAAGGTTGGACCGTGATTCGGTAGGGGTGTGGGCCACCTAGCAAGACTCTTAAGTTGCGTCATCCCGTAGCCTAGGCGAGTGGCAACACGGTCGTACATCGAAATGGGATATATATGCTATAGGGGGACCGTAGTAGTCCGTAATGAGACTGTTTTAGTCTAGTGCCCTTCTGGATTTCCTATTTTAGGATACATTTCCAAAGTGGGTATTGCCTCGAGTCCTGACAGATTTTTGTCTTCGACTGAGCCGAGTACTAGGACACACTACAGAAAGGAGGCTAGATTTTTTGTTAGATTCATCTGGATTTTGTGAGTGGATGGAGGTCTTCTGTCTAAGAGAAGCCCCCGGGACAACAAAGCTAGCTATTGAGAACACGATGGTGTCGTGACCGGAATAATGACGCTTTTTGAATGTGTGTCAATGTGGGTGGTTGTGCCTCTGTTGAAAGGCTGCCTACGTATTCACGTGTGGTGAAATCAAACCAAGCCGTAGTTCAGTGGCGGAAGATGTATTATGGTGCCTATTCTAATAGGACTTTGTGTGTAACTAGCCATAATGACGGTGTAGGCTAGGTGCATTCCCAGTGATGTCTTGATCAAAGGGCTTGAATGGTTAGGATATTAATCCTGTGACTGTGAGTGTTCTCCGGGGTAGCCCCCAGAGGTGGTGTGAACTGTTTGGGCATGTTCTATGCCGACTGCAAGTTGAGTTCCCGTGTTCGGGGTTGGTAATTGGTTTGGATGGGATTTTAACGAGTTTTGCTCTCGGGAATTTTAACGAGTTTTGCTCTCGGGGATTTTAACGAGTTTTGCTCTCGGAGATTTTAACGAGTTTTGCTCTCGGGGATTTGACGAGTTTTGCTCTCGGGATTGTGTATGATTAGGTAAGGGATTTGACGAGTTTTGCTCTCGGGGATTTGACGAGTTTTGCTCTCGAGATTTGATGTATTTGGGAATGTGGTGCTAGGAAGTAAATGACCTTGATGACTCGAAATCTGGAGCTCGGTTCTGTGGAGCTAAGGCTTCGAGAGCCGGTTTGATAATGAAGTAAATGGCCTTGATGACTCGAAATCTGGAGCTCGGTTCTGTGGAGCTAAGGCTTCGAGAGCCGGTTTGATAATGAAGTAAACGGCCTTGACGACTCGAAATCTGGAGCTCGGTTCTGTGGAGCTAAGGCTTCAAGAGCCGGTTTGATAATGAAGTAAACGACCTTGACGACTCGAAATCTGGAGCTCGGTTATGTGGAGCTAAGGCTTCGAGAGCCGGTTTGATAATGCGGGATCTGGTTTCGATGTCTGACCCTAATTGTTAGGGGTATCCTATGGAGCTTGAATCCTCAGAATTCCGGGCTGTCTCTGGCCTGGGTCTCGGGAAGGTCTTGAGGGTTGTAATGTGGGAAGGCTGAGTGTGGTGTTATCTGACTAGCTTGATTGTCAATTCCCCTTTTGGATGGCATGGATAATTTTGAATTTGACCGTACCCCGGTCAAAGGATTTTCACTTGAGTATTTGATTATTTGATTTTTTGAGTGACCTTACGGTCATGGGGTTTTGATAATTTTGACCGTACCCTGGTCGTGGGGCTTTCACTTGAATTGACCGTTGACCACGGTCATGGGTATTCTGAATTTTTGATGATGGTCTGCCTTTTTGTTTTGGCCTTTTGCTTTTTTTTTCTCACGGACTTTCGATTTTTTTTTCCAGTTTTCTTTTTTGATGGCCTTCTTTTTGCTTTCGCCCTTTTTTTCTTTTTTTCTTTTTCTTTTTTTTGACTTTTGATTTTTTTCTTTTTTTCTTTTTTTTTTGCCGGTCAGACTAACACCTAAGGTAGGGATTGGTTAGTCTTGTTGGAGGAGTGTTTTATTGTGGGAAATGGGCTTGCCTCCCGTCTTGAACCCAAACTAGGAGATTACCTAGATTTGTCATATGATTTGATACCGCTCCTGCTACGGGTAGTTGTGTGGTTTTTTCTATACCAGACATGGAATAGGTAAAAAGAAAACACGGGCTCGGTTTCCTGCAGTCATTATAGATGTGCCTATAATAGTCACGTGTGTGTGCTCATAGTGTATGATGGTGTTCATCATGTTCTCGGAAACACATAAGGAAAGTGTATATGAGAAAGAATATTGAAAGCTGATTTTATTGAAATTTGAAAAGGAGGACAGAATGCAAAATACTCTGACTCCGATTTGGAAAAGAGGATGTAGGGTATCCTAGACTCGGATTCAAACTTAGACTCGAATCAAATCCGGACTCGGATGCTCGGTTGGTTGTTTTTTTTGGTAAGGTCTTTGATTGGAGAGAACGACGGGTGCCACGACTCGCCTAAACTCGGCTTTGCGCAAGTACAAGAGTCAGACTAGACATGGCCCGGGGTGACGAATCGACAAAGACTCTCGGACCGGGATACTTGAATGTTGACCTAGACGAGGTAACGACCGTAAATTAGACTCGAACTGCAGAAGGGTGAGTTCGAAAATGGGGCGACCATGTTTGACTCGGGATAGACCCTCCTAAGACAAATGTGTAGGGTACGATTCTCGGAGTGACTGTGATTAGTCATTCCTTCGGAGAATAGCCCCCAAGTGAGACTAAGGACTCAGATGGTGTGGCATCTAAGTGACTCGAAAGTGGAGTATGTGAGACACGTGTAAGACATGACCCTTAGAGCAACCGTGATCGATCGCCCTGCTAAGGGTTAGCCCGGAGTGGGATCGATAATTTTGTTAAGACTCAAGTGTCGGACGAGTGACCCTTAGACGTAAGGACCGTGAACCTTTTGTTATAAGGCTATGCCTTGTAAAGGTTGACTCGAAAAAAACACCTGGATGGGTGACTTGTGCAAGATGGGCCTTCCTTAGGATTCGGCTATGTGGGCCTAGTCCTGTCCGAAGGAAGGTTGACTCGATTGTGTAAACGGGCCCTCCTTTGTAGGAGTTTGTCCTACGTAGGTGGGCCTTGCCTTAGTCTAATAAGGCGGACCGGGATAGGGAAGAAACTCGTGATGTAAGATCGACGGAGTTTCGACGCTAAAAACCTTGACAACTTAAGACGCGACCCGACACTGCTAAATACGGGAAGTCCTAAGGAGAGGAAGGTTTTGAAAATTGATTGTTTTTGAAAAGGGTCCGAGAAAACTCGGTTGAGGGCCCAATTTACGAAAAAACGAAGAGGGTATTGGGCCACGGGTTTTGAAAGTTCGAAATGCTTTTCGAGTTTTGAATTGGGCAGCATACCGTCTAGAAAATAGGCTATTTTGAGTAAAATCATAAGTCCTAAATTCGGTATGTGTCCCGGGTTTTGAAATTGAATGGTTTGAAAAAGATGCAATTTTGAAAAATTGACGGTTTTTGAAAACGACTCGGAAACCAAGTAGCATGTAGTCACACAAGCATTATAACGACGCCATGTATGCTCTATACTAAGTCTCGGTCGGTCTATAGGGGATCTATACCAGTGTACATAGTCTAGACGTTGATCGGGACGGACTTCCTAAGTCGAGTTGATCTTAGAACATGCCGCGAAACCCACTCGAATCGACTATGGACACCTTTTGACATATCCATATTGGAGTACATCAACGGTATAGTGGGACGTCGGTCGCGAGTACCGGCCCGGGAAAATATGGGTTATGCATGAACCGTAGAACTAACACGCGTATTGTATTTGTCAAACGATTTCTATTCGAGTCTCACCCTGAGGATGCCGATGGTAAGTCACACATCAGTTAATCCCCAGCGGAGTCGCCAAATTGTGGACATGACATAGGTCCACCCCGACGCGGCCACGCGCGGGTTTGGGTAGGCGAATGAATCTCCATATGAGAAGGATCGAATTGAAATTTAGGTCTATGTGGAGTCGCCACCGAATTTTATGGTTATTCGGAACCGTTCGAGCCCACTCTATGTCGTAGTGGGCCGTATACAAAATACGGCCCATTTCCGATGTCAGAGTTTATTGGGCTCGTCCCTTTGCATATCGATATAGATGCCGACTTAAGTGGTTAATCGTATATTGAATGACTCTCGTGCGCCAACGGTTTCGGGCATCCGGAAACCGAGGTTCTGAGTAAGGGGTGAGGGTACGTGTTGGGAAGCCCACAAAGGACACCCAACCCCGCCCGCACATTAGCGGCCTCTACTAAGAACTCGAATGACTTTCTAATACGCGTGCTAGTAAAGCGGGAAAATGATATGCAAAGATTTACTTTCCCTAATCATGCGAATGGAATTGAAAAGTGGGTTTCTATGTCAATTTAATGCAACTAAAATTAACGTCGAAGTTGTATTTTAGCATGCGAGTTCATTTAGTACAATAAACGAATAATAATTAAATTGACAAAAGAAACAAAAAACGCGTTAGTAAACGATGTAAAGAAACGAATAATAACGGTTTGCAACTATTGAATTGAATTGAAAAGATGCAAATATGAGGATGCACGATTTGAAAAGATAGTATACATGTGATTAATTATACGCATGTTGACCTAAGTCGTAAAATACTATCGAGTTTGAAAAATAGAATAATGTACGACTTGCGTTTTAGTCGTCATGAGGCTACTCGATCGAGTGGTCGATGGACTCGATCGAGTAAGCCTGTAAAAAGTAATTCTGTTTTGCATTATGGACCGTACTCGGCCGAGTTATTGACCAACTCGGTCGAGTACATGGCCACTCGACCGAGTCACTGTGAGACTCGATCGAGTGGTGATCGTGATTAGCATTCTGACTTGATTTTGAGGTGCCACTCGACCGAGTGGGCTAGGCACTCGGTCGAGTGCCCTCTGTACGAATTAAGATTCGTTTGTAAAATCGTGTTTTATGTCGAAAATCGTTTTAAATTGATTATTGAGATGTGATTAAATTTTCTCCGCGTTAATAATGTCATAATTCTAAAGAATTGTTTTGAAAATTATTTAGCATCAATGAAAATTGCCCTAAGTTGATTTAATGCGATTTAGAAAGATTGACTCTTTGATTAAATAATAAAAGAACTTGATCCCCTCGACTTCTCCGCCATCGATAAATCCCTAGAGATCGTGATGTTGGATCCGTGTCAACGGGTTTCGACCCTTATTATAATTGGTTTTAGAAAATTCGATGAATGCAAAATTAAAGATGATAACGACGAGAAATAATGACGAAATCTTGTTTAAGTTGACTCATCTCAATAATCAAATAATCGGGGTACTGGGATAAGCGACCGTCAACGCTGTGTGCAGTACACTTGTATGTTCGTGTTTTCTTATCCCGATATCCTTCTTACTTGACACAAATCAATGAGTATTTTAATATTTTGATACTAACGATATTACCGATATTATGACGCAATAATGATAACGAGGTAAATAATAATAATAATAATCGTAATAATAATAATAATAATAATAATAATAATAATAATAATAATAAACGTAATAATAACAATAATAATAAACGTAATAATAACAATAATAATAATAATAATAATAATAATAATAATAATAATAATAAACGTAATAATAATAATAATAATAAGCGTAATAATAATAATAATAATAATAATACACGTAGTAATAATAATAATAATAATAATAATAATAATAATAATAATAATAATAATAATAATAAAACAAAAAAAGGAATAAAAAAAGGAGATGGATGATGAGAAGAAAAGGGAAAGGAGAACGAGGGTTGTCACCCTCAACCTACATGTTCTTGTCTCGGTGCGGACTCGTAACCGTGGCTTTAACACAAGAGTCTTCGAGGTGTATGGAGGCTAAGTTGTGGTGGCTCGGGTTTGATTCCTAAAACTAGGTTTAGGGTTTTTGCTAGTGTAGAATTGCTAGGGTTTTGAAGTGTGTATAGATGATTGTCCTAGAGTGTACTAGGGTTTTTGTGTAGATGTGTAAGATGATTGTCCTAGAGTGTACTAGGGTTTTTAGGGTTGTGAGAAGTTGTGTAATTGTGTTGTATGGGGTTGCTTATATAGGCAAAGCTAGGGCACCTTGGTGTCTAGGGTTTTGTGCCTTGACGGACTTGATTTGATGGCCCGTTTGGAGGCGGACCGTGGGTGAGCTACTCGGAAACGGCTTTGACCGGGTTTTAATCCGGTCGCTAAAAGTCGGTTTTATTCCCGGTGTCGATTTCGACCCAAATTAGTCTTGTTTGACTCAGAATGATCCACTGGGCCTGGATTTGAGGTCTGTTTGGTGAGGTTTGTACTCCGTAAGTGTGTTAGCCAACGATTAATGGATTTGAGCCCGTATCCGAGCGCGTAGAAACACGTTAGCGTCCGATCATCATCGGGTGATTTTTGGAAACTGCCATAGACACCTGGCGGTCAAAATGCGGGTGTCTACACCGTGGGACCCCAAAACGAGGAAATATGGTCTTATTAAAGAGCCGGATCACCACGTTGGCATCGTTAGTAGTTGAAGCGATGGCTTCCACCCACTTCGAAACATAATCTACGGCAACTAAAATATACCGATTCCCATAAGAAGAAGGGAACGGTCCTTGATAATCGATACCCCAAACGTCAAATAATCTACTTCAAGAATCCCGGTTTGAGGCATTTCGTGCCGTCGAGAAATATTTCCCGTTCGTTGGCATGCATCGCAAGAACGGATAAATGTGGTGGCATCTTTGAGGATAGTGGGCCAATAAAAGCCTGATTGCATTACCTTCACAAATATTTTCGAAGGACCGTGATGTCCACCATAAGGGGAGGAGTGACACCTAGCGAGGATAGAATGTACCTCACTCTCGGGAATACATCTCCTAAATAAGCCATTTGCACCTTCGCGGAAGAGATATGGGTCGTCCCAGAAATATCGCTTCACATCATGCAAAAACCGCTTCTTCTGCTGATATTGAAGGTCGGGAGGTAGGGTACCTTCAACTATAAAATTAGCATAATCAGCGAACCATGGAGTGTCCATGGTAATAACGAGTAAATGATCGTCTGGGAATGAGTGATCAATTGGGGCAAGATCCCCACCATCATATCTTAGCCAGGATAGGTGATCGGCTACGACATTCTCGACCCCGGACTTATCACGGATCTCCAAATCGTTTCCTATAGTAGTAGGACCAATCTATTAAGCCTCGGTTTGGCCTCCTTCTTAGCTAGAAGGTACTTCAATACTGCATGATTTGTATACACTATCACTTTCGAGCCTACGAGAGAAGCTCGGAACTTGTCTAGAGCATAGATAATGGCCAATAACTCCTTCTCCGTGGAAGCATAATTAATCTGCACCATATCTAACGTCCGACTAGAATAGTAGATCGCATGTAAAGCTTTGTCTTTTCTTTGCTCGAGCACAGCTCCTACAGCGTAATCGCTAGCATCGCACATAACCTCGAAAGGTAAGTCCCAATCGGGTGATCAGATAATCGGTGCGGAAACAAGAGCTTGTTTAATCTTGTCAAAAGCTTGAGCACAGTCGTCAGTAAGTACGAACGGGGAATCTTTGAGGAGTAGCTGAGTCAGAGGTTTGGCAATCTTGGAGAAATCTTGGATGAAACGGCGGTAAAAACCCGCATGACCAAGAAAAATCCACACACCCTTAACATTAACGGGGTATGGTAATTGCTCAATTACCTCGACTTTCGCTTTATCCACTTGGATGCCGCGTTCGGACACTAAATGACCCAAAACGACTCCCTCAGTCACCATGAAGTGACATTTCTCCCAGTTTAAGACCAAATTAGTCTCCTCACAACGTTGTAAGACCCGTGAAGGGTTAAATAAGCATGCATTATAATCAGTTCCATATACACTAAAGTCATCCATGAAGACTTCCATGACAGACTCGATAAGGTCCGAAAATATGGACATCATACAACGTTGAAAAGTGGCCGGGGCATTACAAAGGGTAAAAGGCATCCTTCGATATGCGAAGGTGTCGTAGGGACAGGTGAATGTCGTTTTCTCTTGGTCGTCAGGGTGAATTGGGATTTGAAAGAATCCCGAGTAGCCGTCTATGTAGCAAAAGTACTTATGGCAAGCGAGACGACGCTCTAGCATCTGGTCAATGAAGGGGAGTGGGAAATGGTCTTTCCTCGTAGCCATGTTTAGCTTACGGTAGTCAATACACATTCTCCAACCAGTCACTAATCGAGTAGAAATAAGCTCATTCTTCTCGTTCGTGATAACCGTGGTCCCTTCCTTCTTAGGGACCGCTTGGACTGGACTAACCCATTTAGAGTCGGAAATGGGATAGATAATGCCAGCATCGAGACGTTTCATAACCTCTTTTCGACCACATCCTGCATATTCGGGTTCAACCTACGTTGTCCCTGAATAGACGGTTTGTGGTCTCCCTCTAGATGAATACGGTGCATGCAAAATTCGGGACTAATGCCTCGTAAGTCATCAATACTGTACCCAATAGCCTTCTTATGTCGTCGTAAGATGACTAACAACTCCGAAAGTTGGCTATCTGAGAGTGCAGCGTTGACAATTAAGGGATTTAGACCCTTATCATCTAGGAATGCATATTTCATATTAGAGGGGAGGGGTTTTAGTTCGGGTTTACTTACCTCGACCTCCTTATATTAGGGGTGCCGAGACTGTATATATTTTCAATAGTGCTCTCCTTCCCGTTTAGCATGCGTTCCAGCTAATCCACTTCCGCGCTCCATGATCCTTTCTCGGCATTAGCATCGTCGGAAGTCAACAGTTTCTCCAAAGGGTCCCTGCCAAGATAGTCGTCATTATATTTTTCAATTTCTAGATCAATGACATCTATACTATAGCAGGACTTTTCTATCATGGACTTCTTAAGAGCTTGATCGAGACTGAAAGTCACGGCATCATCTCCTACGGAGAGTGTGAGCTTCCCATTTTTGACATCGATGATCGCCCCTGCCGTGGGTAGGAAAGGGCGACCAAGGATGATGGGGATTATGGCATCCTCAGCCATGCCTAAGACTACGAAGTCAACGGGAATGAAGAATTTCCCTACTTGGACCGGGACATCCTCTAAGACACCAAGAGGATATTTGACCGATCTATCAGCCATCTGCAGAGTCATATTAGTACATTTTAAGACACCCATATTCAATTTTTGACAAACAGAATACGACATAACACTGACGCTAGCTCCTAAATCACAAAGGGCTTTATCAATAGCTAATGTCCCTACAGTATAAGGGATAGAAAAACTCCCTGCATCCTTGAGCTTGGGCGGAGTACGACTCTGTAGCAGCGCGCTGCATTCCTCTGTGAAAGCAATTGTCTCAGTTTCACTAAAAGACCGCTTACGAGTTAGTATTTCTTTCATAAATTTAGCGTAAGCAGGAACTTGAGTGATCAAATCAGTAAAAGGAACACTTACCTGCAGATTCTTGACGACCTCCATAAACTTACCGAACTGTTGATCGAGCTTTGTCTTACGCTGTTGGTGAGGAAATGGAAGTATGATTGGAATCGAAGGTGCCTTGACTTGAGACGGGGGTGCTTGAGAAGATTTTTCGTCCTTTGACGAAGACGGAAGAGGAATGATAGGAAACTCGCTCGTTATGGGCTTCACTCGATTGAGTCCAGCTTGACTCGGTCGAGTGTCATTATACTCGATCGAGTCACATGGATGCACTCGATCGAGTGGTATAGGTGAAAAGTTCCTGGTCGATTTTGGGTGTTTTACTCGATCGAGTGGGCTGACTGTACTCGATCGAGTGACATGCGACTCGATCGAGTCTTGGCTGACTCGGTCGAGTGGACTACATGAAGGCTCGCTGGTGGTTTTTAGAGGGTCTACTCGATCGAGTAGCCTCAATTCGTGGCCTAGCCAATGCTTCTTCGGCGAGCTCTTGCTTCTCCAACTCGGTTTCATCCACCACAACATACTCCTCCGGCATTTTCGGACCGTCATAATGGGTTCCGCTTCTCAATGTTATCGCATTGGCTTGCTCATGCGATTTTTCACCTTGAGGAGGTAGAGTACCCGGTGGCCTAGCTTGCTTTTGGGCGACAAGTTGGGCTACTTGGGTGTCTAAGATCTTGTTATAGGCAAGTATTTGGTTGATTTGAGTTTCTTGCTATTGGTGGGTTTGAATACCTTGCATCAATAATGCTTTGATCTCCGCGTATTCGGTGTTGGTTGGAGCTTGAGCTTGGGTTTGTGGGGTTGGTTGAAATTGTTGTTGGTTACCCGACTTACCCCAAGGTTGGTTTCCCCGTTGTTGGTTACCCCAATTTTGTTGTTGCCCCCCTTGGAATTGTTGTCAGTTGGAGTTATGGTTTTGGGAAGGTCGATTATAGGACGCTACATAAGGGACAATTTTGTTACCACCGGGTGGTGGTGGGTTAAGCACGTTCTGACTCCTATAAGAGAACAAGGACTTGTCATATCCCAGTTGGTTCATGTATGGGAGATGCGGTCTCATGGATTGGAAAACATTCGCCGTTTCTAAACTTGCACACTCTTGTGCATAATGACCGTATTCCAACAATTCTCACACACAACCTCAAACATTACATTCACTTGGTACATATTGCCTTGTTGTTGTTGTTGGGTTCTAGCAAGCTCCATAGAATCAATTCTCTTAGTTAAAGCGGCTAGGTGGCTAACTATGGCATTCAATGACTCTGAGTCACCACTATTATCTCGGGTGTTGGATTTCCCCAACGTGAGTGATGAGTTGCCAAATCTTTAATTAGCTTCCATGCTTTATCATCATCAACGTTGCTTTGAAACCTGCCATTTGCTGCAGAATCAAGCGTAGCTCGCCAATCGTCATATAAACCATTATAGAGTTGATTGCACAAAAACCATACCTCAAAACCATGATGCGGGCACTCCTTGACTAGGTTTTTAAACCGCCTCGTAGATATTCTCGTGAGCTGTCTGTCGGAAGTTGGTAATCTGACTCCTCGACATGTTAGTCTTCTGCGGCGTATAGTAATGCTTGTAGAAAGTTAAGGCTAGGGAGTTCTAGTCTGTAATTCCTTCAGCGGCTTGGTCTAAGTCTGTGATCCAATCTATCGCGGCGTCGCGTAGGGAGAACATAAAGAGCATCTCCATCACCTGCTCTTGGGTCACTCCCGCGGGGAGTGGCATAGTAGAAAAGTAGTCGGTGAAGAGCTTCATATGCTTTGCCGGGTCTTCATCGGGACCTCCACCGAATTGATTTCGCTCCACCAATGTGATAAAGGCGAGGCGAATCTCAAATGTACCGGTAGTGGCCGTGGGCCTCTTCAGTGGCTTCGGTAGGGACGCCTGCTCCGCCTCGGAATGGCTAGCAAGTTTGGGAGGCATCTTGACTAGCGGACTAGCGGTGTCTTGGGCTGAAGGGTGGAATTATCCTCTTCAAAGGATTGTGATTCGGATATGTGCTCGTCGTCCGAATTTTCCACTGATTCTGATCTTTCCGTCTCACCAATTTCCTTGTAAAATTTCCTAGACCTGCGGAGAGTTCTCTCTGGTTCAGGATCGTATGGTGGTATGTAGCCTGAACTTCGAGAGGACCTGGGCATACGAGGAAACTACAGGAAAAAGGTGAGAAATAGTCTCAAGGAACTGAAGTTCCTCGAGACAAGGTAATCAGAAGACTAAAACACAAAACAAGCAATTAAATAAAACCATCTCCCCGGCAACGACGCCAAAATTTGATAGGGGTAAGTCGTATCCCTAATCAAAGATACCCTAAGGTCCGCTAACTAATGTAGACAGTGAAGTAGGGGTCGAACCACAAGGAGACGGGACTTAAATACCTGTTCTAAGGTCTAGACTTAAGACTACATGTCACTGTTTTTCTGTTTGTTTAATAGGCTGATAGCTAAATACTAGAAGGTAGATCGATAGGAAAGAAGTCTAGGGTCTCAGGTTCACAATGAATATTATTCAGGTCAGGGAGTTAACTAACTGGTCAATAATCGAACTGTTTAAGATGTAGGTCCGGTCGGTACTTCTACAAACTTTAGAACTAAACTTAACCTGCGGTCGCTAGAATTAAACTAGTCTACCCAAAATATCGTGACCTAATTAGTCCTTAACCCGATCAGCGAAAATTCCTAATTGTGATACTAATTAATTAATCCTGGCCAGTAATCAATCAAAACAATATTTGGGCGACAGTTCATACGATTAGGAATAGGTCAGTTTACTATAACCCAATTAATATGCATCGATCCCCTTAAACCCTAGGTAAAATTTAGCTACTCATAATAATTGTAATCAGACTAGCAAAAGACGAATTGCAAGTAAACATGATAAGGATGAATTGAATTAAACTACGAGAAACAATTATAATTCTACGCTAGAAAACAATAAACTCAAATTGAAATTAAAATTACTGCGGAAACGAAAGACGAATTAAGACAAGAATTAAACTAGAAAACAGAAATTTAAATTGAAATTAAAATTAAAAGTATCGATATCGAATAATTCAAGATCTAAAAAGGGAATAACGGAGTTCAATGTATCTCGCGAAGGAAAAAGAAAAGCTACGTAAACTTCAATGCTTAGAAAAATAAAAAGTAACGTAAAGAGTGTAGTGTGAAAAAGTGTCTGACAATGTAGTCAGACAACTGATTTACAAGAAATCAGTTGGACTTCGAGACAGGCCCAAATTCTAAGTAAATTAGAAATTAAATGCGCGGCCCGGGTAAGACGGACTCGATCGAGTGCACGCAGTGCCACTATCGAGTGGATCCGTAATTGCTCCAATTCTTGTTCGTTTTTGGGCTAAAAAGATAAATCGGCCCAAAACTCTAATGCACTCCTGTTGGGCGCAATATGAGGCACTCGATCGAGTGCTATGGCACCACTCGATCGAGTGGGTACTGCTAAAACTCACGGCTGAGTTCTTCTTTGCTTCTCGACTTTTTGTTTTCTTCCTCGTTCTCCGTTCTCGTCTCGGCTATCCGGGTTATTACTCCTAAATATGCTTGAAATTGTACCTAACCTATAAAATAGCACGAGAATCGGCAGTATCGACTTTCTAATAGAAATCGACATTAAACATATAATTTAGGAAGAAGAAAAGCTCAAATATGGTTGTCGGGGGACAATAAAATGCGATATAAAATGTGTTGATCAATAGATCCAAGTATACTTATAAAGTGGTCAACAAAAATAAAGTAATATTTATAATTATCAATAGAAAAAACCGGTGAGGTCCACACATCGGAAAATAAAAGCCCCAAAGGAGCACTAGTAGTAAAGCTAGAAATTGAAAAAGGAAGCTTATGATTCCTGTTGACATCACAAGCATTACAATTACTAAACGGTTTTATTGGTGGGAGTTTAAGACTCGCATTAATTAAATTTAATATAGTAGTAAACGGATGACCCAACTTATGATGGAAGGAGATGGATGAGGGGAGGTGGAGGTGAAGAGTCGTGGGAAGGGATCAGAGGTGATATGGTGCCATACGTACAAATCCCGCTTCATGTTCTGTTCACCTTGAAGAAGAATCTTGTCCGTCGATTGATCCTGTAAAACACACGACGAGGATAACTGACCGGGTAACCAACAAGGTTTGCTCACTCTCGAGTGTCGACAATTGGAGCGTGGCTTCGGGGATAACCGACCGGGTGGTGAGTAGTCCATGGTGCGGGTAACAACCCCACGTATCCGGCATTCGACCCTGGAGATGAGAGGACAAATTTTGTTTTAAACGTGTTTATGTCACCACGGTAAACAAGGGTAATAATGTAAGCCCCCTGTTATCGGTGTGATTTGTACAAGTATCAAATACGAAACTTATTCGGAACTTATACAATAATTGAGAGTATATCGTGATAAAACTTTTCTAAAAATATTACGGCACTTAAAACATTTCTTACGATTTCTAAAGTGATGTGTTATCGGTTGTGCTTTTATGTAGTGCTATTTGATCTATGTTTGATTTAATATTTTATTCATATTAAATTTTGATAATTTCCCACCTGATGATTTGTTTTTTTATGAAATTCTTTTAAAATATTATAATCGTCAAATTAAGGGAAACTGGTCATTCCTCAGACGGGCAAGGTTGGAGATAGCTCAACATGGGACTCAAAGTATTTCTATTTCTTCATAAATTGTTACAATTAAATTTAATAAGTAAGTACTATCATAATTATTATGAAGTAATCTAATTAGTTGAGAATAATAATGACTCGGATATGTATTGTCTTCCGTTGTTTTCTATTATAGACTTATTTATAAAGTCCGGAAATTCCGGGTTGTTACAGTTGGTATCAGAGCATAGTCTCATGACTTTATCTGCTCTAGAGCTTTAAAGATCCCGACTAAGTTGGTAATAGAGTCTTATACTCCCAACTCACTCGGCTAGCGGAATCGAGTCATCTATTTTCTAGGATGATAAGTTAAAATAACTAGATCGCTTAAATGAAAAAGTAAAGGGTAGAAACAACTAAGGACCAACCTAGTTATAGGAACCCATAGTTTCTTTTATCGTTATTCGTTAGTAGGAGAGATGTATATTTTAGGTATATTGGATATAAATTAGTGACTTCACATTATGTTTAAGCTTATAGAATATTTGAAATGTTTGGGAACAAAATTTGAAGGACTTTAGAATTGAGATGGTCACATACTTGTAACTATGAGAATGTGGTAAGAAAATCATGCAATTATAAGGACGAGAGCAGACTGCTAAAAGAATGTATCGAGGCGATTGTGTTTTAGGAATTTAAGAATTTTATGGGTGGATTAAGTATTGTGTATGACAGATAATTTTATGGAATGTATATGGAATTCAGAAGGAAATTTGAGGAACTTTGAGATAAGATAGATAGTGATAAATTCTGATGGAAAGACGATGGAAGTGTTAACACTTAAGGTCAAAAGGAGGATTATTAACGCAAGGAAATAAAATATATATTGAGGCTAATTAACCATTTGGGTTAATCAAATATCTTGTGATTATGAACTAGTCAGAATATGTTTATTGCATTTGAGGATATAAGATAATAAGAATAGTAATACATTTGAGGATTTTAGATATGATAAAGAACTAGACTTGTATATGGTATAATTATTGATAATTCTGTGAAAGTAAGGCCTGCATTAGGAGACCTACACGATCCCCGATATTTATTACCTTGCAAGTTTCGAGGACGTAACTTTTTGTTAGGGGGTAAGACTACAACACCCCGTCATTTTGACAAATCTTTTATAAATTTTAAGTACTTATGTTATATTTTGTTGAACTTTAGAAACTAACAGACCCCCTTTCGTAGGGTAAATAGAAATTTCATATTTGATTTCTACAAATTTTCTCATTTTATCCTTTCTCTCAAAATTTGTAACATGTCATTTTATTTATTTAAATTATTTTACTATTATATTTAATTTTTCAGTTCAGACTAAAGACAAATTAAGTCGATCATAACTCTTTCATTAATTCTCATACTTGCTCACTCCAATACTCGTTTTGAAGGTAAGAGTGGCTACTACAGTTTTGCAGAAAAAGTCGGAGACAAATTCCGACAGCTAGTAGACAAAAACTGAGTTGAGAGAGTCACTGGTCAAACCTGACACTGTACCATCCTAACCCTACATTGACATTTATATCAAATCATTCCTTAATAAATATTTTCTAATATTCTTATATTATTTAAAAAGATATAAGTATATATAAGTATAGTTTCAATCCAAATGTTGTTATATTATATTTTATATATCTTATAAAAATATGTTCGTAAAGAAACAACTTTATAATGTCTTATCTTATTGATCTACTTATATACTAATATTACATTGTTACTTATCGTATTTCATCTCAAACTCTTTAAATATTTTCTTTGACTCAAACTTATTTAGCTATGTCCCTTCCTTTGGTATATAAAAGTTATATGTTTTCACGTTAGTTATAAGTTATTATAATTGATACACGATTAATACAAACTCGTGACAAAACCTACCCAGCTAAGTTAGTCGAATAACATATATTCAGTTATACCAACAGTATTATAAATCTCATTTCGATTCAAAATTTTATTTAATATTTGTTTTTCTGGTCTCAAATATTATACTACGAAGTACTCATATTAAGTAAGCTATATTTTAGAAAACGAGTCAATTATAAGGCGAACTCAAATCCGGCGTTTTAAACCCAAATTAGGCCTTTTAACCAATAGCTCGCACGTCTCATTGAGACCCTAATATTTATGAATCAAACAATACTAAACCCCCTAATATCCCCTCATTATCACACTCCTTTCATTAATTATTCCAGGCTCAAATGACTACCTAACTCCATCTCCTTTCCTCGATTCAACCTAAAGAGCATAACTCACACTCATCCTTTCGTTCTTCCTTGTTTTGCTCTCCATGGCAGTAAGCTAACAATAAGTAAAAAAAAATATACATCACCCCTACATTTTGATCAAACAAGATCAAGAATACTTCTTAATTTTATTCTATTCTTTATCATCGAAAGAGGTAATAACATCAACTCTTTTCCTTGTTAATATATATATGTATATGTATTATGTTCAACCAAAAAATAAACAAAATCTGATTTTCTTTTAACAAATAATTAAAGTTGGATGCATGCATGTTCATATTTAGTACATATAAACTTAAAAGAATCTATCTAAACTAACTTAGTTCATTTATAGAGTTATAATCGGAAAATCTTATGGTTCTGGTGAAGTTGTTTTGACCGAGAAGAAAAGGAGCCCCACGAAGACGGGATGAATCTTTCAGCTGATTTAACAATCCTTTTATTGAGGGTGGGTAAATCGTCAAACTCTTTTCAAAATTGTTTTCAAAAACATGAGAATCTTTTAAAAATCATCTACTTGTTAACTGTGATAATATGAACATATATAAAGTGTTGCATGTGTGATTTTTGGATGATAATCTAATGTATGTCATTTGTGATGATGTGAATGTTTATGATTTTTTTTATTGTGTTTGAAAGTTAGCCTAAACAGTTAGGGTTAAAGCTTTTTATCTATATTTGAATAGTAGAGTGTAGTATCGAATCAGTCGCCTAGTATTAAACCGGATCGACACTAAATCGACCCAACAAGTAGTAAGGTCATCCGTTTATAACTTGAGCAGTTTTGATTTGGTTAATAAATGTTTCTCTTATATAGAGATAACTTTTTTTTATCATTTTTTTATCCTTATATTGGATTTTTTTTGCCTTTGTCATTGCTTTTTTGTTTTTTTTGATTTGCCCCTTTTTCATTAATTGAAGTTTGAAATATAGTGGTATTTATGATTGTTTTTTTATTGAATCATATACTCTGTATATATTTTCAAATTAATAATTGCAGATTTTTAATGAAGATAAAGAATTAAAGATGAAGACGAAGACATGATATAATTACAAGTAGACATGAAGAAACTTCAACCAAAAATAATGTAATTTTAATCGGATATGATGTAACTTCAAGCAAGCAAAGTGTAACTTCAGATAAATATGATGTATCTTTATTCAAATATGCTGTAACTTTAAGTAGATTTAGTGTAACTTTAATCAGATATGATGTAACTTTAAGCAGATTCAGTGTAACTTTAATCAAATATGGATATATGGTTTAACTTCAGTTAAATATAAAGTAATTTTAATATAACAGGACATATACTTGTGTCACTTTAATGTTTGGGTGACGTAACTTCAACGCAATACTGCTGTAACTTTAGTTCACGAATTGTGTAACTTTATAACGTTCAATCATAATTAAGTTCAAACTCCGTGAACATACAATCTGCATATCCACCCATTGTAGAGGATAACTTCAAATATAACATTAAATAATAAGATCAAATAATTTAATGAAAAATGTTGAAAGTTGGGAAGAGACATAATAGTTATTGGTAGCATTGGAATCTAAACAATATGTTTAATACTACATTTAATATGATGTTTTGTTAATCTAATCTTAACCTTTAATCTTAATTAATCTAGTGGTTAATAATAGACCTTATGGACTTATACTATATCATGACCTTATGAGAAGAGAGAGAGAGAGAGAGAGAGAGAGAAGTTCAAATAAGGTTCATCTATCTTCATAAGTTCATAAGTATTACTATATGCCCTTGGATCAAAATGCAAATGGATGGCTGAGATGTGATGATGTTTATTTAATTTTAAAAAAAATTTAATACGCAAAACTGATTTCACGTATACCCAAATTTCCTCATTTTAAACACCCTCATGTTTTTCCACCATAATCAATATCACTTTCTCATCCCAACCAACACCTCCATGTTTCACTCTCTCCTTCATAACTTATCTCGTTTCACATCTCTTTTTTTTCCTCTCTTTTGCTTTTTCATTTTTCACTTTTTTCAATTAACATTCATCTTCTCCCTCTTTTCTCGTCAATTTCTTTATTGTCGTCAATCAAGCAATTTTCCTATCATTTTTGCACATCAACTTGGTTGTTATTGAGGTATGTTTACTTTTTCTTTCTACATTTTTTTTATTGTTAATTCATTTATTTACAAAATCTAAATGGATTGTTCTATGCTTAACGTTGTTTTGTTTTGTTTTTTTTTTTTCGCTTTTTATCCTCATATTATTTTTTTGCCTTTAACATTGTTTTTCTTCTTCTGATTTGTCCCTTTTTCATTTATTGAAGTTTGAAATATAGCGGTATTTATGATTGTTTTTTATTGAATCATATACTCCGTATATGTTTTCAAATTAATAACTGCAGATTTTTAATGAAGATAAAGAATTAAAGATGAAGACGAAGACGAAGACGAAGACATGGTATAATTACAAATAGACATGAAGTAACTTCAACCAGAAATAATATAATTTTAGTCGGATATGATGTAACTTCAAGTAAGCAAAGTTTAACTTCAAATAAATATGATGTATCTTTATTCAAATATGATGTAACTTTAAGTAGATTTAGTGTAACTTTAATCAGATATGATGTAACTTCAAGTAAGCAAAGTGTAACTTCAAATAAATATGATGTATCTTTATTCAAATATGATGTAACTTTAAGTAGATTTAGTGTAACTTTAATCAGATATGATATAACTTTAAGCAGATTTAGTGTAACTTTAATCAAATATGGACATATGGTGTAAGGCCCTGTTCTTTTCGGCTGAAACAAGGCTGAGCTGAGCTGAGCTGGACTGATAAGAGCTGAGCTGGTCTGATAGAAGCTGAGCTGAGCTGAGCTGAATTTATAGAAGCTGAAACTAATTATTTCTTATATAAATTATCTAATAATTTTAAGAAAAATATTGGAGCTGAGCTGAGCTGAGCTGATAAGAGCTGGGCTGAGCTGATAAGAGCTGGGCTGAGCTGATAAAAGCTGAGCTGGTCTGAAACGGGCTGAAATTAAGCCGAAAAGAACAGGGCCTAACTTTAGTTAAATATAAGGTAATTTTAATATAACAGGACATGTACTTGTGTCACTTTAATGTTTGAGTGACGTAACTTCAACGCAATATTTCTGTAACTTTAGTTCATGAACTGTGTAACTTTATAACGTTCAATCATGATTAAGTTCAAACTACGTGAACATACAATCTGCATATCCACCACTGTAGTGGATAACTTCAAATATAATTACATAATAAGATCAAATAATTTAATGAAAAATGTTGAAAGTTGGGAAGAGACATAATATGAAAAATGTTGAAAGTTGGGAAGAGACATAATAGTTATTGTTAGCATTGGAGTCTCAACAATATGTTTAATACTACATTTAATATGATGTTTTTGTTAATCTAATCTTAACCCTTAATCTTAATTAATCTAGTGGTTAATAATAGACCTTATGGACTTATACTAGATTATGACCTTATAAGAACTCCACTATATATATATATATATATATATATATATATATATATATATATATATATATATATATATATATATATATATATATATATATATATATATATATATATATATATATATATATATATATATATATTGTGGACATGACATAGGTCCACTCCGACGCGGCCACACGCGGGTTTGGGCGACGAATGAATCTCATGTGAGATGGATCTCGAATTGAAATTTAAATCGAAGTTGGAGTCACCACCGAATTTTGTGGGAATTCGAGCCCTTTCGAACCCACTCTATATCTTAGTGGGCCGTGCACAAAGTACGACCCATTCCGATTTCAGAGTTTATTGGGTTCGTCCATTTGCATTTTGATACCGATACCGACATTATCGGATACCGTGTATTGAATGACTCTCGTGCGCCAACGGTTTCGGACATCCGGAAACCATGGTTCTGAGTAAGGGGTGAGGGTACGTGTTCGGAAGTTCACAAAGAACACCTAACCCCGCCCGCATTTAGCGGCCTCTACTAAGATATCATTTGATTTTAAAATACGCGCGTTAGTAATTCGGTTGAATGATATGCAAACAGTATTTTCGACTAAACATGTGAATTATGTTTGATCTACGTCGTTTAATGCATCTTTAAATTATGTCGAAGTTGTATTTAGCATGCGAGGTCCGTTTTAGTATAATAAAACAAACAACGAAAATAAGATACAAAGACAAAAAAACGAGTTAGTAATGATGCTGCTAACGGTTTGTAAATTGAATAAACGATATGAATATAATACGATGTATGGTTTTGAAAAGATGAATCACGTGATAGACTTTACACGTGATGACCGAAGTCATTAAAAGAATTTTATTGGGACTCGAAAGATGCTGAAAGACTCATGGTTTTGATGAACCAGGAGCCACTCGATCGAGTCATAGAGGGACTCGGCCGAGTGGTCCTCAAAAAAAAGCTTATGCCCGGTTTTTGGGGTGCCACTCGATCGAGTGCCCCCCTGTACGAACAATGGTTCGCTTTGTTTTTGATTTTGAAACTGTTTTTTGAATAATCGATAATTTTGCTAAGTCGTGTAAAAATATAATATGATTTATACTCGACTTAAATTTTCGATACTCGTTATATTCGATACTTGGTTATGGAATCAATATCAAATATTCGGAGCGATTTCTAGAAAAGATGTTTATAAATTGTTTGAAAATCGAACTAAGATGAAATAGATTCTCTTCGCGTCGAAAACGTCGTATTTTGTCTTTTAGGACTATGACGATTATCTTAGCATCAACGAGATTGATTTAATTCTTTTAGATACTATATTTGACTATTGAGTTGGTATCGTATTTTAAGAATGATCATTTTGGATACAGAAATTAGATAATATCGGTATTAGAAACGATGAAGAAAAAAACGTGACGACGACGACGAAGACAGATGGACGACACAAAAAAACGAGAGAGAAGAGAAGACAGGATTGAATTTGCACCCTCAACCTACATGCTTTGTACTCTCGGAATGGGGTTCGTCTAATTGTGACTTAGGCACGGGAGCGTCGAGATAATGAGGATGAGTTATGGCGGTTTGTAAGGTTGTCGGGGTTGTAAAAGGTTGCTGAAATTTTGAGGTAGGAATGGCGTGAAATCACGTGTATGGTTGCGTTGGATTGTATGTGTGTTGTGTGGAATTGTATTGTTAATTCTTGATGTGTGTGTGTGTGTGCAAGGGGGTGTATTTATAGGGGAGGTTCCCGACTTTGGCTAGGAAAGATATCCGGCTTGGGTGAGAAGAAACACCGCTTTGGATAGGAAAAGTATACAATCTTAGATGGAAAAGAA
Source organism: Agrostemma githago (assembly GCA_958450325.1). Lineage (NCBI taxonomy): Eukaryota > Viridiplantae > Streptophyta > Magnoliopsida > Caryophyllales > Caryophyllaceae > Agrostemma > Agrostemma githago. The sequence continues at coordinate 28,641,387 of OY288255.1, read as the reverse complement.
TTCCGTCGTTGGGTGGAAGAGAAATCCTTTTCCGGCTGGAAAAGGAGCCACTCGATCGAGTGGTGCATAGCACTCGATCGAGTGCCCGGTCTGACGCCGGTTTTGTGCGGTTTTACGAGCCTACTCGACCGAGTGGGCTGGTCCACTCGATCGAGTGGGTCCGATCGGGTAGAAGGCTCTTTTAGAGATCGAGTTCTATCTCTAACGGAGTTGCTTGGTTGCTCAATTCTTCTTCATTGCTGATTTTTATGCGGTATTGGACTTCAAGTCGGATTTCCGAAGCGACGTGGAAGATATCTATGTCTCGGAAACGTCTTTGACCGGGGTTTGACTCGGTCGCTAAAAGACGGTTTTGTCCTTGGTGCCGGATTTGACCCAAATTAGTCTTATTTGATTGGAAATGACCCACTTGGCCTGGATTTGAGGTTGGTTTTGTGAGATTTGTACTCCGTGAAAAGTCCAAGCCAAATGCTAAAGATTTTGAACCCATATTCGAGTATATTAAAGCATGTTTGCGTCCGATCATCATCGGGTATTCTTTGGAAACTGTTATAGACACCTAGCAGCCAAATGTGGGTGTCTATATATATATATATATATATATATATATATATATATATAAATGAAGGATCAAGTGAGTCCACCTTTTAAAATTGAGTCTGTGAGTCCTCACCACATCTCTTGGATTAGAAAGAGATTGATGGTTGTAATTTGTTTGAGTAATTAAAGCAAGTGACTATATTTGGTAAATATCTATCTCTCCTTAATTTACTCATCATTTAATATCTATTCTATAAAAAATAATTACCGTCTCTCACACACATATTCCTTCACAATTAAGATTTTAATTAAAAAAAAATTAAATTGTTGTTATATAGAACTAAAAATAATAATTTACCACATATCTTCTCCTCTCCTTAATTTATTTTGTGTTACTCTTATCTATAGAACTGTTACTCTGGTTAAAGTTTGTTGTTACTCTAACGAACATCATGCAATTATGCTTAAATTGATTTCAGAGTTATATGCCCCAACACTGAACATAATTATTAACTCAACATATGAATAATAATGTTACTCCAACGTTACTAACGTGTTACTCCAATAGATACTTTGTGTTACTCCAACGTTAGAAGTGTGTTACTTTAATAGATACTTTGTGTTACCGTTACAAACGTGTTATTCTAATAGATACTTTGTGTTACTTCAATGTTGCAAACGTGTTACTCTAATAAATACGCCTTACACATAATTATTGAAATACTGATTGTGTTTCCTGTTTTGTTGGATGTTACCCTCCTTCAAATTAGGAAACAATATCTTGGTTTTTTAATACAAAATCTCAATTCATCTCATCCATCCATTGTATTATCATCCAATGGATGGTAGAAAGACTTAGGGGCTCAAATATATAGAAGGACTTAGGCCCTGTTCTTTTCAGCTTATTTTCAGCCCGTTTCAGACCAGCTCAGCTTCTATCAGCTCAGCCCAGCTCGTATCAGCTCAGCTCTAATATTTTCAGCCCAGCTTCAATATTTTCAACTCCTAAAATAATACTTTATAATAATAATAATAATAATAATAATAATAATAATAATATATTATATTAATATTAATATTAATATTAATATTATATATTATTATTATTATTATTATTATTATTATTTATTTATATGAAACGGAAGTTGCATTATTTATATTATTATTTTCATTTTTTTTATCATCATTGTTATTATAATAATTATTAATATTATTATGCACTCCATAATATTTTGAGGTATTCAAATATTTACAACTCTCTCTAAATATCATTACGATTGATTTATTTTTGAGTGAATAGAATATCTAATATACACACACAATATAACATATGAATATTATTTGTATTGTATTCAAATTTAAGAATATCAAAATTTAAAATTTTGTATATTACGTAATCAAACATATATACATAAAATTTTCTATTGTCAAATACTAAAAAAATAAAAGTAGAAATCATATGAATTGGGGTGAGTACTATGTTGTTGTTGTTGTTATCATTATTATTATTAATTAATTAATTATTATTATTACTATTATAAGTAATTATTATTATTAATTATTATTGTTGATTGTTATTTATTGTTATAATTATATTTTTTTTTTCACTTTTTAAAATATTATTAGATAATTTATATAAGTAGTTATTAGTTTCAACTTCTTTTAATTCAGCTCAGCTTCTATCAGACCAGCTCAGCTTCTATCAGACCAGCTCAGCTCTTATCAGACCAGCTCAGCTCAGCTCAGCCTTGTTTCAGCCGAAAAGAACAGGGCCTTATAAGAACCCTCATATATATATATATATATATATATATATATATATATATATATATATATATATATATATATATTATCTTTGACAAAGGAAATTATTTATGACGACTTTCTTATTTAATAATATTGTGTTATGTTGCATGTATAGTTAACTATCTAATTTTAAATACCTGTCATTAGTTTAATTTTGGATATCATAAAATCCTCTCATAAGTTATGAATCTTAACTTATGACGACCAATATTTGATAAGGCTATGTCAAGTTGTATTGTTAATAAGATTAGTTAGACAAATATCTTTTTTTTTTTTTTTTTAATTTTTATTTTGAATCATTACATTTGAGATGATTATGTTAATTAAAATATCCTTAAGAGGAAATTGTTTCAACGCAAACTAAATTTATTTCGGATTAGCATTATCTTAGGGACCTATTACATACGAAATTGATTTTGGTATCGTACAAAATTCCTTAAAAATAACTCATAAGACTATTTTTAATATTATCACCTCCAAATTGATTTTATTTTATTTTATTTTACTTGACATTATTATAATTATGCGCTACTTAGAAATTATTTTATTTAAATTCTATTTATTGTTTTGTTCGACTCTATAAGTAATGAAATTTTAATTGTTGATTGCGAGACCTGACCAACGATACTCCGAAATAATGTAATATTAAAGGACCTAGCTTATTTTCTCGTGAGTAGGTTAGAATTTTAGGACCCTGGCAATCGTTTAGGCCCGACTCACGATGTTGCTAGGTCCATCTAAAGAGTGTTACAAAATTCTTAAAATAAATGTCTTATTATATTCGGACACTTTGAAAACAAAGTTTATTTGTGAGACATGAATTGAGTTTTAACGAGTTTAAAATAAAATATCGACTTCGTCAAAACGGTCAATTATTTTTAAACTTTGTCATTTTCAAAAGTCATTATATATTTATCAAATTTTTATCATTTAAACATACAGATAAAAGTTTTTATTATCAATTCTCTAAGATTCTATTAAATGGTCAATCTTCGGTTCTTTTCCCCTAACTTAGCATGTATATTTTAAAGAAGAACTTTTAAAAACAATCTTTCATAGATAGATACTACTTATATTTCAGTTACAATATTTTGGAGTCAAAAGTTAAACTTTAATTACACATTTTGGAATTATAAGTTATTGTTAAATGAATTAAGGGCAATTTCATATCAATTGACTACTCAGGGGACTGAAAATCATCCCTTAGTTAATTGATTAAAAAATGGGTTAAACTCCGTTAAATGGTCATAATAATCATTTAACTTATTAACCAAGTTCGTTAGCCAAATCCCGGCCTATAAATAGGGACAACCCCGTAAGGAGACCTTTATTTGACTACACGCTATTTGGCTATTGTTACCGTATATAATCTCAAGAAAAGGAATTTTTTATGGAATTTGAGTTGAATAACACATAATCTTTTCTAAATAAATCAAATTGCAAATGACTTTATATTTTATTGGGCATTTTTAGGATTTTATTCGAAATCTCATTGAGCGGGAAAGCAGGTTGTCTCTATTGTGTACAAGATGACTTGGAAGAATAACGCTTAGCTTAACCATATAAAACCGCTCGTAGTGTATGAAGGGTGTGGACATGACTTAGGTCCACCCCGACGTGGTCACGCGCGGGTTTAGGAAGGCGAATGAATCTTATGTGAGATGGATCGAATTGAAATTTAAATCGAAGTGGAGTCGCCACCAAACTTTGTGGGAGTTCGGGCCCGTTCAAACCCACTCTATATCTTAGTGGACCGTGCACAAAGTACGGCCCATTCGGATGTCAGAGTTTATGGGGTTCGTCCCTTTGCATTGCGATACGGATACCGACGTTATCGGTTACCGTGTATTGAATGACTCTCGTGCGCCAATGAGTTTGGATATCCGGAAACCACGGTTCTGAGTAAGGGGTGAAGGTACGTGTTTGGAAGTTCACAAAGAACCCAACCTCGCCCGCACTTAGCGGCCTCTACTAAGATATCGTTTGATTTTAAAATACGCGCGTTAGTAATTCGATTGAATGATATGCAAACAATATTTTGACTAAACATGCGAATATTTGAATAAGTTTCTACGTCGATTTAATGCATCTAAATTAACGTCAAAGTTGTATTTAGCATGCGAGGTTCGTTTTAGTACAATAAAACAAACAACGAAAATGAAATGCCAAAATAGAAACAAACATGTTAGTAACGATAATAACGGTTTGTAAATAATATGGAATGACGCAAACGACATGATGCACGGTTTTGGAAAGTAGTGTGGCGCGTTATTGGCTTGACACGTATTGACCGAATTCATAAAAATATTTGACAAGGCTCGAAATATGTTGAGGGTTCACGATTTGACGTGATAAAGGGACACTCGATCAAGTCATTGATGGACTCGACCGAGTGTGCCTCGGAAAAAGCTTCTGCCCAATATTTGAGACGTCACTCGATCGAGTCATTGAGGGACTCAGCCGAATGGTACTCAAAAAGACCTTCTGCCTCGGTTTTTAGGGTGCCACTCGATCAAGTGTCCCCTGTACGAATAAGGGTTTGTTTCGCAATTTGCATGAATTTCGAAATTGCTTTTGATTTTGGAAAATCGATGATTTTGTTAAGTCGCACAAAAATATTATATGATTTATGCTCGACTCGAATTTTTTGATACTCGTCATATCCAATATTTGATTAGGGAATCAATATCAAATATTTGGAGTGAGATTTTTAGAAAAGACGTTTGTAAGTCGTTTTTAAATCAAACTAAAACGAAATAAATTATCTCCGCGTTATAATATTGTAATTAGTTCTTTCGAACCACGTGACAATTATTTTAGCATCAACGACTTCGTATTAGTTTAATTTGTTGACTAATTCGTTTAGATACGACATTCGACTATAGAGTCGATATCGCATCTTTAAGAATAGACGCTTTATATTTGATTAGATTAAAAATTGATTCCCTCCGCATCTTGACATCGTAATAAGTCCTTGCAGATTATGTGATGTCAGATCCGCATCAACCGGTTTCGCCCTAACTTAAACAAACGCGTCTGATTCGAAATAATTTTGGAAATTGATTGAATGCGTGATTTGGATGATGATGATGATTATGCGAATAACAAAATGGGACTAACGACGCGATAAAATAAAAAAGACGATCTTGTTGAAGTTGATTCGCTTCAACAATCAAATATTCGGGGTGTCGGGATAAGCGACCAGCCACGTCGGGTGAAACACCCTTGTATTCGAATTTTCTTATTCCGTCATCCCTTGTATTCGACACGAATAGGCGAATATTTTAGTATTTTGATACTAATGGTATTAGCGATATTAGATACGAAAGAAAGATAAAAAATGAAAAAACGAGAAGAGAAGAGGAAGATGACGCGAGAGAAGAGAAGAGAAAGAGAGAAGAAATCGGGATTATTTTGCACCCTCAACCTACATGCTTCGTATTCTTGGTATGGAATTCGTCTAGTTGTGGCTCAGGCACGGGAGTATCGAGATTATGTATATGGAGTTATGGTGGTTTATGGCTGTATGTTTGCTAGATGCTAGGGTTTTAAGTTTTATGTAAAGTTGTATGTATGGGGAAGTAGGGTTCCAAAGTTGCATGCAAAGGGGTGTATATATAGGAATTCCCAACCCCACGACCTAGGGTTACTCGATCGAGTGCCTCTGCTGACTCGATGGAGTGGCCTAATGAAGAGGTAACAGCAGGCCTGTTGAAGGCTCACTCGATCGAGTGGGCTGACACTCGATCGAGTGGATGAGGCGGGCCAGATATTTTGAAGATTTTGTGTTTGGGTTGGATTCTTGATATTTTCATGACTGTTTTGTGTTCTTGGAAACGGCTTTGACCGGGTGACCCGGTCGCTAAAAGTCGGTTTTATTTCTGGTGTCGGTTTTGACCCAAATTAGTCTTATTTGATTGGAAACGACCCGCTGGGCCTGAATTTGAGGTTGGTTTTGTGAGATTTGTACTCCGTAAAAAGCCCAAGCCAGAAACTAACGATTTTGAGCCCATATCCGAGCACGTAGAAGCACGTTCGCGTCCGATCATCATCGGGTGTTTTTTGGAAACTGCTATAGACACCTAGTAGCCAAATGTGGGTGTCTACAAAGGGTCTTTGGCTGCCCTTGTCATTGACTTGAGAGTAGGCGGGAGTGTGGCCATATTTTAGGTGGAGACCTGATCAGTCCCGTACGTGTTAGGTGGATCGCACCCGGGTTCACGAGTGTCGACGATTGGAGCGGGTCTTCGGGGATAACTGGCCGGGTAGTGAGTAGTCCATGGTGCGGGTAACAACCTCACGTATCCGGCATTCAACCCTGGAGATGAGCGGACGAATTTTGTTTTAAACGTGTTTATGTCACCACGGTAAACAAGGGTAATAATGTAAGCCCTATGGTATCGGTGTGATTGGCGGTATATTATTATTGTACTAGTATCAAATATGAAACTTATTTGGAACTTGTACAATAATTGGCCGGTATATCGTGTTAAAACTTTCCTAAAAATATTACGGCACTTAAAACATTTCTTACGATTTCTAAAGTGTTCTGTTATCGGTTGTGCTTTTATGTACTGCTATTTGATCTATGTTTGATTTAATATTTTATTCATATTAAATTTTGATAATTTACCCACCTGACGATTTATTTTTCTATGAAATTCTTTTAAAATATTATAATCGTCAGATTAAGGGAAACTAACTATTTCTCAGACGGACAAGGTTGGAGATAGCTCAAGATGGGACTCAAATGTATTTCCATTTCTTCATAAATTGTTACAATTAAATGTAATAAGTAAGGCCATGTTCTTTTCAGCTTATTTTCAGCCCGTTTCAGACCAGCTCAGCCCAGCTCGTATCAGCTTAGCCCAGCTCCTATAAGCTCAGCTCAGCTCAGCCCTAATATTTTAAGCTCCTAAAATAATACTTCAATAATTATAATAATAAATATTATAATATATTATTATTATTATTATTATTATTATTATTTTTTATTTGTTTATTTATATGAAACGGAAGTTGCATTAAGATCGGAACAAATTACAATAAGTTATTATTATTGTTGTTGTTGTTGTTATTGCATTTCGATATTAATGCATGTTTCTTTTCATAAAAAAATAATAATAATGATAATAATAATAATAATAATATTGTTGTTGTTGTTGTTAATTTCATTACTTGTATCTCTTAATGTTAATAATAATAATAACAGATTATTATTATCATCGTCATTGTCGTTGTTGTCATCATCATCGTCATTGTTATTATTTTCTATTTTTTTATCATCATTGTTATTATAATAATTAATTATATTATTATGCACTCCATAATATTTTGAGGTCTTGAAATAGATGTTACATTCAAATATTTACAAGTCACACAAACAATATAGCATATGAGTATTATTTCTATTGTATTAAGATTTAAGAATATGAAAATTTAAAATTTTGTATATTACGTAATCAAATATATATACATAACATTTTCCATTGCCAAGTACTAAAAAAACAAAAGTAGAAATCAAATGAATTGGAGTGAGTACTATGTTGTTGTTGTTGTTGTTATTATCAGAGGCGAACCCAGTAAGTAGCAAGGGGTAGCCGCTGCTACCCCAAGCCCAGAAAACTCAACGAGGAAGATTAGTTTTTGCTACCCCTGTAGAATTGAATAAAAGGAACGTTATAATAACTAATAAAAGACAAGTCATTGCAAAGGTGATAGTAGTGGCCCAGTGGTAGTTGTGCTTAGTGTTGTCATTGTATCTGGTAATTGTGACGGTGCAGGTTCGAACCTCGTTAGGTGCATATTTCTCATTTTTTATTTTTTATAATTAAGTTATCTTTTTTACTTATATTAGAGGCTTAGAGCTTACATTTTCTTTGCTTACCTACGGAGTATAATTTTAATCTATATGCAACTCTATATACTTTGTATATTATTTGTATTACAAATCTACAATATATATATATATTTATTTAGACTTAATTGTTACACATATTCGATACTCTTTCTATCTCGTTTGTTGTTCTTTGATTAAAATACTTCTCACAAATAATATAAAAGAACAACAAATGACCGAGATGAATGATCTTTTAAATGAAAGTAATTAACGGTTTGTTAGTTGAATACTAACCTTCTAGTTTAACCGGTGCAATAATATCATTAACTACATCGATAATTACAAATAAGTCATTTGTCAAAAACAATTGTTTTCAAATTAATGCTTATTTTAGAAAGGAAAAAAAAACTTATAAAAGTTTCGCTACCCCATAAATTACATCCTGGATTCGCCCCTGGTTATTATCATTACTATTATTAATTAATTAATTAGTTATTATTATTATTATTATTTTATTATTTTTTTTATTATAAACTAGAACTTGTATTAAGATCGAAACAAATTACAAGAACTTATTATAAACTAGAACTTATTATTATCATTATTATTATTACTATTATAATTAATTAATTAACTAATTAATTATTATTGTTGTTATTATTATTATTATTATTATTATTATTATTTAGTGTTATAATTTTTTTAAATTTTTTTTCTCATTTTTTAACATATTATTAGATAATTTATATAAGTAGTTATTAGTTCCAGCTTCATTTAATTCAGCTCAGCTCAGCTCAGCTTCTATCAGTCCAACTCAGCTCCTATCAGACCAGCTCAGCTCTTATCAGACCAACTCAGCTCAGCTCAGCCCTGTTTCAGCCGAAAAGAACAGGGCCTAAGTACTATCATATTAAACGGAATGAAGCAGCGGTGGCTAAACTGGCATCTTGGGTGTTTGATCAACCGGACCGGCTTTGGGCCAGGTGGGTTAGTAGTATTTATTTGAGGGGAGCCGCTTGGAGGGAGTATCAACCAAACACTGAAGCTACCTGGGCGTGGAAGAAGATATGTCAAGCGAAGGAAAAAATAAACTCAATTTATGTGAATGGTGTGTGGCATGGTTCGATGACGCATTATTCGATCTCGAAGGCTTACGATGAGCTTAGGTCCGTTATGTAGAATAAAGGCTTGAATGAATTGCATGAATAATATTGATGTACAAGGGTACTATTTATAATATTACAATGGGGTACAAGTATAATATCACTTGGATATTCTAAGAGATACAAATTAACTAAACTAAAGATTCTAAGAGATACAATTAATTAAACTAAATTATATCACAATACAATAATATATTCTAGAGATATTATATTAATATCTCTAATATGCTCCCGCAAGATGGACGGCGGAAAGGAAAGTCCAATATTGGAGAAAATAAGAAAAACGAATATCTGGTGCGTAAACTCGCCAGTCTAGGGTGTCGGAACATATCATCAGGGTGCGTAATTCGCCAATCTAGGATGCATAAACTCGCCAGTCTCGGTGCGTAATTCGCCAATCTAAGGTGCGTAAACTCGCTAGTCTAGGGTGTCGGAACATATAATCAGGGTGCGTAAACTCGCCAGTCTCGGGTGCGTAACTCGTCAGTCTAGGGTGTCGGGACATATCATCGGGAGAGATCATTAGGGTGCGTAAACTCGCCAGTCTAGGGTGTCGGCACATATCATCAGGTGCGTAAACTCGCCAGTCTCGAGTGCATGTGCGTAACTCGCCAGTCTAGGGTGCGTAAACTCGCCAATCGTGATTAAAGAGGAGAAGATTAAACCACAAAATTGGGTTTGAGGGGTAAAAGACTAGATTTAGTGAGGGTGAAGGAAATTTATGGGTGAGGGAGAAGGGAGAAATATTTTGATGCAATTCGACGGTAGGACAGCGGAAAACGGGTAGGTACAGGCTGATTATATAGATCTAGGCTCTGATACCATGTAGAAATAAAGGCTTGAATGAATTGCATGAATAATATTGATGTACAAGGGTACTATTTATAATATTACAATGGGGTACAAGTATAATATCACTAGGATATTCTAAGAGATACAAATTAACTAAACTAAAGATTCTAAGAGATATAATTAATTAAACTAAATTATATCACAATACAATAATATATTCTAGAGATATTATATTAATATCTCTAATACGTTAGACCCAATGTTCCGTGGGCTCGGCTTGTGTGGAGTGGGTGGAGTATCCCTAAACATAGATTTATTGCTTGGCTAGTGTTTAGGGGGGCTTTAAACACTAGGAAGAAATTATTGAGGATTGGGGTGGCGGGCTCTGATCGGTGTGTTTTGTGTGAAGCTCATGAGGAGAACTTTGAACATCTATTTTTTGGGTGTCCTTGAAGTTCTCAAGTTGTGGACTTGTTGAGTGATTGGGTGAAGAAGAAGATACCGTGTAGTGATACCTTGACCTGGGCGTGTAATATTAGGGGTTCGAAATTCCAATGCAACATTCTTCGAGCTCTGATTAATGCTGCGATTTACCATGTTTGGAGGCAGCGAAATTTGTGTCGAGCTGAAGGAATGCTCCAACAATCGAAGTATGCTGTTAGGATGATTAAGATGGATGTCAGAAGTAGAATCATGTGTAAGATTAAATATCCATTACTTGCTAAAGACGATAGATGGCTACATAAATTGATGTAGTCATATTTTTTGTAACTTGATTACACGGCATATATATATATATATATATATATATATACACACACACACTTACCCTTTACCAAAAAAAAGTACTATCATAATTATTATGAAGTAATCTAATTAGTTGAGAATAGTAATGACTCGGATATGTATATTATGTCTTCCGCTATTTTCTATTATAGACTTATTTATAAAGTCCGGAAATTCCGGGTTGTTACATTATGCCTGTCTAAGTAACCAAATCGAGGGTTTATAATTGGGTTAACTAAACTAAAGTAGTGAATGGAAGAGAAATAAAAGAGAAGAATAAAATAAGGCGATAAAGATGAATATAATAGAGGGAAAACTAGGATCGTCGGTTCACCATGAATTTCTTACGGTCACAGCCTAGGTCACAGATCTATTACAGATATTGGTCTAAGAGGTAGTGAAAATGTCCTTCCAATCCGCTATTCACCCTAGAATGCTTCTAACGGCTTCCGATCTTATTAGGGCAAACTAATGTGTTGTAGCAGGTATAACTGTTACTAGGCTTCCGATCTTAGGTTCGAGTTTACCAGCTCAATTAATCAATTACGTCGAATTAATCAATCAATCTCAATTAAATGCTACAATTAACAACTCAGACGCAATATCGCTGACGGATCTATAATCTAATTAACAATCGTATTCAATTCATGGATCCCCTAAATCCTAGCAAAAAAATTAGCTACTCATGGAGAAATTTACGACAACAATAATAAAATTTACGACAACAATAATAAAGATGATAATTAGATTAAGCATAACTAATAGATCTAAAGAGAAATAAGCATAAACGAATGAATATGATTAAGAAAGAAAGAATTAAGGATAAAAGAATAAAGGAAGAACAAAGAGATAATTAGATTACCGAGTTTAAAGGAAGAGAAGAAAAGAATTCAGAAATCTAGATCTAAAAGTTTTAGAGTAGAGAGAAATCTAAATAGTAGTATAAAGAGAATTAGAAGGCATTAAGGAAGCTGTGCGGAGGCAGAGGCCATCCTTGAGGGTATGAAGGAAGCGTGGCGTCGAAAATGCAGGAATGTGATCATTGAAAGTGACTGCAAAATTGTCATTGACCATCTCCGGAATGCTAATACAGGACGAAGCGACCTGTTTCTTATTTTGGATGAAATTTTAGAGTTTGGTTGTAATTTTGATCATATTTGTTGGTCTTTTGTTCCTCATTGTAGACACCCACATTTTGACCGCCAGGTGTCTATAGCAGTTTCCGACAAACACCCGATGATGATCGGACGCAAACGTGCTTTAAATACTCATAAACGGGCTCAAAATCATTGGCATTGGCTTGGGCTCATTATGGAGTACATATCTCACAAAACCAACCTCAAAATCAGGCCCAGTAGGTCGTTTCGAGTCAAATAAGACTAATTTGGGTCGATTCCGACACCAGGGGTAAAACCGTCTTTTAACGACCGAGTCAAAATCCGTCAAAAATATTCCCGAGGTGCGTGAGTCAGCCGTGACACCTCACACGGCTGATTCGAACTCTAATCCTACGAAAAATCAGCTTCGCAAAATATTAAACAAATACGTTTAAGGATGGAATTCGATCTCAAGTAGGAATCCTATCCGAAAACCGATTCAAACACCCGACCGAGTGCAAACACTCGGCCGAGCAGCCCTCTACCAGCCGGTTCCCTTTCTTCCTTCACAAGAAAGCGGAATCCTCATTTCTTTCGAATTCTTACGTTTCCTATCTTAAACGGTAGTTCAAACTCTCCTAGCCAAGGTCGGGAACTCCCTATAAATAGCCCCTTGCACACACACTTTTCAAGACATCAATTAACATTCATTATCAATTATCAACAGCTACAACATCAATTATTATCATACACACTTAGCATCGATACACCGATATTACAAACCCGAAGGAAACCGGCCCGATACCCGACACCCTTCACTCGTCACGCCCGAATCGAACCACCACCAACTCACCGACATCCACTCGACGCTCTTGTGCCCAAGCCACGTCCCGACGAGCCCCGATCCGAGTAAACAGAAGCATGTAGGTTGAGGGTGTAACAAAACCCGATTTCTCCTTCTTCTTTTCTTCTCCTCCTCGTCCGTCTTATTTTTTTATGGGTCGGTCGTCGCTTTTTTTATTTTTCTAATATCGATACTACAAAAACTATTTTCATATATCGAACATTCTTAAAAATATGATATCGATTCTCTATAATCGAATATTGTATCAAAAAAGAATTATATTAAAATCTCGACGATGTTAAAAAACGTTACATCATTTTTCGTTCAAACTTCTTTTAACAAAACCTTTTTTTAATTCATTCCGAATACTCGATATCGATTTCATAATCGAATATCGGGTACGACGAATATGGAAAACATAAATCGAATACAAATTAATTCATATTTTGTACGCGATTTATCAAAATTAGCAATTTCGAACAAAAAAATAAAATCGGACAGACCCGCACGCGAGTCGCGCCATTCCCAGGCGACTCGCGCACGGGCCTGAAACCCGGGTCTTTTTTTAGCTTTTTCGTTTGTTTTATTTTAATTATTCTACGAAACGATTTCCAAAATTTATATCTTTTTTAAAACTATTCCGTATATTTGATATTGATTTCGTAGTCAATTATCGAATATAACGAATATTGAAAATATTAGATCGAGTGCAAATTATGCGATATTTGTACGCGATTTAATAAAAGCATCGAATCTTTGAAAATCGTCTTCAAAAACAGACCGACACGCGACTCGCCAGCATCCCAGGCGAGCCGCGCGGCCGGCTGCCACGACGCGCCTTCTTTCCTTTTTTTATTATTTTTCGAACTTCGTTTTTTATACAAAACAACGTTTTCAGTGATATTTTTTAGATTTCGATTAATATTTATTTTCTCGATCTCGTATATTTATTTGCTATATTATTTTTACAAATCGATACTAACTCGTTTGTTTATCTTGTAGCAAATTCATATTTTTTTTCATCATTTGTTTTATTATACTAAAACGAATCTCACATGCTAAAACAACTTTGGCGTTAATTTTAGTTGCATTAAACCGACTTAGCAATCCATTCAATTCCTCGCATGCTTAGGAAAACAATGTTTGCATATCATTCATCGTATTACTAACGCGCGTATTAAAACATCATTCGATATCCTAGTAGAGGCCGTAATGTGCGGGCGGGGTTGGGTGTTCTTAGTGAACTTCCCAACACGTACCCTCACCCCTTACTCAGAACCGTGGTTTCCGGATGTCCGAATCCATTGGCAACGAGAGTCATTCAATATACGATTAACCGCTCAAGTCGGCATCGATATCGATATGCAAAGGGACGAGCCCAATAAACTCTGACATCGGAACTGGGCCGTATTTTGTATACGGCCCACTACGACATAGAGTGGGCTCGAACGGTTCCGAATAACCATAAAATTCGGTGGCGACTCCAACTTCGATTTAAATTTCAATTTGACCATCTCATATGGAGATTCATTCGCCTCCCCAAACCCGCGCGTGGCCGCGTCGGGGTGGACCTATGTCATGTCCACACTCATCAATGCAACCGTGTTGCTCATGAGCTCGCACGTGCAATGCCTTTTTCTGTTGGAAGGCACGTTTGGGAGAAATTTGGTCCGATAAACGTGCAAGCTATTATTTTTAATGATTTTAATGCAGTGATCTAATCCCTTTTTTTGGGGTTTTCTTTACAAAAAAAAGGCATTAAGGAAGAGATCTAGAATTCTAGTCTAATAGTTTCTTAAATACTAAGCTAAAACAAAAGCCTAAAAATCTTATTAACACTAAACATCAAATTAGAAAAGCTATTTTGGATAGTCGTTCGACTATTTGTGACTTGTTTCCGTTCTCAGCACTGTGCGCTCAACTTCAAATGCTTTTCATTTCGTTGTTACTTATTCAAATCGGGCTTTAATATATCGTGGAAAGCTAAGAGAAATAACTTTCCAACGCAACTAGAATCAACTCAATTAAAGTTGTAGAACTCAAGATATTTACGTTTTGATTTGACTCGTTTGAAAACGATCATTCTCCTTTCTTATTTCGCATAAGATTTCATCTTTAAGCACGAGTTTTGCCTTGTTTATGCGTCCACGAGTTCAAACCTGCATAAGATGCAACATGACCACAAAGTATCAAATTCGGGGGAGATTAGTGGACAATGCTACTCGATATGCATGGAAATACGTGCGTAAAAGACGGAATAATCATATATAAATCGCACGCATCAATTTTAGTGAGAGAAAGTTATTAATTACCTTAATGAATGAACATAAAGAGGTATGAGATTTATAGGTTTTCTCACGAGATAGAGATAAAAAAAGGGGGGGCACATGCTTTAGGCGTGCCCCTTACCTTAGGCTAGGATCAGGAGGGTCGACGGAGGCACCCTCGGGGTCGGAATGACCAGGGATCAGTGGCCTCTTGGAGGGAGAGCACGAGGGCTCGTCCGGTCCGATCGAGGGTCGGGCCAAGGTTCAGGTGGGCCAGCCTCTCCAACGGCGTACCTCTGGGAACCGGCCGGACAGATCCGATCAGATGCATGCCCAAGCGTCGGCCTCGCTTCCGGTCCCGGCCTTTTAAGAAACGGGTCGGACCCGGGTTCTTGACGGGTGACTTCCAGCAGGTGGCTGACCTCATCATTAATAATTGGATTAATTTTGATTTTTAATTCGTATTTTATTATGTTGCAGTTTCCTCATGGAGGAAGCATACAAAGATAAATGGTGAAAATGAAAACACTACTCCGTACTTGCAAAATTATTTTACAACGTTTTCATTAAGTTGACTTACTCATTCGTATATATTAATTAATGGTCAGCTATTTTTTTAGACCACTCTAAAGGTCAAACGCCCAAACACATCTTAGTTTTACGTGCGTAGAGTTGATTTGAAATGTACTATTCGACTTGAGATATTTCTAACAAATAATATGTTGAATTTATCTTCTTTCTATAAAAGAAGACACCACTCCTAGCTAGGTGGCATAATGTGGGAGCCCCATTTGGGAATTAGTCCTTATTTTTAATGTTTTAGAATAGTTGTGTATATTAAGTTTATGGAAGTGAAATGAGATTGTTTAAGCAACAAGTAATCTCCACCTTCATTTAAAGCTACACCTTGAAAATGATGATGAGTAGTAGAAAATTGCATTTACAATAATGCACATTTACCCAACCCAACTAATACGATTTTTTGAAACAAGAAGCATTAACCAGTCATTGAAAACTGATTCAACCAAAAAGCATTAACCATAAGTAATTGAAAATTGTACTTCCTTTATTGTAATTCTTTCATCAGTACTCCTGCCAATTCGTAATAAATGCTGGCCAGTTTCCATCGTTTCGTAAACATAAACAAGGCCCTTCATTTCTATCATTTCTACTTCCAACCAATTTGGAGCTTTTACTAGGTCCTACAATTGAATGTTAGTGTTGTATAGATTTGTCAACTTTGCTGCCCATGGTGGAATAGACTTCAAAATCCATAAGTTTTTCCACTATTTTCTTCATAGCCGCATATACATTAATAGTGTAACTTCTTGCATGCACCAGATTAATTGTGTCACTACTATTTTCGCCCAATAGACTCTGATGTTACCTCCTTCTTTCGATGGCAGGGAATAGTCGCAGCCGAACTTCATCAACTAATATCAGCCAAAGGGGGTTCAACATCTACTCCCTCTACAAAGAAGACAAAACATAGACCGCAACTATCAGCTGGTGGATGGTAAGTTTACATAATCATATTTAAGATGTTTGCAATACTATCGGGTAAGAATATACTAACATTATTTGTCGTAAATCATGGACACTAGAGAGTCATGATGTTGTTTCATCAGAGCGTCTTTGAATGATGCATATTTGATTTGCAGGTCAATCGACTAATCAAGACGACCATTCAGTGTGCTGTCCATTATAAACATGAGTCCTTCAACACCTGAAATCCATTCGTCAGGTAAGGATTTCCACACTAAAAAGGTTATTCAGTAATAGTGATTTCAATGTTTACGAGCCAATCAATTCAAATATAATGAAAGTTGTGTCGAAGAGCGTCTCCATAATGATTGTTTTATTTTAGTAAATTTATTAATTAATTTTAATTTGAAGCTGTAATTTTGAACTAATATTTACACAAAATTGACCCATCTAGATAGTAGATCAATTGGGCAATTAGTACATCAACAATCACTGAATGAAGAGTTATACATTGCATTATATCCATAAATCTGTTATTAACATTATCATGCACAAACCTGATCAAAGTATTAGGTGATTACTCTATACTAATTACCTCTAACCATGAATGATCCAATTGACATTATATTCTGAATACCAGGGCGCAAGAATATTTCTGACGTCAACCAAGTGAAAGTTCGATGTGGATCCCTTAATCATGATGACTAATTGTTAGTAATTTACTAATTTAGTATCATACTATCATTCATATCAAATTATCCATCATCAAATCCAAAGATTCAACTATTCAAGCTTTCAATCAACAATTCAACAATCAACGTCTCAACCTATCTACTGTAAAATACAAGATAAAAGGAAGAAATTTCAGATTTGGGGAGTGAAAAACCCTTACAATGGGAATTAGTAAAAACTGAAATTTGATGGAGGACTATGACTCTCTGAGGGGGCGGCCGGCGGTGACTTGATGGCCACGACAATGGAGGAGCAGTAGCAAAGAAGATTGTAGGTTTGGCCTTTGGGTGAGATTTGAGGGAAGAGTTTTCGATTTTTTCCTAAAATTGGGGGTTTGGGAAGTGAGAAGGAGTGCATGTTCTATTATTCTGTAACATTGGGGTTGCGTTTTGTTTTTCCTGATTTTTCAGATTTTTTTTTGGCTTGGTCACGGGCCCCCTTCTATTCTTCTAATTTACTTTTACTTTTATGTTCAGATATGTCTTACTTAATGTAAATATAATGAAGAAAAAAAATATTGTTAAAAAAACAATAATTACTGTGCATATTATTTTATAATAACATTATTGCACAATATTATTGAACAATATAATAATAATATTATTCTACTGCACAATATTATTATTGCACAATATTATAATAACGGTTTTTCTAACGTGTGCCCACTGGGCACACGTTAATAAGTTAATTAAGGCATAATTTAAATAGATATTGTATAAATATGGTAATAAAGCTTAATATTTCAACTTCTCATGATATTTATCATGGTTAATATTTCCTTAATTAGGGTATTAACATGTGCCCACTGGGCACATGTTAGAAAAACCGTTATAATAATATTATTGCACAATAATAGTAATAATAATATTGCACAATATTATTGCATAATATTAATGTCGTTAAATATCATTGCATAATATTATTTTATCTTCAGGCTGCGCATATTTTATAATGACAAAAGTTAATAAACCGTTAAAAATGTCGGGTTTCGGGTTAAAAACCGTTAAAAAATGACGGGCTTCGGGTAAAAAATCGTTAAAAAAATGTGCAAATAAAGTGGGATCACAAATAATAAGAATCACAAAAGACGTACTAAAAAGTAAAGTGAAAAATAATACTCCCTCCGAGCTCCTATAATGTACTCATTTGCTTTTGGGGTGAAAAATAAGGAAGGGAAAATGATTAGTTAAAAATGGAAGGAGAAAGAGAGAGAAATTGATGGATAAATGTGAACCTTATAAAATACGAACCATTACGACACCCGAGTCCTTCTACTAAGCTACGTATGAACCTTATAAAATACAAACTATTATGTCTTTCTCAATTGTGAAAATTGTAATACGGGTTGTTTCTATTTATCGCTTTTGTTATTTTACCATTTTTAAATCGACAAAAAAAAAAAAATTGATGTGAGTGGAGAGGATAGTGTAATGGTGTGAGTGGAGATTGACGGTGTTGATGGATGGCACATTGGCACAAGTCGATGGAAAGGATACGGTGACAGGGATTATGGGACTATGCTTTTGTGATGTTTAATCACCACCAATTGAATTTCAATTATGATAATTGTATTTACACAATTACTTGATTAAAGAATTGATCATTTATTTTGTTTTTTCACTATTTTTTTTATCTTTATTAGATTTGTAACTTAAAATTATAATGTACATCTCTTGACTATGTCCAAACAGTAACTATTTGCTTAACAATGTAGAACATAAGTTTACGTTTGCCGGTAATTACATATTGCTTAATTTAACAATCTTTCACGGGTGTAATTGTAAAACTATTATGGAACCACTTGGCTAATTAGATAGTTAGTGTTGATGTAATAATCTCTAGTCTTCTAATCATTTCAAAATTAAATATAGTCAGTGTGTCGAACAATAACAAAATATCATTTAACGTAACGAACTATTATCAGGTCACCAAATTATGATCAATCAATGGGCCAATTTTCTAAATAACGCCATTGAGAGACCATTTATTTGAAGTTTTTGAGATGAATTATATAATGTACGTTGATAAGCTAACGTTAATGGTTGTTAGGACACGTTAATGACTTAAACAATTCGACGCATTGTTAGGACAATCGATAAATGGTTGTTGGTATTAGTATATTCACAATCGGATTTCTAAATAACCCTAAATTGAGATACTGTTTCTCTGAAGTTTATGAGACGAATTATATATTGTACGTTGATTTAGTATCTATAAAAATATTCTTTCATAACTCCGAGACGTGTCACGGGTATCACACTAATGTTTCTTTTTAAGGTTGTGTGTCGGGTTTATTAAATTACAAATACGTAACTTAACATCACAGGTGAACACCTTCGTTTATTATATGAATTTTTTTCAAGTCGGTAATAACATTTGTGTTGTTACTACCGACCTACATCGAATATGCTTCAGTATTACTAACTTCCGATTATTTGAAAAAAAAAATCATAACTCCGTGACGTGTCACGGGTACAACACTAGTATATATATATATATATATATATATATACCCTTCATTTTCAAATTAATACACTTACTTTAGCATACCGATTTTCTAAATCGACATATCACTTTAGATATGCCAATTTTGTTCAAAGTATTATTAGTCAATCTCGTAACTTTATCACGGATATTATACTAGTAAAACATACGGGAAAGACCATCCAATAATAGTTGTCTTCGAATTGATTTTCTCCAAACACATTCCAACGATTCTATAATTTCTCAAATAAATATATACCATGCATTCCTTCATTGACAAGTATAGTGACTTTCACCCTACAAGCAATGAGGAGTATTCGATTCAGCTTCTTATCAATTCAAGTTATGTTGAACAGTAAGATTCATATGACAGTGGCATCACTCCTTTGAATCTCGGCAACGACACAGACATTCTTATCTAAGCATACAAGTAGACATTACCAGTAATCCCCACATGAACAACTGCCATCAGAAAAATGATGGAACCTGTTTGAATCCCGCAACACAATTTTCCTATCAACTATTTTTGATATATATCGGAATGCCAAGTGGCAGTCTCCACATACTCTCAGATTTTTCATTATCCTGATAGTTGAGGATGATTTTCGAGTAAGTACGAAAGCAACAGCCAGCTTCTCACTGTGATAACTTAACACTTCTTCCTTGCTCTCCAGTTCAAGATCATACAAAGCAGAGCTTGCCTGTGGCACATAACCAGCATCCCTCATCTTTTTCTGTAATTCTTTTAGTTTTAAATATATCGCCTCCTTCTCCGGATGTGAATCGTCCCCTGCAACAAACACGTGTACACCGTCGTTCATGGTGACCCAACTCCGTCCAGCTTCCTTCTTAGTCGCCACTAATCTCAACACAGACCGAGCCTTAGCCATATTTTCCCATTTTGCCCCTGAAGCATACATGTTTGACAAAAGCACATAATTGACTGCATTTTCTGGTTCCAAATGCATTAGCATTTCTGCAGCCCGCTTACCGAGATCAGTGTTTCGTCCATTTGTCAAACAGCAAGACCCTAAAACTGTTCTCCAGATAACAGCATTCGGGGTCATTGGCATTTTTCTAATGAAATCTTCAACCTTGTCTAGCTTACCTGACCTCCCTAAGAGATCAACCATACACGAAAAATGCTCCATATGAGGAGTTAACCCATATTCTTTACTCATAGATTCAAAGTGATGAAATCCAGCTGCCACCAAGCCGGCATGGCTGCAAGCTGATAAGACTCCCACAAACGTGACATGGTTTGGGGGTTGATCAGAATCCTTCATTTGGTCAAAAATCTCCAACGCTTTGTCAACATCTCCATGCCGTGCATATCCTGTTACCATCGAGTTCCAAGAATATACATTTTTAACAGGCATTCGTTCAAAGAATCTGGAAGCATAGTCAATTCTTCCACATTTTGCATACATGTCAACAATTGCACTTCCTACCACAACATTAGACTCCAAACCAGCCCTGATTTCACAAGCATGGACTTCCATTCCATGCTCCAAGGTAGCAACCGAGGCACATGCACTAAGAACAGTGGCAAAAATGAAATGGTCTAATCTACGGCCATTTTGCATCATGAACCATACAAGATCCACGGCATTGAATAATTGCTCGTTATGTATGTAACTAGATATCATAGCATTCCAACTTACTTCATCCCTTCTCTCTGCTATTCTTGAAAAAAGTGATTCAGAGTCTTCTATACAAGCATGCTTTCCATAGCAAGTTATTAGTGCGTTCAAGACTTTGGTGTCATTTGCAGCAAAATATTTGAATACTAATCCATGAAGCTGAGGCACTAATCCAGGGAAAGAAAGTAAGGATACTGCAGAAAGAATGCTCACGAAGGTCACACCATTAAGACTCACACCTAATCGCGTCATCTCCAAAAAGTGCATTACAGCTTCATAAGCAGATGTTTCCGAGGAAGCCAGTGCAGCAACCATGGAATTCCAGGAAATTTGATCATGAACCGGCATCAAAAGAAATAATTTCCTACAGTCTTTTAAACATTCAGTGGCCGAATAAAATGAAAGAAGAGTGTTTGAGACGGAGACATCAGAATCAAGTCCATATTTGAGTGCCTCGCTGTGAATTTGTGTTCCTTCATCTGTCCAACACAAGCTGGCACATGAACTCAAGCAACTAATAAGTGTGAAATTTGCAGGATTCCATCCAATTCTTCTCATATGGAAATAGTTCATGACAGCTTCTTCATAAAACTCATTTTGATCGAGAACAGAGATCAAGGAATTCCACGAAATAAGATTTCTTTCTTGCATATATTTAAAAACTGCAAGAGCGTAGTCTACTGCACCACATTTGCCATAGATATTAATCAAGCCGTTGCCAACTGCAACCTTATGATCCACCAAGCCACTTCGGATTGCATATGCATGAAGTTCCATCCCCTTTCTTCTCCCTTCTTCTGGTTCCGAGAATTCAACAAAAGCACTTAAGAGAACCACATAAGTGTCAGTATTGACATCAATTAAATGATTCATCTCCTTAAACACAGTAACTGCTTCTTCCCCTCGCTTCTGATTCACTAATCCCATCATTAATCCGTTTAAAGTGACTGCATTCTTAACAATCATTTTTTCAAAAATCTTTCGTGAACTAACAGTTAACCCACACTTTGAAAATCCACTAACTAATGCACTACCAACGTATAAATCATCTAAAATTCCAGATTTTTGCACTCTGGCTAGAAGCTGCTCTAAGCAGGAGCCAGACTGCAAAACTGATGCAGCAGTTACTAAGCTACCTAAAGTATACACATTAGGCTGGAAGCCTTCTAGTTGCATTTTTGAGAATAAACGAAAAGTATTAAATGTGTCTTTTCGTTTAGAGTGCACTGATATTATAGAATTCCACGATGCTAGATTCCTATCATCTATCCCATCAAATACTCTCCGAGCGCATTCAAGTGATTCCAAACAGCAGCTTCCATACATCGTTATCAGCACACTACTCACTAAAGCATCAAATGAAGAGCAGGTCTTGGATATCATACCATGTATTTGCAACCCATATCTTAAGTAAGCGGATCCCAATCCCTGGCAAGCGCGAAGCACACTACATAATGCATAGTGATTAGGCACAAACCCTGCACTGACCATGTCCCTGAAACCAACACAAGCTTCACTAAACATATCACATTGAGTATAACCAGAAATCAAGCACGCCCAAGAAACCAAATTTCTGTCAGGCATTTGATCAAACACGTGGTGTGCGCAAACAAGATTACCACTTCTCGCATAGACATTGATGAGGGTATTGACAAGAAAGGAATCAGTCTGGAACCCATGTTTGAAGATGTGTAAATGAAGGCGATTAGCTTCCTTAAAGGACCTAGAATTGCAGTACCTATGGATGAGAAAATCCCGAATTTTGGTGTCGAAAACGGGGTTGTCTGAAGTTGGATGATTGAGAAAAGCAAGCGGAGAGATAGTGGGAGCTGTAGAAAAGCTGCAAGAACGTAAGAGAATGGAGGTTGATTGGAGTGACCGGAAATTCATAACTATTCATTCTTTTGAGTTTTGCCACTGCCGCCAATCTTCCAAAACTACAAATCCAAAACTACCAAAAAAAAGTTCAGCTATCAAGGTCGAGAAAACCGCCTTCTTAGATCGTCCAATGATAGTAGGCAGCCCAAGATATTTTTCATGTCGATTCACCTCCCGGACCCCCAGCGCTGCAACGATAGCCTGCCTTTTATGGGTCGTAACCTTCTTGCTGAAAACAACTTCCGTCTTAGCATAATTTATCTTCTGTCCCGATGCTCCTTCGTATTGGCTAATAACATTAGCTATAATCGAGCATTCTTCTATTGTTGCTCTAGCAAAAAGAATACAATCGTCTGCAAAGAAAAGGTGGGAAATACGGGGTGCCGCCCGACATACCCGGAAACCGTGAATACTCTTCCTTTCAGCCGCTCGTCGTAGCAGATAAGAGAAAGCATCAGCGCATATAAGAAAGAGATAAGGTGATAAAGGATCTCCTTGACGAAGCCCTCGGTTGGGTTTGATCTCCCCCGTCCTCTCCCCGTTAATAACAAAGGTATGCCTTGAAGGACAGAATTGGAAAAAAGGTGCACGGGTGGAAGGAGAAGCTTTTATCCAAGCCGGGTAAGGAATTTTTGCTGAAAGCAGTAATTCAGGCCATTCCGACGTATATGATGAGTATTTTCTCAATTCCCGATGGACTTATTGCTGCAATGCACGGTATGATAGGACGTTTCTGGTGGGGTGGGACGACGGAACAACGCAAAATGCATTGGCTTTCGTGGGAGAGACTTTGTCGGCCAAAGCATAAAGGCGGTATGGGTTTCCGGGATCTCCGTGTTTTTAACCAAGCTTTACTCGCTAAGCAATTATGGCGTCTTTTGTGTAACCCGACCTCTCTGGTAGCTAGAGTTCTAAAAGCTAAGTATTTTCAGAATACGAGTGTACTAGAGGCCCGTCGTGGATATGATCCGAGTTTTTGTTGGAGAAGTTTATGGGAGGCGAAGGCTCTGTTGATGGACGGGTTAAAATGGAGGGTCGGAGATGGAGCAAGCATTAGTGTTTGGGAAGATGCATGGCTGCCAGGAGACTCGGCAAGTCGGTTGGCCCATCTTAATGTCAACGCGGACCCAAATCTAAAAGTTGCCGATTTAATCGACAAAGTCAATGCTCGTTGGGACCTGAACAAGGTTAGGGAGGTTTTGACTGACGCTGATGCTCAAGCGGTACTGGAGCTACCAATTTGTACTCTGCCGACTACGGACTCGATATTTTGGTGGCCGAACAGAAATGGGATTTTTACTGTAAAATCCGCGTATCGTTTGGGGAAAAATGATACAATCCACGATGTCCGTGGGGATACTTCGGATCTCTGGAAGCGTATTTGGGCTGCGAGAAGTTACTACCCAAACTTACTCATTTCATTTGGCGTGCTTGTACAGAATCCTTGGGAGTGAGAAATACTCTTGCTAGACGGCATTGTATCGAGGATCCGACCTGCCCCGTATGCAATTTAGCTCCTGAAACTGAGATACATGCCATTGTTGAGTGTTCAAACGCTCAAATGCTTTGGACAAATAGCGGTTTTGCGGATTTTATTACGGAGGCACCAAAATCTGATTGTGTGACTTTCTTTGAGTGGATCTTTGATAAGTTGCAGGGGGAAGAACGTAACAGACTGCTGGCATGTGCGTGGGCGACATGGACTACTCGAAATTCCGTCATTTATGACGAGTCACCTAGGCCTTGGCAGACCACAATGGCGTCTTTCCTGGCTATGGTACGTGATTTTGGTCTACATAGTACAAGAGTTTCAAACGGTAAGTCGAGACAAGATATGGTTGGAGGATGCTCCTGGAAAAAACCTTGTGCCGGGACAATAAAGATTAATGTCGATGCTGCAACTTTTGGGTCAGATGGTGTGGGATTAGGAGTTGTGGCCAGGAATTGTGAGGGGAAGGTCGTCATGGTAAGCTGCAAGAGGGTGAATGCGAGGTGGGCACCTGAGATCGCTGAAGCAAAAGCTGCAACGTGGGGATTAATAAAAGCTAGGGAGAGGGATTATGAGAATGTGTGTCTCGAAAGTGACTCTCTCTTGGTACTTAAAGCGGTGCACAGCGGGGAAGAATGGAGAAGTCCTTTTGGTTAGTGCATTGATGAACTTCGGTGTCATTTAGCTTTATTTTTGTCGGCTAGATGTGGACATATTAAACGGGAGGGTAATGCTGTAGCTCACCTTATAGCTTGGTCGGGTCTTGAGCCCGAGTCGGAATATGCGCTGTACTTGAATTTTCCGCAAGTCTTTTTAGATTTGGCGGCTATTGATCTAATATAACGATCCAGTTTGGATCCTTCAAAAAAAAAAAAAAAAAAGTTCAGCTATAACTAGATTTGATAAACGGTTCGAGACTCGGGTCGGGTCATACGGATCAGATTAGATCAAATACGGGTCACATGTCAGGTTAGGATCAAAATAAAAAGAAAAATTTCGAAAGCTTGATTTTTTTACTGTTTTTTAAGTAAAAAAACTATTTTTAATATTAATGTTTTTATTTATTTTAATACTCCGTAGTATTATTGTTATAGACCCGGCAGAACGAGTCAACAGGTCGGGTTCGGATCGGGCCAGCTTCAGGTCGGACCAATTTTAGGTTATTCAAATCGGGTTGACTTCGGGCTGGGTCGGGCCATTTTGGGTTCGGGTCATTTTCGGGTTTGCTATTTTCAACCTTTTTTAGGGATATCGACTCGTTTTCTATAATAATGTTCAGGTCAATTCGGATTATGAGTCTTCTATTCGGGTGTCGGATCGGGTTTGGGTGGCTTATTTGGGTCGGGTTATTCAACCGGGTCAGTATCTCATGGAGAGTTCGATCCTGGCCAAATGTTCGGGAGTTCTTCCATTCAAGCCTTTTTCTTCTCCTTACTTTTCTTTTGGACACTATTCACAACTAAAGAAAAAGATTCTCGACAATATGTAAGAGAAAATGTAGCCATGTGTGATCCTGTTTGATTCTTCGTTATGAGTAGATTAAAAACACTCCCTCCGTCCCAGTCAATAGTTCACACTTTCGTCTTTCAGGTGTATCAATGAATAGTTCACACTTCCTTTTTTTTTTTGGTAAGTTTTATCTCTACTTTACTTGTACTTTTTAATAAACAAAAATTAATTCTTACTACCTCACTACCTTAAAATTTTGTTGATAAAGCAAATGTAACATCTATTGAGAAAGATGGAGTATCAAATTTTTACTCTTCTTATCCATTCAATCCTTTATGTATGATATTTCACCACTTTTAATAAAAATAGTAAAAGTAAGGGTATTATTGGTAATTCAAATGGTTTTATGTCCACCAAACTTAAAGTAAGGAAAAAAAGTAGTGACATTTTGGGTAAATAGGAAGGGTTATTTCATGGGAATAATATCAACTATGCGTGTGTTTCTTAAATTAATCCAAACTATACGTAATCTCATTTTAATACGAACTACGCCTTCATTAACCTCGTTTTGCTATGGGTGACCGGCTACCTGCTGAACTTCCCTTATTCAACTCTTCCTCTAACTCTTCTTCATCTGATTCACATTTCGTGCTCATTTTCGGCCATTCATAAAAAAAAAAATTAAAATTTCCAAAAATTAATCATCCATTTCTTTTTCAATTAGTCTTATAGAAGCTATGAAAAAAAAAATTATTGTAATTTTGGCTTTCACAATGACTATAACTGACCTAATAAAACTCTAGAAAGTTACAACAAAGTCACTGTGATCTGTAATAGCAAGTCATAATTTCATGAATAACAATGCGAGATTAATGAATGCGTAGTTCATATTAAAATGAGATTACGTATAGTTTGGATTATTTTAAGAAGCACACGCATAGTTGGTATTATTCCTATGAAATAACCCATAGAAGAATGATAAGAGAATTAGGTAAAGTCGTTTCCCAATTAAAAGGAAAAATGTAAATAATTGATTGAATTGTCCATTTATAATAAGTGTAAATAATTGTTTGGATGTGAGGGAGTATAATTTTTGTGAATGTAAAATGAAATATATTGACGGTGTACAACGTGTCTTGACGAATGTGAAAAAGTAAACGCACTTTTTGGATATGAATGGAAGAGTATAATGTTTATATGTAAAATAAATGAATTCATAATATCTATTTTTAAAATTATTTTATTATTAAATGATAAAAAAGTTGTTACTTTTTTTATTATGTATCCAAATATAATATATATATAAATATAAATATTTTAGGATTATTTAACAGGAATAATTCCAACTTTTGGTGGTATTCTATAAATAAATCAAACTTTATTTAATCTGGGAATAAATCCAAGTATTGGACATATCTTACATTAATGAAATTGGGTAACCGGCTACCTGCTAAATCCTTCCACTTTTTAATTACATTAACCATTTTCATTTTCAAATTTTTTTTGTATCATATTGTATCGATAATCATGGAATAAACCATGGCTCTTTGAAAAGTTAATCTAAACTTTACCAAATAATTCTCATCACGCTCTCCTCTTCTACCGATCATCTAATTCATTTTTCATTTTTCCCTAAATTTATTTTTCTGGGATTTGCTTGCTTCGGGATTTGTTTGTTTAAAATACACTAGCATATTTTGTTTGCAGAAAACATTCTTCTATATTTTAGATCCCAAAAAATTTGAATAATTTTTTTGTTGGGTTTTAACTCAGAAAACCTTTATCGAGTCAAACGAAAGGAGGAAGAAATAGTTTCCTTAAAAAAAAAAGAGGGGAATTAAAAAAAAAAGATGGGACCCGCATTAACCTGATGTATCATGTCATTTTATACCTAATTTCATTAATGTAAGATATGCCCAATACTTGGTTTTATTCCCAAATTAAATAAAGTTCGTTTAATATAAGAATATCACCCAAAGTTGAGATTATTCTTGTTAAACAGTGCAATATTTTATTATTTTTAATAAATTCTCATTGACCCAACGGGTCGAAACAGGGAAGAGGGGGGGGGGGGGGGGGTCGGGTTTCGACCTTAAATTAATGGGTCATTTCGCGTCGTTAGGATCAAACGGGTTGCAGGTCAAATAAAACGGGTTTATAACCTAAAAAATTGGATCGGGCGGGTAGGGTTTTTAGGTCAGGTTGAGTTTTGACAGTCTAGCTATAACAAATCAAATATTAATGTTTGTCTTTTTATATGCAGATAAATACGGAGAAGTATTTAACTCGTTATAATTAAATAACGGATAACTCAATCACAAAAAGAATTTGTGAAAAAAATTAAGGAATTGCTTGACCTGGGGTAGCAATGGTTTGCGTTGCACAGAGGCAACTTCATAGGGTCCTCCAAGCGCACATTAACAAATCGATGCGCGACGAGTTGCTTGCTCAGCCAAGGCCTTGTTCACCACCTATCGCTGCAACATCTCAACGTCGTGGGCTCCCTTTTTAGGCCAGCCGCGCTCGGTGACGCACGGAAAGCCATCCCCCTTCCTCGTCCCACACAAGGTGAGTGTAGGGGAGACGCGATGCTTGACGCCCATGCAGGCGTGCCCCACAGCCAAAGGCTTCGGGCGCAACCTGCGTTCAAAAACTCGATGGTTCACGGGATTCTGCATTCACATCAAGTATCGCATTTCGCTACGTTCTTCATTGATGCGAGAGCCGAGATATCCGTTGCCGAGAGTCATTTATTATTAAGACATGACACCACACCGAAGCCCGGTTGACCGGGCAGCCGGAGGGCACACACATTAAATTCTTACTCCTTGGCGCATTACGCGCCGAGGGTCGTTGTTTTGTCGAGGAGGGGCTTCTCGACTTGGGGCACGGGCGTGCAGGCGCACACCGCACCTAGCAACACCCCCACACCAATGAGGATACACTTTTTCACGGGTCGCTCTGCTGGGCAGGTTTCGACAATGATCCTTCCCTAGGTTCACCTACGAAAACCTTGTTACAACTTATCCTTCCTCTAAATGATAAGGTTTAGTGAACACCTCGCGACGTCGGCGGCGGTGGACTGCCCACGTCGCCGGGATCCGAATACTTCACCAGACCATTCAATCGGTGGGAGCGACAAGCAGTGTGTACAAAGAGCGGGGACGTAGTCAAAGCGAGCTGAGGACTTGTGCTTACTAGGACCTCGTTGAAGACCAACAATTGCAATGATCTATCCCCGTCACGATAAAATTTAAAGATTACCCATGCCTGTCGGCCAAGGTTATAGACTCATTGAATACATCAGTGTAGTGTGCGTGCGGCCGAGAACATCTAAGGGCATCACAGTCCTGTTATTGCCTCAAACTTCCGTGGCCTGGAAGGTCATGGTCCCTCTAAGAAGCTAGCTGCGAAGGAAGCCCTACGGATAGCTAGTTAGCAGGCCGAGGTCTCGTTTGGTAACGGAATTAACCAGATAAATCGCTCCACCAACTAAGAACGGCCATGCACCACCACCCATAGAATCAAGAAAGAGCTCTCAGTCTGTCAATCCTTACTATCTATGGACCTAGTAAGTTTCCCCGTGTCGAATCAAATTAAGCCGCAGACTCCACTCATTGTGGTGCCCTTCCGTCAATTCCTTTAAGTTTCAGCTTAGACCATACTCCCCCCGGAACCCAAAAACTTTGATTTCTCATAAGGTACCGATGGTGTCTTAAAGTAACATCCGTCGATCCCTGGCGGTGTCCTAAATAGTAATAATAATAAGCTTGCTTTACGTACTTGCTCACCGTCTATTTTTGAGTCGAGTAAGCTTGCTTTTGACGCGACACTTTGTTCTCATTTAGAGCGAATTGTTATTGCGTCTGGGCCGAGGTTTAGCGACTGGCAGTGGCGGCTTGCCACCCTTTCCTTTTCTTTTGGAGGGCTTGGGGTGTATGTCGTTGGAGATGTCCTTCATTATGCTTTTATGGCATCTCGACTGCAATCAGCGGGTTTGCATGCTACGTTGCTTCGTGCTGAAGGTGTCTTGGCTCCTAGTCTTGCTTTTGATGCGGCCTTATGTAGACTTAAAGAGGTTCTGGGTTCTGTTGTGTGTAATCCTAGTGAGATTGCTGCCCCCAAACTTATGAAATCTTTGGCAGATATATATTTCACGAGGGTTGTTGCTGCTGCAGAATCAGATTTCTCTTTGACCCGTCATCAGGTTGCGTTGTGGGAGTCTCAGTAAGGCAGTCACGCTTTTGATTGGCTGCACGTTGTCCCTATTTCAGGGTTGGGTCAGACTATGAACTGTCGGACGTACCAATGTGTGCTTAGTTATCGGTTGGGCATTCCCTTGTTTTCCATGCTTGGGCCGTGTCATGCATGCTCTCGAGTTTTTGGCGACGATATCTATGGGGACCATGTTGTGTTATGTGCGGGGATTCTCGGTATAAAGCAACGACATAACCTTGTTCGCGACACTCTTTTTGATATCTGTTTCCGTTACGTTCTGGGATTTCGGCGGGTAAGGAGGTTGATATTGGTCTGATCGACAATCATGACAGATCCTTGCGTCCCGTAGATTTGCTGATTTTTTTGTGGGACAAGGGGCGTGACGTTTGCGTGGATCTTACCGGGTCTTCTCCTTTGACTCAGTCCGGGCTCTCCGAATTCATGTCAGGTCGTGTCGTGGGCGATGCTGCTCGGTGCAAGTGCGCTAAGTATATCGGAGCCTGTGCATGGGGCTTGGATATTGGTTCTTGCCTTTTTCCTTTTCTTCACTGAGGGAATTGGAGGCGGATGCTATCAGCTTGCTCAAAAGGATTCAAAATTTTTCGATAGCACAGGACGCCGGAGCACGTGCTGCTCCTTTTATTTTTACTCGACTTAGCTTTGCTATAGCTAGACCTGTCAAACAGGTCGGGCGGTCGGGTTTCGGGTTTGGGTAAAATACGGGTCGAGAGTATTTCTGGTTTGAAAAATACGGGTTTTATACGGGTCGGGTTTATACGGGTTTCGGGTCGGGTTTCGGGTCAAATACGGGTTATTAACGCACTTTGAAAACATTAACTTTCTTTACTTTTTTTATCATAAATATAATTTTATTCTTAGTTTTCTTAATCATCTCATTTAACATATGCAATTAGTCTCTCGTGAGACGGTTTAACACAAACTTATCTTGAGACGTAAGTAAAACACACCAATAATCCTTACATATTAAAAGAAGAATTGTGCCTTCAATTCCCTTGTGAACAGTTTTTTCTTTTTCGAAGAATTGTGCCTTCAATTCCCTTGTGAACAGTTTTTTCTTTTTCGAATAGTGTTCTCTTAGGAACAGTGCCTTACCATTTCTCAGCCACTGATCTGTTCTGCCTGTTATTGACCGTTGATTTGGTTGGTCAATCACTCAGGCTCGCTACTCCTTCAGTTCTCCTCTTTCATCTACTCACTTTTCCTAATTTTCCTTCTCAATTCTCATCCACTCATTTCCCGTTTCTCTCTTCATCATCCACCCAATCCCTCATATTTTCTCAGCGCAACCATATCATCATCATCGTCGTTGCCTCCTTCAACATCTTAATTGATAACTCCGTTCTTGACCGTATTTCTACACCTTTTTGACGTTTATTTAGCCTCGATTAATCGTGTTTTCTTAGGCATTTTGACTCATTTCGCCTATCTTTTGTATTACACGGGTTTTTGCGTTTGTTGTTCGCTTTTAGGCATTTCTGTGTCGAAAACGATGAAACCTGAGCATGCCCGAGTAAGAGGAAGCACATGGACCGAGTTCGAGCCTAGACAAGCGCATATAAGATCAAGAAACGAGAAAATAGGCATAGGACAAGTTTGTGCACGGCAGACCGTGCGTAACTCCGGCAAGCACGACACTGCCGTGCGCAACTGACCGTGCGTAACGCAACGGCCATGCGCAGCTCCGGTTTTGTTATTTCCTCCGTTTTCGACCCGGTTTTTGTGTAACCTAATTAGAACATATAAATACCTAATTTCTCATTTTTTGCCTCTAAGCTTTTTATTATTTTTCTAGATCTAGTTTGAATTTATTGGGTTTTCTAGTGAGAGAATTGTATTTTCTTTGAAGATATTCATCCTCTTTGTTGAAGATTCAAGTTTTCTTTTATTCTTATTCTTCCTTGTCTCTCCATCTTTGGTAATCTCTAATGTTTACTTTAATTTTGTTTTTCTTTATTGTTTCTTCAAATTCTTAGTCTTTACTTGTAAGTTCTTGTTAGTTCATCTTAGTTTTTCTTCACCTTTGTTTGTTATTCTAGTTTCCAATTGAGTTAGTTTTCCCTTTTATGCTTATCTCCTCTTCTACTTTATTCATCCAACTAGAATTCTCCAATTTAGCCACTCTTGCATGATTAGTACTAGTAAACTTCTATTTATAACAATGTTCATAGTTAAAGATTCCACCTTTATGCTTAATTCTACTAATTTAGTCATGATTAGTGAGTAGTCACCCACTAGGGGTCGATGAAGCCTAAATTCGCCTAAATTGTGCCTCTTGTATGTTTTGTATTGATTGAATTAGGTGATTGGGTGAAGTGGTGTTGAGGATTTTGGATTATCTTGGTTTAGGGGTTTGAGACGGTCCTAGTCCCTTGGTCATCGATGGGAGTCGATTAGGATGGGTAACCGGTTTGACCTCTTTATCTCGCCTTACCGTACTAGATCGAACACGGGAGTGGTGTCTAGCGTGGCATCCTTCACACTAGTATGCGTACCTTTTTGACTTGAGTTGGTTTGGGGTTTATCACGGGAGTGACCCTTGGATTTGACTTAGGGATTCCGTCTTACGAACCCGGGAGGGAGGTAAATGGGGAAATTAGTCGAACACGAACCCGGGAGGGAGGTGGTCGACCTAGAACGCTTACAACTTCGCCCTTGATCCCGATTCCCTCGATACTCGATATACTTTGGTGCGATTTAGGTGGATTGAAGCGACATCGTTCCCTAGTCCTTTTTATTCTTGATTAATCGTTATTCCTTTAGTTATCAATTTTGCTTACTTTAGTTTTATTTTCCCTTTTGTCATTCGTTATCTTAGTTAACATTTATTCATCTAGTTTTAGTCTACCATCTGTGGACATGACGTAGGTCCACCCCGACGCGGCCACGCGCGGGTTTGGGTAGGCGAATGAATCTCGTGGTAAGATTGATCTCGGGTCGAAATTTAAGTCAAAGTTGGAGTCGCCACCGAATTTTATGGGAATTCGGACCCATTCGAGCCCACTCTATGTCGTCGTGGACCGTACACAAAGTACGACCCATTTCGATTTCAGAGTTTATGGGGCTCGTCCCTTTGCATTGCGATACCGATAACGTCTCTACCGGTTATCGTGTATAGAATGACTCTCGTGCGCCAACGGTTTTGGACATCCGGAAACCGAGGTTCTGAGTAAGGGGTGAGGGTACGTGTTGGGAAGCCCACTAAGGACACCCAACCCCGCCCGCACTTAGCGACCTCTACTAAGACATTGTTCGTGTTCGTATACGGGCACTAGTAAAATGACTAAATGATATGCAAACATCGTTTTTTGGCTAAGCATGCGAATTATTTGTTAACTACATCATTTTAATGCATCAAAACTGTCGTCGAATTATTTAGCATGCGGGGTTCATTTATAAATACGATAAGCATCAAAAATAAATAAAACTCGAAAATAAATACAATATACACGGGCGGAAATACAACCCGGCCAACACAAAAATAACGAACAATAAAATAGAATAATCGAATTAAAAGCGGCAAATACTAACTAGAAATGGACTCGTATATAATAAATATAAACTAGACCGTAAGTTGAGTAAATGGACGAACTTCGATTAAACACACATTATATTGTGTATTAAGCGGAGGACGGAGATATGGGACCTAGACGTGGTGCTAGCCTGATCCCGAATCTCGATGCCTTGTCCCGACTTATCATATCGAAACATTGATGTCTAGATTAGTCATGCATCGGATACGACTAAGGAGTCGTCAACACAAAACTAACCATGAGAGACCTTGATCAAAGTCGTGAAAGTGAAATAAAATGCATGAGTTATAAAAAAGAAGATCACGTGATTGACTTTGCACGCGACGACTAAGTCGTCAAAAAAGACGAGGCTTGAATGATGCTTGAAGCTCTCGGTTTATTTGAACAAAAGAACCCACTCGATCGAGTCATGGCAAAGACTCGATCGAGTGAACCTTTGAAGGGCCTACGTCCCGATTTTTGTAGTGCTACTCGATCGACTAGCCTGTGGCACTCGATCGAGTGCCCCCGTATGAGCTACTGTTCATTTCGAAAATGTGATGGTTTCGTTTCATTTATTCAAGAATCGATGATTGACCGAGTTACGTAAAAATATTGCATGATTTAAATTTAACTCAGTTTTTCGGTGCTATAATCGTGTATTATACGATTATAAGACCGTCATCGGAATTTTATGAAAAGATGTTATTATTGGATCGAAAAATTTGATTAGTGACGAAATTGTGTCCCTCCGCGTCACAACATCGATACTAATCTTAACGGATTATGTGATGTCGATTTTCGCGTCAACGGGTTCCGTGCTAATCTTAGAAATGGAATCGTACGCGTTCAACTACGTACGACCACGATCGCGTTACGCCCTTGAGTGCTTGGGGCGGCGCTCCTCGAAAGGGTGCCACCTCCGTCGCGGTTCGTAAAGGGATTAAACAGACGTGAGATGGTTGTCGTAGTCAAATCCGAATCCACTTCTGTTCGTAAAGGGATTAAACAGATGATAAGTATAAAATGTTAGTGTTAGTGTGCAAAAACAACTATAATATAAAATATAAAGCGTATATGTATAAATCGAGATAGAAAAGGATAGAAAAGATAGAGACGGGGTTGATGACACCTCAACATACATGCTTAGAATGGCCTCGGCAATGGACTCGTAATAGCGACGGGAACGCGGGAGTATCGAGGATGTATGTAAAGTTATGGTGTGTGTGTTTATCGGTTTTTCGAGGGATAATGACTTGGTTTTCGATTAGGGTTGTAGTGTAGTGCAACGTAGAGCATTAGGATGAAAATGTAGGGTTTTTAATATATGGAAAAATTCTGAAACATGAGAAGGGTTTGAGGGGTATTTATAGAGTACACCCCTCGACCTAGAGTCACTCGATCGAGTGGCCCTAGTGCACTCGATCGAGTGCCCTGAGAAAAGGGTCTGTTGCGGTTTTTTTTGGCTCCACTCGATCGAGTGAGGTCAATCCACTCGATCGAGTGGATCAGGCGGGTGAGCCAAATTAGGAATGGGTTGACTTTTTTGAAAATTTGAAAAGGGTGATTCAGTGCAATCTTCTAGAAGTTCACCTGGCTGACTTTATGTGTCGGATTCGTCTTTGATCGGGTTTTGACCCGGTCGCCAAAAGACGGTTTTTATTTTTGGTGTCGGTTTTGGTCCAAATTAGTCTTATTTTATTGGGAACGACCCACTGGGCCTGGATTTGAGGTCGGTTTTGAGAGATTTGTACTCTGCTAAATGTCCCCGTCGGATATTATTGATTACGAGTCCGTATTCGAGTGTACTAAGTCACGTTTGCGTCCGATCATCATCGGGTGTTTTGTCGGGAACTGCTATAGACATTAGCAGGCAAAATGCGGGTGTCTATAGAGCCCCCACTCATTTCTATCGACTTAGATAAACAATTAGAATTGAAGCGATTAGGAATCACTACACTCCTTGTGGACCGACCCTTTCTAGTGTAACGATAATATCGTGCGCTTGCGAGGTAATTAAAAACCCAACAAGTTTTTGGCGCCGTTGCCGGGGAGTGTTAGCGGTACTAGTAGTTTTTATTCTTGCGTTTAGACTAAGTCATTGGTTACTTTGCACACTCCGGTGTGCCTTTGCTCGTGATCTAACTTCTACTTTCTACTTTTTGTATTGTTTTTGCATGAGTAGGCGGATCCTTGGGCTCTCACCAATTCATTTGTTGAATCCCGAGATTGAAGCTACGGCAAGGCGATACAACGCCAAGAGAAGAAGAAATCAAGGGCAACCACCTTCACCACCTATTATCTCCGAATCCGAGGAAGAAATTACATCCGAAGAAATTGCGACGGAGGACGAAATTGAGTCCGAGGAAGAAGTTAATTCTCCAAGACCACCATCACCAGCTCCTATTATGGCTTCTATACGAGAGGAATCGACACCCCAAGTGGTGAAATCAAGTATTACGAGGCCCGCAATTGGAGCAAATAATTTTGAGATCAAGACAACCCTTATTCAATTTGTGCAACAAAATCAATTTTCCGGGTTACCTCTTGATAATACTAATGAGCACATTAATATATTCTTGGAAGCTTGCGATAATGTCAAGATCAATGGAGCCTCAGATGAAGCTATTCGCTTGAGACTTTTCCCTTATTCATTAACGGGGAGAGATAAGGATTGGCTAAAAAGTCAACCGGCTGGTTCTTTCGATACTTGGGACAAATTATCCAAGGCTTTCTTATTGAAGTTCTTTCCACCGGGCAAGACGGCGAACTACTGAAATGACATAACCAACTTTGCCCAAGAAGACCATGAATCCCTTTATGATGCATGGGAAAGGTTCAAGGAATTGCTAAGACAATGCCCTCATCACGGCATAGCTCCTCATGTTGTTATCCTCACCTTTTATAATGGTGTGCGTCCCGAGTACCAAGTGGGATTGGATGCGGCAGCCGGTGGTGCTATTAATCTAGTACACCACACCGCGGCCATGGGTTTCATTGAGAAGATGACCTCTAACAATCATCATTGGGGTGGGGATAGAAGGAAGTTGAAGAAGCAAGACAATAGTGAGACCTTGAATACTCTTAATGCAAAGATCGATAATTTGACAAAGCAACTTTCTCAATTCAAGCAAGGGGGATCAAGTTCTTCTAAGGAGACCAGTGAGTTCTCTTGTGAGTTATGTGGAAGTCCAAGTCATGACGTCGCGGAGTGTTGTGTTATTACTACCATGGAGCAAGCCAATGGTATATGGGAAACAAATGCAAGGCAAGCATTCAACAACAATCAATATCATCCCGAGCAAAGAGCGTTCCTATCTTATTGGAACAAGAACTTTCAAACTCCACTCAATCAACAAAAGAGTACATTCAATCAAAACTTCCAAAGACCAAATCAATGCTTTAACCAAGGGTTAACTTCCAAGCACAAGATACATCGGGTTTTCAAGCTAGAAACTTCCAAGCAAGACCAACATTCAACACCACTCCTTTCCAAACCCCCCTCCAAAATCAATTCCATGTCCCATATCAAACTCCTACACCCTTCACTACTCTTATACCACAAGTCCAACAACAACTTGCACAAGTCCCACAGCAACAAATTGTGCAACAACAAGCTCCAATTTGGAGATACTTATGGAGCAAATGATGAGCACCCAAAATAGTTTCATTCAAGGCCAAGACCAATGCCATGAAGAGACTACTTCTTCAATTTCTCAATTGAAGAGTCAAGTCCAAAATGCCCAAAGAATCACCGATCATCAAATCCAACAACTCGCGAATCAAGTCAACAAGTTGACCGTGTCAAGGGGGACATTTCTGGGTGGCATTAAGGCAAATCCTAAGGGTAAAGGCAAATTGAATGCTATTCAACTAAGGAATGGGCGCATATTGGATGAAGTTGTGGTTAACAAGAAGAGAAAAACTAATGTTGTAGATGAAGTAAGTAAAGAAGCAAATGGTGAACAAGAGGGTTCAAGTGAAGTGGTTGTTGACAAACCACTTATTATTGAAGATCATGTTGCAAAAGAAACTCCAAAGGTGGCAAATGAAGTCAAGGCATATGTGCCACCAATACCATTCCCTCAAAGATTAGCAAGAGTCAAGCTTGAGCAAAAGTATGGTAAGTTCTTGGAGATGATAAAGAGTATGCATATCACACTCCCTTTTCTTGAGGTTATTAGAGACATCCCCTCCTATGGCAAGTTCTTGAAGGATATCATTTCCAAGAAGTCATATGGTGAGCAATTGTCGGCGAGCCTTTCAAAGGAGTGTAGTGTCGTTCTCTTGAACAAATTACCACAAAAATTGGAAGACCCCGAGAGCTTTACTATTCCTTGCTCAATTGACTCCATTAATATTGAGAAGGCATTTTGTGATTTAGAGGCAAGTGTAAGCCTTATGCCCCTTTCCATCTTCAATAAGCTTGAAGGCTTTGACCTAGCTCCCACAAGAGTATCCCTTCAACTAGCGGATCGCTCCGTTAAATATCCATTGGGGGTAGCCGAGGATGTGCCAATTAAGGTCGGGAACTTAATCATCCCGTGTGACTTCTATATTATGGACATCCCCGAAGACACCAAGATCCCCATTATACTCGGTGGTCCATGCCTAGCTACCGGGGGGAGCTCTTATCGATGTAAAGAATGGTAAACTCTCACTCCAAGTCGGGGATGACAAGACGGAGTTTTCACTTGAGAAAGCCATGAAGGAGCCTTCAAATGTTGGATCATGCTACCAAATACAAATGCTTGAAGAGCCTTTCATGGAACAAGATGCTCATTATGCTCTTGAGGAGTTGTAGACACCCGCATTTTGACCGCCAGGTGTCTATGGCAGTTTCCAAAAAACACCCAATGATGTTCGGACGCTAACGTGTCTCTACACACTCGGATACGGGCTCAAATCCATTAATCGTTGGCTAACACACTTACGGAGTACAAATCTCACCAAACGGACCTCAAATCCAGGCCAGTGGATCATTCCGAGTCAAACAAGACTAATTTGGGCCGAAACCGGCACCGGAAATAAAACCGACTTTTTACAATTGGGTCAACCCCGGTCAAAGTCGTCTCCGAGACACACAAAATAGCCATACAATCATCAAAAGCCCAAGTCAAACACAAAACCCATCAAGCATTCAAGGTCAAGGTCCAAAAGACTGACCTGCGCGACCCAGCTGGTAGGGGTGAGCAAAACCGAATATCCGATCCGGTTTTGTAGACCGTATCGGATATCCGGTTTTAAAAATCCCAAAAATTCCGATCCGGTTTTTTCCGGATATACGGTTTCCGGATATCCGGTTTTTCGGATATCCGGTTTTCGGATATCCGGTATCCGGTTTTATATTTTTCTTCTATTTTACTTTTTTTTTAATAGTTTTTTCATTTTTAATTAAGAGTAATTAATTCATTTTAAACAACGTTACGTTTTATATAAATTGATATAATAAAATACATTAAAAAAAACTCAAAAAAATGGTATATATGTCTTACGGTACAATTATTCTAACAAAATATTACGTTTCAATACATAATATCATAAATTTACTAATAATTTTGTTTTTAACTTTGAAAATAATTGGTGAGTTTTGAATTCTTTATTGTATAATTCATATTAGGATTATATTTTTTATATTTTTTATTGTTTTTAAAAAACCGGATCGGAAACCGGATATCCGGTTTCTATTTTCCCCGATACGTATCCGCTACGGTTTTAAGGAAAACCGTATCGTATATCCGGTTATTCGTATCGGATATCCGAAAATTCGTATAATTGAAAGCGTATACCGTATCGTATACGTATATTAAAACCGTATCGTATATTTTTGCTCACCCCTACCAGCTGGGCCACTCGATCGAGTGACCCACCCACTCGATCGAGTGGGCCTATTTCGAGCCCGACGGCTGGCATAACGGGCCACTCGACCGAGTTAGCCACCTACTCGGTCGAGTAACTCTAAACCAGGTGCCCTAGCTCTTCCTATATAAACAACCCCATGCAACACATTACACATCTTTTTACAATCTTTTACAAAACCCTAGAGCAACCCTACACTTACACATACTACGTCTTTACAAACCCTAATCAAACCCTAACAATTCAATAGTAGCAAAAACCCTAAAACTTAGTTTTAGAAATAAATCCCGAGCCACCATAACTTAACCTACGTAAAACCTCGAAGACTCTTGTGTAGAAGCCACGGTTACGAGTCCGCACCGAGACAAGAACATGTAGGTTGAGGGTGTCAAAACCCTCTCTTTCCTTCCCTTCTTCTCTTCGTCCTCCTTTTCGCGTTTTTTTCGTCTTTTTTATTATTTTGTTTGTCGCGTCATAATATCGATAATACCTTTAATATTAAAGCATTAAGATATTTATCGATTTGTGTCGAATAAGAAGGATACCGGGATAAGGAAAACCGCATATACAAGTGTACTGCACACGCGTCGTCGGTCGCTTATCCCGGTACCCCGATTATTTGATTATTGAGATAAATCAACTTAAATAACAATCTGTTTTTATTTTCTCGTCATCATCATCAATAATTTTGCATCCATCAATTTCTTTAAAATCAATTTTAATAAGGGTCGAAACCCGTTGACACGGATCCGACATCACAATCCTTAGCGATTTATTTCGATGTCGGAGAAGTCGAGGGAATCAAGTTTTTATTCAAGAAAAGCGTCGATTTTAGATTCGATACGAATTCCATAATTGGATATCGAATCTAACAATCAAGTCATATGAATTAATTAACGTGATTTGTTCATATCACG
This sequence comes from Agrostemma githago, assembly GCA_958450325.1. Lineage (NCBI taxonomy): Eukaryota > Viridiplantae > Streptophyta > Magnoliopsida > Caryophyllales > Caryophyllaceae > Agrostemma > Agrostemma githago. The sequence goes on along the minus strand of OY288255.1, from coordinate 28,600,569 downwards.
ATAAATAATTTAAAGCGACTAAAATTAATTTATCTTTTTTTATTTCACTCTAATATCCCATATCGATTCAATAATTGAATATGGGATACGATGGGTATTCAAATTTAGAATCGGGTATAAATTCAACAATATTTATATTCGGTTTAGCAAAATCAACGATTTATAAAAAACCCGAATCGAGCATAGGTCATGCAATACTTATGCCCAATTCGGTAAAACCGTTGATTCATCAAAAAAATATAAAGCAATTTCGAAAATCAATATAAAATTGCAAACGAACCCAGTTCGCACAGGTGCCACTTGACCGAGTGCCTTAGTCACTCGATCGAGTGACACCCTAAAATCGAGTCAGAATGCTAATTACGACCACCACTCGATCGAGTCTCACAGTGACTCGGTCGAGTGGCCATGTACTCGACCGAGTTGGTCAATAACTCGGCCGAGTATGGTCCATAACGCAAAACAGAATCGTCTTTTACAGGTCCACTCGATCGAGTCCATCGACCACTCGATCGAGTGACCCATAACGATTAACACAATAAATCGTACATTATTCTATTTTCAAAACTCGGTAGTAATTTATGATTCATGTCAACACGTGTTTAGTCAATCATGTGTATTACTACCTTTTCAAAACATACATCTCATCTTTGCATCTTTTCATCGCATCTCATATTTGCACTAACCGTTATTATACGTTATATCATTACATCGTTACTAACGCGTTTGTTATTCCTTTTGTCAATTTAATTATTGTTCGTTTATTGTACTAAATGAACCCACATGCTAAAATTCTACTTTGACGTAGAATTAATTGCATTAAATTGACATAGAAACCCACTTTTCAATTTCATTCACATGCCTAGGAAAAACAATGTTTGCATAAGCATTTTTCCCATTTTACTAACGCGCGTATTGGAAAGTCATTCGAATTCTTAGTAGAGGCCGCTAATGTGCGGGCGGGGTTGGGTGTCCTTTGTGGGCTTCCCAACACGTACCCTCACCCCTTACTCAGAACCTCGGTTTCCGGATGCCCGAAACCGTTGGCGCACGAGAGTCATTCAATACACGATATCCGATAATGTCGGTATCGGTATCAAATGCAAAGGGACGAGCCCAATAAACTCTGACATCGGAAATGGGCTGTATTTTGTATACGGCCCACTACGACATAGAGTGGGCTCGAACGGTTCCGAATAACCACAAAATTCGGTGGCGACTCCACATAGACCTAAATTTCAATTCGATCCATTCTCATATGGAGATTCATTCGCCTCCCCAAACCCGCGCGTGGCCGCGTCGGGGTGGACCTATGTCATGTCCACAATTTGGCGACTCCGCTGGGGATTAACTGATGCGTGACTTACCATCGGCATCCTCAGGGTGAGACTCGAATAGAAATCGTTTGACAAATACAATACGCGTTTTAGTTTTACGGTTCATGCATAACCCATATTTTCCCGGGCCGGTACTCGTGACCGACGTCCCACTATACCGTTGATGTACTCCAATATGGATATGTCAAAAGGTGTCCATAGTCGATTCGAGTGGGTTTCGCGGCATGTTCTAAGATCAACTCGACTTTGGAAGTCCGTCCCGATCAACGTCTAGACTATGTACACTGGTATAGACCCCCTATAGACCGACCGAGACTTAGTATAGAGCATACATGGCGCCGTTATAATGCTTGTGTGACTACGTGCTACTTGGTTTCCGAGTCGTTTTTAAAAACCGTCAAATCTTCAAAATTGCATCCTTTTCAAACTATTCGATTTCAAAACCCGGGACACATACCGAATTTAGGACTTATGATTTTACTCAAAATAGCCTATTTTCTAGCCGGTATGCTGCCCAAATCAAAAATCAAACTTTCAAAACCCGTGGCCCAATGATTTTTCGTCCTCTTTTTCGGAAATTTGGGCCATCCACCGAGTTTACTCGGTCCTTTCTTGCAAAAATCATCAATTTTCAAAACCTTCCACTTCTAGGACTTCCCGTATTTAGCAGTGTCGGGTCGAGTCTTAAGTTGTCAAGGTCTGTAGCGTCGAAACTCTGTCGATCTTACATCACAAGTTTCTTCCCTTTCCCAGTCCGCCTTATTAGACTAAGGCAAGGCCCACCTACGTAGGTCAAACCCCTACAAAGGAGGGCCCGTCAACACAATCGAGTCCATAAAGTCTGAGGATGTCTCACGTGAACCTTCCTTCGAACAGGACTAGGCCCACCCGCCGAATCCTAAGGAAGGCCCACAATTCACAAGTCACCCGTCTAGGTGTCTTTTCCAAGTTATTTCCCTTTTAGTCTCGTTCGGGATGTACTTTCTATTTCGGGATTTTGGGCTAGTTTCTGATTACGTGGTGTTCTTACAGACAGGCCACCCGAAACCAGACATCAACGCAAAATGGACGAGTTGAAAAATGCCTTGACCAAGATCGAAACTCAACTGGCCGCCATCCAGGCTAACCAAGCAACTTTGTCCGCCCGCCTAAGCACCGTAGAGAAGACGGTCCCTAACGAAGGAGGTGAGCCCGCCGGGCCCATGGCCGAGCTGGTTAGTATCGTTCGTAGGCTCGAAGAACAAGTCCACCTATCGACGAACAACTCGATCCACACCGAGAATGCTCGTACTTATTCACCTTTGGATAACGAGCTACCCGCTAACCTCAACTTGACGGGAATTCCTATGTTTGAGGGTACCGAAGACCCGGTTCACCACATCCGGGCTTTCAAAGACTTCATGGCGGTCAAGGGAGTGAAGTCAACTATGTTCAAGTACTTGTTCCCTTCTTCCTTGGAGAAACATCCTAAGGCTTGGTTCTACAATCTCGATGCCAAGAAATACAAAACTTGGGACGATGTGGCTACCGAGTTTGCCCGTAACTACGCCGATAACACTGTAATCCAGACTACAATGCGTACTCTGGAGGTAATGGCCCAAGAGCCCAAAGAAGGGTTCACCAAATATTTGCAAAGATGGAGGGCCGAGAGCGTGAAGATGGTCGAAAAGCCCAGCAAAAAAGTGCTGGTGGAGGCCTTTGTCAAGAATCTCCTCCCATCCTAGCGGGTCCATCTCCGGTATGCTATCATCCCCAATTTTGCCGCCCTTACTGAAATGGGCACCAGGATCGAGGATGACCTAAGGCTAGAGAACCTGACTAAGGCCTCTACAAAAGGCTACCAAGGGGCTAGTTCGTCTACAAACAAGCCCACACCTGCAGCTGCAACCCGCAGCATCTTTGACGAGGTAAATCTGTTCGACACCTCATCCAAAAAGAATACACCAAATCGGGTATTCACAGATATAGGGACTACCTATACTTATGCCTTACAAAGGGTATCCTCGAAAGGTCTGATCCAACCAGTAGGCCCAACTCCAGAGGCCCCAGTAGAGAAAAGGTCCAAATATTATAATGCTCAGGCCTACTGTCAGTATCACCGGGGTAACGGACATGATACTGAAAAATGTTGGAAGCTAAAGCACCTAATCCAAGACCTTATCGAGAGCGGGAAAATCCCATTGCCCGGAGACAAGCCGAGCAACAAAGAAAACCCGTTCAGCGCCCATGCCATATTTACAGGAGAGGTAATTGACTGTTCTCACCTCATTTCCCCGTTTATCCCACAAATCAACGGGATATGGTTTGACGATGAGGATGATGTGTACCTGGCCAAAGGGGAAGCTGTCCCCGTCACCAGAAAAGAAGTCCGAAAAGCCAAGTCCAAGGCCTTGGCCACCAACCACCTCGCCATTGCTGGGCGCGCCACTCCAACATCCGTCACTGAACCTGCCAGGACGGAACCAACCCCCGAGGAACCAAGCAATGACATGGCCTTGGTCCAACAAATGAAGAGGGTTCGAGCTGATTTAACTATATGGCAACTACTGGTTAGCTCACAGGCTCATCGAGAAGCACTGACTAAGGCTCTCGATGAAATCAAGGTTGATTCAGAAGCTACCCCTGCTGAAATGGTAGCTACTATCATTGCCCTATCTCAAGGGCAAGTCTAAGAATGAAGGCCCACTCATAACCTTCGCCGAATCGGATCTGCCATCATTTGGGCCCAATCACAATCTGGCCCTATATATCACGGTCATCTGCAAGGGTAAGTACCTCCTGATGACCCTTATCGACGATGGATCGGCCGTGAACGTCCTACCCCTAAGGACCGCTAGGGCCCTCGGCATCACTGATGCCGACTATCTTCCGATAGCGCAAACTATTCAGGCTTTCGACGGAAGCCCAAAACCGGTAGCTGGGGTCGTTAAACTGAAGATCATAACGGGCCCAATCGAAAAGGAGTTGGAATTTCAGGTGATAGATGTCACCTCATCATTCAATCTCTTACTAGGAAGGCCTTGGATTCACGCAGTCAAGGCCGTATCATCTACCCTCCACCGAAAAGTCAAGATGCCACTCAAAGACGGTATCATCACACTGGAGGCGACCCCAACAAATGTGGCTAGCTGTAATGCCACGAACCGGGCCGAACCACGAGGATTCGACTTCGTGGGTATGATCAAGGATGAATATATCTTCAGGCCCTACTTCACTACTAGCATCGACATGATGCTACAAAATCTGGGTTACTTACCCAGAGCTACCTCGAGACCGCATCTTCCAGCTGGGAAGATAATCGAAGCCCTGAACGATGGCGAGTCACAATTCGGGCTAGGATATGCCGTAACCCCAGAAAATGTGGTCCAGGCCGGTATTCACAAAGCCACTTACATCCTCAAGGGTACCTACATAGGCCCTTATAGCCCAAAGTTAACTGACTACTTCGTCACTCCAGTCTTCGAAGCCATTCAAGTGGGCCTCTACCAACCCACCATCACATATCCCGAGACCAAAACGGCTCGGGAATGCAACTATATCCCCGATGATATATTCACCATCATCCAAGCAGAGTCGGAGAAGGGTGAAAGCAACTCCGAGCCCGTGCTGGGGCTCTTATTTGGAGAAGACAAGACCGTCCCTGCTCCAAAAGATGACTTGGTCAACTTGATCCTCCGCAGCGATCGGTTCGACCCAACCAAGCTAATCACCGAGGTCGGCGCCAACACTGAGACGAGGGCTTGGAGGAAGACCATAAAATGGACCGACAGTCAAGGACGGGTCTACAAGCAAACCACCGGCGAGGGAGACATGCCAGATACCGAGTCCGAGTCCGAGGCTGAGTCAGAGTCAGAGTCGGAGTCTGAGTCCGAGTTTAGAGGGTCTGGTGCTGGAGTCGAGTCTGTAACCTCTCTTCCCTTAGCCACTGAGGTCTTGGGGCCTGTCCCAAGACCTCTCCCTATCCCGCCACTGACCAACGATCAAATGGCATCTCTTTTCGAGCTATTTACCAAATTTACCATCAATAATAATAACGAACACCGTTCTGCTTACGACTTGTCTTATTTCCAAAATTTTCTCAATTTCAAAAATTTTATATGCAATGACATTGAGAAACCTGACGAACAGGTACCTCTACCTCCACATCTGGTCGAACAGCTCGAGCAAAGGGAATCCCGAGATCCGGTAATCGAAGAAACCGAGTCCATCAACGTGGGTACCACTTTAGAGCCCCAGATGCTTAAGTTGGGCCTATCTTTAGATCCAGAAGAGAGACAACAGTTCACAAACCTCCTTCTAGAATTTAAAGACGTCTTTGCATGGTCCTACAAGGACATGCCGGGAATAGATCGATAAATAGCGGAACACCGAATACCCATCAAAGATGGATGCAAACCGGTGAAACAAAAACTCAGAAGAATGAAGCCCGAATGGTCTCTTAAAGTCAAGGAAGAGGTCGATAAACAATTCAAAGCGGGTTTTATACAAGTGTCTGAATATCCAGACTGGGTTGCAAATATCGTGCCGGTACCCAAGAAGGACGGCAAGGTGCGGGTATGCGTGGATTTCCGGGACCTAAACAAGGCCAGCCCAAAAGATGATTTTCCGTTACCACACATCGACATTTTGGTGGATAATACGGCCGACCATGCCCTTCTCTATCATTCATGGATGGGTATGCCGGATACAATCAAATTAAAATGGCGGAAGAAGACATGGGTAAGACCACCTTCATTACACCATGGGGTACTTACTGCTACACCGTCATGCCATTTGGGCTTATCAACGCCGGGGCCACTTATCAACGGACCGCCACCAGGCCACCTTATTACACGACATGATGCACAAGGAGGTGGAAGTCTATGTGGACGATATGATCGTCAAATCCAAGGACTGAAGCGGACACATTCCGGCCCTAAGAAAGTTCTTCACCCGGCTACGTAAATACAACATGAGACCGAACCCACAAAAATGCAGTTTTGGGGTAACGTCGGGCAAATTGCTGGGCCATATCGTTAGCCAATGCGGCATCGAGGTCGACCCAGCTAAAATCAAGGCCATCACCGAGATGCAACCACCCAACACCGAAAAAGAAATAAGGGGGTTTCTCGGGAAAGTCCAATACATCAGCCGGTTTATTTCAAAGTTAACCATGGTATGTGAACCCATCTTCAAAAAGCTAAAAATCGGAGAACGGGTGCTATGGGACGACAAATGTCAAATGGCTTTTGACAAAATCAAGGAGATTCTGTCTGCTCCGCCGGTACTAATGCTACCTCAACACGGTCTGCCTTTGTCGTTATACCTAACGACGACTGAGACAGCCATGGGGGCTATGCTGGCCCAGACAGTCGATTCGGAAGAACGGGCTATTTACTACATCAGTAAAAAGTTCCTCGAGTATGAATGCAAGTACACAATGCTTGAGAAAACGTGCCTCGCTTTGGTTTGGGCCACTAAAAAGCTCCGACACTACATGCTTAGCCACGAGGTACATGTTTTATCCAAAATGGATCCAATCAAGTACTTATTCGAGAAGCCCATCCTCAACGGCAGGATGTCAAGATGGACTTTAATGTTATCCGAGTTCGACCTCAAGTTTGTACCATTAAAAGCCATCAAAGGCCGGGTAGTTGCCGAGTTCCTCGCTGACAGCCTCATATCCGAAGAAGGCCACACTGATACATGGGCCTTTCCTGATGAAGACATATTCCATACCGATACCGAGACATGGGATTTGTATTTTGATGGAGCATCCAACTTCCGAGGATTTGGGGTCGGAATTCTGTTAATCTCACCCCAAGGGGAACACACTCCCTTATCCATCAAGTTGTACTTCGACATGACCAACAACGCAGCGGAATACGAAGCATGCATTCACGGGTTGCAAGCCGCCGCTAATTTAGGGGTAACAAACCTCCGGGTCCACGGTGATTCATCACTGGTCATCAATCAAGCACTCCAAAAATGGAAAACTCGGAACGCCAATCCGTGGCTTACCAAGCACGAGTAAGGGTTCTAGAAAAACAGTTCCAGAAAGTAGAATATATCTACCTGCCTCGGGAAGAAAATCAGTTTGCAGATGCACTTTCCAAATTAGCATCTTTACTGAACATCCCGGACCACCTGACCAGCATGCCAATCTGTGTCGAAAGGCAGTCAGAGCCGGCCTACATTTATGCCATTCAAGATATCGAGATAACTGACCCAGAACCTTGGTATCAAGCCGTCCTAACCTACCTGACAACGGGAGAATATCCCGCTGGAGCTGAAAATCGGGCCAAAAAGGCCTTGCGAAGATTAGCAACTCAATTTGTTCGTACTGACGACGGGCAATTATACAAAAAGACGGCACGGGGGGCTCTCCTCCTATGCATCGACAAAATACAAGCCGAAAAGGTCATGGCCGAGGTCCACGACGGTGAAAACAGACCGCATATGAACGCCCATATGCTATCCCGTAAAATCATGAGGCTCGGATACTACTGGAACACCATGGAAACAGACTGTCAGTTATATGTCAAGCACTGCCATAACTGTCAGATCTTCGGTAATGTACAGCATATGCCATCTTCCCTATTATATACCATGACATCACCATGGCCATTTTCGACATGGGGTATTGACATAATTGGGAAAGTGCACCCTTCCGGGACGGGAGGACATTGCTTCATATTGGTGGCCATCGACTACTTCACCAAATGGGTCGAAGCTGAGTTATACCGTGTCTTGAACGCCAAGCACGTGGCCAAATTCATCCAAAATAAGATCATATGCCCATACGGGATCCCGCATGAATTTATAAGTGATCACAGGACCCATTTCCAAGCTGAAACCACTGCGTTACTGGCGAAATACAAAATTCAGAGGCATACGTCTTCACCTTACCGACCCCAAACAAATGGAGCGGTAGAAGCAGCCAACAAAACAATTGTCACCATACTAAAAAAGATGGCTGAGAATTATCGGGACTGGCCCGACAAAATATCCTTCGCCCTATGGGGATACCGAACTTCAATTCGCACCGCAACCGGAGCAACTCCATATTACCCGACATATGGAATGGAAGCAGTCCAATCGGTCGAGCTAGAAGTACCATCCCTAAGGATTTTGCTTGAAAGCCAGGTACCCGAAGCAGATTGGGTCCAAGCCCGATACGATTCGCTAGTCCTTTTGGATGAACGGCGATCCCGAGCCCTCAATAATATTCAAGTGTATCAAAAGAGAATCCAACGGGCTTTCAACAAAAGGGTTAGGCCCAGGAAAATCAAAGAAGGTGATTTGGTCCTAAAATCGGTTCGTGCCTTACTACCGGTTGACCCAAGAGGAAAGTTCAAACCCAATTGGGCTGGGCCATACTTAGTCAAGAAAATCCTATCGGGAGGAGCGGTGATGTTAACAGACCTGGACGGTAACGAGTTCGTCAACCCAACCAACTTGGACCAGCTGAAGCGCTACTACCCATAAGCCCAATCTCAATGTCATTTGCAAAGATTTATAAAACTTAGTCTTTTTATAAATTTTCAAAATTTTAGACAAGTCAATAAGTTAGAATTAACTATTCTACCGTCGCACATCTCGAATTAATAATCTTGATGTATTTCGAAAATTGCAAAAAAATCAATCAAATCAGATTTTGAACTACGGTTGGTTTGATTCCGCTAATTGTGGATACGTAGGCAACCCCTCAAAAGGGTACAACCACTGCAATAAACGAAAAGACGGGAACGGTATTCAATAATACGTCTTTATTAATATCTCGATAAACTCGGGACTCAAAAAAAAAAACGCCAAACACGGCAAAAACACAAAAAAAGCGCACCACAATAATAATAATAATATTCAAATAATAAAATAGGAGACTAATATCCCGGCATCTTCCCCTTTTCCTTGTCCTTCGAGTCGCATGGAGCCCGAGGTCGTCGAGGTGGGGACGAGCGTTCTCTAATCACCAGGGGAACCTCCTTAGCACAAGCCCGCTTCTTGGATGACGGGTCTTCAATCACAGTCTTCGGCCCAAGTCGGGCCCGCACATGCTCGGGTAGCCTATCCCGTGGGCCGAGTCGGTCCTGCACGGCTGGTCTAGGGCCCAGTCTCCTTTCCAAGTCCGTCTGGGGGCCCACTTTCCCCCGAGCACCTTTAGCACCGGACCCTTCTCAGCTTGAGTCTTAGCCTTCTTCTTTTGTCCGGACATTAGACGAACTAGGGTAGCTAGAGTGTCTCCCTCATCAAAAAACCCTCTGTTGTCTTTAGCTTGCTCCCTTCTCAGCAGGTCGAAAGCTTCATCAACCTTCAAAGCAGCTCGGGCCTTGGCATCACCTGCTTTGGTCCACTTCACATATGAGTCCGAAACCCAGATCGAATGCCGAGATTTGGGAATGGGCCAAGTATGCCGGGTGTACCACCTTTGAGCCCAAGTATCGCACATCACATCAGTCAATTGGGTAGGGTCACTCACAATTGCCTCTATTTATGGTATCCGTTGAGTTCGTCCATACTGCCTTAGTATGCGATCCGGGTAAAGATGAACCGTTTGGTTGAAAGACAAGATGACTTGGTAACGGGCCCTCTCCCTCGGGTCCAAACCTGACCAAACATAGATGGGCCACCACGGCACAACCCATCGAATCAGCCGCCCACCGTGGATTGATACCACCTCATCCCAGTATTTCTGGCTAATCAGGCGAGAAAAATCGATGGCCCGTCTCCTCGTCATCAGCTGGTTATGGCGGTAGTTGCTAGCATCAAGGGGAGGATCTTTCACCGATAGCCTCTCATAAAGCCAAATCTGAAAAAAGAAAGCAAAAACATTAGATCTCAAGACGAAACAGACGACACTCGATCGAGTGCCAGGGCGACTCGATCGAGTGGCGTCACTGGAAGCAAACAGAAATCTTTTTACGAAGGCACTCGATCGAGTGCCAGGGTGACTCGATCGAGTGCCCATTGCAGTAGCCGAATTCTCGAAAAAAATTCAAAAATCGAGAAAAAAAAAAGAAAGAAAATCGGCATACTTGCAACAAACGGGTGCTTCCGGTAAGGCGAACGGACTGATCCCTCTTGCGGTTATCCAAGCCTTGGATTATTTCACCCGTGATCAGCCAGGCTGGGCTATGCTCCGTCTCCATTAAATCAACAACGGTTAACAGACGGATATGACCCATACAAGACAATAAATCCATGTGACCCTCAAAGGCATATACATGGAGCATGCAAAAAGAGAAAGCCTTACGGCTATGAACTGATCTCACCCGGACATCGTGTGGGTTCATAAACTTTTCAGCCAGATCGATCAAGGAGACTGTGTTGCATCCTGGGTCATGCGAGACACCTCATTGTGGGAAAGCCCTAAAAATTCTCGAAGCTTCCTTCTCCGGTCATGGACTGAATACGGGACGGCAGGGCGGAGCATCGGGTTCCATCCTCCTATGGCTGCGATCTCCTCAGGTAAAGGGCAGATTTCGCCCCGAGGTAAAGCAAAGACATGATATATGTCATCCCAGTAAGCCAAGCACGCATCCAAGAAGTAACGATCAACCACCATCTGACGGAACGGGTACAGCTGAGTTATACCCGTCTGATTAAAGACCACCCTATCAGCATCCCTAAATTGACGGGACCAGGCCTGCAACATAGCACTCAATCTATTGATTCCCATGATGGATTTCTTAAGAGGAGAAAGAGACTTTCTTTTTGCCTTAAGGGAAATAAAAGATTTTCTTGTGATGGAATTATGAAGAAAATCAAGAGCATAGGGGGCTATATATAGCATTAGCCTTGCAAATCTCTTTTCATATCACTTCTAGGAAAAGTTTCCTAATTCCAAAAGGGAATTAACCCACAAGCCTAGTCCCAATACTAGCAAGGAAATAATCATCCCGAACTTTCCTAATTTCTTTAGGAGTCGATTTCAAAAATTTCAAATTTTCAAAAATTCAAAGAATCATTTCCCCCAGCACGAGTCATTTTACTACCTACGTGTCGCATGCATTTTATGTAACTTATACAGGTACGACTCAAACAGGGACATGCAAACCATCAAATCTCTCCAGCAGCATTTTCCGGGATATCACGGGATGGGCCAACACACAGGCACACCCAGGGCTTACGCGACAAGCCCAAACTCCCCACGGAGTACGATCATCCAGCGCAGGTATGATCTCTGTCTTACGGCTGGCGAGCCCTTCACGCGAGTCTAATGGACTATAAACGACCCGAACGGAAGTCTACCAAGTCTTAACAGGCTTGGTAGCTACTCTGACTTTCGTCCTGTCCAAGCCTCAGTCAGAGTGGGGTCTCTGTAGACACCCGCATTTTGACCGCCAAGTGTCTATGGCAGTTTCCAAAAAGCACCCGATGATGATCGGACGCTAACGTGTCTCTACGCGCTCGGATACGGGCTCAAATCCATTAATCGTTGGCTAACACACTTACGGAGTACAAATCTCACCAAACGGACCTCAAATCCAGGCCCAGTGAATCATTTCGAGTCAAACAAGACTAATTTGGGCCGAAACCGGCACCGGAAATAAAAACGACTTTTTACAATTGGGTCAACCCCGGTCAAAGTCGTCTCCGAGACACACAAAACAGCCATACAATCATCAAAAGCCCAAGTCAAACACAAAACCCATCAAGCATTCAAGGTCAAGGTCCAAAAGACTGACCTGTGCGACCCAGCTGGGCCACTCGATCGAGTGACCCACCCACTCGATCGAGTGGGCCTATTTCGAGCCCGACGGCTGGCATAACGGGCCACTCGACCGAGTTAGCCACCTACTCGGTCGAGTAACCCTAAACCGGGTGCCCTAGCTCTTCCTATATAAACAACCCCATGCAACACATTACACATCTTTTTACAATCTTTTACAAAACCCTAGAGCAACCCTACACTTACACATACTACGTCTTTACAAACCCTAATCAAACCCTAGCAATTCAATAGTAGCAAAAACCTTAAAACTTAGTTTTAGGAATCAATCCCGAGCCACCATAACTTAACCTACGTAAAACCTCGAAGACTCTTGTGTAGAAGCCACGGTTACGAGTCCGCACCGAGACAAGAACATGTAGGTTGAGGGTGTCAAAACCCTCTCTTTCCTTCCCTTCTTCTCTTCGTCCTCCTTTTCGCGTTTTTTTCGTCTTTTTTATTATTTTGTTTGTCGCGTCATAATATCGATAATATCTTTAATATTAAAGCATTAAGATATTTATCGATTTGTGTCGAATAAGAAGGATACCGGGATAAGGAAAACCGCATATACAAGTGTACTGCACACGCGTCGTCGGTCGCTTATCCCGGTACCCCGATTATTTGATTATTGAGATAAATCAACTTAAATAACAATCCGTTTTTATTTTCTCGTCATCATCATCAATAATTTTGCATCCATCAATTTCTTTAAAATCAATTTTAATAAGGGTCGAAACCCGTTGACACGGATCCGACATCACAATACCTAGCGATTTATTTCGATGTCGGAGCAGTCGAGGGAATCAAGTTTTTATTCAAGAAAAGCGTCGATTTTAGATTCGATACCAATTCCATAATTGGATATCGAATCTAACAATCAAGTCATATGAATTAATTAACGTGATTTGTTCATATCACGATAATTAATTTAAAGCGACTAAAATTAATTTATCTTTTTTTATTTCACTCTAATATCCCATATCGATTCAATAATCGAATATGGGATACGATGGGTATTCAAATTTAGAATCGGGTATAAATTCAACAATATTTATATTCGGTTTAGCAAAATCAACGATTTATAAAAAAACGCGAATCGAGCATAGGTCATGCAATACTTATGCCCAATTCGGTAAAACCGTCGATTCATCAAAAAAATCTAAAGCAATTTCGAAAATCAATATAAAATTGCAAACGAACCCAGTTCGCACAGGTGCCACTCGACCGAGTGCCTTATTCACTCGATCGAGTGACACCCTAAAATCGAGTCAGAATGCTAATTACGACCACCACTCGATCGAGTCTCACAGTGACTCGGTCGAGTGGCCATGTACTCGACCGAGTTGTCAATAACTCGGCCGAGTATGGTCTATAACGCAAAACAGAATCGTCTTTTACAGGTCCACTCGATCGAGTCCATCGACCACTCGATCGAGTGACCCATAACGATTAACACAATAAATCGTACATTATTCTATTTTCAAAACTCGGTAGTAATTTATGATTCATGTCAACACGTGTTTAGTCAATCATGTGTATTACTACCTTTTCAAAACATACATCTCATCTTTGCATCTTTTCATCGCATCTCATATTTGCACAAACCGTTATTATACGTTATATCATTATATCGTTACTAACGCGTTTGTTATTCCTTTTATCAATTTAATTATTGTTAGTTTATTGTACTAAATGAACCCACATGCTAAAATTCCACTTTGACGTAGAATTAATTGCATTAAATTGACATAGAAACCCACTTTTCAATTTCATTCACATGCCTAGGAAAAACAATGTTTGCATAAGCATTTTTCGCGTTTTACTAACGCGCGTATTGGAAAGTCATTCGAATTCTTAGTAGAGGCCGCTAATGTGCGGGCGGGGTTGGGTGTCCTTTGTGGGCTTCCCAACACGTACCCTCACCCCTTACTCAGAACCTCGGTTTTCGGATGCCCGAAACCGTTGGCGCACGAGAGTCATTCAATACACGATATCCGATAATGTCGGTATCGGTATCAAATGCAAAGGGACGAGCCCAATAAACTCTGACATCGAAAATGGGTCGTATTTTGTATACTGCCCACTACGACAGAGAGTGGGCTCGAACGGTTCTGAATAACCACAAAATTCGGTGGCGACTCCACATAGACCTAAATTTCAATTCGATCCATTCTCATATGAAGATTCATTCGCCTCCCTAAACCCGCGCGTGGCCGCGTCGGGGTGGACCTATGTAATGTCCACAGGAGTCCATTGTCGGGAATTCGGAAATGGATGCAATGGAATATGCTCTAGCTATGGACTCAATCTTGAAGCAATGCACCACGAGGTCCCTAGAAAGCTTGACCAAAGAGGGATTGTATGAGGAGAGGTTTATGCCTTCTCTTAAATATGCCTTTTTAGGTCCGAGTGAGACATATCCCGAAGAAACATGTGAATATGAGAGTATGCACTTTGATGTTGATCTTGGGTCGTTATTGATAGATGATGATAAGTTTGTTAGACCAAGTGTCTTAAGAGAGTGTGATGATTTGTTGAAAGATGATTTTATTGAAGTTGTGAGGGAGCTTGAGTTAGTTGGTAAAGAGGGATGTGATAACTCAAGTTCTAAGAAATTGATCAAAAATCAAGAGAATCGAGAGATGATAAACATGACCCAATTTCTTTTTAAACTCATTCAAGGGTATGACCCTCCCATATTTAGTGGACTTGGTGAGGATGCAAAGGTTCATCTAGCGCGTCGTGTGCACGATCCCGGTTGATTGGAAGGTCTTCCTCTTAAGAGTTTGGCGGGACTCCTCAAAAAACTGTGCTTCTTGGGAGGCAACCCAAGTCCATCCGTTGTACATATCCTTTTGTTTTTGTGTTTTTGTTAGTTTCATCGTTTTTATGTGTTGCGTGTTTGTTTGTTACTTTGGTGTAGGTACATTTTAAGAAGACCTCCTTTATTCTATCGTCATTGGATTTTTTTAGGGTGAGCATTTCTAGATCAAATGTTTCTTAAGTGGAGCTGGTATGAGAGTTTGGGGACAATTGGAGTCGATATGGCGGTATATAGGAGCCAAAAATCGTAAGAAATTGAAAAAAAAAGTTATGCGTGGTCTACAGTGCTTAACTCAGTCAGGCAAGCACCAACCGTGCTTAGCTTAACTTTCCAAAAAAAAAAAAATAAATTTAAAAAAAATAAAAATAAAAATAAAAAACTGGGCCACTTCTAAACCGGGATTTTTTACCCCTATTCCTCCATCTCCTTAATTTTCATTTACTAATTTCAAACTCATCTTCTTTCTTACTACCTTCATATCTCCATTAACCCATCTCACCAAAACTCATCATATCTCCATTAACCCATCATTCCTCATCTACCTTTGTTGCTATTTTCGTGAGTGTGATGATGGTTGGGTGAGAGTTTATACTTGAGACTTGGTGGAATTTTGTGTGGTAATTCATGATTTGGTGAAATTTTGTGATTGATGAATTTGAACATTGGAACCTTGGTACTTTGTTAGTGAGGAACGATGAGAGTAAGGCTATTGCTCCCGGATTTTCGGTGATGTGATTACACCGAATCTCCATTTTTGAAAAATCCAAAATTATTGCTCCCGGATTTTCGGTGACGTGATTACACCGGAAATCCCTTTGAAAAATCCAAAGTGTTTGCTCCCGGTGCTTTAGTGACTTGATTACACTAAAGCACCACTTGAAAATCCAAATTTTTATTTATCTATTTTACTTTCTTTCATTTTTATTTATTTTTTTAGATTTTCTTAGTTTTTTTTTTTTTTACTTCCCTTAGTCTTTTTCCTAGTTTTTTTTTACTTTCTTACTACTTTCCATCTTGAGTTTTGCATTGAGGACAATGCAAGGTTCAAGTGTGGGGAGGAGTCTTATTTTAGTTCCTTTCAAAAAATTAAAAAACCATAAAAAATTCAAAATTCTCAAAAATCCAAAAATATTTTGTTTTTAGTTTATTTTTGAGTAGCTAGTTTATTTTAGTTTAGTTTGTGTACATATATTTGTTTTTGTGTTGTTTCCTCTTTTTTCCCTTGTGTAGGTAAACGACCCGTCGGACGCCAAAAATCAAAATCCAAGGTAGATGGATGAAGACCGCTCCGGTATATTCCTTCCACCTTATTCTCTTTTCTTTCATTTGTTGAAGGAGGATGGGATTTTGATTGTATTGGAGGTTCATGATGAACATTTGGGTTGATGGTTGTTTGCTCACTTGTGGAAATTGGTTCTCTTGTGTTTTGTTTTGTTTGTTTTCTTTATTTTTGTGTGATTAGCGTCTAGTTTAGTGTGTCTTAGAGTAGTGTAAAATTTTTCGAAAACCTAGTCTTGAAACTTATTTTAGGAAGCCTCCATTCTCTTATTAGTTTTACTTACCTTGATGTAGGACTTCAATCTAGTTGAATTGCTTTAAAATACTATGTTTATCGACATTCTAGCTTAGGTCCACTCTTCCTACCAAATAGATTACTCGGGGGTTCGCATTTGACCATTTTGATCCCCCGTGGTGTGAAAACTCCTTGGTTACCGTATCTCGTGTCCCTAGGTGACCTTTATTCTTTGTGACCGTTTTTTATAATCCACGATTATCTATCAAAAATCACAAATACTTTCCACAATAATTTTTGCTTTTTGCTTTTGGTGATTCTATTGTGTGATGTTCTCCCCACTTCCTCGAGGAAAAATGAGAAAAGAAAAGAAAACGAAAAACGAAAAAAAATAGAAAAAGAAAAATCAAAAAAGAAAGAAAAGAAGAAGAAGAAATTGAAAAGAAAACAAGGGGAGAAAGAAAGAAATGAAAAACTATGAAAATCGAAGAAAGATCACCACATATCAAAATAAATAAGTTTTCCTTCGATTTGGGGAGCCGTGAAGGGCCTACCGAGGGACCGAGTTCCTAAGGAAGGAGGATAGCGGTGGTGAACCGATCATTGGAACCATCATTTTTTCTATTTCCATTTTACTTGGATTATTTGGTCATATTGAGTTTTGGGACGACCCTTCTCTTTATTTCATAAAGAGGTCGAGGCACACTTACCTACAGTGTTTTATAACACCACGGTTCTACCTTTCCACGCCATCTTACACCCTCTTTGTAGTCTTTTTGGAAGGTCGAGAGGAAATATGCTAGATTATCGATATTCATAGTAATTTATAGCTATAGTATTAGACTTTTGTCCGTGTCTTGTAGGTTAACTAGTTTGAGAATGTTAGTTTTCATAATAGGTGGATGATTAGTGCTTTTCCCCGCCGTCTTGATGAGGGTGACGGTGTTTTCCTTTTTGTGATGCAAACATGTCTTGTATTTGTGTGCTTAATTGATTGTTTGTGTCAAAAGTTTTGTGCAAGACCCAACTTGCCTTGCAACGGGATACCTATCCTCATGGTATGTCATTGTGAGTTGAAGGGGCGTTGAGTGCGCTAATACTCATGCGGGTAGTAATAGTTTAGTGGTCAAGGGATGCTTATATTGTGCATTCACTCCTTATATCCTAGGTGTTTGTCTTTGCCTTTGTCACGCTTACTCGAGGACGAGTAAATGTCTAGTGTGGGGAGGTTGATAACTCCGTTATTGACCGCATTTCTACACCTTTTTGACATTTATTTAGCCTCAATTAATCGTGTTTTCTTAGGCATTTTGACTCATTTTGCCTATCTTTTGTATTACACGGGTTTTTTGCGTTTGTTGTTCGTTTTTAGGCATTTCCGTGTCGAAAACAATTAAACCCGAGCATGCCCGAGTACTAGGAAGCACATGGACCGAGTTCGAGCCTAGACAAGCGCATATAAGATCAAGAAACGAGAAAATAGGCATAGGACGAGTTGCGCACAGCAGACCGTGCGTAACTCCGGGAGGCACGACACTGCCGTGCGCAACTGACCGTGCGTAACGCAACGGCCGTGCGCAGCTCCGGTTTTGTTATTTCCTCCGTTTTCGACCCAGTTTTTGTGTAACCTAATTAGAACATATAAATACCTAATTTCTCATTTTTTGCCTCTAAGCTTTTTATTATTTTTCTAGATCTAGTTTGAATTTATTGGGTTTTCTAGTTAGAGAATTGTATTTTCTTTGAAGATATTCATCCTCTTTGTTGAAGATTCAAGTTTTCTTTTATTCTTATTCTTCCTTGTCTCTCCATCTTTGGTAATCTCTAATCTTTACTTTAATTTTGTTTTTCTTTATTGTTTCTTCAAATTCTTAGTCTTTACTTGTAAGTTCTTGTTAGTTCATCTTAGTTTTTCTTCACCTTTGTTTGTTATTCTAGTTTCCAATTGAGTTAGTTTTCCTTTTTATGCTTATCTCCTCTTCTACTTTATTCATCCAACTAGAATTCTCCAATTTAGCCACTCTTGCATGATTAGTACTAGTGAAATTCTATTTATAACAATGTTCATAGTTAAATATTCCACATTTATGCTTAATTCTACTAATTTAGTCATGATTAGTGAGTAGTCACCCACTAGGGGTCGATGAAGCCTAAATTCGCCTAAATTGTGCCTCTTGTATGTTTTGTATTGATTGAATTGGGTGATTGAGTGAAGTGGTATTGAGGATTTTGGATTATCTTGGTTTAGGGGTTTGAGACGGTCCTAGTCCCTTGGTCATCGATGGGTAACCGGTTTGACCTCTTTATCTCGCCTTACCGTACTAGATCGAACACGGGAGTGGTGTCTAGCGTGGTATCCTTCACACTAGTATGCGTACCTTTTTTACTTGAGTCGGTTTGGGGTTTATCACGGGAGTGACCCTCGGATTTGACTTAGGGATTCCGTCTTACAAACCCGGGAGGGAGGTAAACGGGGAAATTAGTCGGCCACGAACCCGGGAGGGAGGTGGTCGACCTATACCCGATTCCCTCGATACTCGATATACTTTGGTGCGATTTAGGTGGATTGAAGTGACATCGTTCCCTAGTCCTTTTTATTCTTGATTAATCGTTATTCCTTTAGTTATCAATTTTTCTTACTTTAGTTTTATTTTCCCTTTTGTCATTCCATATCTTAGTTAACATTTATTCATCTAGTTTTAGTCTACCATCACTCATTTCTATCGACTTAGATAAACAATTAGAATTGAAGCGATTAGGAATCACTACACTCCTTATGGACCGACCCTTTCTAGTGTAACGATAATATCGTGCGCTTGCGAGGTAATTAAAACCACAACATTAATCAAGCATTACTACTGATCCCATTTAATGGCTCTAAAAAAGCTGGAGGATTTTAAGCTGCTGTTCTTTCTTGGCATTATCAACTTTAATTCACCTGTGATGTGGTCTTTGACTACTTGAAAATATGGAAATAGGATTTTAGTCCCAACTTGATCTAATCTAGCCTTCGCTCCCGTGTGTGCAAATATCTAATCGATCTTTCATCATTCACTACTGTTCGTTGTTGAAAATATATGTTTTTCGAATCTGCTGGAACATATCTGAGATTAATGCTTATTTTTTTTTTGAAGGTATGCTTCTGTGTTTGCAACATCTGTAGCTGGTATGGCTTGTATGGTTGGAATGGACTTTGGTGCGAAGCTCCTGTCATCCCCTGCTAAATGTTTTGAGGTGAAGTGTTTGTGAATTTTTTTCAACTTTATCCTTTAGATCGATGTACTATCGGCATAACTCCCCTCACCCTATTTCTCAATTCAGTTTAATTTTTATTACTTTGTGCATTGACTTCTACTTTTATTGTTGTTTTCCTATTAGGATGAGTATTTGAAGGAAGCCCATTTATCACTCAGAAATTTGTCCCTTTTTCTCTCATACTTGTGCATATTTGGAGTATGCTCTAGGTGAATTCTTGATTTATGCTATAGGTTCACTTGTACTCGTATATGTTTGACTTGTTAGTTGTGATTGTGTGGTGATGATTATTGTTGGTGAATATGGGACTCCTATTTCAAGGTTAAGTTGGATTTTTGAGTTAGAACATAATTATCGGATAGTAGCAACTAGAATGCATTCAGACTGAGCTATTTTTTGTTTGTTATTATGCTGTGTTTTCAATCGAATATAATTATGTATTATTCTAGAGTATTAGGTAATACAATGTTTATGTTTTCTGATCATCTCCGATACACCTTTTGCAGTCAGTAGCTTAGTAAACCAACTGGATTAGACACCACGTGTTTTTCGTTTTTCTATTTTTGCAAACTGAGTTGGCTTCTGTTTCTCTTTCGCAGTGACTTGATGTATAGCTTTCTGATCAAGCTCAGCAAACGCGTGACAGAAGTTGATGTCTCAACCATCTTGTCAATTCTGCATTGTAAGTTATCTTGTTCCGTGTCTATCGATGTATCTGCACTGATAACATTGATCAGTGTGTATCATTCCAGTCATCTTTTGTACCATCATTTCCTAACCACGGGAGATTCTTTTGTGAAAGTAGAATTAACCATTCACCTAATATCTCGGGGCTTCTGCTTGGGGTGGTAAAAAAAACCAACCATTATATTAAACCACCTAAAACGATGCCCTTGTAACTGAATCGGTCCGGTCTAGATCGAGTCATTTCGAATCTATCACATATTTTAGATCGGATCGGATTATTTTTGGCGTCGGATATGTGTTTTAGTCAGGGCAGGCCATTTTCGAGAATTGCCACATTCATAATCTGCATTAGTTTCACACAATTGTTTTTCTTTCCCATAATCTCACGAGCTGTTCGGAAAGTGGTCCGCATCGGTAAACCATGACCTGGATACATACCAGTCCGGTCCACACTTTAAAAAAAGTGTTAATTTAATCGATTTGTTTGGTCCGTTCCGGCCAAATGCAGTCTTAAGGGAGTCCGATCCAAGTTTCGGGTTTATATTTCTGGGATGATCGATCTTCGGATCTTTCCATCTGTGTGGCTTTATCTATAAATTTGTTTAGCAATTGTATCTGTAGAGCCTTGAATCTTGATATAAAAGAATGTGGTGATGTGGATATTTGGTTTTTATATATCTAATGCAAAGCTGCAGGTGCCCTTCCAATTTGAGTCATGTTAAGTTCCGACAAATCTGTTTAAGTAACCAATCATGTTTTACTCCTCTCTATTAGGTTGTGGAATGAAGATAAGAGGTGACGATCCTACTGCCATGAAAGACTTTATCCTCAGTGTCCAAGGGTGAGTGAATGAGATGAAGGTCGACGCTGGAGATGCGGAGGCAATGAAATATGGCAAAAGAGTAGGACTTTTACGACCCCTTATGTATTTGACTTTTACAGCTCCTTGAAGCTTTATTTGATGACAGCTGAATTCTGCAGATGGAATTCATGCTAGTTACTATATGCGACATCAAGAACAATAAAAAGAAAGCTAAAGAGGCTACTCCACTGTACACACGTGTAAAGAAATGGCTGCAGAAGGTTCTGATCACTCTCACTTCCGACAACCTTACAATTTTATGTGAGATCGAATGATAATTATGAACTACTCTTCAATGTCTTTATATGGTTTGCCTACGACATTATTTAAGCTCTTAAAGGCCATGGATGTCTCAACTCTCAAGCGTACTTATAATCACTCCATTTGGGTTTTTAGGCCCTGTTCTTTTGGATTGAAATTGACTAGACTAAATTTAGCTTATCTTAGCTGAGGTGGGTTGATATACAGGGACAAAATAAGCCTCCTGGGACTGAACTAAACTAAATTAAACTGAAAATGACTGAATATAAGTAAAAAAAGAACAGAGCCTAATAAGGTCCTTTTTTTTAAATGAGGGCGAATTTAGAGTTAAGAATTTTTGGGTATCAAGTTGATTATCGTAATGATTCGTTATTGGGGTACGAATAGCACTACAGTGTCTGATTTTGGTGAAGATTGGTTTGAAACAGGTTACATTTGACAATTTGATGCTGCTGAAGACTTGTGGCTGGTTGGGCGTGGAAACAGTCGAATCAAAAGTGGAAGGGAGAATGTGTATCCTGAAGAGGTAAGGGATATGTTTGTTGGTATTCTGCTTGCTACGTGACTGCAAGTGTGGATCTTTCACCGTGGATTGGTTTGGGTCTGTTGATACAGTCTTATACAATCTGGCGTCGCTTTTATTCCTTTCTTATTATTCTATGTGTAGACACCCACATTTTGACCGCCAGGTGTCTAAAGGAGTTTCCGCAAACACCCGATGATGATCGGACACAAACGTGCTTTGACGAACTCGGATATGGGCTCAAAATCATGGACATTTGGTTTAGGCTTATTACGGAGTACAAATCTTACAAAACCAACCTCAAATCCAGGCCCAGTGGGTCGTTTCGAGTCAAATAAGACTAATTGGGGTCGAATCCGGCACCAGGGGCAAAACCGTCTTTTAGCGACCGAGTCAAACCCGGTCAAAGATATTTTTTCCCGAGACACATGGACCAGCCGTGACACCACACGTCCGGTTTGGACTCAAATACTACAAAAAATCAGCTTCGAAAATATTAAATAAATCCATTCAAGGATAGAATTCGATCTTAAGTAGGAATTCTATCCGAAAACCAAAACAATTCACCGACCGAACTCAAACACTCGGCTGAAGCACCCCAAAACAGCCGAGATACTCGGCTTCCCCGCCAAGAAACGGGACTTTCGTTCCCTTTCGAACTCTTACGTTTCCTATCTAAACCGGTATTTCTTGTTGTCTAAGCAAGATACTTCTCCTAAACCTTTTTACCTATAAATAGACCTTCACGTTCAACACAAAGAACGACAATTACACATCAATTATTCCCATACACAATCAAAACACATTCATTATCTACAATTCATAACACATCTACAACAATACATCCTAGGAGATACAATCCCATACAATTAATTCCCGAAATTCTAGGCAATTTTAGGAAAACCTTATACAAACCCGAGAGCAAAACTCGTCAAATCCCATCCCAATCATAAACCACCATAACTCTTCCTATATCATCTCGACACTCCCGTGCCTAAGCCACATTCCGACGAGCTCCGTTCCGAGTATACAAAGCATGTAGGTTGAGGGTGTAAAATCAAATCCCTTTTTTCTCCCTTTCTCAGTTTTTTGTCACGATTTTTTGTCACAATTTTTTTTATCATGATTTTTTGTCACGTTTTTTTGTCACAAATTTTTGTCACGATTTTTTTTACGATTTTTTGTCACAATTTTTTCGTCTCAATTTTTTCGTCACAATTTTTTTTGTCACAATTTTTCGGAAACTTTTTCAAAATCCACTCTAAATATTCGATATTGATTCTATAATCAAGCATCGAGTATTACGAGTATCAATATTTAAGTCGAGTATAAATTGCACCATATTTTTACACGACTTAACCAAATCATCAATTTCCAAAACCAAATACAATTTTTTCATCATATCATATTTACATTTTCTAACTCGTTTGCTCCTTTATTATCGCGATTGTTGTATTGTATCGTTGGTTGCATTGTAATTCCGGGTGGTATGCCGCTCGTATATTGTAATCTGTTATCGTTTTTGTTGTTTGTTTTATTGTACTAAAATGAACATCACCTGCTAAAATAACTTTGACGTTATTAGTTTAAGATGCATTAAACGACTTAGCAACCCATTTATTTTTCTCTCACATGCTTAGGAAAATAATCTTTGCATATCATTCAACCGTCGAACTAACGCGTGTACACCAAAAACGAACGATATCCTAGTAAAGGCCGCTAAGTGCGGGCGGGGTTGGGTGTTCTTAGTGAACTTCCGAACACGTACCCTCACCCCTTACTCAGAACCATGGTTTCCGGATGTCCGAATCCATTGGCAACGAGAGTCATTCAATACACGATATCCGATAATGTCGGTATCGGTATCATAATGCAAAGGGACGAACCCAATAAACTCTGACATAGAGTGGGTTCGAACGGGCCCGAACTCCCACAAAGTTCGGTGGCGACTCCTACTTCGATTTAAATTTCAATTTGACCATCTCATATGGAGATTCATTCGCCTTCCCAAACCCGCACGTGGCCGCGTCGGGGTGGACCTATGTCATGTCCACACTATGAAAGACAGTCATCTACTCCAATATTATTCATATTGCAAATCTGTGTGAAATAGGTGGAGGTTGTTTTATCACTACATCCGGGTATTTCATCGGTTGTGGTCACCGGGATACCAAATGCACGCCTTGGCGAAATGGTTGTTGCATGTATTCAAATCAGAGAAAATTGGGTTTGGGCTAAGAGAGTTGATTCATTAGACAACATGAAGCTGTACTTGTCAAATGAAGTGCTCAGTGACTATTGTCTGCATAAACATTTGACAGGGTATCGCTCCTCCCTTACTGATTTCCTCCCCCTTTCCACCTTGTTCTTTCAATTTTTCCAAATTCTCCTTGCATCTTTTTGTCATGCGGATTCAAGTTTTCACTATTCTGTCGTGAGATGACGGTAAATTAGTCTTTTCAGGTTTAAGATTCCTAAAGTTTTTATTGTATGGAGAAAGCCTTTCCCTCTCACAAACACAGAAAAACTGCGAAGAGTTCAAATGAAAAGAAAAGCTATGATGCAGCTTCAACCTTTGCTTACCAATCTCTAATTGAGAAACATTTTTTTTTGATACGGAGTATTCTTAATTCTCGTATATCTCCAATCTCTAATTGAGAAACATCATATTCTGTAACCCCAATCTATCTGTTGGTCCTTGTGTCAAATGATAGAAAAAGGATATCGTCTCCCATTATGATTATTTGTTTACTTATTTTATTTTTGGAGATACAAAGGGCATATACGATAGCTTCGGCGTTGCTAAGCGGTAAACATATCGAGGTGGTCCGCTAATATGTTTTTATGAATTTGTATAACACACTTGATTTCGTGGTTTTGTTTAGTGTACCTTCAACTATGTTCCTTTTTCATACCTTGCTTTGTATGGCGGGAAAAATCAAGATTAACATTCACTACTACAATAAGAGGTTATAGCAACATCATACAAGTGTTGCATAATGACTTAAAAATGTTGCAAAATGTTTATGCAGCACTTTATAGTGTGCTGCTTAAAGCTCCGTTGCAATAGCCTAATGTAACACTTTATGCAACATTTATTTTATCAAATGAAACACTTATAATAAGCGTTGCAACTAATTAGGATATGCAACACTCATTTTTTGCAACATTTATAGTTGACCAATGCAACATTTTGGATGGTAAATAGCAACACTTAGTATTCTCTTGGAACACTTCTATTAGGTTAAAGCGACATTTTCATGAGGGAACAACAACACTTATAATCTTCTTTGCAACACAATTTTTTTTCCATATACAATAATCCTCAAATTTAAATAAATTAACAAGAAGTTAAATAAAAAGTGGTTTTTATTACCAATTCAACTCAAATAATATGTAATATTCAATAACTTTTAAGTCTTAGAACATATATGTTCATTACATCCACAATGCTGTACTCCAATACTCGAAATGTTCTTCCCAGAAAAATTGCTGTAGTTAAGTACAAGAATATTAAAATCTACATCTATTTCGCTCTAACCCTCCTCGAGTAGATGACAAACGTGAGTCTTCATTGTTGCAATAGTGTTTGAATCGTCCTCAGACAAGAAGCTTCTTACTCAGCAACAAATAAGCGAAAACACCTGCACATATGTACAAAATTATGAGAGCTCATAATTGACCACATTTGGCACTCACAAGTGAATGATGCAAAACAAATGCAATATTCAAGTGTACAAAATAAATGGTGAACTGTACAAACTATTTAGGGCTCGCTTGGGATGGAGGTAATGAATTGGGGGGAGGGTAGTAGAACTAAACTGAACTAGAAAATGGAGAAAGTAGTGATGAAGTAGTGATCATGCTAAGCGGAAATGGAGAAAAAGAGACAAATATAGCTTCTTAACTACTATAAGTTCGTAATCTAAAGTGTATCCTTATATTAACTAAGTTCTCAATCTATTAAAAATTATAAGCATCAAACTACTTAGGAAAGACGTGAAAAAAATCTATTAACTCTTCCTGAACCACTTCTTTACCCTTGCTTTTGGAGTGATTATATGCAAGATGAACAACATCAAAACCAAGAAATTCACAAGAAACTAACTTAGGGAACTAATGATAAAATTAGCAAGTTCTCTAAGATACGAGAAATTGCCTCAAGCATAGACTACTATAATGACACATCGACAAGAAAAAAAGTACAGAGGTGGCATAAGGGGATTCACCTTGTACTCGGTTTGTTCAAAAGGTTCAACACTATATTTGTTAACCTTAGCTTGGTCATTGATTTCCATCATAATCCCATTTTAGTTTATCGAAACATGAAAGTGTAGTTAAAAATCAATTAGTTAAACAAATATGAAGCAATTATAAGAATAGAACATAAGTATACCACGTAATTCCTAATAATTGGAGTGTAACTAGTAGTTTAACATTTCTTTTATATTTTGACTTTGGATTATAATAATCTATTATGGAAACCGGAGGGTAAAAATCTTCTCGGGAACACAAATTCTTGTTTAAGACGGGCATACATGTCTTACACTTATAATGAGTAAAAAAGAATAGAAATGAAAAGCACAATGCATAAGAAAAAAAAATCAAAAAAGACATATTTTACCAAACCACATTGGATGTTATTTAACCCTTTTAATTATTAAGACGGATATGTCCGTATTATGAGTGAACAATTAAGTTAAGAAATAGATCATAGTAAAGAGATTGGGATGAAAATTTGAAGGTGGAGGCAGACTATCATTAAAGCTAATTTTATTAGAACCTTCTTTTGCCTCTTTGCACCCTTTATATTTTCTCAAATCAAATTCCCCAATAGCTGCCTATATATCATGGGACTTCATAATAAGAAATTATAACGTTTTATATGGACAATACGATTTAGCGTATTCTGATATAGATACCAGAACCAACCTCTTAGTTTTATTAAGAAATTATAAAACAGATGGCATCAAAACAACAGTAATGGGACGTTGGTCACCTCCTATTGACTAGTGATATCTGAACGATTGGATTTTATCGATCAAATGATGCTCTAAGACTTAAAGAACGCTGCAGTGAAGAGAAATAAAGAAGACAGATACAAAAAAGGTTCAAATGAAAGAGAAGTGTAAAAGGGAAAGACGAAAAAGAATGAAAGACAAATTCTACCTGTAAACAAATAATCTTCTTCAAAAAATTTATCATTGTAGAACGAAGAAGCAATTAAAAAAGAAACAAGAGAATGAGATATCAATGAATCATGCAGTTTGGCAATGTAGACATGTTAGATTATTTGAATATGTTGAAATCAGTAACTAGTGCTCAAGCCTCATATCTACTAAATCCACTCTAATGCATGAACACCCTTTGATTTATAACATTATAATGATTACGACTCATTGTGTTAAAATCTACTGTATGTGTGCCAATGATGCATGATAAATCGTATTTCACTAAAAAAAACCAAATTGCTGTCATACATAAAGTATAGATGCATATATAAATACAAACTAGCCTTTTCTAAATCTAAAGTTTTAACAATTTAGGTCATTAAATGGATTATAATGCAGTGAACAAGCAATTCCCTATTATTATCAACCCTAGTTCCCAAATATCTAAATTAAATATAGAAATTAAATCTAA
This sequence comes from Agrostemma githago, assembly GCA_958450325.1. Classification (NCBI taxonomy): domain Eukaryota; kingdom Viridiplantae; phylum Streptophyta; class Magnoliopsida; order Caryophyllales; family Caryophyllaceae; genus Agrostemma; species Agrostemma githago. Next base: position 28,572,971 of record OY288255.1, on the reverse strand, counting down.
AACTTAAAATAATAATAGTATTACCGGTGCAAAGGGGCAATAAGCAGCAATGTTGGCGGGGATACGACAGTGCAGGTGGAAACACGGCGGCGTTGAACTGGTGGCAATACTGAAAGAAGAAGAAAGGGAGAAGGATAAAGAGAAAGAAAGAAAAAGAAAAAAAGGATAGGGGATCTGAATAGAGGATACCGACCAGGGGGAAGAGGGGGGGATTCGGTGACTGCGGCCGCTGGACGTGGTGAATAGACTTGGGTTAGTGTGAGGGAGACGCCCGGGTGTAATGACGAGTTAGTTCATTTTCGACTTTCTCCATCTCACGAATGGCCGTTGAGTAAATGTAGTTTTAACATTACAAAGTTATCCGTCATATAACGGGTCAAATACGATCCGTTTACTTAGAAAATGACAAAACACTACAAATGCAATGTGCTGTATTTTCTACACTAATGGCTAGTGTTTGACCCGTCATGAAAATGTATCGCGAGGGAGACTAGTTGTTTAACCGATTTGAACCTGAGGTAATGATAAAATGATAATGAGAAACTCATTTATTTATAGGTAAAATAGATAGTTCGATTATCTCATCCAGAAAATAGAAAATAAATTTGGGATGGACAAATAATGAAATGTGATCAATTAAAGTGGGCTCAAAAGAATATACGGAGTATATATTAAGCAATAGGTATATATATAAAGCGAATTGAGTAGTGATATTTGGCCGCAAAAGGTTTGTATATGTTTTTGCAAACGATTAAGCTAAGAATAAGTTGTAGAACTGTCGCAAATATATTTTTGAAATTGAGATTTTGATTACAAATATGCGTATGTAAACGATAGAAAACTCCTAATAGTCATTACAAATGTGGGTTCGAGTTTCACCTACTAGCCTCAATGCTGAATTAGTCAGTCGGAAAACTGCTAGTCGAACTTGGTTCAATTTATTTATAGTGATTTTAACTAATTTTGGGATATTACTTTTCGTTTTTCACTAAATACTTTTTTATTACGAAACATCAATTTTTAAAATGAAAATTACAAACACGAGATTTTTGTGAGATGATTTCAGAACTATTGTATTCTAAGATTACAATTAATAAAAACAATATATAATTTTACAATTTCACTATTTCATTTTTTGACGAATAAAGTTGGTTCAATTTGCATTATTTTGTGAGTTTTTCACTTTTAGCATTACACTACGGAGTACTAATTAAATTTGACACCTATGCAATACGTTGCAATTTTACTAATAATTTGCAACACTTGTATAAAATGTTGCATTACCGATAATGATATGCAACATTCGCACAAAATGTTGCATTTTAAATGAGAATATGCAACACTTCTTGAAAAATGTTGCATTATAAGTGGTTTATGCAACATTTTTATATTAAGTGTTGCAAAATTATTTCTACCACTTAAATTGCAACACAAAGATCAAGTGTTGCAAACGAAATGTTGCATTAGGCCTCTTTTATAGTAGTGATTTTTTTGTATTAAATCTGCCTGTTTTGCGCAATATGATATTACAACGCGTACTTCCTAGATTAGTAGATAGTTTTATCTTAGAACTATAAACGTATGACAAAAAGAAAAAAAAACCCACAAACAATAGTTTGAATTATGCCAACAAATCGACAATCAATGACAAAAATATGCGCCATCAAAATACATACACGAATCGTACCTAACCATACGTGCGCGTAGCGCGTGGCAAAGAAACTAGTCAACAAAAAAAATAAAAATAAAAATAAAAGTAACCACCCTTATGTGAGAGGTCTCACAATAATGTTATTGTGAGACCGTCTCATATGAGTTTCCGTGTAACACATGATATTAGTGTGAATAAACATATTTTATTTAATACATTTTTTAATATGCATTTTTATTTTATTTCTATAGGAAGTACGAATATATATGACGAACTTTGACTCGATTTATTGATTTTTTTTTTCTCATTATAATAATAATCATGTTCTAAAAATATGATTTTAAAGATATATATAAATATTATTTCTTAAAATTTTGAAAATAAAAAAATATTTCTTAGTATTTTTGAGAAATTTTAGTGTATAATAGTAATATTTTTTTAATTTATCTATTTTCGGGCGGGTAACGGGTTCGGGCGGGTTTTGACCCAATATATTCGGGTTATTATCGGGGCTTGGTAGTGGAGGAAGAAGCCCCTTGGTAACCCTTGGCGGCGGCCTTAGTGAGGCCTTCCAGTCTTAAGTCATCTTCGATCCTCATACCCATTTCAGTAAGGGTGGTGAAATTGGGTATGACAGCATATCGGAGGTGAACCCGGTAGGAGGGGAGAAGGTTCTTGACAAAAGCCTCCACCAAAGTCTTCTCACTGGGCTTATCGACCAGTTTCACGCTCTCGGCCCTCCAGCGTTGAAGGTATTTGGTAAAACCTTCTTTCGGCTCTTGGGCCATGACCTCCAGAGATCGCATTGTGGTCTGGATCTCGGTGTTGTCAACATAGTTCCGAGCAAACTCGGTGGCCACATCATCCCAGGTAGGGTATTTTTTCGGGTCTAGCCTGTAGTACCAGGCCCGAGGGTGTTTTTCAAGAGACGCGGCAAAAAGGTTCTTGAACATGGAGGAATCCACTCCCTTGATGGCCATAAACTCTTTGAAGGCCCGTACATGTAGTAACGGGTCTTCGGTTCCCTCGAACATAGGCAAACTCGTGAGATTCAGGTTTGCGGGCAGCTTGTCACTCACCGGGGAGTATTCTCGACTATTCTCCCTATGGATATTGTTACTCCCAGTCAAGTGAACCTGTTCTTCCAATCGGCGAACCGAGTTAACCAGTTCAGCTAGAGGTTCCGTAACCCCAGTATTTGGAGTCCTGTGCTCCACTGCAGCCAAACGAGTGACGATAGCAACTTGACCAGCCCTCATTTCATTCAGTTGGGCTTCGATGTCGGCCTGTTTGTCAATCATGGCGTCCACAGAGGTTTTCAGACTGCTTAAAGTAGCTTCCATCCTGCGAGTGTGTCTGGTTGCCGGTGGCCTGTCTGTAAGAACACCGCGTAATCAGAAACCGAACCCAGATCTTGGAACCATAAAAAAGTACATCCCGAGCGACCCAAAAGAAAAAAGACTGAGTGGAAAAGACTCGAGAAAGACACCTAGACGGATGACTCGTAGGTGGTATGACTTCCTTATGATTTTGGCCTAGTGGGCCTAGTCCCGTTCGAAGGAAGGTCCATGTGAGATTATTCCCCGGACTTTTGACTCGAGTGTATGGACGGACTTTTCTTTGTAGGAGTATGCCCCACGCGGGTTGGTCGTGCCTTGACAAATAAGGCGGACTCGGGAAAGGGGGGAAACTCGTGATATAAGATCGACGGATTTTCGACGCTATAAACCCTCTACGTACTATGCACAGACCTGACACACGGATAGACGGTAGGTCCTATAATAGGGAAGGTCTATTTTAGGAAAGTTGGAGGTTTGAAGTTGGAATATGTAAAGGGTGAATTTCCGATAGTTCGAAAATGGAAAGTGGAATTTCGAAAACCAAGATTAGAATTTTGAAGAAAATTCAGAAAATCAAAACGGTTTCGGAAATTCGAGAGTTAAAACGGACAGCATGCCGACTAAAGAAAAGGATATTTTGAGTCAAATCGTTGATCCTAAATTTCGGCGGCATTCCGAGTTTTGAAAATTGGATATTTTGAAAAAGATGAGTCCCAAAATGGGCAGCATTTCGGGTTTTTCAAATTTGGGCGTTTTGGAAAGACGGGTCCCGAAATGGACAGTATTTCGGGTTTTTCGAAAAGTGGGTATTTTTGGAAAGATGCAATTTTGAAATGACGGTTTTTTGAAAATTGACACGGAAACCAAGTAGCATGTAGTCAAACAAGCATTATAACGACGCTCATGTATGCTTTACACTATGTCTCGGTCGGTCAAAATAGGGTCTATACCAACAACGATGGCTTTCCCGTGTTTAGGACGGACTCCCTAAGCCGAGTTGGTCTTAGGACATGCCGCAAAACCCAGACGAGTTCCACCATCGATGTCTTTAGCGCACCCATGTAGGAATGCACCGCGGTATAGTGGGACGTCGGTCACAAGTAACCGGCCCGGGCAAAAATGGGTTATGCATGAATCATTAAACTAATGCGCGCACACTAATCTACGAACTATTTCTCTTCGAGTCTCACCCTAGGAACCCCGATGACATGTGGTACATCAGGTATCCCCAGCGGAGTCGCCAAATTGTGGACATGAGTAGGTCCACCCCGACGCGGCCACGCGCGGGTTTGGGTAGGCGAATGAATCTCGTGGTAAGATTGTTCTCGGGTTCGAAATTTAAGTCAAAATGGAGTCGCCACCGAATTTTGTGGTTATTCGGAACCATACGAGCCCACTCTATTTCGTCATGGGCTACACACAAAGTAAGCCCACTTCGATTTCAGAGTTTATGGGGCTCGTCCCTTTGCATTGTTATATCGATACCGTTTACACCGGCTTTCGTATATAAAATGACTCTCGTGCGCCAAGGGTTTCGGACATCCGGAAACCAAAGGTTCTGAGTAAGGGGTGAGGGTACGTGTTGGGAAGCCCACTAAGGACACCCAACCCCGCCCGCACATGGCGGCCTCTACTAAGACATCGTTCGTGTTCGTGTACGCGTGCTAGTAAAATAATTAAATGATATGCAAACAGCGCTTTCGGGCTAAGCATGTGAATAGTATGTGAACTACGTCATTTTAATGCATCTTAATTATGGTCGAAGTGATTTAGCATGCGAGGTTCATTTATAAAGCGTAAAGCAAGTAAATAAATAAAGCTCGAAAGGAAATAAATAACGTACAAGTTACACGGGCGGAAATACAACCCGGAGTTCACAATACAACATTACGTAAAAATAATAAACAAAATAAAAATAACACAAAATAATGATAGAAACGGACCCGTATGTAAACTAGACCGCGAAATATGTAGATGGACTAACCCCGATTAAATACACATTATGTCGTGTACTAAACGAAGGACGGAAACATGAGACTGTGGCATATTGCTAGCCCGATCTCATATCCCGTAGTCTTGTCCCGACTTATCATGTCAAAAATTGATCAAAGTCGTTCTACGTGTCGTGATGTGCATGGGTTTTGAAAATAGGGGAGATCACGTGATGGTCTTTACACGTGATGACTAAAGTCGATAAAAGGACGGGGCTTGAAGTGTGTGTCAAACCCCTCGGTTTTATGGGTTACAGGACCCACTCGATCGAGTCGTGGGCTGACTCGCTCGAGTGCGTCCTTTACGTAGCTACTGCCCATTTTTTTGGGTGCTACTCGATCGAGTAGCATATGTACTCGGTCGAGTAGACCCTGTACGAGTGATAACTCGTTTCGTTTTATGACTTAAAATCGATGGTCGGCCAAACCAAATACGAGTATCGCACGATTCGTATTTAACTTGGCCTCCGGTACTACAATCGTGTATGAACGATTATAATACCGTTATCGGAGTTTTTATGAAAACATTTTCGTTAAATTAGAAAATTTGAATTAGTGACGAAATGCATCCCTCTACGTCACGACATCGGGACTAACCCTTTCGGATCACGTGATGTCGGTTTTTGTGTCAACGGGTTCCGCACTAATTATAGAAATGGGATTAAATACGTTCAACTATGACCGATTGCGATCACGCCACGCCCTTGAGTACGTTGGGGCGGGGCTCCTCGAAAGGGCTCCACCTCCGTCATTGCTCGTAAAGGGATTATACGGACTTTAGGCAAACATCATAGTCAAACGGATTTAAAACCGAGATTTGATATTAATATATATATATATACATATATATATATATATATATATATATATATATATATATACACACGTGGTATAATAACGATGTTAGTAATGAAAGATGATACAAAAATGAAAATGCAAAAAGTACAATAACGTTAGTGTTAGTGTTAGTGTTAGTGCTACGATTATGATTGCAATACAAAATGCGATAAAATAAATGACAAAGAGACGAGATAGGAGGGATCGAGATGGGGTTTAGGACACTCTCAACATACATGCTAGGTAGGAACCTCGGAAACGGACTCGTAAATAGCGACGGGACGCCGGAGTATCGAGGATGTACGCGAGTTATGGTGTGTGTGTGTGTTACGTCGGTTCTCGAGGGACGAGAGGCTCGGGTTTTGTGTGTTTTGCTTAGGGTTTCTAAGGCTAGATGTGTAGGTGAGTTGTGGCTGAAATGTAGGTAAAATGCAGGTTAAAACCCTTAGGAAAAATCCTCCCAAATGAATGGGAGTCGTGGGGTATTTATAGGCGTTACCCCACGACATAGGGGCACTCGATCGAGTGGCCCTAGTGCACTCGATCGAGTGCCTTTGCAAACGGGCCAAACCCGGTTTAAGGCGCTCCACTCGACCGAGTGGGGTCAATCCACTCGATCGAGTGGATCAATTAGGCGAGACAAATAGGGAAAGATTATCCTTGATTGATTTGATTGGTTTTTTTGAATTTTGGGTTTTTGCGCCAGCTTTCGAGAACGAATGTGGCTGATTTGTGAGACGGTTTTGTATTTGACCGGGTTTTGACCCGGTCGCCAAAAGACGGGATTTATTTTTTGGTGTCGGTTATGGCCCAAATTAATCTTATTTGACTCGGAACGACCCACTGGGCCTGAATTTGAGGTCTGTTTTGTGAGATTTTTACTCCGTTAAAAGTCCATGTCGGATATTATTGATTCCGAGTCCAAGTCCGAGTATACCAAGTCACGTTTGCGTCCGATCATCATCGGGTGTTTTTCGGAGACTACCATAGACACGTGGCAGTCAAAATGCGGGTGTCTACAGAGCCCCCACTCTGACTGAGGCTTGGACAAGGCGAAAGTCAGAGTAGCTACCAAGTCCGTTAAGACCTGGTAGACTTCCGGTCGGGTCGTTTATAGTCCAGTGGACTCGCGTGAAGGGCTCGCCAGCCATAAGCAGAGGGTTATACCTGCCCTGATGATGATAGCTTCGCGGGGAGTCAGACTTGTAGCATAAGTCCTGGGCGTGCCTATATGTGGGCCCATCCCGTACCATTTCGGGAAAAATGCCGCCTCGGGCGTTCCGCTGGGGAAATATGTGAGTTGTACGAGCTTGCTTTCGAAGCCTTGAGTCGTACTTGAGCTGATGAAGATGCTCCGTGGGGAGTAAAGCTGGCCTCTTTTGGGGAGCAGGTGTACCCGTATGCCGACACATCACACCTTGGATGTAGCATATCGGGGAAAAGCTGACTCCGTTGGGGAATTTAATAGTTTCGCGGAGACTTGCTTCTGAAGTCGGGAGTGTACCTGTATGCTGACACATAACAACTTGTATGTAACACAGGCAAAACACTGACTCGTGCTGGCGAGATAAAAAATATTTGAATTTTTGAAGGGACAAAATTTTGAAAAGAAAATTTTCTATCGCGAAGAAATTTTATCACAGAAAAATTTTAGAGACTCTTAGGAAAGCTCGGGACGGCTTGATTCCTATTCTGGGTTCTAGTTTGAAATCAGGCCTGCGCGCGCATAGGGCCCAGTTTGCTGAGGAGGCAGAGTAGTTAGGTTTTCAGTTTGGTTTTCTCATTATAAATATGAGAATCCCTGCTTCAGTTTTCTGCATCTCAACTCAAATTCTTCTTTTCCTTCTCAAAATCTTTTAGACTTTCAAGAAAGCTAGAAATTCCTGTCATGGGTATCGATCACTTGACAGCTATGCTTCTCGCATGGTCCCAATATTTTCAGGATGAGGAAAAGGTCCGACTGACCCAGATGGGAATTGTCAATCTATTCCCTCTCCAGCGTCTAATAACTGACTCGCATTTCCTGGACGCCTGCTTGTCGTTTTGGGACACCACCCATCACGTATTCGCGTTCCCGCGGGGAGAAATATGCCCTTTACCCGAGGAGGTTGCGGCTATAGGTGGTTGGAGCCCTGCTGTTCAGCCAGCTGTTCCTCCGTTCTACCCGGACCCGAGAAGGAGGCTAAGGGAATCCTTAGGTCTGTCTCATGCTGAGACAATCGGATGGTGCGGGGGAATACTATTCCTATTTGACCTGGCCGACAAGTTTATGAATCCCCGGGATGTGAGGGCCACCCCTGTTCACAGGTGTAGGGCATTTGCCTTTTGCATGCTGCACTGCTATGTCTTTGAAGGGCTGATGGAACTTGACTCATGCAGGGGTCAAATCAGACTGATTGGAGTGGTTGACCAGATGGAGACTGGTCATAGCCCTGCTTGGATAGCCACTGGAGAAATCATCATGGGTCTGGATGCTAGGCGGCTTGACCCAACTCGACCGCTGACGGGGAGTACCAGTATTCTGCAAGTATGCATCTCAATTTTTTTTTTCGTGCGATTTTTCTGATGTCCGTAAGTCACTCGATCGAGTGGACCTGTCACTCGATCGAGTGACACTCATATCGAGCTACTGCCTGTTTTCAGAGGGCTAACTCGATCGAGTCATCTGCCGTACTCGATCGAGTGGATCCTGGCGAACCATTCCGTTGCTTATAAAATTTGTGTATTCTTTTCAGATATGGCTGTCGGAGCGGTTATCGATCATAGAGACCCCTCCGAGCATTCCCAATTATCGGAGCAGTCAGATTAGCTCTCGAAGGCGACGGATAAGCTCGAGTCATCAAATAAATCGAGCTTACTGGGATGAAGAGTTGGTGTTTCACGGGGGTCCCTTGATTAGGTGGACCGTCGCTTGGTGGTTCCTTTCGAAGTTGGCTGGACTGGCCAAGAGAGACCAAGCTCGCTACCTGGTGATTCTGTCCCTAGACTGGACAGTTCATATTTACCCGGACCGTCTCCTGAGGCAGTTCGGTTTGTCTCAGCGCATGCCTGAGACTGAAGCCATTATCAGCGTCTCGCTCCAATTGACGGACGCTATGTGCGACACCTGGTTGCAAAGATGGTTCACTCGTCCTACATGGACTATACCCAGCCCTTGCCAATCCGCTTGGGTGTCTCGGGCTTACCAGAAATGGACTTCTGAGGAGTCCGAGGAAGCTCGCAAGGCCTTGAAGCTTGATGAGGCCTTTGAATTGGTTCACCGCGAGACGGCGAAGGACAACAGGGACTTCTTCACTGGGGGAGATATTCCTGAAGCTACAGTTCGGGAGGAATCGGGTCTTAAGTCACAAACTAAGACTCGATCTAAGGAAGTCGGTTCTAGCAGCACTCGGGGGCAGACTGACTTGGAGAGACGCCTTGGGCCAAGGTTGGCGACCCGGGACCAATTAGGTTCGCGTGACCGGCTCCCTGAGCCCATGAGGGCCCGACTTGGGCCTATTGATGTGATAGAGGAGTCGGGCTCAAACAATCGAGCCCGAGCTAGAGAAGTTCCTGTGGTGATTCGGGAACGCTCTCCTCCGCGTCGTCGCCAGTGGACGGCCAAGGAGGCCAAGGACAAGGGGAAGGGCAAGATGCCCTAAATGCCGAGTCCTTTAGCTTTAATATTATTTAAGTACTATTATTATTTTGTGTTGTGCTTTTTGTATTTTTTTTTGAATTCCTGCATTTTTGTAATTTCCCGAGTTTGTCGGGATTTTTTTTTGAATTAATAAAAGAAGTTTATTATTAAACCGCTTCTGTCTTTTCTCGATTGCATTGGTTGTACCCTTTTGAGGGGTTGCCTACGTATCCGCGATTAGCAGAATCAAACCAAACGTAGTTCAGGCTTAGTAAATTTGCAATTTCGAATTACCCAAGACTATTGGTTCAAGATTTTTGCGACAGTAGAATAAGTAATTCTAGCTTATTGACTTGCTTTTTGAAAAGAATGATTTTTATAAAATTTGCTAATGACATTGAGAAGAGACTAGGGGTAGTAACGCTTCAGTTGGTCCAGGTTGGTTGGGTTGACAAACTCATTCCCGTCTAGGTCCGTCAGCATCACTGTTCCCCCTGATAGGATCTTCTTCACCAGATATGGTCCAGCCCAATTGGGTTTGAATTTTTCTCTTGGGTCAACTTGTAGTAGAGCCCGGATTGACTTAAGGACTAGGTCGCCTTCTTTGATGTGTCTGGGCCTTACTCTCTTGTTGAAGGCCCGTTGGGTCCTCTTCTGGTAGATTTGGATATTATTGAGGGCACGAGATCGTCGTTCGTCTAGTAGAACCAACGAGTCATATCGTGCTCGAACCCAGTCAGCTTCGGGTACTTGGCTTTCTAGCAAAATTCTGAGGGACGGTACCTCTAACTCAACTGGTTGAACTGCCTCCATCCCATAGGTTAGGTAATACGGCGTTGCTCCGGTTGCGGTGCGAATTGACGTTCGGTATCCCCATAGGGCAAAAGGTATTTTGTCGGGCCAGTCCCGGTAATTAGCAGCCATCTTTTTTAGTATGGTGACAATTGTTTTATTAACCGCCTCTACTGCTCCATTTGTTTGGGGGCGGTAAGGCGAGGAAGTATGCCTTTGGATTTTATACTTGGTCAGCAGGGCTGCAGTCTCGGCTTGAAAATGAGTCCCGTGATCACTTATAAATTCGTGTGGAATCCCATACCGGCATATTATCTTGTTCTGGATAAATTTGGCGACATGCTTGGCATTGAGAATGCGATATGATTCAGCTTCGACCCATTTGGTGAAATAGTCGATAGCTACCAAAATAAAGCAGTGCCCACCAGTACCTGAGGGATTTATTTTCCCGATTATCTCGATACCCCATGTTGAGAATGGCCAGGGTGACGTCATGGTGTACAGTAGTGACGACGGCATATGTTGCACATTGCCAAAGATTTGACAGTTATGACAATGTTTGACATACAACCGGCAGTCGGCTTCAATGGTATTCCAGTAATAACCGAGCCTCATGATTTTCCGGACCAGCATGTGGGCATTCATATGTGGGCCGTTTTCACCATCATGTACTTCGGCCATAACCTTTTCAGCCTTATACTTGTCAACACAAAGGAGAAGAGCCCCCTGTGCCGTCTTTTTGTATAACTGACCGTCGTCGGTACGGATGAACTGAGTGGCTAGCCTCCGTAAGGCTTTCTTGGCTCGACCTTCCGTCCCGGGAGGATATTCTCCGTTTGTCAGGTACGTTAACACAGCCTGATACCATGGTTCGGGATCAGTTATCTCAATGTCTTCGATGTCGTGGATGTACGCCGGCTCGGAGCGTCTTTCGACGCAAATCGGCATACTAGTCACGTGGTCGGGAATGTTCAGCAAAGATATCAATTTTGAGAGTGTATCTGCAAACTGATTCTCTTCCCGGGGTAGGTATATGTACTCTACCTTTTGGAATTGTTTCTCGAGATCCCTTACTCGTGCCTGGTAGGCCACGAGATTAGCATTTCGATTCTTCCATTTTTGGAGTGCTTGGTTAATGACCAAGGATGAGTCACCATGTACCCGGCGATTTGTGATCCCTAGATTGGCGGCGGCTTGTAGCCCGTAAATGCATGCTTCGTATTCTGCCGCATTGTTGGTAACATCAAAGTCCAGCTTGATGGAGATGGGAGTGTGCTCTCCTTTTGGTGAAATTAGGAGGATCCCGACTCCGAACCCTCGAAAATTGGATGCTCCATCGAAGTATAAGTCCCAAGTTTCAGTATCAGTATGGAAAATATCTTCGTCTGGGAAGGACCAGGTGTCGGTGTGTCCTTCTTCGGTTATCGGGCTATCGGCGAGAAATTCAGCTACTACTCGACCTTTAATAGCCTTTAACGGTACAAACTTCAAGTCGAACTCTGACAGCATTAGAGTCCATCTAGAGATTCAACCGTTGAGAACGGGCTTTTCGAAGATGTATTTGATCGGGTCCATTTTGGATAGCACATGGACCTCGTAACTGAGCATGTAGTGCCGGAGTTTCTTAGTGGCCCAGACTAGAGCCAAACACGTCTTTTCGAGCATGGTATATTTGCACTCATACTCTAAAAACTTCTTGCTGATGTAGTAAATGGCTCTTTCTTCGGAGTCAACCGTCTGAGCCAGCATAGCCCCCATGGCTGTCTCGGTCGTCGTTAGGTATAACGACAGAGGCAAACCGGGTTGAGGTGGCATTAAGACCGGCGGAGCAAACAGAATTTCCTTGATCTTGTCGAAAGCAGCTTGGCACTTGTCATCCCGTAGTACCGTTCTCCCACTTTCAGTTTCTTGAAAATTGGTTTGCACACCATGGTCAGCTTGGAAATGAACCGACTAATATACTGGACTTTCCCGAGAAATCCCCTTATTTCTTTTTCGGTTTTGGGAGGTTGCATCTTGGTAATGGCTTTGATTTTAGCTGGGTCGACTTCGATACCTCGTTGGCTAATGATATGACCCAGTAATTTGCCTGATGTTACCCCGAAACTGCATTTTTGAGGGTTTAGCCTCATGTTGTACTTGCGTAGTCGGGTGAAGAATTTTCTTAGGGCGGTGATGTGACCGTCCCGTTCTTTAGATTTGACGATCATGTCGTCTACATAAACTTCTACCTCTTTATGCATCATGTCGTGTAATAAAGTGGTAGCGGTCCTCTGATATGTGGCTCCGGCATTAATGAGGCCGAATGGCATGACGGTGTAGCAGTAAGTACCCCAAGGTGTTGTGAAGGTAGTCTTACTCATGTCTTCTTCCGCCATCTTGATCTGATTGTACCCCGCATACCCGTCCATAAATGATAGAAGGGCATGATCGGCTGTGTTATCTACCAGTATGTCGATATGTGGTAACGGAAAATCATCTTTCGGGCTCGCCTTGTTGAGATCCCGAAAATCAACACATACCCGCACCTTACCGTCCTTTTTAGGAACCGGCACGATGTTTGCCACCCAGTCCAGATACTCGGACACTTGTATGAAGCCGGCTTTGAATTGTTTGTCGACTTCTTCTTTTACCTTGAGAGACCACTCGGGCCTCATCCGACGAAGCTTCTGTTTAACCGGTTTGCACCCGTCTTTGATTGGTATGTGGTGCTCGGCTATTTCCCGGTCTATCCCCGGCATGTCCTTGTAGGACCATGCGAAGACATCCTTGAACTCTTGGAGGAGGTTTATGAACTGTTGTTTCTCCTCGGGATCTAAGGATAACCCTATCTTATGTGTCTGAGGCTCTAAGGTTGTTCCCACATTTATGGACTCGGTTTCTTCAATCACCGGGTTTCGGGACTCCCTTTGCTCTAGTTGCTCGATCAGATGTGGAGGTAAGGGTACCTATTCGTCTGGTTTCTCAATGTCATAGCATAAATCACTTTTGAAAGCAGAATTTAAAAGAGACAAGTCGTAAGCAGAACGGTTGTTATTATTGATTGAAAATTTGGAGAACAACTCAAAGAGAGCAGCCATCTGATCATTGGTCAGTGGCGGAATTGGTAAAGCACTCGGGACAGACCCCGAGGTGCCAGCAGCATGAATGATAAAAGGGAGAGGGGTTACAGGAGTTACTCTAGCACCGACTTCTCTAGACTCGACCTCAGACTCTGACTCTGACTCCGACTCAGACTCGGACTCGGACTCAGACTCAGGCATGTCTCCCTCTCCAGTGACCAGCTTGTAGGTTCTTCCCTGACTGTCAGTCCACTTGACAGTCTTCCTCCAGGCCCTGTTTCCCGTCTCGGAACCAACATCCGAGATCAACTTGGTCGAGTCAAACCTGTTGCTGCGGAGGATCAGGTTGACCAGGTCTTCCTTTGGAGTTGGGGCTATGGTGTCTTCCCCAAATAGTAGCCCTAGCGCGGGCTCAGCATCTTCAACTCCGTTGGATTGGATGAGGGCGAACACATCATCCGGGATATAGTTGCAGTCCCGGGCCAAGTGGGTCCCGAGCTGCACAGGATTCGGCTGGTACAGACCAACCTGAACAGCCCTAAATACCGGTGTGACAAAGTAGTCAGCCAACCGTGGGCTGTAAGGGCTCAAGTGGATACCCTTAATAATGTTGCAGGCCTTCTCAATTCCTGCTCGGACAACATTGTCGGGAGTTATGGCATACCCGAGACCAAAGTGAGACTCTTCATCTTTGAGAACCTCGATGATCTTCCCAGCTGGAAGATCGGGTCGAGAGGTAGCCCCCGAAAAGTACCCTAGGTTTTGGAGCATCGTGTCGATGCTCGTAGTGAAGTAAGGCCTAAAGAGGTACTCTTCCTCGATCATCCCCACAAAATCGAACCCCCAGAGGTCCGTGCGTCCTATGGCGTTACAGCTAGCCACAGTCATTGGGGTTGCCTCTAAGGTAATAACATCGTTGAGCAGAGGCATCTTGATCTTTCGATGAAGGGTGGAGGATACTGCCTTGACTGCGTGGATCCAAGGCCTACCTAGGAGCAAGTTGAATGATGAGGTGACGTCGATCACCTGAATTTCGAGCTCCTTCTCTATCGGGCCCGTTATGACGTCAATTTCACGGCCCCAGCTACCGACTTTGGGCTCCCATCGAAGGCTTGGATGGTCTGAGCAGTCGGGTTATAGTCAGCCTCGGTAATGCCGAGGGCTTTTGCGGTCCTTAGAGGAAGGACATTCACAGCGGACCCATCATCAACCAGGGTCATAGGGAGGTATTTTCCTCGGCAAACCACCGTAATGTAGAGGGCCAGATTATGAGAGGCCCCGAATGGCGGTAGGTCGGCTTCGGAGAAAGTGATCATCGGACCTCCTTCCTTGGCTTTGCCCTTCAGGTGGGGCAGGACCGTGGCTACCATCTCAGCAGGGGTAACCAAAGAGTCAACCTTAATTTGATCGAGAGCCTTTGTAAGTGCTTCTCGATGCTCTTGTGAGCTGACTAGGAGTTGCCATATAGTGAGGTCAACTCGGGTCTTCTTCAGCTGCTTTACGAGGGCCGTTTCAGCAGTTGGCTCCTCGGGGGCGACTTCCGTCCTGAATGGCTCAGTGACGGTTGTTGGGATAGGGGTGTCCCAAGAGCTAGTGGCTTGATAGGGGCGACCAAGGTGGTTACTGGTTAGGACTCGGGATTTAGTCCTTCGAATCTCCTCGGAGGTGATGGGGACAGCTTCCCCTTTGGCGAGGTAGACGTCATCCTCGTCATCGAACCAGATCCCGTTCACTTGCGGGATAAAGGGAGAGATAAGGTGAGAGCAATCAATCACCTCCCCGGTAAAGATGGCGTGGGAGCTGAAAGGGTTCTCCTTGTTGCTGGGCTTATCTCCGGGTAGCGGGATTTTACCGCTTTCGATCAAGTCCTGAATCAAGTGCTTCAGCTTCCAGCACTTCTCGGTATCATGTCCATTGCCCCGGTGGTACTGGCAATAGGCCTGAGCATTGTAGTTCTTGGAGCGTCGCTCGACCGAAACTTCAGGAGTTGGGCCTATCGGTTGGATTAGGCCTTTAGAGGATAGCCTTTGTAAGGCATAAGTATAGGTGGTACCTATATCAGTGAAAACCCGAGGTGGGGTGTTCTTCTTGGACGTGGCATCTAGTAGATTAACCGCGTTGAAAATGCTGCGAGTTGCAGCTTGGGGCTTGGTAGTGGAGGAAGAAGCCCCTTGGTAACCCTTGGCGGCGGCCTTAGTGAGGCCTTCCAGTCTTAAGTCATCTTCGATCCTCATACCCATTTCAGTAAGGGTGGTGAAATTGGGTATGACAGCATATCGGAGGTGAACCCGGTAGGAGGGGAGGAGGTTCTTGACAAAAGCCTCCACCAAAGTCTTCTCACTGGGCTTATCGACCAGTTTCACGCTCTCGGCCCTCCAGCGTTGAAGGTATTTGGTAAAACCTTCTTTCGGCTCTTGGGCCATGACCTCCAGAGATCGCATTGTGGTCTGGATCTCGGTGTTGTCAACATAGTTCCGAGCAAACTCGGTGGCCACATCATCCCAGGTAGGGTATTTTTTCGGGTCTATCCTGTAGTACCAGGCCCGAGGGTGTTTTTCAAGAGACGCGGCAAAAAGGTTCTTGAACATGGAGGAATCCACTCCCTTGATGGCCATAAACTCTTTGAAGGCCCGTACATGTAGTAACGGGTCTTCGATTCCCTCGAACATAGGCAAACTCGTGAGATTCAGGTTTGCGGGCAGCTTGTCACTCACCGGGGAGTATTCTCGACTATTCTCCCTATGGATATTGTTACTCCCAGTCAAGTGAACCTGTTCTTCCAATCGGCGAACCGAGTTAACCAGTTCAGCTAGAGGTTCCGTAACCCCAGTATTTGGAGTCCTGTCCTCCACTGCAGCCAAACGAGTGACGATAGCAACTTGACCAGCCCTCATTTCATTCAGTTGGGCTTCGATGTCGGCCTGTTTGTCAATCATGGCGTCCACAGAGGTTTTCAGACTGCTTAAAGTAGCTTCCATCCTGCGAGTGTGTCTGGTTGCCGGTGGCCTGTCTGTAAGAACACCGCGTAATCAGAAACCGAACCCAGATCTTGGAACCATAAAAAAGTACATCCCGAGCGACCCAAAAGAAAAAAGACTGAGTGGAAAAGACTCGAGAAAGACACCTAGACGGATGACTCGTAGGTGGTATGACTTCCTTATGATTTTGGCCTAGTGGGCCTAGTCCCGTTCGAAGGAAGGTCCATGTGAGATTATTCCCCGGACTTTTGACTCGAGTGTATGGACGGACTTTTCTTTGTAGGAGTATGCCCCACGCGGGTTGGTCGTGCCTTGACAAATAAGGCGGACTCGGGAAAGGGGGGAAACTCGTGATATAAGATCGACGGAGTTTCGACGCTATAAACCCTCTACGTACTATGCACAGACCTGACACACGGATAGACGGTAGGTCCTATAATAGGGAAGGTCTATTTTAGGAAAGTTGGAGGTTTGAAGTTGGAATATGTAAAGGGTGAATTTCCGATAGTTCGAAAATGGAAAGTGGAATTTCGAAAACCAAGATTAGAATTTTGAAGAAAATTCAGAAAATCAAAACGGTTTCGGAAATTCGAGAGTTAAAACGGACAGCATGCCGACTAAAGAAAAGGATATTTTGAGTCAAATCGTTGATCCTAAATTTCGGCGGCATTCCGAGTTTTGAAAATTGGATATTTTGAAAAAGATGAGTCCCGAAATGGGCAGCATTTCGGGTTTTTCAAATTTGGGCGTTTTGGAAAGACGGGTCCCGAAATGGACAGTATTTCGGGTTTTTCGAAAAGTGGGTATTTTTGGAAAGATGCAATTTTGAAATGACGGTTTTTTGAAAATTGACACGGAAACCAAGTAGCATGTAGTCAAACAAGCATTATAACGACGCTCATGTATGCTTTACACTATGTCTCGGTCGGTCAAAATAGGGTCTATACCAACAACGATGGCTTTCCCGTGTTTAGGACGGACTCCCTAAGCCGAGTTGGTCTTAGGACATGCCGCAAAACCCAGACGAGTTCCACCATCGATGTCTTTAGCGCACCCATGTAGGAATGCACCGCGGTATAGTGGGACGTCGGTCACAAGTAACCGGCCCGGGCAAAAATGGGTTATGCATGAATCATTAAACTAATGCGCGCACACTAATCTACGAACGATTTCTCTTCGAGTCTCACCCTAGGAACCCCGATGACATGTGGTACATCAGGTATCCCCAGCGGAGTCGCCAAATTGTGGACATGAGTAGGTCCACCCCGACGCGGCCACGCGCGGGTTTGGGTAGGCGAATGAATCTCGTGGTAAGATTGTTCTTGGGTTCGAAATTTAAGTCAAAATGGAGTCGCCACCGAATTTTGTGGTTATTCGGAACCATACGAGCCCACTCTATTTCGTCATGGGCTACACACAAAGTAAGCCCACTTCGATTTCAGAGTTTATGGGGCTCGTCCCTTTGCATTGTTATATCGATACCGTTTACACCGGCTTTCGTATATAAAATGACTCTCGTGCGCCAAGGGTTTCGGACATCCGGAAACCAAAGGTTCTGAGTAAGGGGTGAGGGTACGTGTTGGGAAGCCCACTAAGGACACCCAACCCCGCCCGCACATGGCGGCCTCTACTAAGACATCATTCGTGTTCGTGTACGCGCGCTAGTAAAATAATTAAATGATATGCAAACAGCGCTTTCGGGCTAAGCATGTGAATAGTATGTGAACTACGTCATTTTAATGCATCTTAATTATGGTCGAAGTGATTTAGCATGCGAGGTTCATTTATAAAGCGTAAAGCAAGTAAATAAATAAAGCTCGAAAGGAAATAAAAATAACGTACAAGTTACACGGGCGGAAATACAACCCGGAGTTCACAATACAACATTACGTAAAAATAATAAACAAAATAAAAATAACACAAAATAATGATAGAAACGGACCCGTATGTAAACTAGACCGCGAAATATGTAGATGGACTAACCCCGATTAAATACACATTATGTCGTGTACTAAACGAAGGACGGAAACATGAGACTGTGGCATATTGCTAGCCCGATCTCATATCCCGTAGTCTTGTCCCGACTTATCATGTCAAAAATTGATCAAAGTCGTTCTACGTGTCGTGATGTGCATGGGTTTTGAAAATAGGGGAGATCACGTGATGGTCTTTACACGTGATGACTAAAGTCGATAAAAGGACGGGGCTTGAAGTGTGTGTCAAACCCCTCGGTTTTATGGGTTACAGGACCCACTCGATCGAGTCGTGGGCTGACTCGCTCGAGTGCGTCCTTTACGTAGCTACTGCCCATTTTTTTGGGTGCTACTCGATCGAGTAGCATATGTACTCGGTCGAGTAGACCCTGTACGAGTGATAACTCGTTTCGTTTTATGACTTAAAATCGATGGTCGGCCAAACCAAATACGAGTATCGCACGATTCGTATTTAACTTGGCCTCCGGTACTACAATCGTGTATGAACGATTATAATACCGTTATCGGAGTTTTTATGAAAACATTTTTCGTTAAATTAGAAAATTTGAATTAGTGACGAAATGCATCCCTCTACGTCACGACATCGGGACTAACCCTTTCGGATCACGTGATGTCGGTTTTCGTGTCAACGGGTTCCGCACTAATTATAGAAATGGGATTAAATACGTTCAACTATGACCGATTGCGATCACGCCACGCCCTTGAGTACGTTGGGGCGGGGCTCCTCGAAAGGGCTCCACCTCCGTCATTGCTCGTAAAGGGATTAGACGGACTTTAGGCAAACATCATAGTCAAACGGATTTAAAACCGAGATTTGATATTAATATATATATATATACATATATATATATATATATATATATATATATATACACACGTGGTATAATAACGATGTTAGTAATGAAAGATGATACAAAAATGAAAATGCAAAAAGTACAATAACGTTAGTGTTAGTGTTAGTGTTAGTGCTACGATTATGATTGCAATACAAAATGCGATAAAATAAATGACAAAGAGACGAGATAGGAGGGATCGAGATGGGGTTTAGGACACTCTCAACATACATGCTAGGTAGGAACCTCGGAAACGGACTCGTAAATAGCGACGGGACGCCGGAGTATCGAGGATGTACGCGAGTTATGGTGTGTGTGTGTGTTACGTCGGTTCTCGAGGGACGAGAGGCTCGGGTTTTGTGTGTTTTGCTTAGGGTTTCTAAGGCTAGATGTGTAGGTGAGTTGTGGCTGAAATGTAGGTAAAATGCAGGTTAAAACCCTTAGGAAAAATCCTCCCAAATGAATGGGAGTCGTGGGGTATTTATAGGCGTTACCCCACGACATAGGGGCACTCGATCGAGTGGCCCTAGTGCACTCGATCGAGTGCCTTTGCAAACGGGCCAAACCCGGTTTAAGGCGCTCCACTCGACCGAGTGGGGTCAATCCACTCGATCGAGTGGATCAATTAGGCGAGACAAATAGGGAAAGATTATCCTTGATTGATTTGATTGGTTTTTTTGAATTTTGGGTTTTTGCGCCAACTTTCGAGAACGAATGTGGCTGATTTGTGAGACGGTTTCGTCTTTGACCGGGTTTTGACCCGGTCGCCAAAAGACGGGATTTATTTTTTGGTGTCGGTTTTGGCCCAAATTAATCTTATTTGACTCGGAACGACCCACTGGGTCTGAATTTGAGGTCTGTTTTGTGAGATTTTTACTCCGTTAAAAGTCCATGTCGGATATTATTGATTCCGAGTCCAAGTCCGAGTATACCAAGTCACGTTTGCGTCCGATCATCATCGGGTGTTTTTCGGAGACTACCATAGAACGTGGCAGTCAAAATACGGGTGTCTACAACTGCACGTCACTGGTGATATTCACAGCAGTAGACAACTTCTCCTCAATAGCGATTCCTTACTAAGAAGAGCTACAACTGGTTCCGTGTTAAATACAACAACAATTCAGCATTGAAAGCGCTTACAGTTTGCGTTGATTGTCAATGACAAAAAGGTTAACTTATACAAAGTACTTTGACAAAAAAAAAGACAAATTCTTGTTTGCGACGGGAATATCCGTCAATATCCATCACAAACTTGTGACGGGTCAGATATTATCCACTTGGCCGTGACTTGGGTAAGTAAAGATAATTCATGTGTTACTTTCTAGTTTCTAGGCTTGGTTTTTCTAACCAAATTATATTCCCTCCGGTTTTTAATGCTTGTCCCCTTTCAATATAATACTTCGCCCATATATTTATCAAATGGGGCAAACATTAAAAAGTGGAGGTAGTATTATTTAACCATATCCGTCACAAGAGAAACTTACCCGACAAAAAAATGCCAACATTGATTTTTATCTTAATACCTTGATATTTTGTAATAATGACACGTACTATATTATTACTTCCAACTTGAAAAAAATTGGATTAACTTGATAGTAGCTTTAGGGCTCGTTTGGTTCACCATGGGAAGATGATGTTATCGGGAATTTAAATTCACGTGAATTTCTATTTCATGAGAATTACAAAAATATTATTCGGTTGCGATGTGGGAAATGACTTCTTGCGGGAAGTTCTACCCACCAAGGGGGACTTGGTGAGTAACTTCTCCATTATGCAGGAAGTGACAATTCCTGGGGAGTGGCAATTCCCATGAAATGGGCAACCAAACAGTATCCCAATTTATCAATTCACGGGAAGTTCTACTTCCCAAGATTTAAGAGGGCAACCAAACGACCCCTTAGTATATACTAGTAGACCTGACAAACGGGTCAACCATGTCGGGTTTGGGTCGGTTAACTTTGGATCGAGTCAATTTCGGGTTACACAATCGAGTTGGGCCGGATTATTTCAGGTTCGGGTCGTTTTCGGGTTTGCTATTTTCAACTTTTTTATGGATATAGATTCAATTCTATAATAATAGTCGGGTCACTTTTGGGTTAGTCTAGGTCAATTCGGGTTACGAGTCAACCTCGGGTCTTCAGCTTGGATGTCAGGTCAGATCGTGTTGGCTTATTAAAATCGGGCCATTCGGGCCGGCTCACTTTTGTGAGGTCTATGTATAAGGGGAAGCATAATGCCACGAAACAAAAGCTAATGCCACGAATATGGTGAGTGGATGAATAGTAACCCCTTTTGCATTTATCCCATAATTGTCGTGGCATTAACCAAAATGACAGTGGCATTAGTGTTGCCCAAGTATAATTACATGTTAAAGCGAGCTTTTCAATAGCTTAGGTCATTAGGTGTAGAGGTATACACATAAACTTATACACTAGGTGATGTATTGTTCTAGGTTAACCAACCACTTTTCAAGAGTTCATAAAGCTCACGAATGCAACGATGTTAAAACTCAGCGAGAAGACTTTGCTACACGGGCAGCCTATGGGTCACTTGAAAATTTAAAATGGACAATACATAATACATCAGGCCCAGATCTCAGCACTCGTAGTTGACACTTTATGAGACCTCAAATTTTACACTCTTCATGTCTTCCATCAGTATACTTCATTTTATACTTCATCAGACCTCAAGTAAATACAGTACATTATTACTTATTCGGAGTAATTAACAGCAGCAAGGGTAAATATGTACACTCGATAGTCAGGCACTGAGACACTCTCTATTGCACTCTCTCTCTCTGATCTACACTAAGCAGGTCACACTGCATTTCTTCAGGGTCTTCCCGGACTATGTTACTTCAACAACGGTCTGTGTAAAATGCTCCGTCATTCTCCAACATCATCTCCTGTCGATATCCCGAGCAAATGGAAATTCCAGGGAAACAAGAAATGACGAGGTGTCTTCCCCTCTAAGATACTGAAGACTGCCATTCATGATTTTAACAAGCTTGTGACTGATGTACAACCCTAGCCCTTCTCTTGACATGCCTGTGCTCCGGTGGAACATCTCTCGGATCAGATTTTCCGGTACCCCTGGTGATGGATGTATGATCCTGCAACACCACATCATTAACAACATTAGACTAAACAAACCTATACAAAATTTGGGTCAAGAAAACGATGGGAGTAATGATGGCCATATGTTTACCTGAATTCAGCATGAAGAATTTGCATCTTAGACCCAAGATTTTCCCTTCTATAGTTTACCGTAAACTTGACAGAAGATTCATTAAATGGAGGCGTGAAGAGGATAGCAATTGTCAGGAAACCCGAAAGGACTTGCTGGAGCCTCACATTGTCTCCAAACAGGAACACAGAGGACAACCCTGACGGAAAATCATGCTCGACCCGCACTTGACTCTCCTGGCTTAATGGCATAACTTGACTTACGACCGCATCAAGCGCTTCCTTGAGATTAAAAGCATCACTGCTTGTTTCCATATAGCTGTCAGGCGCACGCACCAGCCAAAACAAGGTAAAGAGAGTTAAGGAAAATATTTTGAGAGTGAGAAACAAAAATAACAACAAAATTGCCTGGTGCCTCATATGTGCACACAAATGTAACAGTATGCCTTTAGCCTCTGTGTCCGAATAAACGATAACAACATTATCCTAGTGCTTCGCACATCTTCAACCATGTTAAAAATCATTGAGTTTTTTGTTTTCCAAATGATCATAACGAAAATTGCATTGTAAAATCCATTCATACTCATCTACTTCACGATACAAGAGCACAAGGAGTTTAGAGAGCCATGTTACTTTGTCCCGTTATATTCCAAGCTGAAAAATAGAGAAAGTTTAGGCACGTTCGACATGGATACTGTTTCTAGGGGCGCCATAATGAAAATTAGGGTGAGAACTACACCAAAGAATGCTACGTAATTCACAGAAAATAAACTATATTCACTTTGATATCCCAATTTGTTTTATTCCATTATCATCCAGCAGCAACGAACAGTAAGCCAAATGGGAATGAGGGGGGAAAAAAAGCCGTGGATTATTTTAACATTCTTACCACATTAGAAAAGTGAGGTCTAACAACTCATAATGAAGCAAAATGCTTTTTATCCAAGTAACTATCTGACTTGGCAAGCAGACAAATTTCAAGGAAGGGAAAAAAGAACCAAATTTGAACAAGAGAACAGAAACATCATACCCTTCCTCAATACTAGGGATATCACTGTCCTCCACTATCTTCATCAATTGACCCTCACACAATGATCTTGTGGTTAATACCTGCTTTTGCTCTTGGCTTAACTCAGATGACTCCAATAAGTTTCGAGTAAATACCAATCCCTTAATTGGACCTCTAACCTGCTCCCGAAAGTATGTCAGCTTTTTCAAGGTGCTGGAAGCAGCTTTCTCTGAAACTTTTTGCATATTCATGGCATGTTGGAGTTCGGGACTTGGTAAATGTAGAAAGCATAAAACCCCGGTAATATTTCCCTCGGCATTAAAACGGGGACTTGCACAAAGAAGAGCATCTATACATGTTTTTCGTTGATCAAAGAACCCAAACAGAACCCTGTCCGATTCCTCGCCATCAATCATCTTACTTAAAAATATTCTGAGCCTAAGTAAAGTGTCATAATCTTTTACTCGACAACCATTATTTCCATCTGTGAATACTTCTCCAATAAGCATTCGACCAACGGCAGATTCTTTGCTCAAACCGGATAGTTTTACCATGGCTTCATTCCAATCTAAGCAAACACCTTGTTTATCAATCAAAAATATTGGTGGAATAAGCTGAGAAGGGTTCCTCATTATTCCAGAATAATCACCCTGTAATTGAGTGATTTTGTCCATTATCATTTTCTCTTCAGTCACATCTTGTCCAACAAAGCAAATCCCCGTGACATTTCCGTCGACATCTCTACTGCAACATGCATTGACAACTAAAGTAATGTGATCTCTGGTGCCATGAGAATCAAATGCTCTTAGTCTTATTTCACCGTTTTTCTCTTCTATTCCTGCCAATTCAAGTATCCACATGATGAAATTCAAGAAAATAAATTTGCAGCAAGGGAACTGTGAGCAACAAGTAAAAAATACCAATACTCAACCCAGACATAAGCACGAGATATTATAGTAACGCTAGGGACTAGGATCGACTTGTAGGGAGTTAATTAGTCTTAACCAATGGTCTGACAATCGAAACTCAAGAATGAAGTAATGTTAAAACTCATGAAGGGAATTTTACCACCCTTCAGATCCTACCCATGTAGATTACGTACTAGAAAGATGTTTACATCATAAAAAATAGACTATTCAAAGAAACACTAAAGCCTGGTGAAAACTGTGCGATAACACATCATTCAGTGGTCTACAAGATTTCTGTAGATAGCTGAGTTTGACTCAAATTCGAAACAGGGAGATCAGTATCATATTATAATACAAGTAAATATTACCTTGTCGAGCAGATGAGAGCATATTCGTCACCATTTCAATTGTTTCCTCAACAACCAGATTCACCAACAGTGAGCCCATTGCTTGCTCCATCGGAACACTAGTTAGTTCGGCCACTTTGAAATTCCATCCATTTATAACACCGGTTACATCGACAGAGAAAATAGGGACTGCAGCAGTTTCAATCAGACGAATCACTTCACTCATCAGAGGCTGAACTTTATAACCTGAGCTTAGAGAGCCACTCACTCCAGGCACATTTACAATCATTCTTAATTCATCCATAGTAGTTTTTGAGTTTTTCCTCTCACTATCTTGCAGACATTTTTGTAATATCAGCTGCAATGAATGGATAGAGTCCATTTCCATGTCTTCCCAAGGCAAACTTCGCCACTTGACCACCTCTAAGAAAGCCTTGAATGATGATCTAGGATGCATATTTCTTTGATCGTCATTCTCCAGAGGGTCGTGTTTGGCCCCACCCCATTTTATTTCCTTTCCCGTATGAGACCTGAACCAAAACAAGACCTCTTCAGGGCTAATTTTAGCTGAAGCCATACCACAAACGGCATCCCCAAGTTCTAATGCACCAGGATAACCAGCCTCCTTAAGACTATCCGTGATTAATCCTTTAGTGTTTCCATGAAATTCAAATAGCCACTGTGATATAGCCTTAATTTGATCACCAGTTGGGGTAATACCAAGCAGCCAAAGTTTTCCCTGATATAATAGTGCAGCTCCATCACACTTGACCAAGTCCATCACATTGGGCGTTTGCGTCAAAATTGCTACTGGGGAGTCCCTCATTAGCATGTCACAAAGCATAGATTGTATTTTCAAAATATGTTTTTCCCTTACTTGAGCTGCCAACTCAACTTCCTTATTGATTTGTATACCAAAAACTTGAACTAGAAACTCACAAGCATATCTCAGAGGATATGGAACAAACCTTGAGCTCGTGTGGTGACACACGACCAATCCCCACAGTTTTCTTGTTTTTGGTTGATCACTAACTTCGTCCTCTTCCTCATTTATCGTCACAGCCATCACAAGAGATGCAATCGAGCCCATGTTTGCCATATATTGGGCATGGCATCCATGTGGAGCCCTTAAAGTTGAACCACCAAGACTCAATGGCTGAGACAATTTATCCTCTTGGATCACCTTCACTGGGGTTGACAGACAATCACATATCATTCTCACCTTATTCTTCAAGAAAAGAAATCGTGAAGCTTGTGGTATATCAGTTGCTGGATAATGTAGACCTAAATAAGACTCCAAGGATGGACTATGACAATCGGCAATCACCTCGCCATGCTCATCATCGTGGAATTTATACACCATAACCCGATCGTACCCCGTCAGCTCACGCACTTCCTGAACTAAAACATCACAAAGAAGTGGGATATTCCGACTTGGTAATGACTGCAATTTGGAGATCGATTTTGCTGCAAGCTTATAAGACTTCAAAGCACCAGAGGCACCAACTAGAGTCTCGTTTAAATTCACATTCTCTAAATCTATGACCAATCCCAGTTCAATTCTATGCAGTACAGCGTAAAAGGGCTTTCCAGAATTGTTAGAATGAACAAGTATAGGATTAAGGAGATTAACCTCGGGATATTTAACAGCTTTCTGCAGTGCAGAAACACCTGAGGAAGTGAAGAGGGATCTTACATCAGTTCCACATGTTAGAGCTTCCTGTTGCTCAATATTAGGAACAGTGTGTGGGGTGAGGTCCAACATTTCAGGTGCATTTTCACTGTATGCAATTACTTTAAAACTCTTCTCATCAAGGGCAATCAAACACCCACAAGATTGTATAAGACCCCCTCTTTGGACCTTCTGGAGGTAGGAAGACACAGTTGAAGAAGGTACATTGCTAGTAGACGCTGAGAGGTTCAAATCAACGGATGAAGAGTAGTCAAAAACTCGCTTCGATTCCTCAAAATCAGAGGCAAGTTGAGCATCAATCGGGGTTTGGGTTACCACACGAGCATCGCGCCTTGATTGAATGGAACTAGTTCTAGAAGTACTAGTCTTGTCAGAAGACCTTGATGACATTTCTATTCCTTAAATTTCCTTTTCACCCTATAATCCAGTTACCCTCAAAACCTTTAAAGCTCGTCGGGTACTTCAGTAACTTAAACCTTACAAATATCACCCAAAATTAAAACTGCCCTCGTCCTGCGGGATTCAAATCGATAAATAAATTCTCTCTTTTCAGCACCTTACATAATTAGGACAGCACTACAATCACAAGCATAAACTAAAAACACCAGAAAAGCACACTACTGACACTAGATACCGCTCCTGCTATTTGTGCTTATGGTTTCAAAGAAACCCGAAATTAGAAAAAACAATCATACATCAGTGTGATGTTTTCATCCTGTAAGCATCAAATTGCCCAACT
Organism: Agrostemma githago; assembly: GCA_958450325.1. Taxonomy (NCBI): domain Eukaryota; kingdom Viridiplantae; phylum Streptophyta; class Magnoliopsida; order Caryophyllales; family Caryophyllaceae; genus Agrostemma; species Agrostemma githago. The sequence continues at coordinate 28,545,993 of OY288255.1, read as the reverse complement.
GAAACTCAAGCATACCCCCAATTTTACAGGAATTTTCCATCAATTCAACTAAGTACTAGTATATTTTTTGCTTACAAGCAACAAAGTGAAAACATAAATCACATAAAACACTAAACCTGAGGTAGTAAGTAATTCAGGAACCCAATTCAGAGAATCAAACCCACAGCATAATTGTGCATGGATCAATCCCAGGTTATATTATGAGACCAATTTCAGTAACCCAGGTCAGAAAAAATGATAGAAAATGTAGCAGCAGCAGCATAAGAAGAGATTAGTGTGCAGTGAATTGGGGTTTACCAAGTAATGGCGGTGCTCACTGATCTAAGCTTGAAGACAGTTAAAAAGGGCAAGCATCCACTTTATGAGAGACAAAAGAAAGGAGTTGGAGATTGGGTTCCATTTGGATGTCACTTTCGAGAATAACAAGGATTAAATTAAACGGTTATTACGTAACAATAATACCAACTATGGGGTGCTTCTTATATTAATACAAACTATACGTAATCCCGTTTTAATATGAACTATTCTCTCATTAATCTCTCTTTATAACCAATGCCTTTTTTAACCTGTAAAACCGGTAATTGTGACCTGCTAGGTTTTGGTGCGCCTCTTCTTCTTCCTCTTTATATTCAACAAATTAAAAGTCATCCTCCATTATCAACCTTCAAAACTCTCATTGATACAATGAGATGTGGTTATTCATCTGGATCCTCCTCTAATTCGTATCCTTCAAATGTCAGATTTTTTTTTGCAAACGTCAGATGCTCTAATTTATTTACCACAATTTCAAAAAATTTAAGAAAAGCAATGGCGAGAGGAGATGTCGAGTTCAACAATGGCGAGAGAAGAGTACGTAGTAACGAGAGAGGAAGTGTACAGAGTATGGTGGGAGGGAGACTTTAATTCAAAAAGAAATTAAAAGGAAAAGGGAACCGGCTTATCAGGTAGCAGGTAACTTGTTTTAAAGAGAGATTAATGTAAGGATAGTTCATATTAAAATGGGATTACGTATAGTTGGTATTAATATAAGAAGCACCTCCATAATTGGTATTATTGTTATGAAATAATCCTAAATTAAAAGCAGGTAACTAAAGTAAAACAAGGGTCCACTTTTTTTTTCTTTTTTTTAAGTGTTGTTAATGAGATTCGATCGCTGTTCTGGATAACTACCCTTTTGGACATTCCACTTTTATGCTTACTTTTTTCCCTCTTACAAAACAAAACATAAGTCAAAGTTCCCTTTAGAGCATGTGCTGCATGGAGGAAATGGAGCGAGTAAGATTGCAAAACATGTGTTGGAATTAGTCAGTGTTGCTTATAGTTAGTTATAAAACTATAACTAACTTTGTATCATTGCACTATATAAAGACGCTTACATATAATATAAAACGTAAATTTCATAATTATACACAATTATATTCTTTCTCTCATTCACCTCTTACTCTCTTCTTCTCCAACCTACGCTTCTAATACAATCACCTCATACATTGCCCACAGGAAGCTACATTCATTCATGGAATTTACATTGTATCAAAGTTATTTCTAGTTGCGTTTCTGGTGATCTTTTCTTCCGTGTGGTGATTGTCTCTCTTATTTTCTTTATTGTTCTTTTCTTCCGCACTCTATTCTTTCTTGTTTTTCTAAGAAACGGTGGGTGAAGCAGTTGAATATGATCGTTCTAAACCTCAATATGAATACAATGATGATCCATTGTTCTTATCATCCTCTAATCACCCTTTCATGAAACTTCTCAATTACACCTTTTTGTTGGGTGGAAAAGGGATATTTACTAATGACGAATTCATTGTATAACACTAGTTCATTGCATTAGCCTTAATAGACTCATTATATGTAGGCAACTAGGAAATAGATTAGCACATCTAGGCTTGTATAAATAGATGTCGATTATGATAGAATGACCAAGACACACATTACCAGCTTTTATGGTATCAAAACTAAAATAGATCAAAAATAAATCTACTTACCATATCATTTTTTTTTCTTTTCTTCTCTTCCTACTTTTTTTGTCTTGCAAGTACTGCACGTCTCAGTTTCACTGCTTTCTGCCAGTCCATCTGCTCCATTCCGCTGCTCCGTTCCCGACATCATGACCCCCTCTTTTCACCCCGCCGGAAACGTCACTACCATTAAAAACCAAGTCCCTATTGTCCTCGACTATGACAAAGCCTACGATGTTTAGGCTGAATTATTTCTAAATACCGTCAAAGCTCATGATGTTCAACACTATCTCGTCGCTCCTCTGGCTGATAATGCTCCTCCGGTTGCCGATGCCAACGACAAGGCCCTATGGGCCCGTCCCGACGCCACCGTAAACCAATGGATTTATGGCACCCTTTCCCCCGACCTTCTTGAGATGATTGTTAAGAAAGGATCCATGACCAAACAAACTTGGGAACGTATCAATAAAATTTCAATGATAACAAGCATTCTCGAACGGTTTTGCTTGAGCAACAATTTTCTTCCACTCAAATAGATAATTTTCCTAATGCTTTCTCTTACTGTCAGGCTTTCAAGAGGTTGGTTGACCAATTGCAGAATGTCTGTTCACCGCTCTCCGACGACCGTCTCGTTCTCCATATGGTAACCAATGTCTCAAAAGGTTACGGGAATATCGCTACTATCATTCAACAAAGCGCCCTACTTCCCAAATTTTTCAAAGCCCGATCAATGTTAGCAATTGAAGAACTCCGGCAGAATAAGACCGCCGGAAACTCTGCTCCGACAGTCCTTGCCGCCGCCATTGAAAACGACGGCGCCCCGACTCTGGCGAACCCACAACCCTTCGGATTTAGGACCAACAACAAACGAGGACGCGGTGGCAGATCCAGCGCTAACCACCGCTGCAGAGGCGGCCAACTCCACCGCAGTAGAGGCGCGTCGCCCTCCTCTGGTCCTCTCCTCCGGCGTCCTCCGACACGTTCTCTAGATATTGGGCGTGGATCTTTGGTCCAACTCCAAACTAGTACTCACCTCCTTGTCCCTACCTCATCTGCCACGCTTGGCTGCGGAATCCTAGGCAGCCACCCAAGTCACGCCTTCCTTGTCGCCGCACCTGCCGTCGGTCATCATTCCCACCACCGGTCCAGGAGGATATTTTTCTCCCTAGATCTACTATCCCACCAATCTTGTCGCTACAAACAATCTGTAAATCTTCAAGAACCGGACGATAAATAGTACTATACATGGACACCGGTGCATCTGCTCATATGACCTTTGACTCCAGTAACCTAATTTCCTATTTTAGTTCGAGTAATTCATTCCCGTAATATTATCGTTGGTAATGGTCATTGTATTCCAATTATAGGTCTCGGTAATTCTATTTTATCACATCTCCATCCCCCTTTAAAACATAATGAAGTCCTTCATGTCCCGGAAATAGTTAAAAATCTAATGTCCGTCCGAAAATTTACTACTGACAATAATGTTTCTGTGGAATTTGAACCGTTTGGTTTTACCAGTGAAGGACCTTCAGAGGGGGACCCGTCTTATGTGATGCAATAGCAACAGTGACCTCTACCCTCTCTCCGCCTCTGAATTCTATAAACCCAAAACTCCCAAATCTTTCCTAGCTCTCTTCGGCGTGACCCCTAGTCTATGGCACTCCCGTCTCGGTCATCCGAGACCGTCAATCCTAAATAATTTACATTCTGTGGACATGACGTAGGTCCACCCCGACGCGGCCACGCGCGGGTTTGGGTAGGCGAATGAATCTCGTGGTAAGATTGTTCTCGGGTTCGAAATTTAAGTCAAAATGGAGTCGCCACCGAATTTTGTGGTTATTCGGAACCATACGAGCCCACTCTATGTCGTCATGGGCTACACACAAAGTAAGCCCACTTCGATTTCAGAGTTTATGGGGCTCGTCCCTTTGCATTGTTATATCGATACCGTTTACACCGGCTTTCGTATATAAAATGACTCTCGTGCGCCAAGGGTTTCGGACATCCGGAAACCAAAGGTTCTGAGTAAGGGGTGAGGGTACGTGTTGGGAAGCCCACTAAGGACACCCAACCCCGCCCGCACATGGCTGCCTCTACTAAGACATCGTTCGTGTTCATGTACGCGCGCCAGTAAAATGACTAAATGATATGCAAACAGCGTTTTCGGGCTAAGCATGTGAATTATTGGTTTGCTACGTCATTTAATGCATCTTGATTATGGTCGAAATGATTTAGCATGCGAGGTTCATTTATAAAACGTTAAGCAAGTAAATAAATAAAGCTCGAAAGGAAATAAATAACGTACAAGTTACACGGGCGGAAATACAACCCGGAATTCACAATACAACGATACATAAAAATAATAAACGAAATAATAAAAGACAAAATAATGATGGAAACGGACCCGTATGTAAACTAGACCGCGAAATGTGTAGATGGACTAACCCCGGTTAAATACACATCATGTTGTGTACTAAACGAAGGACGGAAACATGGGACTGTGGCGTATTGCTAGCCCGATCCCACATCCCGTAGTCTTGTCCCGACTTATCACTACGAAGGAGATCGGTCAAAGTCGTTCCACGTGTCGTGAAATGCGTGGTTTTGAAAATAGGAAGATCACGTGATGGTCTTTACACGTGATGGCTTAAAGCCGTAAAAAGGACGGAGCTTGAAGTGTGTGTGTCAAAGCCCAAGGTTTTATGGGTTACAGGACCCACTCGACCGAGTCGTGACCTGACTCGGTCGAGTGCGTCCTTAGACGCAGCTACTGCCCACTTTTTTTGGTGCTACTCGATCGAGTAGCATATGTACTCGGTCGAGTAGCCCCTGTACGAGTGATAACTCGTTTCGCTTTTTCTTGGGTTAAAATCGACGGTTGGTCAAATTAAATACAAATATCGCACGATTTGAATTTAACTTGACCCCCGGTACTAAAATCGTGTATATATACGATTATAATATCGTCGTCGGGATTTTTGTGAAAATGTCATTATCGTGTTAGAGATTTTGAATTAGTAACAAAATGTTTCCCTCTACGTCACGACATCGAAACTAACCCTTTCGGGTTATGTGATGTCGGTTTTCGTGTCAACGGGTTCCGTACTAATTATAGAAAAGGGATTAAATGCGTTCAACTATGACCTTAGGCGATTATCATAGTCCAACGTATTCAAAACCGAATTTTTAGTACTAATATATATATATATACGCGGTATGATTAACGTTAATAAAGATGAAAGGATGATAAATCAAAAATATAAAAAGGTAAAAAAAAAAAGGGTTAGCGTTAATGCTACTATTACGATTATGATTATGATACAAAATACGACAAAATAAATGATAACGAGACGAGATGGTAGAGATCAAGATGGGGTTTAGGACACCCTCAACATACATGCTAGGTAGGGACCTCGGAAATGGACTCGTAAATAGCGACGGGACGCCGGAGTATCGAGGATGTACGCGAGTTATGGTGTGTATGGGTGTGTGTGTGTTACGCCGGTTTTTTCGAGGGACGAAGGCTCGGTTTTTTGGTGTGAATTGCTTAGGGTTACTAAGGACTCGTAGTATTGTGTAGTATGGGAGAAATATAGGGTAAATGTAGGTGCAAAAGTTGTGTAGAAATTGTGTGTAAGAGTTGTGTAAATGCATGGGGTTGATGGGGTATTTATAGGGAGACCTCGACATAGGGTCACTCGACCGAGTGGCCCTAGTGCACTCGGTCGAGTTCCCTCGTGAATGAACCTGGACAACTCTTTTGACGCTCCACTCGATCGAGTGGGTCAATCCACTTGACCAAGTGGATCAATTACGACATGCTAAATCGGGAATGATTGACCTTGATTACTCTTTGATTGATTTGGCTTGATTTGGCTTGATTTGTTTGGATTAGATTTCGGGCGCCAGTTTCGAGAATGAATTTGGCTGTTTTTTGAGACGGTTTCATCTTTGACCGGGTTTTGACCCGGTCGCCAAAAGACGGGATTTATTGTTGGTGTCGGTTTTGCCCCAAATTAGTCTTATTTTGCTCGAAACGACCCACTGGGCCTGAATTTGAGGTCTGTTTTGTGAGATTTTTACTCCGCTAAAAGTCCATGTCGGATATTATTGATTCCGAGCCCAAGTCCGAGTATACCAAGTCACGTTTGCGTCCGATCATCATCGGGTGTTTTTCGGAGACTACCATAGACACGTGGCAGTCAAAATTCGGGTGTCTACAGAGCCCCCACTCTGACTGAGGCTTGGACAAGGCGAAAGTCAGAGTAGCTACCAAGTCCGTTAAGACCTGGTAGACTTCCGGTCGGGTCGTTTATAGTCCAGTGGACTCGCGTGAAGGGCTCGCCAGCCATAAGCAGAGGGTCATACCTGTCCTGATGACGATAGCTCCGCGGGGAGTCAGACTTGTAGCATAAGTCCTGGGCGCGCCTATAGGTGGGCCCATCCCGTACCATTTCGGGAAAAAATGCCGCCTCGGGCGTTCCGCTGGGGAAATATATGAGCTGTACGAGCTTGCTTTCGAAGCCTTGAGTCGTACCTGAGCTGATGATGATGCTCCGTGGGGAGTAAAGCTTGCCTCTTTTGGGGAGTAGGTGTACCCGTATGCCGACACATCACACCTTGGATGTAGCATACCGGGGAAAAGCTGACTTCGTTGGGGAATTTAATTGTTTCGCGGAGACTTGCTTCTGAAGTCTGGAGTGTACCTGTATGCTGACACATAACAACTTGTATGTAACACATAGGCAAAACACTGACTCGTGCTGGGGAGATAAAAATATTTGAATTTTTGAAGGGACAAAATTTTGAAAAGAAATTTTTTATCGCGAAGAAATTTTATCACAGAAATTTTTTGGAGACTCTTAGGAAAGCTCGGGACGGCTTGATTCCTATTCTGGGTTCTAGTTTGAAATCAGGCCTGCGCGCGCATAGGGCCCAGTTTGCTGAGGAGGCAAAGTAGTTAGGTTTTCAGTTAGGTTTTCTCATTATAAATATGAGAATCCCTGCTTCAGTTTTCTACATCTCAACTCAAATTCTTCTTTTCCTTCTCAAAATCTTTTAGACTTTCAAGAAAGCTAGAAATTCCTGTCATGGGTATCGATCACTTGACAGCTATGCTTCTCGCATGGTCCCAATATTTTCGGGATGAGGAAAAGGTCCGACTGACCCAGATGGGAATTGTCAATCTATTCCCTCTCCAGCGTCTAATAACTGACTCGCATTTCCTGGACGCCTGCTTGTCGTTTTGGGACACCATCCATCACGTATTCGCGTTCCCGCGGGAAGAAATATGCCCTTTACCCGAGGAGGTTGCGGCTATAGGTGGTTGGAGCCCTGCTGTTCAGCCAGCTATTCCTCCGTTCTACCCGGACCCGAGAAGGAGGCTAAGGGAATTCTTAGGTCTGTCTCATGCTGAGACAGATCGGATAGTGCGGGGGGATACTGTTTCCCTATTCGACCTGACTGACAAATTTATGAATCCCCGGGATGTGAGGGCCACCCATGCTCATAGGCGTAGGGCATTTGCCTTTTGCATGCTGCACTGCTATGTCTTTGAAGGGCTGATGGAACTTGACTCATGCAGGGGTCAAATCAGACTGATTGGAGTGGTTGACCAGATGGAGACTGGTCATAGCCCTGCTTGGCTAGCCACTGGGGAGATCATCATGGGTCTGGACGCTAGGCGGCTTGACCCAACTCGACAGCTGACGGGAAGTACCCGTATTCTGTAGGTATACACCTCGATTTTTTTTTTTTTTTACTTTTTTTTCCGCGAAATTCCTGAAGTCCGTAAGTCACTCGATCAAGTGGACCTGTCACTCGATCGAGTGACATCTTCGTCGAGCTACTGCTTGTTTTTGGAGGGCTTACTCGATCGAGTCAGCTGCTGTTCTCGATCGAGTGGGCTGTAGCGGACCACCCGGTTGCTTACGAAGCTTATGTATACTTTTCAGATATGGTTGTCGGAACGACTGTCAATCATAGAGACCCCTCCGAGCATTCCCAATTATCGGAGCAGTCAGATCAGCTCTCGAAGGCGGCGGATAAGCTCAAGTCATCAAATAAACCGAGCTTAGTGGGATGAAGAGCTGGTGTTTCACGGGGGTCCCTTGATTAGGTGGACCGTCGCTTGGTGGTTCCTTTCGAAGTTGGCTGGACTGGCCAAGAGAGACCAAGCTCGCTACCTGGTGATTCTGTCCCTAGACTGGACAGTTCATATTTACCCGGACCGTCTCCTGAGGCAGTTCAGTTTGTCTCAGCGCATCCCTGAGACTGAAGCCATTATCAGCGTCTCGCTCCAATTGACGAACGCTATGTGCGACACCTGGTTGCAAAGATGGTTCACTCGTCCTACATGGACTATACCCAGCCCTTGCCAATCCGCTTGGGTGTCACGGGCTTACCAGAAATGGATTTCTGAGGAGTCCGAGGAAGCTCGCAAGGCCTTGAAGCTTGATGAGGCCTTTGAATTGGTTCAGCGCGAGACGGCGAAGGACAACAGGGACTTCTTCACCGGGGGAGATATTCCTGAAGCTACAATCCGGGAGGAATCGGGTCTTAAGTCACAAACTAAGACTCGATCTAAGGAAGTCGGTTCTAGCAGCACTCGGGGGTAGACTGACTTGGAGAGACGCCTTGGGCCAAGGTTGGCGGCCCGGGACCGATTAGGTCCGCGTGACCGGCTCCCTGAGCCCGTGAGGGCCCGACTTGGGCCTATTGATGTGATAGAGGAGTCGGGCTCAAACAATCGAGCCCGAGCTAGAGAGGTTCCTGTGGTGATTCGGGAACGCTCTCCTCCGCGTCGTCGCCAGTGGACGGCCAAGGAGGCCAAGGACAAGGGGAAGGGCAAGATGCCCTAAATGCCGAGTCCTTTAGCTTTAATATTATTTAAGTATTATTATTATTTTGTGTTGTGTGCTTTCTTGTATTTTTTGAATTCCTGCACTTTTGTAATTTCCCGAGTTTATCGGGATTTTTTGAATTAATAAAAGAAGTTTATTATTAAACCGCTCATGTCTTTTTTTGATTGCATTGGTTGTACCCTTTTGAGGGGTTGCCTACGTATCCGCGATTAGCAGAATCAAACCAAACGTAGTTCAGGCATAGGAAATTTGCAATCTCGAATTACACCAAGACTATTGGTTCAAGTTGTTTATGACAGTAGAATAAATAATTCTAGCTCATTGACTTGCTTTTTGTAAAAAATGCTTTTGATAAAAATTTGCTAATGATATTGAGAAATGGTTAAGGGTAGTAACGCTTCAGTTGGTCCAGGTTGGTTGGGTTGACAAATTCATTCCCGTCCAAGTCCGTCAGCATCACTGCTCCCCCTGATAGGATCTTCTTCACCAGATATGGACTAGCCCAATTGGGTTTGAATTTTCCCCTCGGGTCAACTGGTAGTAGAGCTCGAACAGACTTAAGGACTAGACCGCCCTCCTTAATGTTCCCGGGCCTTACCCTCTTGTTGAAGGCCCGTTGGATCCGCTTCTGATAGATTTGGATATTGTTGAGGGCGCGGGACCGCCGTTCGTCTAGTAGAACCAAAGAGTCATATCGTACTCGAACCCAGTCAGCTTCGGGTACTTGGCTTTCTAGCAGAATTCGGAGGGACGGTACCTCCAGTTCAACTGGTTGGACTGCCTCCATCCCGTAGGTTAGGTAATACGGCGTTGCCCCGGTTGCGGTGCGAATTGACGTTCGGTATCCCCATAGGGCAAAAGGTATTTTGTCGGGCCAGTCCCGATAATTATCAGCCATCTTTTTGAGTATGGTGACAATTGTTTTATTAGCCGCCTCTACTACTCCATTAGTTTGGGGGCGGTAAGGCGAGGAAGTATGCCTTTGGATTTTATACTTGGTCAGCAGGGCTGCAGTCTCGACTTGAAAATGAGTCCCGTGATCACTGATAAATTCGTGCGGAATCCCATACCGGCATATTATCTTGTTCTGGATAAATTTGGCGACATGCTTAGCATTGAGAATGCGATATGATTCAGCTTCGACCCATTTGGTGAAATAGTCGATAGCTACCAAAATAAAGCAGTGCCCACCAGTACCTGAGGGATTTATTTTCCCGATTATGTCGATACCCCATGTTGAGAACGGCCAGGGTGACGTCATGGTATAAAGCAGCGACGACGACATATGTTGCACATTGCCGAAGATTTGACAGTTATGGCAATGCTTGACATATAACCGGCAGTCGGCTTCCATGGTATTCCAGTAATAATCGAGCCTCATGATTTTTCGGACCAGCATGTGGGCATTCATATGTGGACCGTTTTCGCCATCATGTACTTCGGCCATAACCTTTTCAGCCTTATACTTGTCAACACAAAGGAGAAGAGCCCCCTGTGCCGTCTTTTTGTATAACTGACCATCGTCGGTACAGATGAACTGGGTGGCTAGCCTTCGTAAGGCTTTCTTGGTTCGACCTTCCATCCCGGGAGGATACTCTCCGTTCGTCAGGTATGTTAACACAGCCTGATACCATGGCTCGTGATCAGTTATCTCAATGTCTTCGATATCGCAAATGTACGCCGGCTCGGAGCGTCTTTCGACGCAAATCGGCATACTGGTCACGTGGTCGGGAATGTTCAGCAAAGATGCCAATTTTGAGAGTGCATCTGCAAACTGATTCTCTTCCCGGGGTAGGTATATGTACTCTACCTTTTGGAATTGTTTCTCGAGATCCCTTACTCGTGCCTGGTAGGCCACGAGATTAGCATTTCGAGTCTTCCATTTTTGGAGTGCTTGGTTAATGACCAAGGATGAGTCACCATGTACCCGGAGATTTGTGATCCCCAGATTGGCGGCGGCTTGTAGCCCGTAAATACATGCTTCGTACTCTGCTGCATTATTGGTAACATCAAAGTCCAGTTTGATGGAGACGGGAGTATGCTCCCCTTTTGGTGAAATTAGGAGGATCCCGACTCCGAACCCTCGAAAATTGGATGCTCCATCAAAGTATAAATCCCAAGTTTCAGTATCAGTATGGAAAATATCTTCGTCTGGGAAGGACCAGGTGTCGGTGTGTCCTTCTTCGGTTATCGGGCTGTCGGCGAGAAATTCAGCTACTACTCGACCTTTAATAGCCTTTAACGGTACAAACTTCAAGTCGAACTCTGCCAGCATTAGAGTCCATCTAGAGATTCGACCGTTGAGAACGGGCTTTTTGAAGATGTATTTGATCGGGTCCATTTTGGATAGCACATGGACCTCGTAACTGAGCATATAGTGCCAGAGTTTCTTAGTGGCCCAGACTAGAGCCAAGCACGTCTTTTCGAGCATGGTATACTTGCATTCATACTCTAAAAACTTCTTGCTGATGTAGTAAATGACTCTTTCTTCGGAGTCAACCGTCTGAGCCAGCATAGCCCCCATGGCTGTCTCGGTCGTCGTTAGGTATAACGACAGAGGCAAACCGGGTTGAGGTGGCATTAAGACTGGCGGAGCAGACAGTATTTCCTTGATCCTGTCGAAAGCAGCTTGACACTTGTCATCCCATAGTACCCGTTCCCCTACTTTCAGTTTCTTGAAGATTGGTTCACACACCATGGTTAACTTGGAAATGAACCGACTAATATACTGGACTTTCCCGAGAAATCCCCTTATTTCTTTTTCGGTTTTAGGAGGTTGCATCTCGGTAATGGCTTTGATTTTAGCTGGGTCGACTTTGATACCTCGTTGGCTAACGATATGACCTAGTAATTTGCCTGATGTTACCCCGAAACTGCACTTTTGAGGGTTTAGCCTCATGTTGTACTTGCGCAGCCGAGTGAAGAATTTTCTTAGGGCGGTGATGTGACCGTCCCGTTCTTTGGATTTGACGATCATGTCGTCTACATAAACTTCTACCTCTTTATGCATCATGTCGTGTAATAAAGTGGTAGCGGTCCTTTGATATGTGGCTCCGGCATTAATGAGACCGAATGGCATGACGGTATAGCAGTAAGTACCCCAAGGTGTTGTGAAGGTAGTCTTACTCATGTCTTCTTCCGCCATCTTGATTTGATTATACCCGGCATACCCGTCCATGAATGATAGAAGGGCATGATCGGCCGTGTTATCCACCAGTATGTCGATGTGTGGTAACGGAAAATCATCTTTCGGGCTCGCCTTGTTAAGATCCCGAAAATCTACACATACCCGCACCTTACCGTCCTTTTTAGGAATTGGCACGATGTTTGCAACCCAGTCCGGATATTCGGACACTTGTATGAAGCCGGCCTTGAACTGTTTATTGACTTCTTCTTTTACTTTGAGAGACCACTCGGGCCTCATTCGACGAAGCTTCTGCTTGACCGGTTTGCACCCGTCTTTGATTGGTATGTGGTGCTCGGCTATTTCCCGGTCTATCCCTGGCATGTCCTTGTAGGACCATGCGAAGACATCCTTGAACTCTTTGAGGAGGTTTACGAACTGTTGTTTCTCCTCGGGATCTAAGGATAACCCTATCTTGAGTATCTGAGGCTCTAAGGTTGTACCCACATTTATGGACTCGGTTTCTTCGATCACCAGGTTCCGGGACTCCCTTTGCTCTAGTTGCTCGATCAGGTGTGGAGGTAAAGGTACCTGTTCGTCGGGTTTCTCAATGTCATAGCATAAAACATTTTTGAAAACAGAATTTAAAAGAGGCAAGTCGTAAGCAGAACGGTTGTTATTATTGATTGAAAATTTGGAAAACAGCTCAAAGAGAGCAGCCATCTGATAATTGGTCAGAGGCGGAATTGTTAAAGCACTCGGGACAGACCCCGAGGTGCCAGCAGCAGGAATGATAAAAGGGAGAGGGGTTACAGGAGTGACTCTATCACCGACTTCCCTAGACTCGACCTCAGGCTCTGACTCAGACTCCGACTCAGACTCGGACTTAGACTCAGACTCAGGCATGTCTCCCTCTCCGGTGACCAGCTTGTAGATTCTTCCCTGACTATCAGTCCATTTGATAGTCTTCCTCCAGGCCCTGTTTCCCGTCTCGGAACCAACATCCGAGATTAGCTTGGTCGGGTCAAACCTGTCGCTGCGGAGTATCAGGTTGACCAGGTCTTCCTTTGGAGTCGGGGCTATGGTGTCTTCCCCAAATAGTAGCCCTAGCGCGGGCTCAGCATCTTCAGCTCCGTTGGATTGGATGAGGGCGAACACATCCTCTGGGATATAGTTGCAGTCCCGGGCCAAGTGGGTCCCGAGCTGCACAGCATTCGGCTGGTACAGACCAACCTGAATAGCCCCAAATACCGGTGTGACAAAGTAGTCAGCCAACCGTGGGCTGTAAGGGCTCAAGTGGATACCCTTAATAATGTTGCAGGCCTTCTCAATTCCTGCTCGGACAACATTGTCGGGAGTTATGGCATACCAGAGACCAAAGTGAGACTCTTCATCTCTGAGGACCTCGATGATCTTCCCAGCTGGAAGATCGGGTCGAGAGGTAGCCCCCGGAAAGTACCCTAGGTTTTGGAGCATCGTGTCGATGCTCTTAGTGAAGTAAGGCCTAAAGAGGTACTCTTCCTCGATCATCCCCACAAAATCGAACCCCCAGAGGTCCGTGCGTCCCATGGCGTTACAGCTAGCTACAGTCATTGGTGTTGCCTCTAAAGTGATGACATCGTTAAGCAGAGGCATCTTGATCTTTCGGTGGAGGGTGGAGGACACCGCCTTGACCGCGTGGATCCAAGGCCTACCTAGGAGCAAGTTGAATGACGAGGTGACGTCGATCACCTGGAATTCGAGCTCCTTTTCTATCGGGCCGGTTATGATGGTCAGTTTCACGGCCCCAGCTACCGACTTTGGGATCCCATCAAAGGCTTGGATGGTCTGAGCAGTCGGGATGTAATCGGCCTCGGTAATGCCGAGGGCCTTGGCGGTCCTTAGTGGAAGGACATTCACAGCGGACCCGTCATCAACTAGGGTCATAGGGAGGTATTTCCCTCGGCAAACCACCGTAATGTAGAGGGCCAGATTATGGGAGGCCTCAAATGGCGGTAGGTCGGCTTCAGAGAAAGTGATCATTGGGCCTCCTTCCTTAGCTTTGCCCTTTAGGTGGGGCAGGACCGTGGCTACCATTTCAGCAGGGGTAACCAAAGAGTCAATCTTAATTTGATCGAGAGCCTTTGTAAGTGCTTCTCGATGCTCCTGGGAGCTGACCAGGAGTTTCCATGGTGAGGTCAACTCGGGTCTTCTTCAGCTGCTTCACGAGAGCCGTTTCAGCAGTTGGCTCTTCAGAGGCGACTTCCGTCCTGAGTGGCTCAATGACGGTTGTCGGGATGGGGATGTCCCTAGAGCTTGTGGCTTGATAGGGACGACCAAGGTGGTTACTAGACAAGACTCGAGATTTGGTCTTTCGAATCTCCTCGGAGGTGATGGGGACAGCTTCCCCTTTGGCGAGGTAGACGTCATCCTCGTCGTCGAACCAGATCCCGTTTACTTGCGGGACAAATGGAGAGATAAAGTGTGAGCAATCAATCACCTCCCCGGTAAAGATGGTGTGGGAGCTGAAAGGGTTCTCCTTGTTGCTGGGCTTATCTCCGGGTAGCGGGATTTTACCGCTTTCGATCAAGTCCTAGATCAGGTGCTTCAGCTTCCAGCACTTCTCGGTATCATGCCCATTGCCCCGGTGGTACTGGCAATAGGCTTGAGCATTGTAGTTCTTGGAGCGTCGCTCGATCGGAACTTCAGGAGTTGGGCCTATCGGTTGGATTAGGCCTTTGGAGGATAGCCTTTGTAAGGCATAAGTATAGGTACTACCTATATCAATGAAAACCCGAGGTGGGGTGCTCTTCTTGGATGGGGCATCTAGTAGATTAACCGCGTCGAAAATGCTGCGGGTTGCAGCTTGGGGCTTAGTGGTGGAGGAGGAAGCCCCTTGGTAACCTTTGGCAGCGGCCTTAGTGAGGCCTTCCAGTCTTAGGTCATCTTCTATCCTCATACCCATTTCAGTAAGGCTGGTGAAATTGGGTATGACGGCGTACCGGAGGTGAACCCGGTAGGAGGGTAGGAGGTTCTTGACAAAAGCCTCCACCAAAGTCTTCTCACTGGGCTTATCGACCAGTTTCACGCTCTCGGCCCTCCAGCATTGAAGGTATTTGGTAAAACCTTCTTTCGGCTCTTGGGCCATGACCTTCAGAGATTGCATTGTGGTTTGGATCTCGGTGTTGTCAGCATAGTTTCGAGCGAACTCGGTGGCCACATCATCCCAAGTAGGGTATTTCTTCGGGTCTAGCCTGTAGTACCAGGCCCGAGGGTGCTTTTCAAGAGACGCAACAAAAAGGCTCTTGAACATGGTAGAGTCCACCCCTTTGATGGCCATGAACTCCTTGAAGGCCCGTACATGTAGTAACGGGTCTTCAGTCCCTTCAAACATGGGAAAACCGGTGAGGTTCAGGTTTGCGGGTAGCTTGTCACTTAACGGGTTATACTCACGACTATTCTCCCGATGGATATTGTTACTCCCAGTCAAGTGAACCTGTTCTTCCAATCGGCGGACCGAGCTAACTAGTTCAGCCAGAGGTTGCGTAACCCTAGTATTTGGAGTTTTTTGCTCCACTGCAGGCAAACGAGTGATGATAGCAATTTGCCCGGTCCTCATTTCAGCTAGTTGGGCTTCGATGTCGGCCTGTTTGTCGATCATGGTGTCCACAGAGGTTTTCATCAGACTGCTTAAAGTAGCTTCCATCCTGCTAGTGTGTCTGGTTGCCGGCAGCCTGTCTGTAAGAACACCGCGTAATCAGAAACCGAACCCAGATCTTGGAACCATAGAAAAAAGTACATCCCGAGCGACCCAAGAGAAAAGGACTGAGTGGAAAAGACTCGAGAAAGACACCTAGACGGATGACTCGTAGGTGGTATGACTTCCTTAGGATTTTGGCGTAATGGGCCTAGTCCCGTTCGAAGGAAGGTCCATGTGAGATTATTCCCCAGGCTTTTGACTCGAGTGTATGGACGGACTTTCCTTTGTAGGGATATGCCCCACGCGGGTTGGTCGTGCCTTGACAAATAAGGCGGACTCGGGAAAGGGGGGAAACTCGTGATATAAGATCGACGGAGTTTCGACGCTATAAACCCTCTACGTACTATGCAAAGA
Organism: Agrostemma githago; assembly: GCA_958450325.1. Lineage (NCBI taxonomy): Eukaryota > Viridiplantae > Streptophyta > Magnoliopsida > Caryophyllales > Caryophyllaceae > Agrostemma > Agrostemma githago. Next base: position 28,529,952 of record OY288255.1, on the reverse strand, counting down.
CCTGACACATGGATAGACGGTAGGTCCTATAATAGGGAAGGTCTATTTTAGGAAAGTTGGAGGTTTGAAGTTGGAATATGTAAAGGGTGAATTTCCGATAGTTCGAAAATGGAAAGCGGAATTTCAAAAACCAAGATTAGAATTTTGAAGAAAATTCAGAAAATCAAAACGGTGTCGGAAATTCGAGAGTTAAAACGGACAGCATGCCGACTAAAGAAAAGGATATTCTGAGTCAAATCGTTGATCCTAAATTTCGGCGGCATTCCGAGTTTTGAAAATTGGATATTTTGAAAAGGTGAGCCCCGAAATGGGCAGCATTTCGGGTTTTTCAAATTTGGGTGTTTTGGAAAGTCGGGTCCCGAAATGGACAGTATTTCGGGTTTTTCGTAAGGTGGGTATTTTTGGAAAGATGCAATTTTGAAATGACGGGTTTTTTTTTTGAAAATTGACACGGAAACCAAGTAGCATGAAGTCAAACAAGCATAATGACGCTTATGTATGCTTTACACTAAGTCTCGGTCGGTCAAAATAGGGTCTATACCAACAACGATGACTTTCTCGTGTTTAGGACGGATTCCCTAAGCCGAGTTGGTCTTAGGACATGCCGCAAAACCCAGACGAGTTCCACCATCGATGTCTTTAGCGCACCCATGTAGGAATGCACCGTGGTATAGTGGGACGTCGGTCACAAGTAACCGGCCCGGGCAAATTTGGGTTATGCATGAATCATTAAACTAATGCGCGCACACTTATCTACGAACGATTTCTCTTCGAGTCTCACCCTAGGAACCCCGATGACATGTGGTACATCAGGTATCCCCAGCGGAGTAGCCAAATTGTGGACATGACGTAGGTCCACCCCGACGCGGCCACGCGCGGGTTTGGGTAGGCGAATGAATCTCGTGGTAAGATTGTTCTTGGGTTCGAAATTTAAGTCAAAATGGAGTCGCCACCGAATTTTGTGGTTATTCGGAACCATACGAGCCCACTCTATGTCGTCATGGGCTACACACAAAGTAAGCCCACTTCGATTTCAGAGTTTATGGGGCTCGTCCCTTTGCATTGTTATATCGATACCGTTTACACCGGCTTTCGTATATAAAATGACTCTCGTGCGCCAAGGGTTTCGGACATCCGGAAACCAAAGGTTCTGAGTAAGGGGTGAGGGTACGTGTTGGGAAGCCCACTAAGGACACCCAACCCCGCCCGCACATGGCGGCCTCTACTAAGACATCGTTCGTGTTCGTGTACGCGCGCCAGTAAAATGACTAAATGATATGCAAACAGCGTTTTCGGGCTAAGCATGTGAATTATTGGTTTGCTACGTCATTTAATGCATCTTGATTATGGTCGAAATGATTTAGCATGCGAGGTTCATTTATAAAACGTTAAGCAAGTAAATAAATAAAGCTCGAAAGGAAATAAATAACGTACATGTTACACGGGCGGAAATACAACCCGGAATTCACAATACAACGATACATAAAAATAATAAACGAAATAATAAAAGACAAAATAATGATGGAAACGGACCCGTATGTAAATTAGACCGCGAAATGTGTAGATGGACTAACCCCGGTTAAATACATATCATGTTGTGTACTAAACGAAGGACGGAAACATGGGACTGTGGCGTATTGCTAGCCCGATCCCACATCCCGTAGTCTTGTCCCGACTTATCACTACTAAGGAGATCGGTCAAAGTCGTTCCATGTGTCGTGAAATGCGTGGTTTTGAAAATAGGAAGATCACGTGATGGTCTTTACACGTGATGGCTTAAAGCCGTAAAAAGGACGGGGCTTGAAGTGTGTGTGTCAAAGCCCTCGGTTTTATGGGTTACAGGACCCACTCGACCGAGTCGTGACCTGACTCGGTCGAGTGCGTCCTTAGACGCAGCTACTGCCCACTTTTTTGGGTGCTACTCGATCGAGTAGCATATGTACTCGGTCGAGTAGCCCATGTACGAGTGATAACTCGTTTCACTTTTTTTTGGGTTAAAATCGACGGTTGGTCAAATTAAATACAAATATCGCACGATTTGAATTTAACTTGACCTCCGGTACTATAATCGTGTATATATACGATTATAATATCGTCGTCGGGATTTTTGTGAAAATGTCATTATCGTGTTAGAGATTTTGAATTAGTAACGAAATGTTTCCCTCTACGTCACGACATCGAAACTAACCCTTTCGGGTTATGTGATGTCGGTTTTCGTGTCAACGGGTTCCGTACTAATTATAGAAAAGGGATTAAATGCGTTCAACTATGACCTTAGGCGATTATCATAGTCCAACGTATTCAAAACCGAATTTTTAGTACTAATATATATATATACGCGGTATGATTAACGTTAATAAAGATGAAAGGATGATAAATCAAAAATATAAAAAGGTAAAAAAAAAAAAAAAAAGGTTAGCGTTAATGCTACTATTACGATTATGATTATGATACAAAATAAGACAAAATAAATCATAACGAGACGAGATGGTAGAGATCAAGATGGGGTTTAGGACACCCTCAACATACATGCTAGGTAGGGACCTCGGAAATGGACTCGTAAATAGCGACGGGACGCCGGAGTATCGAGGATGTACGCGAGTTATGGTGTGTATGGGTGTGTGTGTGTGTGTTACGCCGGTTTTTTTGAGGGACGAAGGCTCGGTTTTTTGGTGTGAATTGCTTAGGGTTACTAAGGACTCGTAGTATTGTGTAGTATGGGAGAAATATAGGGTAAATGTAGGTGCAAAAGTTGTGTAGAAATTGTGTGTAAGAGTTGTGTAAATGCATGGGGTTGATGGGGTATTTATAGGGAGACCTCGACATAGGGTCACTCGACCGAGTGGCCCTAGTGCACACGGTCGAGTTCCCTCGTGAATGAACCTGGACAGCTCTTTTGACGCTCCACTCGATCGAGTGGGTCAATCCACTCGACCAAGTGGATCAATTACGACATGCTAAATCGGGAATGATTGACCTTGATTACTCTTTGATTGATTTGGCTTGATTTGTTTGGATTAGATTTCGGGCGCCAGTTTCGAGAATGAATTTGGCTGTTTTTTGAGACGGTTTCATCTTTGACCGGGTTTTGACCCGGTCGCCAAAAGATGGGATTTATTGTTGGTGTCGGTTTTGACCCAAATTAGTCTTATTTTGCTCGGAACGACCCACTGGGCCTGAATTTGAGGTCTGTTTTGTGAGATTTTTACTCCGCTAAAAGTCCATGTCGGATATTATTGATTCCGAGCCCAAGTCCGAGTATACCAAGTCACGTTTGCGTCCGATCATCATCAGGTGTTTTTCGGAGACTACCATAGACACGTGGCAGTCAAAATGCGGGTGTCTACACATTCGTCTGATGCTATTTCTTATAATAATAATGTACCGCGGTCCAAACTTTTTCATGATTGTGAACACGGTAACATACTTGTCTTCCTTTTTTCCCGTATAATAATACCACCGTTCTTCCTTTCGATATCGTTCATAGCAATTTATGGACATCTCCCGTCCTTAGTAATCTTCAACATCGTTATTATCTTTTATTTCTATATGATTTTACTAATTTTTTATGGACTTTTCCGCTTAAGTTTCTCCCTCTTTACTCAATTTCATAATCTCATTCTCACTCAATTCTATCACAAATTTAAAAATTTCAATGTGATAATGGTCGAGAATTTGATAACGACCCTTACCACACCTTCTTTCACCATAATGAAATTCAATTCCATTTCTCGTGTCCTCATACTTCAAGTCAAAAAGGAAAAGTCGATCGAAAGAAAAATTGGAACGATAAATAATATAATTCGCACTCTTCTTTCCCACTATCACGTCCCACCGAATCTATGGTCATACGCTCTCGCCATGGCTACTTATCTCCATAAACTCACCTCGAGTAAAACAAGCGGTCTTCTCTCTCCCACTCAACGTCCTTATTTACAAATTCTCTCCTAAGATCATCTCCGTGTTTTCGGCTGCCTTTGTTATCTTCATCTTCCTCTCCCAACCATCAATAAACTCGACCCTCGATCTACTCCATGTGTGTTTCTTGGTTACCCCTCCCCTCACTGTGGCTACTTGTGTCCTGACTTGTCCACCCAAAAGGTCCTTATCGATCAACCGACATCTCACGTCCCATGAAACTATTTTTCCTTTTAAAGACAAAGTCAGCACCAACCCCTCCACTTACAATTTCCTTAGCCTAGACCGTTCCTCCTCTTTCGTCCACCATCGGACCAATAATTCTCTAATACTCCTCTTCTTGTCTATTCTAGGAGGCCCAAAACTAACCTGAATTCTACCTCGCTTCCTCGACCCATCAGACTTCTCCACTCTATTCCCGTCCCAACTCCCACAACAAACCCACCTCTCCCCCGAATTCCCAACCCAATTCCCCTCCCCTCATCCTTACTTAATTCCCAACCCACATCACATCCCAATTCCCATCTCAATTCCCCTCCCCTTACCCCTCCACTTGATTCCCAGCCCACTTCCACTACCTCATCTCCTCCTAACCCGGCCCCACCATCCCCCCATGCAAACACGTATTAAACAAGGAATCCACAAACCCTGTCTCATCCCTAGTCTCACCGCCACCACTGACCTTTCCCCCATTCCCCGTGACCCCATTTCCGTCCTCCTAGACCCTAATTGGAAACATGCCACGAAAGATGAATGTAATCCTCTTATTAAAAACGGAACTTGGGTCCTAGTCCCTAGGCCTCATGATGCAAATGTTACCCGGTGTATGTGGGTATTTAAACATAAATTCAAATCCAATGGTGTGTTGGAACGGTACAAAGCCCGTCTTGTTGTCAAGGGTAGGTCACAACAAGTTGATATAGATTGTGAAGAAATGTCCAGTCTTGTTGTCATGCCCACCACCATCTGCACCGTTCTCAGTATTGTCGTCTCCCGCAACTGGTCTCTCCATGTGCTAGACGTGAAAAATGCCTTTCTCCATGGTAACTTATCCGAGACAGTCTACATTGACCAACCACTAGGCTCCTGTCATCCTCAACACCCTAACCATGTATGTCTCATGAAAAAATCTCTCTATGGATTCAAACAGGCACCCCAAGCTTGCTTTCAATGTTTTGCTACTTTTGTATGCTCCATCAGGTTCATCCACAGCCGTGTTGACCATTCTCTCTTCATCCTCCGCACCACCTCTCACACCGCCTATATTCTTCTTAATGTTGACGATATTATTTTGGTATCCTCTTCCAACCACCTCTGTGACTTCATTATCATCCAATTTAAGTCGGAATTCTCCATGACCTACCTTGATCTCTTATGTTATTTCCTTGGCGTATCCTTTGATCGTTGTAAATAAGGCCTCTTTCTGTCCCAATCCAAATATGCCGAAGAAATCCTCACTCGACCTAATATGTCTTCATGCAAGCCCTCTCAGACACCGGTCGATCTCAAGCAAAGCCCAACCCCGTCACCGGTCCCCCGTTCCCGACCTTAATTACCTTATACCAAAGTTTAACTTGGGCTCTTCAATATCTTACTTTCACTTGTCCCGACATCTCCTATGACGTCCAACAGATCCGCCTCTTCATGCACGACCCTCTGTGGACGCTCGTTCACACCGCTGCCCGCGTGCACCTGCAAGAGGACCAGTCGTGGCGAGCCCCCCACACGACTCATCGTCCGGGACGCCTCGCGCCCGGGGGACGGTCCAATCTCGCGTTTGGGGCGATGTGTCGGACCTCGATTTGGTTGACGATTTGAATTGTAGGATGTGGGGACATCCATGTTTCCGTTAGAATCGATCGAGATGTGGTTGTAAATGTTTAAAGGCCGATATGTTTGGTCTAATGACCTTTTTAGTGAACCGAATTCGTTGCCGATTTGTGGAGTCACCACCGAGTAATTTTGGGATACTGAGAAACCGTTCAAGTCAACCTTAATCCTTAACCGGATCAAAGCTGAGCTGAGTGACATGGGGACCTAAAGATAGAGACTTGTACCCTTAAGCATTCCATGTCTAGAATGACTCTCATTACCAATGGTTTCGGCCATTCGAAAACCGTAGATTCTGAGTAAGGAGTGAGGGTACGTATTAGGAAGCCAACGTCTGATAGACATTAACACTCAATCCCGCCCACATGTAGCGGCCTCTACTAATCAATCAGTAGGCTGATAACTTCGTTCCCTTAGCGGAAGTACGATAACATCCGTTGTTTTAAACCCTATGCCTTTGCTATCTCAATTGTTTAAGGACAAGTAAGTTTTTGTTGTCGAAGTAATTGCTTTTACATTCTTTGCATGCGATTTCACATGACAAGAAGACCATGAAAAGATGCATGTAGGTGAGTAGAGAGTACTGGGATATTATTCGTATTAGCAAATCAGTTTTAACGTGATAATACGATATTAGTCATTCTCGTGGTATACCTTACCTGGTATTCTACTTAAGGTGCGTCCGTTCGGTATTAATAAGGATGCGTCGAACCATGTGTGAGGGGTGAGCAACGGGATTAATACGGAACCCGACCACCGGTTGTTTAGTTTTAGTTTGTTTATGTTTTGAACTTCATGTTAGGTGATATAGCATGCGATTATGGTCATAAAAGCGGTAAATCATATGAAAGCTGTAAATGCGAAATGTAAGTAAATCACATTGTGAGGAATTACACCCTAAGAGTGTACACTAAATGAGACACGATGCGTAGATGGTTGAGAACGGATCTCATGTCTACTCGGGTTTACGTAAGGTGTTTTAGTGCTTATGGTTAAAGTTGTGAACATTACGTATGTTTACGACGCGTTGTGGATTTAGTATCCACATGAGACAGACTCGACGTTTTCGAAGTGCATAACTACAAGTACGGTATGTAAAGTTGTGTTTAGATGACAACCTACTGACGGTACGACTTCTAAGGGCGGATCCTCCTAGTTTTCCTTCGGTAATTCCGGCAAAGCTTCGCTACGGTAGGCTGGTTCAACTAGTCAACACGGGTGCCCTTTTTTGTTCAGATCGAGTCAGTAACTCGAGGAACTATGAAGAGTAGTGTTGATTAATAAGGCGCAAGTCGATAAGAAAATGATCGAGTGGATTGTGCCTAACGTCGGAGTTCGACGCTAAAGAAGAGCTAAAGGCTCGTAGAAAGGAGAGTTAAGATTGAGATGTGAGTTGTGTCTCATTCTCGAATTTTGAGTTGTGTCGTGAATGAGCGGAGAAAGGGAGTATTTATTGTTGTTCGCGTAGCTCATTTCAAGATTTCAGGCGTACGGTGGCTGGCGGCGTAGAACTGAGGCGCCCGGCATGAGGCGGCCCAGTTCTCAGGCGCCCAACCCCGTGCGACTGAAATATTGAAGATCCGATTTGATACGCGTGATCTTGGATGGAGGCGGAGGATCTAGGGTTCCGTGCCTAGGGTTTCAGGTGATTTCGGGCTTGACTTTTGAAGCTTGACTAGGTTTGACCTGGTTTGACTTGGCCCGATGTGTTGACACGGGTTTGACTTTGCGTGTTTCGGAATCGATTCGGATCCCCGGTGTCGGAATTGACTCTAATTAGTGTCGATGCGACCGTAATAACATGACTAAAACCGTCTTGATGTTGAATTAGTTTTTCCGAGTAATTATTAGATCTGTTCTATAGAAAAACCATCTACAACATCGTAAAATTGTGTCGTGTTATAGTCTGATCATCATCGGGTGTTTGCTGGGCACTCCTGCAGCCACCGGGTTCAAATATGGGTGTTTACAGAAGCCTCTAATTTGATTGAGGCTTAGACAGACGAAAGTCAAAGGATAACCGCCCAGGTCAATCGAGGATTACGACCTGGTGGCTGTCCTGCTCAGGTCATTTTAAGTCCGTTGGACTACGTACTAAGGCTCTCACCCAAGGTTTAGAAATCATACATGACCTCCTCGACTGCGGTTGTCTGCTGAAGCTCTCTGGTTTTGGTTTGCTTGTTTGCTTTGGGTTTGCGGGGCTATTGTAGTTGATTGGTGTTTCTGTTTTTGGCATGGACCTTTTGCTCGAGTCTTTCTCAGGTGACTCAGTTTTGACTTAATCCCTTACGGATGGCTGCATTAGATTAGACTTATCCCTGTCGCGTGGCTGCGTTGATTTAGATTTATCCCTCTCGGGTGGCTGCGTTGATTTTAGATTTATCCCTCTCGGGTGGCTACGTTGATTTAGATTTATCTCTCTCGGGTGGTTGCTTTAGATTTATCCCTCTCGAGTGGTTGCATTGATTTTAGATTTATCCCTCTCGGGTGGCTGCATTAGATTTATTCCTCCCGAGTGGCTGCGTTGGATTAAATATAATTTTCTTTGGAATAGAATCCTGTCCATTCCTAGACTTTCTTTGAGATAGTTTCTGATTATCTTTGGTCTGTTCTTTGGAACAAATCTTTGTTTCTGAAAGATAAACATAATAGCCACATTAGTGGGGAATAACTCAGACGTTCTCCCAGCCATATTATATCATATGGAAAATAATAGTATTACTATATTAAAATAAATGGAAAACATTAAAATGATATAATAAAAATAAGTTTTCAGAGAAACTTAAAGTGACTGCCAACCCGCAAGTCGAAAACCAATCGATAATAATAATAATATTCAAATGACGGTATGGATAGAATCAGTGTTGATGGCTAGACTTTTACTAGAAGAATACTAAAACTAGCTTCGAGAACTTTTAGTCTTAACACATATCGGACTTCAGTCTCTAATCTAGGCAACTCAACCATAATAGGACGGCGACTTATAAATGTGTGACTCTAGTTTAAGTCCTATAAGATAATGTGCACACCCCTCCCGAGCAACATAAATACTCGGTTCAACCCGAGGGCGTCTTACACTGCAAGACACGAGTTTAAGATCAAAATGTACACACACTCCCGAACACCAAGTATGTTCGGTTCAACAACCAATGTGCCCCATATAGACACACCACCCTTACAGTTGATGGCAAAAACGTAAGCCCCAGACTATATTACTCTAAACCCCACACTTGTCCTTATTCCATAACTCCAAAACAAAGTCATTATCGATATTTAAACGAGATAATCATTGTAAATAATATGAAGATAAAAAAATAAACATTTTATATTAAAAGAAAACTTTCTATAAATATAAACTTACTTAAAATAGAAATATTTTTTTATAGAAAATACGTAAGTTGTTAAAATAAGTTAAATGTACCAAAATACCATTTCTAGCAAACAAACGTTTTATTCATATCGTTGTTATCGTAACTTAATATATTTCTAAATTCGTTACTAAAAACAAAAATATAAATCAAATATAATAAGTTAATCGATAGTCTTTTAAAAATATTAGGGAAATCGAGTTGGATCGATAAACTTTAGAAAATAGATGTTTTAAGAAAATGATATCAAAATCAAATGAGTCGACGAATTTTATAAATTAAACGAGATTTTATAAAGCTTTCAAATTATTTTTAGCAGATAGATTTTATCAATAAATAGTACGAATTTTACTAAAAATAATGCAAAAAATAATGAACGATGAGTTCTAAAATTCAGTACCACGGTCGGTCCTAATTGACACTAAGATACTAGCGAGTTTGTTTTGGGTTTTCTTGATAAGCACTTCAAACTCAGTAAAAGTCTCGTCCTTGCTACTCAAAAAGATAGGTAGACATATCGAATAATCATCAACTATAACAAAGACATATCTGTATCCTTCTCTACTCATTAATTTCATTGGACCACAGAGATCCATATGTATGAGTTCCAAGGGAAGGATGGTGCTAACATGTTTCTTAGGTTTAAAGGACGATCTAACATTGTTCGCACCTAGTAAAAGTATCACATATTTTAATAATTTTGAACTTAATATTTGGAAGACCTTCTATAAGCCACGGTTTGACAACTGTTGAATAAGACCCATATAAACCTCTTATGCCACAACAACAGATCTTCCAAAGTGCTACTCATGCAAGAGATAGAATTAGTATCAATCTGACCAATGTCGACCTTGTAGACATTCTCATGTCGCTTACCTTCGAGTAAGATGTTACTCGTTCCTTTTTGCATAATGCGACATACACTAGAATGCAACACTACCTTATTACCTTGGTCCCATAGCTTTGAGATGCTCAAAAGATTGTGCCTCAAACCTTTTTACCAATAATACATTATCGATGGAATGTGTTGGAGATAGGCCTACTTTACCAATGGCAATGACCTTGCCTCGTTTGTCATCCCCAAAAACAATTATTCCACCATTGTAGGCCTCCAGTGAAAGAATTAGTGATTTGTCTCTAGTCGTATCTCTTGAACAACCACTGTCCAGGTACTATGAAACACCCCACATTGATTGAAAATGTCCTATTTATGAGCTTAAATGACTAGTTCTTAAAGAGATTTGAAGTACTACTCATATCAACAAAGTACACTTTCTTTTCTGGTCATCCATGCAAAAGAACTCCACAGTTAAGCGTGTTTGAGTGGAGTAATCTTAGGATGGGTGATCTCCTGGGAAGGTCTCTAGGATGCGCATGAGTGAGGTTAAAATACGCTGGAAAGGACTCGTGTTGGTCTGTGGGACCAGTACAGAGCCTGGTGAGCTACCGCGGCTAACATTTCCAGTCCTAGTTTGGGCCGGGGTGTTACATACCAGCAATTGCTTTCTTTCACCTTGAGCTATAAAATCAGTTCTTGGTTTTAATTAGAAACCCAAGCAGGATTGGGTCCCTTCTTAGAAAAAATAGGCACAAATTTCTTCTTAGCATGTTTAACAGCAGATTTATCAGAAACAATAGGAATGTTATCTAACACACACTAAGAAATTTTAAGACTTCTAAGTCCTTGGAAATATTTAATGTAGGTATGACCTTTCTTATTTGATGGGAGTTGACTAAGTACAATGGGTCGCCCGCCCATGTCACCCTGGAAAAATTCGTCCCCAGGGCGAAAGATGGGTTGCCCAGCAGGCCCGCCCCGCAAAAGACTGCTGAAAATACTCCAAGGCTTGTGCCTGCTCGGCAGGGCCTTGCTGTCAGCCGAGCAGGGCAACCAAACCCCCCTGTGTGCTGGTTTCCAAGGTATACTAACCCCCAGTACGGGCAGGGAAAGCCGAGGGCCCATCCGTCATTCCGCCTCAGGTAAAGGAGAATGGGTGGACAAGGTGTGGCCACGTGTCGTCCTTACATCCACCCATTCTCCCGCTCTTTTCCCTCTCTCTCTCTCTCTCTAATGGGAAGGTATAAATACCCTTCTATTTCCCACTAGGAGGGGGTTGGATTTTTCTCTCTCTAGACTCTTACTCTAAAAATGCCACCTAGCTCCTCACGAACTAGGTTCATCAAGGCATTTTTTATTGGAAACGACCCACTGGGCCTGGATTTGAGGTTGGTTTTGAGAGATTTACACTCCGCTAAATGCCCATGTCGGATACTATTGATTCTGAGTCCGTATTCGAGCGTATTAAGTCGCGTTTACGTCCGATCATCATCGGGTGTTTTGTCGGGAACTGCTATAGACACTAGGAGACAGGCAAAATGCGGGTGTCTACAAAAAGGATTCAACAACTTGTTCCAAGATTAAGAACTTAGCCCTCCATACAAAAACTACTTGCAAAATTAACTAGAAACTAGGTGTGTTTTTAAGAATTACAAATGATGATTGAAGTGTTGGATCATGAATGATGATGATGAACTTCTTCTCTTTAGATAGTCATCCATGGAACATCTTCATCAATGGCTCATAAAGTCTCATAAAATGCTTTATAATAATGACCATCATAAAGGAGATGAGTAATGTTCATGAGTAAAGAAGAGAAAAAAGAATCCAATGCAAAATAGAATCCTAGAAGGAATCCTATGCAAAAAACTTAGCCTCCACCAGTGGCAGAAATGTCTCCACCTATGACAAACTGTCAAAGCCTCCACCCGTGGCAAAAAGTGCCACCGCCTGTGGCAAACTTAATCATTTGCTTTCTTCTTGATGTTGGTCTTCCACTTCTACCTTGGGCTTCATGTGTCTTCATTTCCAATATCTTGTCATCTTTTAACCCAAACACACCCAATTTGATATCCTAATCTTTTTTCACTCATTAATCCACTTTTTTACTCATTTTTGTACATTAGCCCATCAATTAGAACTTATGCATAATAACCCTTCAAAACACACACAATCCTACAGAATTGTCATCTAAATGACCTTTATTAGTACCTATTAAACTAGACTAATCCATCATCCTCACGCCTGGACCTTTACTCGTCCCCAAGTATATCAAAACGTAACAACCATCCACAAGGTCTATACAGCGAAACATGGTTAGCTTGATACGACCAACAAGTTCTCTCGACTCTCACACTCCCTCCTTATATCATCCCTCTCAAAATATATGGTGAAAGAAATATATAGAATAACCTATTCACTAAGACCACATTACAATCTATGCTCATTCACCAACAATCACAACATCAACTACATACAAAATTCAAACAAGAACATGTAGTTGACATCCACTTATCACTCCAACTCTAAGATGATCCTAAACCCAAACCAACCTTCTAACCTTCTTATGACTCCCAATTCATGAAGAATAGCAAAATAGTAATTGAAGTAATGATTCATTTTTCCTAATCCTTCATTTTGCCTAAACCACCCGCCCTTGCGGGTTTTCGATTTAGCTTTTATTCCTCACTTATACTCTTATGGCATGCTTCTTGTTTCTTCATTTTACCCAGAGCGTCCTTTCGGGTTTTCACACCGTCCTCGGTCATATATACCCACTTTTGCCTAGGCGCTCGCCCTTGCGAGTTTTCACCTAGACGGGTTCAGTTTTTTCTTTTGTTATTCTTTTTTCATTTTTTTCTTCTTTTTTTAATAAAAAATGAAATAACGTATATATACAAATGTATACCTTTCTCCACGCTGAATCTTCACATTGTCCCCAATGTGAGGAAAAATCAAGAAAAAGAGAATAAGGACCATACCAAAGTAAGCAAGTTCCCATGAAACTCTAGGTTCTCTCTTAGAGGCCGTGGCGCACCATTGAACACAACAAGGATTTCGCTCGGTGGTGGTTGACTAGAATCTGGTATCCATGTAAAGACAACACAAGACAAAAGTTTTCATCAAATCTCAAGTCACCAAAGTAGCAACATGAATCTCCTCTAACCGAGCACAATCCTTCTCTAACCAGGCATCGGTCATTGCACAACAAACATCTTTTTTCTTTTAACTCTCTTATTTTCTCCTCCTCCCTTGCATTCCCACCAATACTCACATCATGTTGGCTATTTTTACTCACCACCTCACTTACTCCCTCCTTTTCTACTTACTCATCCTCATAACTATGACTGTTATCTTCACTCTCTCCACCCTCCTCTTATCTAATTGGTTCCAAATATCGCCTTGAGTTTTAGATAAGTGGGTTTCGAAATGGGAACATGTTTATGATTAACGTGGATCTTTCTAAGTGGTGATTTTGGACAATCGGTAGTAGTGGTGGTTTTCTTCTTAGCTCTTACCATGTTTGAACTTTGACCAACCATTAACACACAACTCTCTCAAACTCACAAAAACAACGACAATATAATCCCAAGTTCACCTTTCTTGAAGGAATTCATCCATTCGGTCAAAAGATGGCCGAAACTCGACATGACTCGATAAATCAAAGAAGAGCTATGAAGACACTTGGGTGTTAATTATGTCTAAAAGATAACACCCATAACCCATATATATAGCTAAAATAGCGTCGTAATTAGGAAAATTATGAAAATTTCCATAATCAAGAACTTGGTCACCCCAGGCCCGATGCCTGAGAACTCCGCCGCTCGGGGTCAGACGCCTCAAAACCAGGACGCTAGAGGGCCAATGCCTGAGTCTCAGGCCGCCCAACGCATTGCACCTCATTTCGCTACTATTCGACGACCTCGAGCGATAGGAATGATTTCCTAAATTGGTTATCTCCTTTTCCAAAGATCGAAAACAAAATACAAGCACAATGCAAGAAAAGAAATTCAATGGAATATTCATTTTTGTCACTCCAATCCACCGGACTTAGATGTTTTTTTTAAAAAATTCTTTGGAGAATAAGCTACCCCACCTAGGCGTATTGTAGCCTTACGCGACATTGTCAATAAAGCATAAAAAGTGGTCCAACTTTTTTTTTTTGCTTCGCTTTGTACACAAGTGTCATTATCCGAACACGGTCATACACGTCTTCAGTAGTGCACACACACTTGGTCAAAACATTTAGTCATAAAACGCATTATACATGATCTGCACATTTCGAGTCAAACATTTTAATCAACGTTCTACTTGATCCAATTCCCGGCTCAAACTAACAAATTTTAAGCATCCCGAAAAACATTTTCGCGCTCTCATTCAATTCTAACGCATTTAAAACATCTTAAATCACGACTCAACCATAAGCAAATCGACCTTGGAGTGCTTACGTGATTACTTGTTATCTAAGCTAACATTTCAGGGATTTAAAGCAAGTTGATCAAGCACGAGAAAGCTTGGTCAAATATACAAATGTATAAATCCGATGCAAATCCCTAGTTTACAAACTAAGGAGGACCCCTAGAGGCTGCAACTACAACCAATACAAGCTCGCCAATGTTATCATCCAAGCCTAGATCCTCCAGATCGAAAGTAGGAGACCCCGTCATGTCATCTACCGAACGGTCTAGACCAGTTAGCAAATGCATGGTAGCTATCCCCGTACCGGGAACCCCTCCCGTAGACTTAACCTCTTCAATAACATCGGTAGCCTGATCCTCAACCATGGCTTCAGTCTTTACCTCAGCCTCCATCCTAGCCTCTGCCTTAACCTCAGCCTTAACCCTAGCATCGCCTTGCCCCGAGGTCTCACCCTGAAACCGAGCCAGTTGCTCCCTCAGCCTGGCATTCTCGATGTCCCGAACCCGTACAGACTGGATTAGGTTGAGCTTAATCGCCTCAAGTGTAACAGCCCTAAATTTTCGCGACCAAAATAGAAGAGTAAAATAGGAAAATTTAAAGTCGTTACTCCGCACTTAGCTCACAAGGCCAAATGCAAGGCAAAAGAATAGTGAGTATATGAATTAAAAGAAATATAAATTCGATAGTTAATTTTAAATAGAAACGTTGCAGCGGAAGACTTAAGTCCCACAAAATTCAAAACGGTTTAAAACAACTTCAAACCAAAATTCAACATAAATATAAATAGTTCGGAGGTAAATGTTAAATAATAAAATTCTTCCTCGCTCAGCATCCCGAACCAAATGCACCCATGCAGCATATTAAGTGTACCTATCAACTGTACCCAAAACACAAATAGGTATAGGTTCCAGCGGGGGAACGACCCAAAATAAAAGGACGTCAGCAAAGCTGAGTAAAAGTATAATAATAAAATAAATCGTGAAATAATAATAATAACAATAATAATAATAATAATAATAATAATAATAATAATAATAATAATAATTTATAGTAAACTGAAACCGGAGTTAAAAACATCATTTAAATACCAAAATACCATAAAAGAGTAGTCAAAACCAAACCAACCAAAAAATATATATTTTTCGCAACCTGTGTGCCAAGGTCCTACCCTTGCACGGTCTAGAGGTATCCACCTGTGCTTAGCTAGACTCATAATAGTACGCACCTCTCACATTTGGACAGCCAGTAGGATGAACCGCCAAAGGAGAAAGTCTAACTCCCTAGCGAGTGAGGGCCGGACAATCCTCACTCAAAAATAGTTTCGGGATAAAGTCCCAGGAACGTCTTAGACGCACCTTAAAACCGTCTAGACCAACAGAACTCCCAGAGTCTGTTATAATTTCCAAAAAATTTTACCGAAACGATACCAATATGTGACTCATGTCACAAGTTCAATATTCAAAATATTACGAGTATCATAAAAATTCACCATTGACAAAATAATTTATAAAACCGCTTTTAAAAATATAATTTGAACCGAACATGCTCTTTACTTAAATGTGAAAAGGGTAAAACGTCCTTGCCTCTCAAGACGATCAACACTCAACTAATATTACTCCGATAATTCATTCTCCTCGAATTCACAAGCTACAAATACGAGTAATATAAATGATTCAATAATTGACCAAATGACGTTAAGACGACCCAAACTTACACACCAACTTAGTACTATAATTCATATGAATTCTCGTCCCACAAGTAATCCAACTAATTTATACTCTGAATATAACTATCTTAAATGACCCAAATGAACCCGTCTCAAGTCTAAACTCCAAATATATTATGACAATAGCAACCCTTAATTTATCCACATATTGCTAGTGTAGAGCCTACAAATATGAATTCCTACTATTCCCTCCGTGAAATCCGTATGTCTCATTAACATGAATTATCCCACTCTCTGGAATATGATATTACCATTACCTATTACATTAATATGAATTATAGTAAAATCCGTAAAATCCACACCAATATGACACTACCTACATGTCCATGTACAGATCTCTAAAAAAAAATGTACGACAACCCCTACCATTCTATTGCCTTTCTTCAATTACAGCCACCCAACGTCTCAATCCATGTACCTTTAAGTTATTGACCATTAATCATTGACTAATGACTCTAATCACCGCCTAAATTAAGTCGTACTCTCCAACAATAGCCGAAATCAGTCAAATCCCAATTATCATCAAATACAACCCTTCGTTCCGTCACAATTCGACAGCCAAGAACAATAGAAACACTCCCAACTAATAAGACCCATAAATTTTGGACCTGATTTAGTAACACTTATAAGACTTACTCACACAACTCGATTTATATAAATAATAATAAAAAAAGTAAATAAAAGATCTTCAATAAAATCGATACTTACAGTTTTGATGAAGGACAAAAACGTGCTAGAGTAAGTAACGATCAAGAATCGATTTTCCCATGACAATTGGAGAAACGAGGAACATAAGGGAGTAGTATTAAGCGGCAGAGATGAAGAATTAGAAAAAATAAGGGTGATGGGTAATAGGGAAAAGGGACACGGGTGTGGGGGTTTAAGTAGTATAGGATATATATTTTTTTCCTTTTTCTTTTTCTTTTTTTTCTCTTTGACTTTGAGTCGAAGTCCAACTGAAATCAAATCGGTTTAGAACTTAACGTTCCACTTTTAAAAGGAGTACAAAATTCATTCACTTTATGATGACTCAAAAAAAATACTTTTGATTTTTATAACGACCTTGAAAATATTTTTTTTTCAACTTAAAAACCCGATTTAAATAAAATAGAAAATAATGTTTTATAAGTGACTCGGAAAATAACGGGGTGTTACATCAAGCTCAGCTACTCACGCTCCTAAGTGCGCTACCATGTCGGCAACGTCCTACAAAAGACATACTATCCTTAGGAAAAAAACAAACCACATGACAAACAACTAGCCTAAAAGCACCTACAAAAACAACATTCACCGATCTAGGTCTAGACGTGTCATGAGCCGAGGTAAGAGCCCTCCCCGATGCATAGGCCCGGAAGCGGTTAGCAGCCTGCCATAACCACTGCTGGGTAGCCGATGAAAGCTGAACGACAAAAACCAAACAAGTTAGCCGACATAACTAACCCACAAGAGCAATTTCAAAGCAAAATAAAAAAAACTTTCGCGCCACTCCATCACGGCCTCCAACTCCTCCACATAGCAGGGAGGAAGAGGCTCAGTGAAGGCCACCACAACTACGTCCACCCTAAGTTGCGTCAGGGGAAAGTCTGGGGGCTGAATAGTGTCAGCCGGATCAGGCAGCTAGAACCCAAAACAAAAACACATCGTTTCAAAACACGACAAACCCGCACGACCACAAAACAAAGACAAACAAAGAGCAACCAAATACTTACCACGATGACAAACGTTAGACATGTACGAGGCACCGGGCACCAGTAACGCCTCGCCTTCCTCTCCATATTTATCCTCGCGGGCCTCAACTGTAGTCGGAGGCCTAAACATGGTCCGGGGAGGGTCAACCGAGACCCTAAACTCGTCATAGAGGCACTGGCGTACTACCCTTTCCCTCAGATACCAAACCGGGCGGAATAGTGCGGGGACGAGCATCCTCCTGTAGCTCCTCGGCCTCAACTCTGTCTCCACATACTCTGGCAAACCCTCATAGTTGGCCCAAGGACGGGCCACAAACTGCAAAACCGAACACATATTGCATCTGAAAACTCTTAACCTTGGGGGCTACTTAGGAAAGCAAATGAAAGAAAACTTATATCCTCGAAACGTAGCTGGCTCTCCGTCGAGTAGTGGCTCGTAGTCGTCTTGGTCTGAGCCAACCTCCACTCGATCCCAGCCGAGAAGCTAGTTGGGTGAACCGGCACCGTCTTAGGTGCCAAACATGGAAATTAGGAGACGATCCAAGCCTGTAAAACTCGATACACCGTCAACAAACAAAACAAAACTAACAAAATCCAAACAAAATGCAAGTTAAGTAACTAACCTCCATCACGAGACATGGACCCATGATGGGTATGGTTGAGTCCGAGGCCACTCTCTGCGGCCTCACCATAGCCTGTAAAAAATGGGTCATCTCCGTAAAATCCGTCGTCACCCAGTCAAAACGACCCAGCTGACTCAAGTCGGCCAGAAAGGCAAAATCCTAGTACTAAACCTCTCGCCCTTGTCCGAGAAGTGGGTCGAACCTAGGAAATACCACAACCACAGACAAACGTCCTGCACTGCCATGTTGGGCTCTCGACCCTTTAAAACCATCACTCTCTCAAAGTGGTCGGTGATATATGAACTGGCCAAGGCATGGAGCGAGCCATAAGCAGAAGGCTCCAAGAAGTCCCTCATCCAGCCCTTAACCTCGGCGCTGTCCAACCTAGGGCCCTCTGACGCCCACCTGATCAACTCGGGACTCCAAGGCAGTCCCGTAATCACCCCAAAGTCTTCCAACGTCATGCCAACCTATCCGAACGACATATGAAATGTCGAGGTTGTGTCTTGAAAGCAATCTACCATCGCTCTGATTACCATCAGGTTGCTCTTGGTTTAGCAACCTACCAATGGAGCCCAATGCCCGACTAAGGGACCTAAGGTCATCCCCATGATCAACTCCTTAGCTTCATGGCTAAGTTTCTGGGAGTATACCGTCGTAAACTCCGAAAAAGTCCTAATCGGACCTAGGGGCTGCAAACCATGATAATACGAGAGTATAAACAAACCTTACAAGTACAAATCGATGACGAAAATAATCAAAGGTACTCACCTTGCCGTTAATAGTACGACTAGACACATGCAAATCCGGACGGAGTAGTAGTTGTCGTCCGTCCCAACCCTTAGCCCAATGGGATCTACGTAGGCTGCCTCCTCGGCCTCGTCAGCTGGCCTACGTACCTGTCTTCTCCTTTGGACCGTCACGGGCATGGCACACCTCCTAACTTGGTCAAAATCAGCTCTATTTACTGTCCCGGGATCCATCCTAGGCGAAGGGGCACTTCGACGTCTCTTTCAGACCATCTAGGGAGTCAGAGAACTTGAACCGAAAGCCTCGCCAGTCGTGCCAACTATAAGGATCACGTCGGGACATCCCGTGCCATTTCCAGGTGTAAAGCAAAGCAAAACAAACACCCCGGGTCAGGTTAGGACACCTAAACGGGTCAAATTAAGCTCAAATTTTTTAAGCAAGATATTAAAATTCCGAAAAGCCCACTAGGACCTATTTTCGACCCTAATCACAAAAAGTGGTTTCGGGAAAATCTGGCATTGTTACCGTCTTATTTGGTCCGTCGTAAGCCTTATAGTCTCACACAAAATGACCTAGAGTGCATTCTGGGTCACAAAAATCGACATATAAGCTACCCACAACGTCACAAGCAAGAAACTAGCAATTTTACAAGAAGTCAAGTACGGGAATAATCGGGAAATTAGTCCCTAGAACCCTAATTTTTGAAATATGGCTGTGGGAGGCCATTAAAGGGCCTTCAAGCTTCCATTTCAAGCAAACAACTACACCTACAAGTTCTATACTACCCTAATTCGAAAAGTGAACAAAGAACAAGCATCAAACGTAGCAAGAATAAAACACTCAAATCGATTTCTAGGGTTTAAGCAAAAGCAATTCAAAATTATTCCAATCGAGTTCAAAACGACAATAATGAGTAAATGACACTTACTAGGGGTCGACATTACTAAGATTGAGCAAAAATCGAGCTTGAAATCGGTAACAATGGCGAAGGGATGAATGTGAGACGATGAAGTGGAGGCGTCGGGTTTTTGGAACAAATGAACCATCGCCCCTCAAATCGCGCTTTTATCCTGAGTCGATAACAAAATTTGACCGCCTCATGGAAGGCGCCTGATTTCTGCAGCCCTGGAGTCCAGGCGCCTCAATATTGGGTCGCCCGAAGGCTCACGCCTAATCTTTCAGCTTAAGACAAAGTCGGGTTAATCCAGACACATTTCTCAGTACCCGAAGGACATGCACTCTTCCACTAGCAAAAAGAAACAATAACAAGTCGCATTATCATCCCCAGCAGAGCAGCCCATTATACTACACCATTCCCAGCAGAGTATCCGGTAAAGCCGGCACAGCTCGTTATGCAAACCGACAAAAAATGCCCAGCGGTACCCATCCATTCAAACTACTCTTCAATACAAAATTCAAATAACAAAACCTTCAACAAAATTGCAAATACAAATCAACTACTTCAGCAAATCTCCGGTCCAAAGAAACCAACCTACATCCCCAACGGAAAACCACGTACCCCAGTCCTAGTACAAAAGAGCAAGAAGCAATACAGACACAATTATGCACCTGCCAAGAGTTTATGCAACGATCCCAGAAAATATCAAAATACAAATACAACTACCAAAAAACCTATATAGCCACTCAACAATATGCAAAGTCCAGGAACGGACAGAGATCTGTTCCAAAGAATACAATATGCGAAGTTCGAGAATAGATGAAACCTATTCCAAAGAATACAATATGCAAAGTCCAGGAATAGTTGGAACCTGTTCCAAAGAATACAATATGCAAAGTCCAGGAATAGATGGAACCCATTTCAAAAAATACAATATGCAAAGTCCAGGAATAGATGGAACACATTCCAAGGAAATACAATATGAAAAGTCCTCGAAAAGATGGAATCTATTCCAAAGAATACAATAGGCGAAGTCCAGAAGCAGAAGTGAATCTGTTCCAAAGCATACAATATGCAGAGTTCAGGAATAGATAGGATCTATTCCAAAGAATATGATGGGTGGGATTTGTCGTGGATCCCAACCGTCAAATAATACCGGCAAAACTTAACTAGGGTAGCTAGGGTAAGTCGGGTCGAATCCACAGGGACGGGAGGTCGGTCTAAGGTATGCTACGGTCTAGGACTAGGTTCAAGACAAGCTATTCTAAGGGGAGGAGGCTAAGGCTATAACTATGGTAACAAAGAAAACAAACAAGGAGAACGGGCTAGGATTAGGTCGGGGTCAAAGGGGTAAAGGAATGGTCGAGGGAGAACTAGAGCGAAGGAGGTAGTAGGGTAATCTAGGTTGGTCCGGGCTCTCGCAACTTAGACCTACCTAGAGGTTCATCCTATAACCCACCTTGGCGATACACATGACAAACGGGGTTCGAATGTGCTATAGTGGCCTAGGTCGTATTCGGGCTCTCGCTACTTAGACCGACCTAGGGGTCGTCCTCACCGGGCTCTCGCAACTTAGTGAGGGAACCGAACCCACAAACAAACTAACACCCACAAGAGAAAGGCAAGAAGAACAAGCATATGAACATGCTAGTCATTCAAGCATTTCAACAAACATGTGATATGCATCAAACCAAGAGGAAACCCAAATCTTCCACCAACATCTCCAACAATCTATTAATCATCCAATTAACACCCTAATCACCTTACTAACCCTAGCAAGATACTACTCTACCATATCTATACTAAAACTAACACTAACAAGATGGATTAACAAAAGAAACAAAAGAAACATCTACAAACTAGTAAGTATGAAGAACAAAACAATAAACAAGAACTAAAGATTCAAACTTGAATAATAAAGCAAGATTAAGAGAAAGGAAAAGAAGATTATACCTACTAACAAGATGAAAGGAAGAAGAAAACTTGCATAAATGAGAAAAACCCAAAACAAACATCCAAGGTTGTCAAGCTTGGTGGAGATCTTGAAGAATTCCCAAATTACAAGCACTAATCTAAGATTAACGATAATTAAAAGACTAATCTACACTAATCTATGCTAATCTATGCTAAAACTATCTAGGGTTTAGTCTCTAATGAAAGGCATAAGCTTAACATAACAAGGGAAGAGTATATATAGGGTTACAAATGGAAGGGAATTGAAAGAAAACAAGGCGGAGCTGCAGCAGGCCCGTCCCGGCCGAGACGGGATGGTCCCGGTCGGGACGAGGTCGGTCCCGGTCGGGACGCCATGGTCCCGGTCGGGATGGACCCTCAGTAGCCTCATCTTTGTTTCCTCCTTCATCCCGGACGGGATGAGGCCATACCCGTTCGGG
Source organism: Agrostemma githago (assembly GCA_958450325.1). Classification (NCBI taxonomy): domain Eukaryota; kingdom Viridiplantae; phylum Streptophyta; class Magnoliopsida; order Caryophyllales; family Caryophyllaceae; genus Agrostemma; species Agrostemma githago. Next base: position 28,507,501 of record OY288255.1, on the reverse strand, counting down.
ATGAGCCTTCTAGGCCTCCAATATGAACTTTTTGGTCCCTCCTTGGTTCTCATGGGCTTCCCATCGATTCTCGGGACTCGGGATCGTGTCTCGGAGGCTCGGGATTGGGTCCCAAGGTCTCGGGGTCGATTCCAAGGCATCGAGTGATCGCTCCTTAGCTTCGTTGGCTCCAAAAAGTGTATGTATCGAGTCGGAATCGCTCCAACTCTTCCAAATCGGTCTCGGGAACCTGAAATGAACTAAAGGAAGCATAAGAAGCCCCTAAACCGCTCCCAAGGAGCGATTCTACAAGGAAAATGGGACCAAAACACTACAAAATAGGCACTACAAATGACACTTATCAGAATACAATATGCGAAGCCCAAGAATAGATAGGATATATTCCAAAGAATACAATATGCCGAGTCAAGGAATAAATAGGATCTATTCCATAGAATACAATATGCAAAGCACAGGAATAGGTAGGATCTATTCCAAAGAATACAATATGCGAAGCCCAGGGATAGATAAGATCTATTCCAAAGAATACAATACGCAAAGTCCAGGAATAGATAGAAATCTATTACAAAGAATACAATACGCAAAGGCCAGGAATAGATAGGGAATCCATTCCAAAGAATACAATTGCAAAGTCCAGGGATAGACAGGGTCTACTCCAAAGAATACAAACACAAAGGCCAGGGACAGACATAAACACGGGTCTATTCCAAAGATCAAAACATTCATCCTACTACAACGAACTCTTCAAACCCAAGTCAAAGTAAGCAAATCCAGATTAAAACTTCAACAAGCAACCGCAAGCAAGTAGGTCAGGTATGAATTCTAAACCTTGGTCTTAGTACGTAGTCCAACAGACTTAAAACGACCCGAGCGAAAAGCCACCAGGTCGTAATTCTCGATTGACCTGAACGGCTATACTTTAGCTCAGCTTTGAGCCGGCTAAGGATTAAAGTTGACTTGAACGGTTTCCGAGTATCCCAAAATTACTCGGTGGCGAGTCCATAAATCAACAATAAATTCGGTTCACTAAAACGGTCGTCAGACCAAACAAATCGACCTTTAAACATTTGCAACCACATCTCGATCGATTCAACGGAAACATAGATGTGCTCATACATCTATCTAGTACAATTCAAATCGTCAACCAAATCGAGGTCCGACACTTCGCCCCGAACGTGAGATCGGACTGACCCCAAACGCAACGACGTACAGTGGGCCGTGTGGGTGGCCGTCGCGACAGTCCGCATAGGTGCGCGCGACGAGCGGGTGGCAACGTCCACACAATGAACAAATCATGTTGGTGGGTACCGTACTTTTAACCCACTAGCAAGGCAGCGGAACGTTTATTTAGTTGTCCTCAAAGAGGCTCTGATACCATGATAAACTATAAAAAAAAAAGTTTTGATAACAGAGGATACCGTAGTACGGTATCCGAGTAGGTTTAGGAAACACAAAATAGGTTGTGTGAAGGTTTAGGAAACACACAATAAGACAATATTGTGTGAAGTTTCGGAAAACACAATAGGACAATATTGTGTGAAGCTTAGAAAAACAATAGGACAATATTGTGTGGATATCCTAAGATATGTTTTAGTGTAAAATATGATTTAGTTTCCTAGTTTGAGTTATATACGACATTCTTATGATAATATAAGTATGAGTCTTCATATTCAAGAAAAGAAGTTACAATAATACAAAACTTCTTTATATTTTATCAATGTTATTATTCCAAATAAAAAATATAAGTAAAATGAAAAAAAATGCATGCAAGAGTTTAGGGAAAAAATTATTGTAGTCAATCTATTTATTAGGGAAACAAAATGAATGTAAAAAAATGGAATTATTTTTGTTGTGGTGTGCGCATGAAATTTCCACAAAAGAGAAGTGAAATTGACAATAGGGATATATTATTAAAATAATAAATTAAAGATTTTTCTTTTTTTTATCCTTCAAGCATGTGTAGCTTAGGAAAGCTACAAGCTACCATTTCCGTTTATATTCAAAGGGTACGTATTTCTTTTTTGGTTGTTCAAATCCAGTTGACCCATTTTCTTTTTAGGAAATTTTTTGGACCAAACTACCAATATTCTACTAACCTATTTACATCATCTGTCATTATGAAAGGACATTTTTGATAATTAAATACTAATTTGTCCCTAAATATTGTATTTTTAGTATTACTTTGTTAATCCTTGTACAAAATCGAAACGTACCCTTTGGATATAAACGGAGGGAGTACAACATATGTGCCTTCTCCAATAATTGGGTTGTAACTAGAAAACCATTAGACATTGCAAGCAAGTCATTTTTCTAGACTATTGGACTTGTTTCAAGGAAATATTTCATCTCTATTTGTCTTTCATCACATGCATCATATCAACACTATATTCTTACTTTTTCACATTTTCTTAAACTTTGTGTCAAACTCATATGCGGCTTATTCAAGGAGGGATTAATTATTATTCTCTTTACTGTTATTTATTAATTTAGTTTTTTTATATGATTCTTGATTTCTATTGCTCATTTTATATAGTGAACCATATCGAATCTTACTAAACTCGAGTTTGAGGTCCTTGACGATATTACTGGAAAGAATTATTTGTCATGGGTATTAGATGTCGAGATGCACCTAAATGCAAAAGCACCTCCATGACGGTGATACAATAAAGGAAGGAAATAAGACCACATGCCAAGAAAAGACAAAAGGCATGATATTTCTCCGCCATCACCTCCATGACGGTCTTAAAAATGGGAATTTGACGGTACGTTATATTATTTGGGGTGACTAAAAATGAGGAAAAAAAACAAATCACTTGGGGTGATCTGAAGGAAAGATATGACCACCAGAAAACCGTTATATTACCAAAGACTCGTTATATATGCTTGGTTGCATTTACGTTTACAAGATTTTAAATCTGCAAGTGAGTATAACTCCGTCAAGTTAAAAATTACTTCTCAATTAAAATTATGCGGTGAGAAGATTACCGATGAGGATATGCTTGAAAAAAAAATACTCTACTTTTCATGTTAATAATATCGTCTAGCAGACTCAATATAGTGAGAAAGAATTTCAGTGAGATGTCCTTTGTCTTGTCTTCTTTGATATACCCTTCTTTGAATTGAGCAATACATGCGGCATTGTCTTCATATATTGTATAATGGTTGGTGCTTCTTTATCGGAAGACAATACAAATCGCAATCTTCTCGTATTTGTTGAATAACAGACCTTAACCAAACACACTCACGACTAAATTCAAGAATTGCTAAAATCTCAGAATGACTAGAATATGTAGTTACAAAAGTTTATTTCATAGAACGCCAAGAAATAGCACTACCACCATATGTAAACAGATATCTTGTTTGTGAACACGCATTATGACGGTCAGATAAATAACCTACATCTGCAAAACCCACTAAATTTTCTTTGGACTTGGACATGTTGGGGAAAAACAAACCAATATCTTTTGTGCCTTGAAGGTAACTAAGTATATATGTTTGACTCCATTCCAATGTCTTCGGGTTGGACATGAGCTAAATCTAGATAACAAATTTACAGAGAACGATATGTCGGGCCTTGTATGACTAGAAAGATACATTAACGCCCCAATTGCACTTAAATATTGTACTTCAAGACAAAGAATATCTTCAGTACTCTTCCTTGGGCGGAGAAAAGTGGAGATATTAATGTTTTACAGATTCATTCAAGTGAAAATTGATAAGTGTAGTTTGTAGTGCCTATTTCGTAGTGTTTTGGTCCCATTTTCCTTGTAGAATCGCTCCTTGGGAGCGATTTATGGGCTACTTATGCTTCTTCTAGTTCGTTTTAGGTTCCCGAGACCATACATGAAGAATTGGAACGATTCCGACTCGTTTCATACACTTTTGGAGCCAACAAAGAGAAGGAACGATCACTCGATGCCTTGGATTCGACCCCGAGACCTTGGGACCCAATCCCGAGCCTCTTAGACTCGATTCCGAGACCCGAGAGTTGGTGAGAAGCCCATGAGAACCAAGGAAGGACCAAAAAGATCATAATGGAGGCCTACAAGGTCCTTCCCGGACGGGATAGTGGCCTTCCCGACCGGGAAGGAGTGCACAAAACCAACAGCTCCTGTCTTGAGCCCGTCCCGGCCGAGAAGGACTCGTCTCGGGCGGGATCATCTCGTCCCGGGCGAGACCATCTCGTCCCGGGCGGGATGAGTGAGCTGTAGCACGCAACTCATTCTTTTCTTCTCCTTACTCATTGTAACCCTATATATACTCTTCCCTTGTTTTGTTAAGCTTATGTTAGACATTAGACACTAAACCCTAGATAGTTTTAACATAGATTAGTGTAGATTAGTCCTTAGATTATCGTTAATCTTAGATTAGTGCTTGTAATTTGGGAATTCTTCAAGATCTCCATTCAAGCTTGACAACCTTGGGTGAATGTTTTGGTTCTTCCATTTATGTAAGTTTCATTCTTCCTTTCATCTCTAGTTTGGTATAATCTTCTTTCTCTTTCTCTTAATCCTTGTTCTTTCATTAAAGTTTGATTCTTTGTTGAATGTATGGTTCATAGTTCATAGTTCTTGTTAGTTTCTTCATGTTTGTTTTGATTGTTATGTTGTTTCATCTTGTTAGTGTTAGTTTTAGATTAGATATGTTAGAGTAGACTCTTGCTAGGGTTAGTAAGGTGATTTGGGTGTTAATGGATGATTAAGGGATTGTTGGAGATGTTGGTGGAAGATTTGGGTTTCCCCTTGGTTTGATGCATATCACATGTTTGTTGAAATGCTTGAATGACATGTTGATGTAAATCCTTGTGTTTTTCTTGCCTTTTCTCTTGTGGGTGATAGTTTGTTTGTGGGTTTGGTTCCCTCATTAAGTTGCTAGAGCCCGGTGAGGACGACCCCTAGGTCGGTCTAAGTTGCGAGATCCCGGATGCGACCTAGGCCTATAGCATGCTAGTACTCCGTTTGTCGTTTGTGTCGCCAAGGTGGGTTTAAGGATGAACCTCTAGGTGAGTCTAAGTTGCGAGAGCCCGGACATTACCTAGATTACCCTACTACCTCCTTCACTCTAGTTCTTCTTCGACCATTCCATTACCCCTTTGACCCCGACCTAACCCTAGTTTTCCTTCTTAGTGTTATCCTAGTTTCCCTTAGTCCTAGTTTTAGACCTTAGTTATAGCCTTAGCCTCCTCCCTTTAGATTAGCTCATCTCGAACCTAGTCCTAGACCCGAGCATACCTTAGTCCGACCTCCCGTCCCTGTGGATTTGACCCGACTTACCCTAGCTACCCTAGTTAGGTTAGTTGGTTTTATTTGACGGTTGGGATCCACGACAAATCCTTCCCATCAAATTGGCGCCGTTGCCGGGGACGGCGTAGTTTAGACTTTTGTTTGCTTAGTTGTGGACTTTGTTCTTGCTTTTTGTGTTCTCTTCTCCTTGTGTATCTTCGTTTTACTTCTTGTGTGCTATTTTCCCTTCCTAGTGCCTCAAAAGCACTAGGCTACTAACGTTTGCTCAAGTGCTTCTAGCTCATCCTAGGTACCAAAACGACGTTATGGACATGGCTCGTCCAAGCTACCATCAATCATCACGGGACAACTTTGGGGCAAATGGCCAAGTCCCGAAATTTCACAAACCATATCAACCTCATTAACAATCTTATGAACGCCCTCCTTATGGTTACCAAGAAAGTTGTCAAGGATCATCCCAACATCCTAACAACTACCAAACACCCTCACATAACCCACAACCAAATATCCCTAACTTTGAGACTTGTCAAATGTTGGTTCAAATGCAAAAGAGTCAACAAGAGGCGATAATCCTATTGCATAAGGGTCAATAAGATTTGAGGATTCTTTTGGAAAAGACTCAACAAGCGATGGTGGCTCAAATACTAGGGGTTAAAGAGGAGCTCAAGGCCAAATAGAGGTGCAAGATGCTCGCATCAATGCACTCATGGCTCATATCACGATGTCGGCCACTCGAGCTCCACAACATGTTGAGGAAGGTTCATTTGGGCAAGAAGGTCGGGTGTCTCCACAAGAAAGTCAACCCAACCTTGAAGCTACAAATGAAGAAGAGAGGGTCGATCAAGAGACCATTGTTGAGTGTTACTTGGGTGGTGAAGATAGGGGAAGAATAGAGGGAGATGAGGCTTCAAGGGCCAACAATGAGGAGGGGAGTGAACATGATTCTCGAGATAATTCTTGGGGAGCCGATGTATTGGCTATCAAATTGGATTGGTTCGATTTTCTTCGTGATGATCCGGATCTAGAAAATCCAAAGCCAAGTGAAGACATACCTCCTCTAGACCATATAGACAAGGTGAGTGAAAAGGAGAGCAATATTTGGGAAAAAGAAGTAGATGCCTTGGAACTTGCCTTGTATGGGAAATTGGAGGATCCTAAAGCCTCCAATGAAGAAAACTTGATGCCTTCTCCTCCTCTACCGCACTCGATATCTAGTCCTTTGTCTTGTGAGACGGTTGGTGAAGAGGATCCTTGTCGGGCGGTGGAAAAGAGTTCCACTCTCGACCCCGTAGAAGAAGCGACACCCCTAGGGTGTGATCTCCCGCATCATAACACCGAGCACGACTCTAGACCACTATACCTACCGGATGGTCATAAGAGTCGTAGCTATGTTGGTTTGGAAGACCCGGAAGATCACGAGAACCCTGAGCATAATGAAGATGATTGCTTCTTCCCTCCGACTTGGAAGCTCTTGGAAGTGGCTAGGCTCGGCCATGTGAGCTTAATTGAAGATGTTGCTAGAGCATTTGACTTACTTCTTCGAGCTCTTGATGGCTATGGAGGCGTAGTTGGTGAGAGTAGCTAGTGTAAATATCTTTTCCCTTTTCTTTTGTGTTTGTATTTGTGTTTATGTTTGTTTGGATATTTTGGTTTTTAGGATTGTTAGTTTTTGTGGAATCCTTGTAATTTGGTATTTTGATGAGCGATGTGAGGGAGGGAATTTGATGTTGAGTTTGAGTTTATTTGATAGGTGTGAAGTGAAGGTGATTCCTAGAAAGGAATGGCTAATGATAGAGCTTGGATCGTGAGTAGGGGAATCGGTTTTTGAAGCTTTGGTGAAGCTTTTGGGGTTTTGGAGGTCAAGAAGACCCATCCCGGGCGGGAAGGGAGCTTCCCGACCGAGACGAGTGTGTCATCCCGACCGGGAAGGAGCCGTCCCGATCGGGATGAAGGTACCATATTTCGAGTCTCCTGGAGTGCCATCCCAACCGGGAAGGGGGTTTCCCGACCGGGATCATCCATCCCGGCCGGGATGGTCCCCTACTCCTTTTTGGTGCCTCTTCTTCGACATTTAAGCCCACCCAACCATTGTATACCCCCACCCAACCTCCCTACTTATCCTTTCTCATATCATACCACCCATATACTTCATTTTCATACCCTCACTTCATCCCCTATCCACTTTACACCGACTTTCCCATCAAATCCCACCCCCCTCACACCATTACTACCTCTACCATGAGGGCTTATCAAGATTGAAGAGGAATAGCAATGATGAAGACTAGCTATGTGCTTACATTGATCATTGAGACGATGAAGTGAGTGAGTTGCTAACCCATGGGTACGGCAACTATCCTTTCTTTTCCGTCTTTTATAGCTTGTTTTCCCTTGTTTATCCCCTTCCCCGTTTACACTTTCGTGTCACGGTGTCATGGTGGCCTTCAAGGCCTTGGTAGCTATTGCTCCCGACTCTCGATGACGTGACTACATCGAGAGTCATTTTCAAAATCCAAATTTACAAGATTTTTCACCCTTTTTTGTAGGATTTAGTCGGATTTAGGCGGAATCCGGGCTAGGTGACTTGATTAAACCTAGCCCTCCCCTCCCATTTCCTTTTATTTCCTTCTTTTTATTTCTTCCCCCATCCATATCTTTTCTTGTCTCGGCCCATGGTGACTTGACTACACCCCGGCCGGACGCCTTCTACCCTTTTCTTCGCTTTATTTTTGATTTTTAGCTTTATTTTCGTAGTTTCTTTTTTTTTTCTTTTGTCTCTCCGCACACTACGATCGAGCATGAGGACATTGCTCGGTTTAAGTGTGGGGGAGCGATATTCTAGCGTAGTTAGATTTATTTTCGTAGTTTTCCGAAAAAATCTTTAAAAAACCATAAAAATTTGAAAAATTTCACAAAAATCAAAAAGATTTTCTTTTGTGTGTTTTCCTTTTATGTCCTTGTGTCGTATATTTGTTTTGTTGTTTGTGTTTGCCTCCCTTTTTCCTCTTAGGTCGCCTAATCGCCGTTAGCTTTGGAGAGTTTTCAGGACTTCCGGTAACATCTCTTCGCCCCTTTTTCCTCTTTGTTCCTTGTGGAGTTTGGAGGTTTGTGATGTTGTGTGCTCGGGCGGAGCTTTGTAAAGTTTGTGGTGGATTTGGAGGCTTATTTGGAAGTTCGGGGTGGTGTTTGTGGTGTTTGTGTTGTTTATGTGGTTGTTTTCCTTGTTTTGTTTTGTTATCTCTTGTCTCTTTTTCTTTCATTTTCGTTGAGTCTTTGTTTTGTGTGTGTAGTTGTGTCTTGTGCGTAAAAGGTTTTCGAAAACCCGGTTTAGAGGCTAGTGTGCGAGTGTCTATTTTCCCTTCCTAGTAATGTAAATCGAGTCTTGGACTTTAATCTAGTAGAATGACCCTAAATCATTGATTTCATTGGTCCTTTACCTTGAGTCCACCTAGCTTACTAGGGATTTACTACGGGATTTGCATTTTGACCATTATGACCACCCACGGTGTAAAAAGGCCTTGGTTACTGAGTCTCGTCCCTTAGGTGACCATGTTTAGGATCGCTTGATTAGTCCAAGTTCTCCCCTTTTTGTGGGTTTGAAGGGAAGAACGCTCCCCGACTCTCCCATTCCCCTACCTCCTACACATATCCAAACAATAAATTGCAATATGTTGAATTCTCTCTTTCTGGCTACACAAAGAATTGCCAAAAAGCCGAATCAAGCCAAAAAAAGGGCAAAGAAAAGAAAAGAAAGAAAAGAAATGAAGAAAAAGAAAAGGCACAAAAGCCAAAAAGAAAATAGAAAAGAAGAAAAAGAATGGCATAGCAATGCAAAGCAAAAATGCAAAAGAAAAGAGAAAATGCCAAAAGAAAACCCGTCTCACAAAAATAATCCCCTCACCACAAAAATAAGCCTTTTACCGACTATTGCCGTGAAGAGCCTACCAAAGGACCGAGTCCCTAGGAAGGATGATAGCGGCAATGATCGGTCTTCCCTCATTTTGCATTTATTTCCACCTTTTTACTTGGACTAGTTAGGCGGTTTTAGACATGGGATGACCCTCTTGGCTCACGCTAAAGGGGGCGGGGTCTCACTTACCTACAGTGTCGACTAACACCGTGGATCATCACCTCCCACTCCGCCGATCGTCCCGTAGTACGTTCTTAGAAAGTTAGGAGGACCTAGGTAAGTTACCAACGTTTTTGTTGCTTTATCGTCATACTATTAGGGTTTAGTTCACCTTGGTTTGTATTGCTAGCTTGGGAACGTTGTCACTTACCTCGAGTCCTAAACCGGTGCTTCTTTCACCGCTTGTTTGAGGGAAGCGGTATTTGTTTTCTTTTGGGTGCAACCGATTATGTGTTTGTTTGTGTGTTTGTTTGTTTGTGTGTTTTGTGTCCGGTTGCATCCACAGTTTTGTCGCAAGACCTGACTTGCCTTGCGGAGTGCACTTTTCCTCTAAGTGTACTCGCGTGAGTTGAAAGGGCGTAGGGTGCGCTAATACCCACTCGGCTAGTTTAGTATTTAGTATGTGCTTACTCGAGGGCGAGTAAGGGTTAAGTGTGGGGGAGTTGATAAGTGTAGTTTGTAGTGCCTATTTCGTAGTGTTTTGGTCCCATTTTCCTTGTAGAATCGCTCCTTGGGAGCGATTTATGGGCTACTTATGCTTCTTCTAGTTCGTTTTAGGTTCCCGAGACCATACATGAAGAATTGGAACGATTCCGACTCGTTTCATACACTTTTGGAGCCAACAAAGAGAAGGAACGATCACTCGATGCCTTGGATTCGACCCCGAGACCTTGGGACCCAATCCCGAGCCTCTTAGACTCGATCCCGAGACCCGAGAGTTGGTGAGAAGCCCATGAGAACCAAGGAAGGACCAAAAAGATCATAATGGAGGCCTACAAGGTCCTTCCCGGGCAGGATAGTGGCCTTCCCGACCGGGAAGGAGTGCACAAAACCAACAGCTCCTGTCTTGAGCCCGTCCCGGCCGAGAAGGACTCGTCTCGGGCGGGACCATCTCGTCCCGGGCGGGATGAGTGAGCTGTAGCACGCAACTCATTCTTTTCTTCTCCTTACTCATTGTAACCCTATATATACTCTTCCCTTATTTTGTTAAGCTTATGTTAGACATTAGACACTAAACCCTAGATAGTTTTAGCATAGATTAGTGTAGATTAGTCCTTAGATTATCGTTAATCTTAGATTAGTGCTTGTAATTTGGGAATTCTTCAAGATCTCCATTCAAGCTTGACAACCTTGGGTGAATGTTTTGGTTCATCCATTTATGCAAGTTTCATTCTTCCTTTCATCTCTAGTTTGGTATAATCTTCTTTTCCTTTCTCTTAATCCTTGTTCTTTCATTAAAGTTTGATTCTTTGTTGAATGTATGGTTCATAGTTCATAGTTCTTGTTAGTTTCTTCATGTTTGTTTTGATTGTTATGTTGTTTCATCTTGTTAGTGTTAGTTTTAGATTAGATATGTTAGAGTAGACTCTTGCTAGGGTTAGTAAGGTGATTTGGGTGTTAATGGATGATTAAGGGATTGTTGGAGATGTTGGTGGAAGATTTGGGTTTCCCCTTGGTTTGATGCATATCACATGTTTGTTGAAATGCTTGAATGACATGTTGATGTAAATCCTTGTGTTTTTCTTGCCTTTTCTCTTGTGGGTGATAGTTTGTTTGTGGGTTTGGTTCCCTCATTAAGTTGCGAGAGCCCGGTGAGGACGACCCCTAGGTCGGTCTAAGTTGCGAGATCCTGGATGCGACCTAGGCCTATAGCATGCTAGTACTCCGTTTGTCGTTTGTGTCGCCAAGGTGGGTTTAAGGATGAACCTTTAGGTGAGTCTAAGTTGCGAGAGCCCGGGCATTACCTAGATTACCCTACTACCTCCTTCACTCTAGTTCTCCTTCGACCATTCCATTACCCCTTTGACCCCGACCTAACCCTAGTCTTCCTTCTTAGTGTTATCCTATTTTCCCTTAGTCCTAGTTTTAAACCTTAGTTATAGCCTTAGCCTCCTCCTCTTAGATTAGCTCGTCTCGAACCTAGTCCTAGACCCGAGCATACCTTAGTCCGACCTCCCGTCATTGTGGATTCGACCCGACTTACCCTAGCTACCCTAGTTAGGTTAGTTGGTTTTATTTGACGGTTGGGATCCACGACAAATCCTTCCCATCAAAAATCTAGCAGACTTATTTACTAAAGCTCTTCCTACAACTACATTCAAGAAGTTGATACAAAAACTTGGATTACAACGTTATAAAGATCTTCTGTGATATAATTGATAAGCAGATCGTATACCTATCAAAAATAATCAACTACGGTCCAACTAAAAATATAGTTAGGTTGCGTTTGGGTACTCGGAATTGATTTGAATATCATGAATTCAATTCTTGTATTTGAATTTCTAGAATTCAAATCCAAATCCAAATCCAAAATTGTGTTTGGGTACCCTTGGATTTGGATTTGGAATTTGGGCGGGTAGAATCGAGTCAGGGTCATCAAATTTTTTTTTTAAAACTTTATCATTAGAAAAATATAAAATTTCGAATACAAAAAAAAATGAAAGAAAAAATATATTCTAACAAGATTATGCGGAAAAAACAAAAAAAAAATAGGTGAGGAATTTGAAATGACTACCCTATACTAAGAATTTGAGAGAGCCAAATTTAAACTAAGTTGGATTTGGTATGAATTTCAAATCCAAATTCCAAGGTTACCAAACGCTTAAAATATTTCAAATCCAAATTCAAGTTCCCAAACATACCATTAGGGAATTTGGGATCGATTCCACGGGGAGATAACAAATTCTACTCGTATTATAGTCTAAGTAACCAGTCGGAAGGTTTTTTGTTTGTGCTTAACTAATCTAAAAGTAGTGAAGGAAGAGAATAAAAGAGAAGAATTAACTAAAGCAAACAAAATAGATTAAGGGAAATTTATAAGGAGAGAATACTAGGATTGTCGGTTCACCACGAATTTCATATGGTCACAGTCTAGGTCACAGGTCTATCGCAAATATTGGTCTAAGGGGTAGTGAAAAGGTTCTTCTGGTCCACTATTCACCATAGCATGCGTCTAAAGGCTTCCGATCTTATTAGGGCACACTAATGTGTTGTAGCAAGTCTAACCTTACCAGGCTTCCGATCTTAGGTTCGAGTTTACCAATTCAATTAATCAATTACGTCGACTTAATCAATCAATCTCAGTTAAATGCTACAATTAACAACTCAGACGCAATATCGTTGACGGATCAATAAACTATTTAGCGACCACATTCAATTCGCAGATCCCCTAAGTCCTAGCGAGGGAAATTAGCTACTCATAATTAAATCAAGAACAACAATTGTGATAAACGATTTTACTAGATTAAACATGACGAATGATAATAAGATTGAAACAAGCATAAATAGTATAATGAGATTAGGAATAACTAAGAACAAAGAGGGAAGAAGGAATAAATATTAGATTAAATTACCAAAAGGAAAGAAGGCGATTCACCCAATGCAATCGTACGTAAACCGAGTTTAAGAGAAAAAACTAAAACCTAGAAATCAAAAGTTTTTAAGAGAGTAATTGTATGAGAGAGTGAAAAGTTGTTTGAGAGAGAAGAAGAGAGGAAAGAAAAAGAGAAGAAGAAAAGGAGAAGGAGAGATATCTAATTCTAGTCTAATAGTTTCTTAAATATTAAGTTAAAACAAAAGTCCAAAAGTCTTATTAACACTAAACATCAAATCAAGAAAGTCTCGGTCTTCGTCCAATCTCAAGAATAGTCGGTCGACTATTTTGGATAGTCATTCGACTATTTGTGACCTGTTTTGATACATTCCTTGTGATACATCATCCAAGCAACGCGTCTCCACGAAATGATACATTCCTTGTGTTTCGATATCTATAAATATGTATCAAATCATATACGGAGTATTATTTTTTAATGATGTAAATGTACTTTGTTTTTAATATTATGTTTCTTTTTCTTTTTTTGTAAATTTCTTTTGATTTTATATTAAGTTTTTTAATTTTATTTTGCTTTTATCATGTCAAACTCAAGGTTTCTTTTAAGAATTATTGTATTTTATAATAAAAAAAATATTTTTCTTTTTTCCCTATTATATGTCAAATTCAATTTTTTTTTAAATTCAATCGACATTCCACCAATTCCAAAATCCTAAACAGTACAATTAAGTCTAAATAATTAATGTAATCCCCTAGAAATTCTAACGCAATACAGTGGCGGAAATACTATAGATATAGGATTGCAACACACTGTAACTACGTCTTGATTAAATAAAAATGGTTAGTCAATACATAAGTCATAAAATAAAAATGGCTACAAAATAAAAATCAAATAAAATCCATAAAAAGGTTATAACAATCCATAGTTCAAATTATTAATCAGCGAAGCAGGATCCGTAACTACTCGCTAGCACACCCGAAGGGAAACACATATAACATAACAGCCACAATCAGTGAGGAGCAACAACGACGTTCTCCTAGCCATATTACAAAATCTTAAAACTATAATTAGTATTATAGAAAAATAGTAAAAATGGAAAACATTGAAACATCATAATAAAAATAAGTTTTCAGTGAAAAATTCACATATCGAAACATTGTAATAAACCAATTGTATATTGATCATCATTTTTTAATATATTCTTACCATTTACCAAAAAAAAAAACATTGTAATAAAAATGAGTAATATCGAAACATTATATAAATGGGTTTAGACATTTAGGAAAAGAAATAACTTAAATCCAACCTTAAAATGTTAATTCGTAGAGAAATAGAATTCCTCGTGGAAAAATAAATAGTTTACGATGAAAATCGAATAAATAGGTTTAAAAGAATTAAAATCTTTTAAAATAAAAATAAATATTATTTGAGTCGAAAATAAAAATAAAGCTTAGAAAAATGATGAAACAGAAGACCGAAACGTGATAGAGTCATGATGAAGTCATAACGGAATATATAAAAGCACTAGGAGAAATAGCGGACGTTACAATTAATCAAAATAATGATACAATAAACAAAATAATTAAGTAAATAAGTACTTTAATCGATATTACATCATCGATAATTAAATTAGAATGATAGAATCTATGATCAAATTCGGAAGCGTTAATAGATTATGAAAGTTGATAAAACGAAACGATGGTAAATTGAAATATTGAATCTAGTGTAAAGCTGAGGATTTATAGAAGGGTAGAATATGAAAATTTTAGAAAAAGTCGTTAACATTAAACACTAGAAAAGAAAATTAATTCCGTAAACACATTGTCAAGAATATTATCTTAACCACGACATTGCTAACGAGTACATGTAGAGCTGGCAAAAGCTGACTCGATCTGTCAAATCGATCTGACTCACCGATCCGATAGAACCCGAAAATTTAAAGACCCCGAAACCGACCCAACCCAACTTGCTTGTGGCCCATTAACTAATATAACTCGATGATCGGCGAACCAAACCCGACCCAATTTAAACTCGACCCAATAAAATTGACGATTAAACAATTATTAAACTTAAATATTGATTCAAATGAGAATGATTTAAAGTATAACTTGATACATTTGAAAAAATAAATTAATTAAATCAAATTATGATAGATCGGGTCACTCGACCCGAACTCGATATGACCCAACCCATCTTGAATCGACCCAAATCCGACCCGAGTGACCCAATTGATACCTCTACTCGTGGAATAAAAGAAAACCCAATATTGCAGTGGGCAGTGGGCAGTGGGCAGTGAGTAGGAGTGTAGGAATGGCAACAACATTTACATCACCATGTTTGTCAAGAAACAGATATTGGATTCTAAGGCATGGGAAGAGTATCCCTAATGAACAAGGCCTCATTGTTTCTTCTATGGTTCTTCCCTTTACCCTCTCAATTTTCTATTCTCAATTCTCAATTCTCAATTCGCTTGCTTTGTTTTATTTTTGTTAGAGTATTTATCCTTATATGAAACTTCAATTCTCTATAACCCCAAAGATTAAAATTGTATCTTTTCTGATTTTGATTGTTGTGTCCGTATGCAGTTGCGGAGTTAGGATTTGAAGTTACATTCATGACTGATGTAGGGTGTAGGGTAGGGTACGGAAGTTATAATTTGAAACCAACCAAACCCCAGATCACATAAATATCTGCAAAATAGAGTGATCATATTTACTGAAACATGTTTTGCATTGCATATGGTGGTCAAATTAATTTGTGTGATTCATGGTGGTTTTGTCACAAGTAGGATAATGGGATACTTCCAGAATATCAGTTGGGGTCTGAGGGTGTCACACAAGCTCACTTGGCTGCACACCACTTTCTCAAGGTACTTACTTATTCACTTCTTCTTTTTTCCGCTGCCTTCTGGGATCAAAAAGTAATACCCTATGTTAATCACAACAACAACTGATTCCTGCTCGTTTGAGGCCTTATCATTCTCAACATTGCTATGTTTTCATCTTTGTTTGATGTGATATACTGTAGTTTGTTAGCTGCAGATAATTCTTGGTTTGTTGTCTTGTCTTGTCTTGTCTTGTGTGGTGGCACTACCTCCATCCCAATTTTGTTGTGCCTATTTTACTAGGGTCAACTGAGGGCTCGCTTGAGATGGATGTAATATTAGGAGAGTATGTAATAGACCTAAAATGAACTAGAAAATGGAAGAAAGTAGTGATAGTAGTAGGTGGAGACGGAGAAGGAGAAAAAGAGGGTAATGTAGCAGCCTCTTTAGGGGGAAATAATTATCCACCTCCCACCCTAAGTAAAAGGCATTACCCTCATACGAGACTTCCTCACTCACCTTCTCTTTACACCTTAAACGATCACCATCAACCACTAAACTCTTCCGTTTACTTCTCTTTTCGAGTTCCATTACTCCCGTAATAATTACCTCCATCCCAAGCGGGCCCTAGGTAGATATAATTGTCATCTATGACTTATTAAAAGACTTTTCCATATGATCACTTTCAAAAACCTGTAACTATTGCATGTTTTGTTCAAAGTCCCTATCATGGTCAAAAGGAGGATAATACAAATGGAATAGAGGGTGTATTTAGTAATAGGAAAAGGAAGTCCAGTATAAATCGGGAATTATCATCTTCCGGCCTATAAATTTAAAGTTGAATCTTCCTTGATCATAACTTGGTTTAATTATTAAACCTGAATCTATGATCTCTTTGTTCCTATGATTCGCACCAGTTAAGTGTTCACTTCTTCACGTACAATTATGTTATGCCTGCAGGAGTTGAATGATGCGACTATTCCTTTGGAAAACGTCCGCATTTGCTACTCCCCCTTTTCTAGGACAGCTCATACTGCTAGAGTGGTTGCATCTGTATTGAATCTTCCATTTGAAGGTCCTCAATGCAAGGTCAGTTTTATTTTGGCAGTTAGAAATCTTGTAAAAGCGAGTTAATATAGACAGTGGTTATCTTTTGCACTGCCGTTGTGTGGGATGGATTGCATTGTACAAATAATGAGGAGTACGAGAAATGATTTCTTTGAGCATGTTGAAATGTGTTTTTAGCAGTACATCTATGGTTGATCATCTGGTTTACTCACATCACAAAGACGTAGACTACTGTATTTTTAAGTTGAAATGTGAACATGAACCAAGTTAGTATTCTAAGAAGAAATCTCCGCGGCTTGTGTGTGATTTTAGTGCTGATTATGATGCAAAGAACCATCATTGATAATTCCTATGACTATGTGATGTGATGTGATGTGATGTGATGTGATGTGATGTACGGAGTACAATTCTTGTAAGTTGAAGTTGTGGTGGACATTGTTAGTGATCTTATAAGTTGCAAACTTGCAATGTGGACCCCTTTTCTTAGCATTATGATAGTAGAGAAAGTATAACTTATTGCATGGATTTTACTTTTTGGACACATTCCCAGATTCCACAATTTGCTCTGACAGTCAAAGCTCCCATTGCACAAACCCTCTTCCAAAATTGATTATCTGTACCATATTCTATTTGTTGATGTAGGCTTTTGAAGATATTCGTGAACGCTACTTTGGTCCTTCATATGAGCTTTCATCTTCTGAGCGAGTAAGTTCCGTATTTATGGCTCCTTGTATAATACTACTTCCATTCTTTTAGGTTGCTTACTGACTTCAGAATATGAGAGGGAATAGTATGAAGGACCTATTGGTGAAGGCAGTAAATGTAACAATAAAGATGTGTTATTTGAGGGTATGTTTGTATATGCCATATAGAAGTATGTAGTGATAGCTTGGCATATAAAAGACAAAAATTCTCCAAAGCTCTAGTAATGTATTCTTTCTTGAAGTTGCTTTTCCCTGACTCAATTATATCTACCTCTAGTATCCAGAGATATGGGACCTTGACGAGAGAGATCCTTTTGAGCAGCCTGAAGGTGGAGAAAGTGTAGCCGATGTTGTTTCTCGTCTCATTAATGCCATGGAACAAATGGAGACAACTTATGAAGGGTACTCTTTGATCACGTCTCTCTTCACAGTACTTGACATAATGTTCTTGTAGCTGCTTTGAACATCTTGACTGTAGTAAAGACCTATTGAAATTCACCCGGCCCATTTGACGCGACTCTTGTAACTAAGTTGAAAACACAAAACTTAATCACGACAATTCCAATCACGACCCAAATATAACCTGAACCTTAGCTGACGTGTACTATATCCGACAACAGTGCTATTAAAATGAACCAAACCCGTAAACACCTGATCCAATCCAATAAGCAATGTCTTTTCCTTACTTTATAGCCGTCTTTTGTTATGCATACTTCTCAGAATTCTCTTTCGAGTCTTCCGGGTTGGATATGCAAGTAGATATTAATGAATTTTTTTCTTGCAGCTGTGCAATCTTGATCGTTAGCCATGGGGATCCTTTGCAAATATTGCAGACAGTGATAAGTGCTGCAAAAGAACAAAATGAATCCAATTGCAGCAGTTTGGGTTTGAGATTAACGGCAGCTAAAGTTCCTTCCGTCTTGTCAAAACATAGGAAGTTTGCTCTGGAAACTGCTGAGCTCCGAGCGTTACTCTGAAACATGTCCTAGGTCCATATTATTATACGCTTACTTAGGTATGTCGGTAACGTCACTCAATTTTTCAGAATGCATTGCTAGTTGCTACTGTCTGATTATTTTTGCAAAGACAGTTGAGGCATATTCAGGAATTGGTACCTAATATTTTTATGTTAATGCAACTACATGGTCAATGAGATTGAAACAATTTTAATATTATGTACTCAATATGGTGTATTGGTGTGTTTCATAGTCTGCTACTTCCAATGAGTACTCCGTATAACTTTAGAATTTGAACAAGCTACCAATATTAACAGAAGCAGCCCCATTTGCAAACATGGCAAAACTAGGCCGGCCTGACTGGTAACTTAATCCGAGATCGAATAATCTGCCCCAAGTAGCCTTTCTGTAAACCCGAATTAGACCCAAGCATGGCCGTTCCTGACTCCTCCTAGGCATAGGGCTAAAATTGTCAACAGGTCAAATACATACCAAATCTCGTGGAGTTGTCTGTGATATCCCTTGTTGCAGCCCTTGCAGGTCATTTTTTGTTAGTTTACCTAGAAAACAGAAAATAATATGAAAACTCGTTATGAGTTCCGTTGGTTATCTGTAATGTAGCTGAGCAGTTGAACTAAAACAAAAAAGAAAAGAAAATTGCAGTACCTAGTAAGTACGAGTACCTACCACTCTCTAGTCTCTACCCGAGCCACCTGAAACTTCCTTATCCTGACTCCTGAACTACCGAAGCCCCAACTCCCTCTTTTCACTTCGTTCATGCTTGGCCACCTAATCAGTCACAAGGACCAAATTACATGTAAAACATACCACAAATATAACTTGATAGTATTATACTCCCTAACTTTTTACCTATATACTCGACGCGGGAGTAAACTTTCTCTCCATTATTTTTTAATGGTTAAGATTTGTTTAATAACGATGATTCAATGGTTATCGGTTTTGATAAGGTGGATGATGACTAATGATTTTGTATTGTTGTATGAGAAGTAATTGAGAGAAAAAGTAATGGAGATATCCATACTCACCGGAGACATCCCATTGGAGTCCGAGCCGGAGCCCAACATTTGAAAGGGTTTAAAATATTGAACTCAATTAACCAGTTAATTTTCTAAGTCGAAAAAACACTACAACTTTTTTTTCCAAGGCCCTCTTATTTCCAAAACAGGATACGAGTTGATTAAAACGTTTAGTTACTTCTTAACTGCATCAATGCAATTAGAACTGAGAAATCGATCGGATCAGGTTGTCTCATATGAAAACGGATCACGAACCTCTCAACCCAAATCTGACCCAATTAAGTTTCATGCCATGCTAGTGTCGACACACTTACATACATTGGTCATGTGTCATGTTCTTGTGTCATGTCAATAATAAACAGGTTATTCACGTAGGATTAGTGTTCAGGGATCTCAACCTAGAGTCGACCCAATTAAATCTCGTGTCGTGTTCGTGCCGACCTAAAAAAGATACTGTAGTATTTTAGCAATGCGGATCTCCCGTCCCATTTTTGTGTCCCACCCGTATGCCACACCATACACGGGATGACGCATCATCAAGTTATAGTACTTGTTGCATATTTTATTTATGCAATAGGCGAGGTGTCATCCTGGTGTGGTACACAGAGTGAGACATAAAAATGAGACAGAAGATCTGCTTTGGAAAAAAAGTATCATCAAAGCAGATCTTCTGTCCTATTTTTATGTACCACATCAGGATGACACCTCGCCTATTGCATAAATAAAATATGCAATAAGTACTATAACTTGATGATGTGTCATCCCGTATATGGTGTGGCATCCGGGTAAGACATAAAAAGAGGACGGGAGATCCGCATTGCTTTTTTCCCCCTTTTGTAGTTAGTTACAAGTGAGACATAAATAATTTTGATGACAATTCTCGTAGTTACAAGTTTCGAAAGCAATGTCTTTTTCAAAACCATTGCATTGCTTTTACAAGATTTATGCTTTGTAAAAAAAATCATTTTTAAAGCTTGTGGCGTGAGTTATGGTCTTTGGTGAGGTCGATCAAACTTTCAACGACTATAATTCTTTGTTGCAATTTCCGTAAGTGAACTTTCTTTTTTCTCCCAAGTTGACAATTTTCATGAAATCATCGGTTTGAAAAAGAAAATTATTCCGGAGATAATGTATCTACTTACTCTGTATTAACCCATAACTCATATTGATTCATATTCGGTACTACTTTGCAATTTACTCCGTATATAATATATCATACAAACATACGGAGTACAAGTATAAACTGTGACTATACTATTATACTCCAACTTAGAAGAGAAAAAAAGAGTACAAGGGAACGTAAATCGCACACATACATGATACAAGTGATACAAGCAAAGTGTAGCTAGTAAGTATATATGTACTAGCCTTTGGAAGATCATAAGATGCAAATTACAAAACAAACATACTTGTAGATACCAGCAACTTAATTCATTAATTAATTAATTAACTAATTATTGGATTTCAGCATCATATTCATATATGAACCAACCAGCAGGTCACATATACTATATGTGAAACCCTTAGTATGTATACGTATGCTCAGTTTCATGACTTAGTAGGCTGCTCAGGCACAACTGGTTTAGGCAGTTCCGGAATCTCAGGCACCTCTGGCTTTGGCAGCTCCGGGACTTCTGGCTTTGGAAGCTCTGGGACCTCGAGCTTAGGAATCTCGGGCACTTGTGGCTTCGGCAACTCAGGCACTGCAGGCTTGGGCAATTCAGGGACCTCTGGTACTTTGAGCTTGGGCAGTTCGGGGATCTCTGGTACATGTGACTTGGGCAACTCAGGGACTACTGGCTTGGGCAGCTCATGAACCTCGGGCTTAGGGAGCTCTGGAACTTCAGGCTTCGGAAGCTCTGGGACCTCAAGCTTAGGAATCTCGGGCACTTGCGGCTTAGGTAGCTCGGGTACTTCTACCTTGGGCAGCTCAGGCAACACTGGTTTCGGCAATTCAGGCACATCAAGCTTAGGAAGCTCAGACATTGTCAACTTGGGTGCCTCGAACTTAGGCAATGCAGGCATCTCAGGCTTTGGAAGCTCGGGCACACTCATTTTTGGCAATTCAGGTACCTCGAGCTTGGGGAGTTGAGGTAACTCTGGCTTAGGAAGTTTGGGTATTGTTATTTTTGGGAGTTGAGGCATCTCGGGCTTAGGAAGCTCGGGAACTGTGATCTTTGGCACTTCAGGCACCTCATGTTTGGGCAGCTCAGGGGCGTCTAAAAGACGGCGAGCTTCAGTTGATAATAAGGAAGAAATAACTACAAACATTAAAAACAGTAAACAGGAGCGTGAAGCCATGGTTATGAAAAGTGAAACAGAAAATTCTTGAATTGGAATGGTTGATTAAACTTGTACTATTACTTGAGAATGACTAGAAAATGTGTTGTTGTTGCTGCTAATACACCTGAGTTATGAAGTGTATTTATAGATGAAATGCTAAGGGTGTGTGTTGGTGAGAAGTAGGTTGCACACTGCTCAACTTCCCATCTAAATTTGAAAACAAAAACATAAACGTACACCTCACATATCCTTCTCCTTCTCCTGCTCACACTAACAATTTCCATGTGTCAAAGAATACGCAAGTTTTATTAGAATGAATTTGGAAACCTTTTTATTAACGTTACTGAGTTTACTACATGTGCTAGTGATATGCTAGAATAGTACTCCGTGAAAAAGAAAAGGCAGTGGCGCTCACCAGAAGTCACTTCTCAAAAGTATATGTTACTTGAACTTGGTTGCAAGTATCAAGCATTGGTAGTGTTCGTCCATAATTGGAGTCGGGTATTTTATGAAAACGTCACATTTTCTCGTATGTCGTGTCATTTATTCTTGAAGTCAAGCGAGAAGGCGTCCGAGGGAGGAGAGGTCCAGGAGCAGGAGACCAAAATGAGCATCTTCAAGTTTTGGTTGCCTACTTCCGTTAATCGTATAAAAAATGTCAGAAGTGGGATTTGAACCCACGCCCTCTTTCGAAGACCAGAACTTGAGTCTGGCGCCTTAGACCACTCGGCCATCCTGACTTATTGCTCACTAATTTGAAATCTATTTATGTATAACATCCCTTTTCCCCTACCTTGAATAATGAACAAAATTAATAAACTTACCGGTCCTTCAATGAAAAGCTATGGTTATGTTACTATATAGAAAGTAGATTCTAACGTTTTGTTGATCAATAAAACGTTAGAATTTAAAGTTTTACGTGCTTTTCATTTTTTTAAATTTTTTTAACGTAATTCATTCAATAAACGCATTTGTTTGGGGATTTTTATGGGTCCCCGGCTTGAGCGGTTCGGCTCTCCTTGGGATCCGGATGCGTTTATGCGGTGGTCCTGCAAGGTGAACTCCGGCCCAAGGGTTGCCCCGGGGCGAAGCCTCTGACTCAAGTCAGTACAATATGTGTATGTATGTAGGTATGGCTCCTCTCATATTGATGAGGGTAAGTAGTGGACGGAGAAGTAAGGGATTGACCTCCCCCTTCCTCTCTACCAAATGGGGTATTTGTAGAGAAAGGGAGAGGTGGTGACATCACATGTCATGAGAGGTCTATTCCGAGTCGACTAGTGGCGACTCGTGAGGACGGTCAACCGGTATGAGGGTCTGGTTGACCCTGGGTCCAGCCTATATGTCTA
This sequence comes from Agrostemma githago, assembly GCA_958450325.1. Taxonomy (NCBI): domain Eukaryota; kingdom Viridiplantae; phylum Streptophyta; class Magnoliopsida; order Caryophyllales; family Caryophyllaceae; genus Agrostemma; species Agrostemma githago. The sequence goes on along the minus strand of OY288255.1, from coordinate 28,484,579 downwards.
TCTCAGTCGGCCTACATGTTTGGGGTTTATCCCCCATCAATTTGCCCTCAGTAGAGTCAGATACTAATGTCTGGGTCTGGTGCCAAGTGTGGCCGACCTATAAGATGAACAACGTACCTGACCTTACTTTGAGTAGAGATCTATTCTGAGTCGACTAGTGGCGACTCGTGAGGACGGTCAACCGGTATGAGGGTCCGGTTGACCCTGGGTCCGGCCTATATGTCTATCTCAGTCGGCCTACATGTATGGGGGATTTATCTAGGGGTGAGCAAAATAAATCAAACCGGTTTTAAAAACCAAAACCGGATCGAAATCCGGTTTATAAAACCCGAAAAACCGGGTTTTTGAAGTTGAAAACCATTTCGGGTACCCGAACCGGTTTTTTTTTGTGAAAAACCGGGTCGGGTTCGGTTCATAATTTTAAAAACCGGGTACCCGGTTTTGAACCGGTTTACACTTTTAAACGAAAAAAAAATAAAAAACTGATTTGCAAATTAGTGAAATCGGTTCAAAAAACCGGTATATAACAAAGATAACAATATTTTTTTAAAACCGGATCATAAAAACCGGTTCGTTTTCGGTTTACAATATGAAAAATAACCGGGTACCCGGTTTAAACGGGTTGGTTTTGGTTCGGGAAAAAGCAATTTTCAAAAACCGGGTACCCGAACCGGTTTTCAAAACCGGTTCGGGTACCCGGTGAGCAAAATAAACCGAACCGGTTTAAAAAACCAAAATCACCGAAATCCGGTTTCAAAAACCCAAAAAACCGGGTTTTTGAAGCTGAAAACCAGTTCGGGTACCCGAACCGTTTTTTTAGTGAAAACCGGGTCGGGTTCGGTTCACCATTTTAAAAACCGGGTACCTGGTTTTGAACCGATTTACACTTTTAAACAAAAAATATTAAAAATTGATATGCAAATTAGTGAAACCGGGTGAAAAACCGGTTTGAAACCGGTTCAAAAAACCAGTTTATAACAAAGATAACAACATTTTTTTCAAAACGGGGTCATAAAAAGCGGTTCGGGTTTAAACCGGTTCGGTTTCGGTTTACAATGTGAAAAAAAACCGGGTACCCAGTTTAAACCGGGTCGGTTTCAGTTCGGGAAAAAGCGTTTTCAAAAACCGGGTCCTCGAACCGGTTTTCAAAACCGGTTCGGGTACCCGGTTCGGCTCACCCCTAGATTTATCCCCCATAGAGTCAGATACTAGTGTCTTGGTCTGGTGCCAAGTGTGGCCGACCTACAAGATGAACGACGTACCTGACCTTACTTTGAGTAGTATCAAATGTTTAGACTTACAAATCCGGTAGGAACTGTGGAAACTTTTTACCCGACTTTGGGTGATCAATAATTGAGAGTTGTATCATCAATTTGCTCAAATAAAGGGCCTTGTGCGCAGCGGTAGCCGAGGGATACATGATGAATAACCTCTTCGCGGAATGTTGTGTGTGAAATTTGGACCGTTTTTCCTCCCATTTAGTCCCGTTTTTCCTCCGTTTTGCGAGATTAGAGTGCGATTATCGCCATAATTTGAGTATTTCTCGCATTAGCGTCTCTTTTTGCATTTTACGTGTTTTTGTAGTTTTCTATCTATTTTGATAGGATTTTCGACCAAAAACGTGTCCGAGCTTTATGAGCATGAAATAGAGGGATACAATCCGAAGAGCAAAGCACACGAGTGAAAGTTCAAGTAATCCAATCGATCGGCAAAGAAAGAGACCAGAAAAGAGGCGGAAAACCATCGGGTAAAGTTTCACCCGATAAGTCACCACCGGGCGAAATTTCGCCCGACGACATTTTCCACCTCCCCGAAGATTTTCGTGAACACTCACCACCGGGCGAAATGACCGGACGAAACTCTCACCACCGGGCGAAATGACCAGGCGAAACTTTCGCCCACCGGGTGAAGTTTCGCCCGACGATAAAGAAGCGTCGAAATTGCATTTCTTGGAAGAGCTTCACCGGGTGAAGTTTCACCCGACGGTGTTAGCTCGTGGATGCCAATTAATCGCAGGGTGAAGTTGTGTCATGTGAAGATGCATAGGGTGAAGGTCTAATTAAAGGAAGAAGAATTGGATTATGGGTCTTAAGTTGTGTGACCCATTAAGAGTTTAGTAAATATAGTAACCTTAGGTTTTCACCCTAAGTGTGCCTTAAATGTGCCTCCATTAGAGTAGTTTAGTTCACCATTTGTAGTAAGCTTCCATTAGAAAACTTTATAGATTTAGAAAGCTTTCTTAGTTTAGATTAATCCTACTCTTTCAATTTATGTTAATCTTCCATTACTACAATCAAGCTTCCATCTTTGTTGAAGATTTGAGTTTTATTTTGAAGATTGAAGAGTTTTGCAAGAATTGGTGACAAAGTTCTTGTATTTTCTCCTCCAAGGTTCAAACTTTATTGTAATCTTCATCTTCCTCCTTTAGTTTTCTCCATTGTTCGTAGTTTCTTTCCTTCTCCCTTTCTCCATTAATAGATTAGTTTCCTTTTTATTTGCATTGTCTTCTTCAACTATTGTTTGCCTTTGTTTAGTCATGTTTGTATTGTTTCAATTTCATTGTTAGTAACTTCTTATTTTCTCTCTCCTTTATTTGTTTCCATCATTGTCATTGCTAGTGTTTGTTTTCTTTGTTTTGCCTTGTTTATTTTCTGTTTTGTTAGTGTAGTCTCCATTATTGTGTTAGATTAATTTTCTTTTCTCTTGTTCAAGCATGTTTAAGTCTTTCTCTTAGCCTCCTTATTATTAGTTTTGTTGTGTTTTTAGTATGGGTAGTGAGTAGATCTTTGTTTGCATGCGTGTCAGCGACAGCGCGCATCACGGAACCATAGTCGTTTGAGGCATCGCGGAACCATAGTCGGAAGATGACGATATCCGGAGGGATGTAACCCATGCTAGATAAATAATATGATAAGTCGTGAAGGGAATGACTAATATAACTAGGAGGGACGTAACCCATACCCGGTAAATAATAAAAGAAATAAGCCAAAGAAGGGTCGTACCTTTACTTTGACAATAGCACTCGGAAGGAGGTAACCCCGAGCCAAGTAAATAAAAAATGAGTCATGGAAGGGACATACCACAGCTGATACAACTCGGAGGGACGTAACCTCTGCCCGGTGTATGCCGCTGCTCTCTGTGTGAAGACACGCCAGAGGTCTCAGAGGCCGAAGCCCCTGCGTTTGGCGCATGGGGTCGGCTGGCCGGCCCATGCCCCCATGGCTATGGCATGAGGGGGTGGTTCAGCTGATGCCACCTACGGTTCAGACCAGAGAGACCGACTTGTTAATCGGCCCATGCCCCCATGGCTATAGCTAGAGGAGGCAATTCGGGCCGGGCCACCGCCGCCGGCCTGGTCCGGCACGATTTTTGGCACGATCGGCCCAGCCCGAGTGGGAAATCGGGCCTGGCACGGGCACGGTCCGCCGTGCCTCGGGTCGGGCCGTGGTGGCGAAATAGGCGAAAAGCCCGTGCTTGGCACGGGCACGATCGGGTCTGGCACGACCCGGCCCGCTACGGGCCCACTGACAGGCACGACTGGGCACGACTGGCCCGAGGCACGGCCCGACCCGGCACGAAGCCCTAGGTTTCTTTATTTATTTTTACAATTTTACAAGTCCACTTTAATTAATTTTTATTTTCTTTTACCTATTACGAAGATTGTATTTATAACTTTTAGTGTGTATAATGATTATTCAGTAAAAATAATACGAGTATTTCTTTTCTTTCCTTCTATTTACGTTTCTTTTTCTTAGTTGTTATATTATTTAATTCTTATTATAATCAATTTTAACTTTCATAGTTGTTAATTGTTATATAACTTCTTAATACATTTAAGAGTAATTTAAAAATTACTCCCTTTTAAAATATCAATTTTAAAATTTACTCCCTTTTGAAATTTTTGTTAAAAATAACTCCCAAAATCTATCAAAAGTTCAAAAATTGCTCCCAAATATATTTTTAGGACGAAAATACCCTTGGCTAGAGGGTGAGGTGAAGTAATGTGGCATAACAAATTTAGGGGCATTTTCGTCCAAAAATTATATTTTGAAGCAATTTTTGAACTTTTGATAGATTTTGGGAGTTATTTTTAACAAAAAATTCAAAAGGGAGTAAATTTTAAAATTGGTATTTTTAAAGGGAGTAATTTTTAAATTACTCTACATTTAAATATTAACTTCTAATTATATTTAAATATTATACTATTAATTATAACACTATAACTTATAAATATTGTATTATATTATTTATAAACACTGATGGTAGGGATTTGTCGTGGGTCCTAACCAACAATAAATAACCAACTAATCCTAGTGGGTAGCTAGGGTAAGTCGGGTCGTGTTCACGGAGACGGTATTGTAAAGTTTAGACTAGGTCGACCTAAAAACGAGACTAGGCTACCAAAATAACACAAAGAAAATGATAATTGACAAACTATGATAGGAGAGGAGGTATGAACTAGACTAACCATGAACTAGCTAAAACAAGACTAAATGAAATAACTAGAGACTAACTAAGCAATGAACAAATGAAAATAAAACTAATAACAAGGATGAATCAATAAGAAAGGGAGTAGGGTTAGGTCGGGTTCTTAAGTGTAGAAGGGTAATTGGGTGATCAAGGGTGTAGATGTCTCCTAGTTGCTAGAGTCGGTTTGCGCTCTCGCGTCTAAACCAAGGTCAAGGTAGGTTCGCGCTCTCGCGTCTAAACCCAAGTCCGCACTCTCGTGTCTACGACTATTCCCAACACAATCACACACTAGACAAACAAGGAGAAGAGGAATACAAGTATGAGAAGCATTGGCCACTACTACCCACACAAGCAATTCAACAAACACATAGAGTGCCCAATATGTGACTAACAACAAAAGATTCACCTTTACCCCTAATCACCCATAATCTACCCTTAATCCCCCTACTAACCCCACAAGAAAACTACTCACTCATTATCAAGATAAAACTAACATGAACAAGAGAAATCAAACTAAACATCCAAACATCCATAATAAACAAACAACAACAATAAACAACAAGTAAAGATTCAAACTTGAACAATAAACAAAGAACAAAAGTAAAGAAGAGAAGAGATTATACCAAACTAGCAAAGGATGAAAAAGATTGGAACTTGAATTAATAAGAAACCCAAACAAAACTCCAAGGATGTCAAGCTTGGAAGAGTTCTTCAAGAATCTCCTTAATACAAGACTAATTACAATGTTTAACTAAAGATTAAAAGAAGATTAAAACTAATGTGAGGAACACTAATCTAGGGTTTGGATGCTTAAGAGAGACCTAAGAGAGTCTAGGGTAATGTATGATGGTTAAACAATACAAGAAGGAAGTATTTATAAGGTTACAAGAGTGGAGGAGGGGAAAGAAAGAAATGCGAGCTACAGCAGGGCCGTCCCGCCCGGGACGAAGCGGTCCCGCCCGGGACGAGACGGTCCCGACCGGGACGAAAGTCATCTTGGCCGAGACGGCTCAAGACAGCAGTAGTCTAATTCGCACACTCCTTCCCGATCGGGAAGGCATTATCCCGCCCGGGAAGGACCTTGTAGGCCTACATTATGATCTTTTTGGTCCCTCCTTGCATCTCATGGGCTTCCCATCTATTCTCGGGGCTCGGGATCGAGTTCAAGGGGCTCGGGAATCGGTCCCAAGGCCTCGGGATCGAATCCAAGGCATCGAGTGATCGTTCCTTCTCTTCGTTGGCTCCAAAAGTGTATGAAACGAGTCGGAATCGTTCCAATTCTTCATGAATGGTCTCGGGAACCTGAAACGAACTAGAGGAAGCATAAGTAGCCCATAAACCGCTCCCAAGGAGCGATTCCTCAAGGAAAACGGGACCAATACTCAACAAAATAGGCACTACAAACTACATTTATCAACTCCCCCACACTTAACCCTTACTCGCCCTCGAGTAAGCACAAACTAACTACTAAACTAGCCGAGCGGGTATTAGCGCACCTTACGCCCTTTCAACTCACGCGAGTACACTTAGAGGAAAAGTATACTCCGCAAGGCAAGTAAGGTCTTGCGACAAAATTGTGGATGCAACCGGACACAAAACACATAAACAACAAACATACAAACAAACAAACACAAGGTTGCACCCAAAGAAAAACAAATACCGCTTCCCTCAAACAAGCAGTGAAAGAAGCACCGGTTTAGGACTCGAGGCAAGTGACAACGTTCCCAAGCTAGCAATACAAACCAAGATGAACTAAACCCTAATAGTATGACGATAAAGCAACAAAAACGTTGGTAACTTACCTAGGTCCTCCTAACTTTCTAAGAACGTACTACGGGACGATCGGCGTGATGGAAAGTGATGAACCACGGTGTTAGTTGACACTATGGGTAAATGAGACCCCTCCCCCTTTAGTGATGAGCCAAGAGGGTCGTCCCATGCCCGAAACCGCTCAACTAGTCCAAGTAAAAAGGTGGAAATATTTGCAAAGTGAGGGAAGACCGACCATTACCGCTATCATCCTTCCTAGGGACTCGGTCCTTTGGTAGGCTCTTCACGGTAATAGTCGGCAAAAGGCTTATTTTGAGAGGTGAAGGTTCTTTTTTTTTTTTGAGACGATTTTCTTTTGGCATTTTTCTTTCTTTTGCATTTTTGCTTTTTGTGTTGCTATGCCATTTCTTTTTTTCTTCTTTTCTATTTTCTTTTTGGCTTTTTGTGCCTTTTCTTTTTCTTCAATCTTTTCTTTCTTTTTCTTTTCTTTGCACTTTTTGGCTTGATTTGAGTTGTAGGCATTTCTTTTTGCAACTAAGAAAGAGAGATTTCAACAAATTGCAAGTTTATTTTGTGGGTATGTGTAGGAGGTAGGGGAATGGGTAAGTCGGGACGGCGCCTTCCCTTCAAACCCACAAAAAGGGGAGAAACTTGGACTAATCAAACAATTCCAAACACGGTCACCTAAGGGACGGGACTTGGCAACCAAGGCCTTTTCACGCCGTGGGTGGTCATAATGGTCAAAATGCAAATCCCGAAGTAAATCTCTAGTAAGCTAGGTGGGCTCAAGGTAAAGGACCAACGAAATCATTGATTTAGGGTCATTCTACTAGATTAAAGTCCAAGACTCGATTTACCTTACTAGAAAGGGAAAGTAAGCCCTTGCACACTAGCCTCCAAACCGGGTTTTCGAAAACCTTTTTGCACACTAGACACAACTACACACACAAAACAAAGACTCAACGAAAACGAAAGAAAAAGAGACAAAAGGCAACAAAATAAAATAAAACAGGATAAGCACATAAACAAAACAAACACCACCCCGAACTTCCAAACAAGTCACCAAATCAACCACAAATATGCATCAAGCTCCACCCGAGCACACAACATCACAATCTTCTCCAAACTCCACAAGAGACAAAGGGGAAAAAGGGATAAAAGATGTTACCGGAGGTCTTGAAAGCTCTCCAAAGCTATCGGTGATTTAAGCAACCTATAAGAAAAAAGGGAGGCAAAACACGCACAACACAACAAATATACGACAAAACGACACAAAAGGAAAAACACACAAAATAAAATCTTTTTGATTTTTGTGAAAACTTTTCAAATTTTTAGGGGTTTTTAAAGATTTTTCGAAAAACTATGAAAATAAAACTAACTACGATAGAATATCGCTCCCCCACACTTAAACCGAGCAATATCCTCATGCTCGATCGTAGTGTGCGGAGACACAAAAGAAAAGAAAAGAAACTACAAAAATAAAGCTAAAAATCAAAGATAAAGCGGAGAAAAGGGTAGAATGCGTCCGGCCGGGGTGTAGTCACGTCACCATGGGCCGAGACAAGAAAAGATATGGATGGGGGAAGAAATAAAAAGAAAGAAATAAAAGAAAGTGGGAGGGGAGGACTAGGTGTAATCAAGTCACCTAGCCCGGATTCCGCCTAAATCCGACTAAATCCTACAAAAAGGGTGAAAATCTTGTAAATTTGTATTTTGAAATGACTCTCGATGTAGTCACGTCATCGAGAGTCGGGAGCAATAACTACCAAGGCCTCGAAGGCCACCATGACACCATGACACAAAAGTGTAAATGAGGAAGGGGATAAACAAGGGAAAACTAGCAATAAAAGACGGAAAATAAAGGATAGTTGCCGTACTCATCGGTTAGCAACTCACTCGCTCCATCATCTCAATGATCAATATAGGCACTTTGCTAGTCTTCATCATTGTCGTCCCTCTTCAAACTTGTTAATAACGCATGGTTGAGGTAGTAATGGTATGAGGAGGTAGGATTTGGTGTGAAACTTGGTGTAAAGTGAAGAGAAAATGAGGTGAGGGTATGTAAATGGGGTACATGGGTCATATGATATGAGCAAGGAAAGTTAGGGAGGTTGGGAGGGGGTATAAAGTGGTAGGGTGGGCTCACATGATGAAGAAGAGGCCAAAAGAGGAGAAGGGGACCATCCCGGTCGGGATGGATGGTCCCGATCGGGATGCCTCACCCGTCCCGGTCGGGAAGCTCCCTTCCCGGTCGGGATGGCACTCCAGGAAACTCGAAATTATGCACCCTCATCCCGATCGGGACGGCTCCTTCCCGGTCGGGAAGCCTTCTTCTCGCCCGGGAAGAGTCTTCATAACCTCCATAACCCCAAAAGCTCATCAAAAGCTTCAAAAACCGATTCCCTTACTCTCAATCCATGCTCTATCAATAGACCTTTCTCTCTAGGATTCACCTTCACTTCACACCAATAAAAACAAGCTTTCTCTCCCTCGCATCACTCATCAATCAATCCAAATAACAAGAATATCACAAAACTCCAACTAACTACAAGAAAGGGATATATACAATAGGACGGTTCTTGTGGAACTCCGTCAAACCAAGGATGGTGCATTCATCAATTATTTTTCAACAACCTTGAAACCAATTCCATCTCCGTCAAGGGCACGAAGAAACAAATCGAAGGCTCTAGCAAAGTCTTCAATCAAGCTTGTGGCATAAGCATCCACACTCCAAGGTTCTTCACAACCTTGTCTCGACATTTCCGGGGCATCTCGATCTACTAAGTTCAATGGCTTGAACTTGTACTTGTGATCCTTCGGTATATACCCAAACGTCCACCTATCTTCATGTGGCCCCAAGGGAGGCTCATCTTTCTCCTTGTCTTGCAACTCGTCTTCAACATCATGATATGAGCATTCATCCGCCCCAAGCTCGGAATCATCATCCTCAAGCTCATAGAAGTCGTTCTTCAAGCTTTGTCCCGACTCATCCCCTAGATCGATGTCTTTCGTGGCGTGGATCATATTACAAGACTCATCATTAGTAGGCGAGGTGTTGCCTTGGAGGTCAAACACGAGCTTTTCTTCGCCTAACTCAAATGTGATCCTACCGTTCTTCACATCGATCATGGCACCGGCGGTTTGTAGAAATGGGCGCCCAAGGATAATGGGAGTGATAGCATCTTCCGGCATGTCAAGTACAAGAAAATCGGCCGGAACGAAGAACTTCCCGATTCTTATTGGCACATCTTCTAACATCCCCAATGGTCGGTTGAGTGAACTATCGGCCATTCGGAGTATAACGGAAGTGCACTTGAGCTCCTTCATTCCAAGTCGCTCACAAATAGAGTAGGGAATGATGTTTACACTCGCACCCAAATCATATAATGCTCTCTCAATCTTGAAGTTGCCTATGGTGCATGAGATCGAGAAACTACCCGGATCCTTCAACTTGGGAAGCGTAGAACCTTGAATAAGCTCGCTCACCACCCTCGTGAACGCTATCGTCTCTTCCTTGTCGATGGATCTCTTCCTAGCCAAGATTTCTTTCATGAATCTTCCATATGTCGGGATTTGGGTAAGTAGCTCGGTAAATGGGACACTCACATCCAATTTCTTCACAATATTAAGGAACTTGTCGTATTGAGCATCCACCTTAGTCTTCATTTGCCTTGTTAGGAAAGGCAACTTGATATGAATCTTGTTTTGCTCAATAGGGGTGGACTTCTCAAATGACACTTTCCCTTTACCCTTGTCTTTTCCTTGAAGTGGGGGGAGCTTGTCTTCATGGGGTTTCTCAATCTTCCATAAGACTTGCTCCTCCATTGGATCTTCCATGCTTGAGTTTTCTTGAGTTGGAGACGTAACTTTCCTCATTGCTTCTTGCATTGGAACTTGCTCACTAGGGAATAAGGGGGAATCATAGGATGCACCACTTCTCGTGGTAATAGCATTTACATGCTCAAATTTCGGTGTTTCACCTTGAGGAGGTAGTTGCCCCTTTTGTCTTGAAGAGCTTCCCGAAGCAACTTGAGATATTTGAGTCTCAAGCATCTTCATATGAGCATCTCTTTCTATGTTATCCCTTTGAACATGAGCAAAGAACTCTTGTTGGTTTCTTGCCATCTCCATTTGGCTTCTTTGCATTTATTGAGTACTCCTTTGCATATCCATCATAGATTTTTGCATGTTGAAATTTCGAGGTGGAGATTGTGGATTGTGCGGAGTATCGGTGATGGCTAGAGGGATACCATAGTCATAAGTGGGAGACCGGCTCCTTTGCTTGCTTTGTTGTTGTTGACCTTGAGTTGCTTGTTGTTGTTGACGGTTCCCTTGGAACCCATGAGAATTGCCTTGATAAAGGCCTTGAGTGTTACCTTGGTTGTTTTGATATCCTTGATTGTGTTGGTTTCCTTGAAAACCACCTTGATTGAAGTTCCCTTGTTGGAACCCTTGATTGTTGTTGAAGTTACCTTGGTTATGTTGCTTGAAATTGTTGAATGGTCTTGGGTTAACCACATAACCTTGGTAACCTTGATTGTTGTCCCTTAAGGGAGGTGGAACATAAGGACGAGGTTGTAGAGCTTGTTGATTGGAAGCTTGATGGGAAGCTTGGAACATATTAGGATAGGAGGCACCTTGCTTGAACGCTTGAAAGGCGTTCACTTGCTCAATACCCCCCCGGAAATATATAGGCTCATGTCCAACTATCCCGCAAGTATCGCACATCCCATAATAAGGTGTAGGAGACACAACTCCCAACGCATTAACTTCATGAATCGAGTGTTGGTTGGAGGAACTACTGCTTTGAACTTGATTGAGGTGGCTTTGGAGCTTCTTGTCAATAGTCTCCATGTGAGTTCTTAATTGAGCTCCAAGGTCAATGCTTAGTTGTGTAATGGCATCGACCTCGTGCCTACCTCCTCGATTCGCCTTTCTAGGCCTTGAGTATTGGGAGTTATGCACCGCCATCTCCTCGATTCTCACCCAAGTTTGGTCGTCATCGACCTCGGTAAACCTACCATTGGAGCCCATATTGAGTATAGCTCTTGAGTCCTCATATAGACCGTTCCAAAACTGTTGGACTAAGAACCATTGTGAAAGTCCATGGTGGGGGCATGATCTAACCAAAGATTTAAACCGTTCCCAAGCTTCATAAAGGCTCTCTTCATCCCGTTGTTGGAAACCGGTGATGGAGGCCCTTAGCAAATTTGTCTTTTCCGGAGGGTAAAACTTTTGGTAGAACGCCAATGCAAGTTTCTTCAAAGTATCGATACCCATGGTTGCCCTATCGAGACTCTTTATCCATTGCTTTGCTTTTCCAATGAGAGAGAACGGGAAGAGTACCCAACGGATTTGATCTTGAGTAACCCCGGTTTGTGAGATAGCATCGCAATAATCGGAGAAGGTCTCCATGTGTTGGTGCGGGTCTTCGGTGGGCAAACCACTAAATTGTTTTCTCTCCACAAGTTGGATGAATTGTGTCTTTGCCACGAAATTCCCGGTATATGTATCCGGTAGAGCACTCGGTCCCGGCAAGACATCCTCGGTAAAAGTGGAGTGAGATGAAAACTTCGGCATGATTGGATATGCGGGAGAAGATGATGTAGACGGTGTTGATGTAGAACTAGAAGGGGAACTAAGACTAGAAAAATGGATAGATGAACCAAAGAGATTTATGAAGATCCCTTCGGCCGTCTCTCGAGGTGACTCGTTAAAGTCGGATCCTTGAGCTTGCTCTTCAATGGTATTGCTAGTACCCAGTTGAGAGTGTCTAATCCGATCAATCGTCCGTTGGCGAAAGGCTCTAAAGAGTCTCTCCGGCTCTGGATTGAAGAGAAAGAAATCGCCTCTCCTCCTAGGCATACACTACACACATGAGCAAACGTAAGACCACCTAGTGCTTTTTAAGCACTAGGCAAAGACAATAAACGAACACAACGAAAACAAAGAGAAAAGAAAGCTAAGAAAACAAGAGAAACCTACAAAATATGCACATGAGATGATAGAATAGCACAAAGAAGGGTAACTAAGTCTAGCTATGAGCAAACTAAGTCTAAACAATGAATCGTCCCCGGCAACGGCGCCAAATTGATGGTAGGGATTTGCCGTGGGTCCTAACCAACAATAAATAACCAACTAATCCTAGTGGGTAGCTAGGGTAAGTCGGGTCGTGTCCACGGAGACGGTATTGTAAAGTTTAGACTAGGTCGACCTAAAAACGAGACTGGGCTACCAAAACAACACAAAGAAAGTGATAATTGACAAACTATGATAGGAGAGAAGGTATGAACTAGACTAACCATGAACTAGCTAAAACAAGACTAAATGAAATAACTAGAGACTAACTAAGCAATGAACAAATGAAAATAAAACTAATAACAAGGATGAATCAATAAGAAAGGGAGCAGGGTTAGGTCGGGTTCTTAAGTGTAGAAGGGTAATTGGGTGATCAAGGGTGTAGATGTCTCCTAGTTGCTAGAGTCGGTTTGCGCTCTCGCGTCTAAACCAAGGTCAAGGTAGGTTCGCGCTCTCGCGTCTAAACCCAATTCCGCACTCTCGTGTCTACGACTATTCCCAACACAATCACACACTAGACAAACAAGGAGAAGAGGAATACAAGTATGAGAAGCATTGGCCACTACTACCCACACAAGCAATTCAACAAACACATATAGTGCCCAATATGTGACTAACAACAAAAGATTCACCTTTACCCCTAATCAAACCCTAATCACCCATAATCTACCCTTAATCCCCCTACTAACCCCACAAGAAAACTACTCACTCATTATCAAGATAAAACTAACATGAACAAGAGAAATCAAACTAAACATCCAAACATCCATAATAAACAAACAACAACAATAAACAACAAGTAAAGATTCAAACTTGAACAATAAACAAAGAACAAAAGTAAAGAAGAGAAGAGATTATACCGAACTAGCAAAGGATGAAAAAGATTGGAACTTGAATTAATAAGAAACCCAAACAAAACTCCAAGGATGTCAAGCTTGGAAGAGTTCTTCAAGAATCTCCTTGATACAAGACTAATTACAATGTTTAACTAAAGATTAAAGGAAGATTAAAACTAATGTGAGGAACACTAATCTAGGGTTTGAATGCTTAAGAGAGGCCTAAGAGAGTCTAGGGTAATGTATGATGGTTAAACAATACAAGAAGGAAGTATTTATAAGATTACAAGAGTGGAGGAGGGGAAAGAAAGAAATGCGGGCTACAGCAGGGCCGTCCCGCCCGGGACAAAGCGGTCCCGCCCGGGACGAGACGGTCCCGACCGGGACGAAATTCATCTCGGCCGAGATGGCTCAAGACAGCAGCAGTCTAATTTGCACACTCTTTCCCGATCGAGAAGGCATTATCCCGCCCGGGAAGGACCTTGTAGGCCTCCATTATGATCTTTTTGGTCCCTCCTTGCATCTCATGGGCTTCCCATCGATTCTCAGGGCTCGGGATCGAGTCCAAGGGGCTCGGGAATTGGTCCCAAGGTCTCGGGATCGAATCCAAAGCATCGTGACCGTTTCTTCTCTTCGTTGGCTCCAAAAGTGTATGAAACGAGTCGGAATCGTTCCAATTCTTCATGAATGGTCTCGAGAACCTGAAACGAACTAGAGGAAGCATAAGTAGCCCATAAACCGCTCCCAAGGAGCGATTCCTCAAGGAAAACGGGACCAATACTCAACAAAAAAGGCACTACAAACTACACTTATCAAACACCTAAATCATTTTTTTCGGATATTATAAATATTATAATATCTACAAATATTCGGATCTCATACAAACCGCGCATCATTTTTTCCGGAAAAATAAAATAAAATACATGGAGGCACGACCCGAAATCCAAAAACCGGCACGAAAACCGAAGCACGGACACGAACGGAAACAAGCACGACGGGCCGGGCACGACCGGGCACGAAACCCGACCCGGGCCGCGGGCCGTGCCTCGGCGGGAGGTGTGGCTGAAACTCCATGCCGGGCACGGCACGAGCCCGGCTCCAGGCACGACTGGGCCGGCCCGATCAAGCACGAAGCCCGCCAGGCACGACACGAGGACCTGACCCGGCACGCCAAACTGCCACCTCTAGCTATGGCATGGAGGCTGTCAGCCAGCGCCACCTGCGGTTAAGACCGGGCATTCAGATTTGTTTGCCGGCCCATACCCCCATGGCTATGGCATGGGGGTTATCAGCAGACGACACCTGCGGTTAAGACCGGCCAGGCGGACTTGTTGGTCGGCTCATGCCCCCATGGTTATGGCATGAGGGGTTATCAGCCGACACCACCTGCGGTTAAAACCGGTCATGCGGACTTGTTGGCTGGCCCATACCCCCATGGCTACGGCATGAGGGGCTGTCAGCCGGCGCGACCTGCGGTTAAGGTCGAGCCGGCGGACTTGTTGGCCGGCCCATGCCCCCATGGTTACGGCGTGAGGGGCTGTCAGTCCATGCCCCCATGGCTACGACATGAGGGGTTTTCAACCGGCACCACGTGCGACTAAGACCGGGCATGCAGATTTGCTGGCCGGCCCATGCCCCCATGACTATGGCGTAGAGAGCTGTCAGTCGGCGCCACCTGGGATTAAGACCGAGCAGACCGATTTGTTTACCGTCCCATGCCCCCATGGGTACGGCATGAGAGGTTGTCAGTCACCGCAACCTGCGCTTAAGACCGGGCAGGCGGACTTGTTGGCCGCGGGCCCATACTCCCATGGCTACGGCATGAGGGGATGTCTGTCGGCGCCACCTGTGGTTATACCGGGCACGCGAACTTGTTGGCTGGCCCATGCCCCCAAGGCAACGACATGAGGGGTTGTTGTCTGTCAGCGCCACCTGCGGTTAAGACCGGGCAGGCGCAATTGTAGGCCGGCCCATGCCTTCATGGCTACGACATGAGGGGCTGCCAGCCGGCGCCACCTGCGGTTAAGATCGGGCATGCAGACTTGTTAGCCGACCCATGCCTCTATGGCTACGACATGAGGGGTTGTTGTCAGTCGGCGCCACCTGCGGTTATGACCGGGCAGACAGACTTGTTGGCCGACCCATGCCCCCAAGGCTACGGCATGAGGGGATATCAGCTGGCGCCACCTGCGGTTATACCGGGCACGTGGACTTGTTACCGTCCCATGCCCCCATGGCCACGACATGAGGGGTTGTTGTCTGTCAGCGCCACTTGCGGTTAAGACCGGGCAGACGGACTTGTTGGCCGGCCCATGCCCTATGGCTACGGCATGAGGGGCTGTCAGCCGGCACCACCTGCGGTTAAGACCGGGCAGGTAGACTTGTTAGCCGTCCTATGCCCCCATGGCTACGGCATGAGGGGTTGTCAGTCAGCACCACCTGTGGTTAAGGCCGGCTAGGCGAACTTGTTTGCCGACCCATGCCCTTATAGCTGTGGCATGAGTGGTTGTCAGTCGGCGACACCTGCGGTTAAGACCTGGCAGGTGGACTTGTTAGCCGACCCATGCCCCCATGGCTACGACATGAGGGGTTGTTAGTTGCCGCTACCTGCGGTTAAGATCGGGCGGACGGACTTTTTGGCCGTCCCATGCCCCTATTACTGTGGCATGGGGGTTGTCAGCTGACGCCACTTGCCGTTAAGACCTGATAAGTATAGTTTGTAGTGCTTATTTTGTTGTGTTTTGGTCCCGTTTTCCTCGTGGAATCGCTCCTTGGGAGCGGTTTATGGGCTACTTATGCTTCCTCTAGTTCGTTTCAGGTTCCCGAGACCATTCACGAAGATTTGGAACGATTCCGACTCGTTTCGTACACTTTTTGGAGCCAATGAAATGAAGGAACGATCACTCGATGCCTTGGATTCGACCCCGAGACCTCGGGACCCATTCCCGAGCCTCTTAGACTCGATCCCGAGCCCCGAGAATCGACGAGGAACCCATGAGAGGCAAGGAGGGACCAAAAAGATCATATTGGAGGCCTACAAGACTCATCCCCGACGGGAAGGGCCTCATCCCGTCCGGGATGAGGTGCGCGAATAGCATAGTGTAGACACCCACATTTTGACTGCCAGGTGTCTATAGCAGTTTCCGACAAACACCCGATGATGATCGGGCGCAAACGTGCTTTAACATACTCAGAAACGGGCTCAAAATCATTGGCATTTGGCCTGGGCTCATTATAGAGTACATATCTCACAAAACCGACCTCAAAATCAGGCCCAGTGGGTCGTTTCGAGTCAAATAAGACTAATTTGGGTCGATTCCGACACCAGGGGTAAAACCGTCTTTTAGCGTCCGAGTCAAAACCCGGTCAAAGATTTTCCCGAGACACGTGAGTCAGCCGTGACACCTCACACGGCTGATTCATACTCCAATCCTACGAAAAATCAACTTCACAAAATATTAAACAAATTCGTTTAAGGATAGAATTCGATCTCAAGTAGGAATTATATCCGAAAACCGTATCAAACACCCGACCGAGTGCAAATACTCGGCCGAGTAGCCTACCAATCAGCCGGTTCCCTTTCTTCCTTCACAAGAACACGGAATTCTCATTCCTCTCAAATTCCTACGGTAATTCAAACTCTCCTAGCCAAGGTCGGGAACTCCCTATAAATAGCCCCTTGCACAACTCAAAATTCATTATCAATTACCAACTATCAATTATTCCCACACACTCATAAACATAAAACTTAGCATCGAGAAACCGATATTACAAACCCGAAGGAAACCGGCCCGACACCCGACACCCTTCACACGTCCCAACCGAGCCACCACAACTCACCGACATCCACTCGACGCTCTTGTGCCCAAGCCACGTCCCGACGAGCCCCGATCCGAGTAAACAGAAGCATGTAGGTTGAGGGTGTGCCAAACCCGATTTCTCCTTCTCCTTCTCTTCTCCTTCTCGTCGCCCGCTTTTATTACGGGTCGTCGGTCCTTTTTATTACGGGTCGTTCGTCGCTTTTTATTTTATTTTCTAATATCGATATTACTAAAAACTATTTTCATACATCGAACATTCTTAAAAATATGATATCAACTCTATAGTTGAATATCGTATCAAAAAGAATTATATTAAATCTCGTCGAAGCTAAGAAAATCGTTACATCTTTTTATACAAAATACAACGATTTCAAATGCGAAGAGAATTAACATCTTTTTTCGTTCAAACTCTTTTTTTTCAAACAATTTTACAAAACCTTTTATAAAATTCATTCCGAATATTCGATATCGATTTCATAATCGAATATCGGATACGACGAATATCGAAAACATAAATCGAGCATAAATTAATTCGTATTTGTACGCGATTTATCAAAATTAACAATTTTCGAACAACAACAGAACCGGGACAGACCCGCACGCGAGTCGCGCCTCTCCCAGGCGACTCGCGCACGGGCCTGAAACCCGACCCCTTTTTTTTAGCTTTTACGTTCGTTTTATTATTTATTCTACAAAACGATTTCTAAAATTTATGTCTTTTCTAAAACTATTCCGAGTATTTGATATTGATTTCGTAGTCAATTATCGAATATAACGAATATCGAAAATATTAGATCGAGTGCAAATTATGCGATATTTGTACGCGAATTAATAAAAGCATCGAATTTTCAAAAAACCGATTTCAAAAACAGGCCGTCACGCGACCCGCTGGTATCCCGGGCGAGCCGCGCGGCCGGCTGTCACACGACACGTCTTTCCGTTTTTATTTATTTCTCGAACTTCGTTTTTTATACAAAACCGCATCTTTTAGCAATATTTTCAGATTTCGATCTCGTATATTTATTATATTTGCTATATTATTTTTTCACAAATCGATACTAACTCGTTTGTTTATCCTTTGTAGCAAATTCATATCTTTTTCATCGTTTGTTTTATTATACTAAAACGAATCTCACATGCTAAATTCAACTTTGACGTTAAATTTTTATGCATTAAACCGACTTTGCAACCCATTCAATTCCTCGCATGTTTAGGAAAACAATGTTTGCATATCATTCATCGTATTACTAACGCGCGTATTAAAAAATCATTCGATATCCTAGTAGAGGCCGCTAATGTGCGGGCGGGGTTGGGTGTTCTTAGTGAACTTCCCAACACGTACCCTCACCCCTTACTCAGAACCGTGGTTTCCGGATGTCCGAATCCATTGGCAACGAGAGTCATTCAATATACGATTATCCGATCAAGTCGGCATCGGTATCGAACTGCAAAGGGACGAGCCCAATAAACTCTGACAACGGAAATGGGCCGTATTTTGTATACGGCCCACTACGACATAGAGTGGGCTCGAACGGTTCCGAATAACCATAAAATTCGGTGGCGACTCCAACTTCGATTTAAATTTCAATTTGACCATCTCATATGGAGATTCATTCGCCTCCCCAAACCCGCGCGTGGCCGCGTCGGGGTGGACCTATCTCATGTCCACAATTTGGCGACTCCGCTGGGGATCAGCTGATACGTTACTGACCTTCAGCATCCTCAGGGTGAGACTCGAATAGAAATCGTTTGACTAGTACAATACGCGTTTTAGTTTTACGGTTCATGCATAACCCTATATTTTCCCGGGCCGGTACTGGTGACCGACGTCCCACTATACTATCGATGTAGTCCAAATTGGATATGTCGAAGGTGTCCATTAGCCTATTCGTATGGGTTTTACGGCATGTTCTAAGCTCAACTCGACTTAGGAAGTCCGCCCCGATTCTCGATAGGCTGTGTGCACTGGTATAGACCCTTTCAGACTGACCAAGACTTAAAGTTAGAGCATACATGGCGTCGTTATACTGTCTCCATGACTACGTGCTACCTGATTTACAAGTCTTTTTCAAAAAACCGTCTTCTTCAAAATTACATCCCTTTTCAAAATATCCAATTTCAAAACCCGGGACATATACCGAATTTAGGATCCACGATTTTACTCAAAATAGCCTATTTTTAGCCGGTATTACGCCCATTTCAAAACTCGAAAATATTTTCGAAACTTTTCAAAACCGTCCCCGGTCCGCCTTTCCGTTTTCTTTCTCGAAAAAGGGCCGGTTCTCCCCGATTCTTTCGGGCCTTTCAAAAATTCAATTTTTCAAAACCTTCCTCTTCTTAGGACTTCCCGTATTTAGCAGTGTCGGATCGTGTCAGAAGTCGTCGAGGTCTCTAGCGTCGAAACTCCGTCGATCTTATATCACTGATTTCCTCCCTATCCCAGTCCGCCTTATTAGACTAAGGCAAGGCCCACCTACGTAGAACATACTCCTACAAGGGTCGGCCCGTCTACACAATCGAGTCTAGAAGTCTGGGGAATGTCTCACGTGAACCTCCTTCCGAGCAGGGCCCATCCCACACAGCTGGATCCTAAAGGAGGCCCAACTCTCACAAGTCATCCGTCTAGATGTCTTTTCCGAGTCATTTCCTCTCTAGTTTCCCTTTTCCTTGCTCGGGATGTACTTTAGTTCTATGATTTGGGCTAGTCGCTGATTACGTGGTGTTCTTACAGACAGGCCACCTCATACCCGAACCATGACTAAGGACTCAATTGATCAACTGAACGCCTCATTGGCCAAGATCCAAGAACAACTCGACCAAATCAGGGGCGACCAGATCGCCATTGTTACCCGGGTTAACGCCATAGAGCAGGACAGGCCGAGGGATGAAGATGAAACTCATGGGCCTTTAGCCGAATTGACTAGCGCAGTCCTCAAGCTACAAGAGCAGGTCCACTTGTCGACCCACAACTCGATTCACACGGAGAATGCTCGGACTTATGCGCCTCTAACCAACGAATTGCCCGCCAATTTCAACCTGACGGGCCTCCCAATGTTCGAAGGAACTGAAGACCCGGTATTACATATCCGGGCTTTCAAGGAATTTATGGCCCTTAAGGGGGTTAAGTCAAACATGTTCAAATATTTGTTTGCCTCCTCGCTCGAGAAGCACCCGAAAGCCTGGTACTACAGGCTTGACTCCAAGAAATACAAAACTTGGGACGATGTCGCAACGGAGTTTGCCCGAAACTATGAGGACAATACTGAGATCCAGACGACCATGCGTACTCTGGAAGTCATGGCCCAAGAGCCAAAGGAGGGTTTCACCAAATACCTCCAAAGGTGGAGAGCCGAAAGTGTCAAGCTGGTCGACAAGCCCAGCGAAAAGGTACTAGTGGAGGCCTTTGTGAAAAACCTCCTCCCATCTTACCGGATCCATCTCCGGTACGCTATCATACCCAATTTCGCCACCTTAACCGAGATGGGTACAAGAATCGAAGACGATTTAAGGTTAGAGAGCCTTACCAAGGCCTCTACAAAGGGTTATCAAGGAGCCAGTTCATCTTCAGGCAAGCCCGCAACTACAAGTGCGGGCCGAAGCATCTTCGACGAGGTTAATTTGCTAGACACCTCAACCAAAAAGAATACTCCAGCCCGAGTATTCACTGACATAGGGACTACTTATGCCGACGCCTTACAAAGGCTATCCTCTAAGGGCCTGATCCAGCCAATAGGCCCAATGCCGGAGGTTCCTGTCGAGAAACGGTCCAAAAGCTACAACGCTCAGGCCTATTGCCACTATCACCAAGGCAACGGGCATGACACCGAAAAATGCTGGAAGTTAAAGCATCTCATTCAAGATCTGATCGAGAGTGGGAAGATACCGTTACCCAGCGATAAGCCCAGTAACAAAAACAACCCTCTTGCTACTCACGCCATTTTTACTGGAGAAATAGTCGATTGCACTCATCTCATTTCCCCTTTCATTCCCCAAATCAACGGAATATGGAATGACGATGAAGACGATGTTTACTTGGCTAAGGGGGAGACCGTCCCCATCACTGTCGAAGAGATCCGAAAGGCCAAAACCAAGGCCCTTGCCGGCGCCCATGTCATCACGGCTGGACCTTCGGCCCCACGGTCCGTTACTGAACCCGCCAAGACGGACTCCATACTTGAAGAACCAGACACCGACACGGCCCTAAGCAAGCAACTGAAGAGGGTCCGAACCGATCTTACCATATGGCAGCTTCTGGTGAGTTCTCAAGAACATCGAGCAGCACTTACTAAGGCTCTCGATGAAATCAAGGTAGACTCACTGGTTACCCCCACTGAGATGGTAGCCACCATCTTACCTCATCTCAAAAGCAAATCCAAAGGAGGAGGCCCACTCATCACCTTCTCCGAGTCAGATCTACCACCATTTGGGGCCACCCACAACCTGGCCCTATATATTACGGTGATTTTCCGGGGCAAGTATCTACCCATGACCCTAATCGATGACGGGTCAGCTGTAAATGTCCTTCCTTTGAGGACTGCAAAGGCTCTCGGCATTACCGAGGCTGACTACCTTCCTACCTCGCAAACTATCCAGGCTTTCGATGGAAGCCCAAAATCAGTTGCTGGGGCCGTCAAACTAACCATCATAACCGGCCCGATTGAAAAAGAACTAGAATTCCAAGTGATCGATGTCACCTCATCATTCAATCTGCTACTTGGAAGACCCTGGATCCACGCGGTCAAAGTCGTGTCCTCCACTCTCCACAGGAAGGTCGGGCTACCTTTGCAAGATAGGGTCATCACCCTCGAAGCTACTCCCATAGTCGTGTCAAGCTGCAACACGGCTGGCTCAATCGACCCACGAGGCTTCAATTTTGAGGGAATGATCGATGAAGAGTATCTCTTCAGGCCCTATTTCACCACCAGCATTGACACAATGTTGCAAAACTTGGGCTACCTGCCGGGGGCTACTTCAAGGGCCGGTCTCCCGGCTGGCAAAGTCATCGACGTCTTAAGCAATGAAGATGCAAAATTCGGTTTAGGGTATGCCTTAACCCCGGAAAACGTGGTCCAGGCCGGCATCCGAAAGGCCTGCAACATTCTCAAGGGTACCTACTTGGACCCTTACAGCCCGAAACTGACCGATTACTTTGTCTCCCCGGTATTCGGAGCTGTCCAGACGGGTCTCTATCAGCCCACTATAACTTATCCTGAGGTCAATTTCATCCCAGATGATATCTTTGCTCTCATCCAGGCCGAATCGAAAGAAGATTCAAACCAAGCCGAGCCCATGCTGGGGCTCTTGTTCGGGGAAAGCAAGATCATCCCGACTCCTAAGGAGGAATTAGTGAACCTGATCCTCCATAGCAGCAAGTTCGATCCAACCAAGCTGATCTCTGAAGTAGGTGCCGACACTGGAAAGAGGGCTTGGAGGAAGACGATCAAGTGGACCGACAGGGAGGGTCGAGTCTACAAGCTCAGTACCGGCGAAGGAGACATGCAAGGCGACGAGTCCGAATCCGAGTCCGAGTCAGAGTCAGAGTCGGAGTCTGAGTCTAGGTCTAGAAGGTCCAGTACTAGGGTCGAGTCTGCACCCCCTTTTCCTTTAGCCGCACCTCCGGGAGCCTCGGAGTCTGTCCCGAGAGCACTCCCTATACCGCCTCTGACCAGCGATCAGATGGCTGCTCTCTTTGAGCTATTTTCGAAACTCTCTATCAATAATAACAATAACCGTTCTGCTTACGACTTGTCTTATTTTCAAAACGTTTTCAAAAACTTTATTTGCAATGACATTGAGAAACCCGATGAACAGGTGCCACTACCTCCGCATCTAGTCGAGCAGCTCGAGCAAAGGGATTGTATACCCCCTCCCAACCTCCCTACTTCTCCTTGTTCCTATCATATGACCCATACACCTCATTTGCATACCATCATTTCATTTCCTCTTCACTTTACACCAAGATTCACATCAAACCCCACCTCCTCACACCATTACAAGCTTACTACCTCAACCATGCGGTTTTATCAAGTTTGAAGCGGGTTAACAATGAAGAAGACAAGCAAAGTGCCTATATTGATCATTGAGACGATGGAGCGAGTGAGTTGCTAACCGATGGGTACGGCAACTATCCTTTCTTTTTCGTCTTTTGTCGCTTGTTTTCCCTTGTTTGTCCCCTTCCCCTTGTACACTTTTGTGTCATGGTGTCATGGTGGCCTTCGAGGCCTTGGTAGGTATTGCTCCCGACTCTCAATGACGTGACTACATCGAGAGTCATTTCAAAATCCAAATTTACAAGTTTTTCACCCTTTTTTGTAGGATTTAGTCGGATTTAGGCGGAATCCGGGCTAGGTGACTTGATTACACCTAGTCCTCCCCTCCCATTTCCTTTTATTTCCTTCTTTTTATTTCTTCCCCCATCCATATCTTTTCTTGTCTCGGCCCATGGTGACTTGACTACACCCCGGACACTACAAGGTAAAGTCACTTTAGAGTCGGAGGTTTTAGTAGCAAATCTTCAATATTCCGTAGCTAATTAGCTTAGAGACTGAATTTGCGACTAAATTTCATTAGTAGCTAAACGCCTTGTCGCTAATTTAGCTACTGAATTAGCGACCAAAATTAGCTACCAATTTAGCGACCAAAATTAACAAGAAATACACGTCATACCCCTACCCCGCCACATCACCCTAGCTAGCCCACCATACCGCACGTAGAGTTACCCCTAGCTCACTAAACCACGCATGTACGTCCACGCACCACACCACCACCTCTAGTATAGAATTTGATGATTTAAGTTCGCAAGAGGAATCGAACCCATAACCTTCAAACACTTGACAAAGTGTCAAACCATTGGGCCACTTGAAGATTTATATTTGTTCAGACATTGAATGTATACTTAAAGGTAAAATTAATCATTAAAATATGGATTGTAAGATACTTTTGTAATACTCCAATAGTAATATACATATATTAAAAAATATTAAAAAAAATATCATAAGAATTATAAAAAATACATGATAGCAACGACCGACAACTAAATTTAGCTACCAAATTATTTTTGTAGCTAAGAATTTAAATTAGATACTAAAATTGCTACTCATTTACGAATTTACTTTGGTCTCCTATATAAAAACTAAATACATTATTCGCAATTTTATGTCGATATATATTGAGACAACTTTAGCTACTGACGTTTTTCCGTATCTAAAAACTTAAATTAGATACCAAATTTGCTATCGACTTTATTTAGTCTCTATAATAGTGACGTAATTAGCTACCACTATATTTTGATATCTAAAATAGAGACTAAATATATTTATGTCTCAAAAGTAGTAGCTAATTTATATATTTAGTGACTGAATTTTAGGCAGATGCTAAATTAGTAGCTAAATTGCAATTCTCTTGTAGTGGGCCGGACACATTCTACCATTTTCTCCGCTTTATCTTTGATTTTTAGCTTTATTTTCGTAGTTTCTTTTCTTTTTTTTTGTGTCTCCGCACACTACGATCGAGCATGAGGACATTGCTCGGTTTAAGTGTGGGGGAGCGATATTCTATCGTAGTTAGTTTTATTTTCGTAGTTTTTCGAGAAAAAAAAATCTTTGAAAACCCCAAAAATTTGAAATTTTTTCACAAAAATCAATAAGATTTTCTTTTGTGTGTTTTCCTTTTGTGTCGTTGTGTCGTATATTTGTTTTGTTGTGCGTGTTTTGCCTCCCTTTTTCCTTATAGGTTGCTTAATCACCATTAGCTTTGGAGAGCTTTCAAGACATCCGGTAACATCTCTTTACCCCTTTTTCCTCTTTGTTCCTTGTGGAGTTTGGAGGAGATATGTGATGTTGTGTGCTCGGGTGGAGCTTTGAGCATATTTGTGGTTGGTTTGGTGACTTGTTTGGAAGTTCGGGGTGGTGTTTGTTTTGTTTATGTGTTTCTTTTATTATGTTTTGCCTTGTTGTTTTTATCTCTTTTTCTTTCGTTTTGTCGCGTCTTTGTTTTGTGTGTGTACTTGTGTCTAGTTTGTAAAAAGGTTTTCGAAAACCCGGTTTAGAGGCTAGTGTGCAAGCGTTTACTTTTCCTTTCTAGTAGTATGAATCGAGTCTTGGACTTAGGTCTAGTAGAATGACCCTAAATCAATAGTTTCGTTGGTCCTTTACCTTGAGTCCACCTAGCTTACTAGGGATTTACTGCGGGATTTGCATTTTGACCATTATGACCACCCACGGTGTGAAAAGGCCTTGGTTGCCGAGTCCCATCCCTTAGGTGACCGTGTTTGGGATTGTTTGATTAGTCCAAGTTCTCCACCTTTTTGTGGGTTTGAAGAGGGATCGCGACCCCCGACTTACCCATTCCCCTACCTTCAACACATATCCACCAAATAAATTTGTAAATTGTTGAAATCATCTTTCTTAGTTGCAAAGAAATGCCTATCACTCAATTCTAGCCAAAAGGGCAAAGAAAAGAAAATGAAAAAAAATTAAAGAAAGAAAAGATTGAAGAAAAAGAAAAGGCACAAAAAGCCAAAAAGAAAATAGAAAAGATGAAAAAGAAATGGCATGGCAACAAACAAAGCAAAAATGCAAAAGAAAGAAAAATGTCGAAAAGAAAATCGTCTCACAAAAAGATCTTAACCCCACAAAAATAAGCCTTTTTCCGACTATTGTCGTGAAGAGCCTACCAAAGGACCGAGTCCCTAGGAAGGATGATAGCGGTAATGGTCGGTCTTCCCTCACTTTGCAATATTATCCACCTTTTTACTTGGACTAGTTGGGCGGTTTTGGGCATGGGACGACCCTCTTGGCTCATCGCTAAAGGGGGCGGGGTCTCACTTACCTACAGTGTCGACTAACACCGTGGTTCATCCTTTTTCCATTCCGCCGATCCTCCCGTAGTACGTTCTTAGAAGGTTAGGAGGACCTAGGTAAGTTACCAACGTTTTTATTGCTTTGTTGTCATACTATTAGGGTTTAGTTCATTTCGAATTGTATTGCTAGCTTGGGAACGTTGTCACTTGCCTCGAGTCCTAAACCGGTGCTTCTTTCACCGCTTGTTTGAGGGAAGCGGTATTTGTTTTCTTTTGGGTGCAACCGATTATTTGTTTGTTTGTATGTTTGTTTGTCTATGTGTTTTGTGTCCGGTTGCATCCACAGTTTTGTCGCAAGACCTTACTTGCCTTGCGGAGTACGCTTTTCCTCTAAGTGTACTCGCGTGAGTTGAAAGGGCGTAGGGTGCGCTAATACCTACTCGGCTAGTTTAGTAGTTAGTTTGTGCTTACTCGAGGGCGAGTAAGGGTTAAGTGTGGGGGAGTTGATAAGTGTAGTTTGTAGTGCTTATTTTGTTGTGTTTTGGTCCCGTTTTCCTTGTGGAATCGCTCCTTGGGAGCGGTTTATGGGCTACTTATGCTTCCTCTAGTTCGTTTCAGGTTCCCGAGACCATTCACGAAGATTTGGAACGATTCCGACTCGTTTCATACACTTTTTGGAGCCAGCGAAGTGAAGGAACGATCACTCGATGCCTTGGATTCGACCCCGAGACCTCGGGACCCATTCCCGAGCCTCTTAGACTCGATCCCGAGCCCCGAAAATCGACGAGAAACCCATGAGAGGCAAGGAGGGACCAAAAAGATCATATTGGAGGCCTACAAGACTCATCCCCGACGGGAAGGGCCTCATCCCGTCCGGGATGAGGTGCGCGAATAGCATAGGTTCTGTTTTGGGTCCGTCCCGGTCGGGACCAGCCCTTCCCGGTCGGGACCATGGTGCTGCTGCGCGTGACTCTTTATTCTTCCTCCTTTATTCTTGTAACCTTATAAATACTTCCCTCTTGTATTGTTTACACATGATACATTACCCTAGACTCTCTTAGGCCTCTCTTAAGCTTTCAAAACCCTAGATTAGTGTTCCTCCCATTAGTTTAAATCTTCCTTTAATCTTTAGTTAATCATTGTAATTAGTCTTGTATTAAGGAGATTCTTGAAGATTATTCCAAGCTTGACAACCTTGGAGTTTTATTTGGATTTCTTATTAATTCAAGTTCTCATCTTTTTCATCCTTGTTAGTTTGGTATAATCCTCTTCTCCCTTTTACTTTTGTTCTTTGTTTATTTATCAAGTTTGAATCTTTACATATTGTTTATTGTTATTGTTTGTTTATTATGGATGTTTGGATGTTTAGTTTGATTTCTCTTGTTCATGTTAGTTTTATCTTGATAATGAGTGAGTAGATTACTTGTGGGGTTAGTAGGGGGATTAAGTGTGGATTATGGGTGATTAGGGTTTGATTGTGGGTAAAGGTGACTCTTTTGTTGTTAGTCACATATTGGGCACTCTATGTGTTTGTTGAATTGCTTGTGTGGGTAGTAGTGGCCAATGCTTCTCATACTTGTATTCCGTCCTCTTCTCCTTGTTTGGCTAGTGTGTGATTGTGTTAGGGTATAGTCTTAGACACGAGAGTGCGGACTTGGGTTTAGACGCGAGAGCGCGAACCGACCTTGACCTAGGTTTAGACGCGAGAGTGCAAACCGACTCTAGTAACTTAAGAGGCACCTACACCCTTGATCATCCTATTGTCCTTCTACACTTAAGAACCCGTCCTAACCCTACTCTCCTTCCATATTTGATTTTATCCACCTAGTTAGTCATCATTTTCTCTAGTTTGCTAGTTTGTTTAATCTTTAGTTATTTTATTTAGTCTTGTTATAGCTAGTTCATTGTTACTCTATTTTTATGCCTCTTCTCCCATCATAGTTTGTCAATTATCACCATCTTTGTGTTTGTTTGTGTGACTTAGTCTCGTTTTTTTAGGTCAACTTAGTCTAGACTTTACAATACCGTCCCCGTGGACTCGACCCGACTTGCCCTAGCTACCCACTAGGATTAGTTGGTTAATTATTGACGGTTGGGGACACGGCAAATCCCTACCATCAAGACCGAACATGCGGACTTGCTAAGGGCTTATGACTCCATGGGTATGGCATGGAGGGGTGTTAGCCAACGCCACCTGCGATGAAAATTGGTAGGCGGACTTGTTGAGTGCTTATCCCCCCATGGCTATGGCATTAGGGGTTGTTAGTCAGCGTCATCTGCGATGAAAACTGGCAAGCGAACTTGTTGAGCCTTATGCCCCCATGGCTATGGCGTGGGAAGTTGTTTTTCGGCGCCACCTGTGATGAAAACCGACAGGCGAACTTGTTGAGGGCTTATGCCCACGACTACGCCTCAATCATTGGCCGAGAACCCACTGGATTGCCATCTGAACAGGACATTTACAACAGGGAACCCCGAGATCTTAGCCCCTTCCTAATTCCTTTATACATCAAATACTTCCCCATTTCTACGGCCTTAATGAAAGATAAGAAAAAACCATATAAGAATAACAAATGACAACAAATGTCATGTGGTATAGAATGGTATTGTTCGAGTATATATCGCACTAGATTAATACCCGTGCAACTTTGCATGGGTATTAAGTAAACAAATTAGGTAGATAATCTTATTTGAATATTCAATCTCTAACACGAATAATTTACAATATCAGAAAAAGTATAAACTTAAAATCAACATGAAAAATATAAATGAAATTCAATATCATGTTTAAGCTTGTATCTTGCAATACAATCATTCATAAAGTAAAGTTTTAACTTATCCATATTTGTTTTAAGTTAAAATCTAATCCTGAAATAGAGAAAGACAATATGAGAATCATACCACAAAACAATTCAAGGAACTGTGACTAAAAATAGACCTAAATGGAAGCTCGTGAAAATCAAAGTTCAACTTTTAACTTATATGATAAATACTCGTACTATAATAACCAATAATATAAATGAGTGGGTTTCAAAAAAAATAAAAATAATAATAATAATAATATAAATGAGTGCTAATTCGGGTTTGAATCAACTGAAATCACACTTGGATTTCTATAGATTTGCACACTTCCAATAATGGGTTTGCCTACAATGCCCGTCCGAAAAAATTATACCAAATCAATAAGGTTTCAAACTTTATTTATACAAAACTGCTTTATACGGAGTACGCCCGTATTATGTAAGTCCATATTGATCAGATGTTTAGCGTATAAAATGTCTAAAATCATCTGTATTTGTTTAAAAACAAGTGTAAGATAGACATTTTAGGCTATGCTTAGCCTATGTTCGACTATTAGTATAAAAATAATTTCAACTGTTATTAATATTAATAAGTTTCCAAATATCAACATGTTTATACCTATAATGTTTTCAAATGTTTTAACCTATTTAAATAATTGATATTATTATCAAGATCTGTAAACTCATATCTTTATAGTATAAATATTTAAATAATTGGTATTAGTATTACTATCAAAATATGTTATTAATATGAAACTTATCTCATATGAGAATTTGTGATTATATTAGATTAGATGAGATTATAGAGTAGTAGATTAATAGGGAAAATGTGATGTTTTAGAAAAGTGTGGTTTGCCGCCAAAATGTTATGTTATGGTTTCTGTATATTATATAGAAGTATAGATGAGTACACTTAGTGAGATGCGTGTCATCCCGACATACGGTTGGGTATCAAATTCCTCCTCTTCGTAACTCCTATTATTGAGATACTCGATCTGTTGTGATACCAAATTGATACACGCGCAGCTATAATGGTTCTTGTTGTCCGACAACACTGGGACGAACACCTGTTTTGTGGAAAGTAAGGTGAAGAAGATTAATAATGACAAGCATGATTCAAATAATTGCCACTATCACAATTAAATTTAAAAAATATCATATCGGAATCTAGTTGGACGTTGCCTTCATTTCTTCAAGCTAAATATCCCAGAAGTTGAACAACTCTTGGCTAATGTCTACAAAAACTCCCTTCTTCCGATCTCTCCATATATTCAATGTTGTCTTCTGCAGGAAATATGTTGGAGTAACGACTAATAAACATTAGATTAACACACATGATGTATTATAGTAACACGTCTGTAGCGTTGTAGTATATTCTACAAGAAGAGCAAGTTATTGTATTCCTAGTTTTTGTTGGGATTATTTTCAACATTCGATTCACAAAGGTGTATAATATCAGTTATTAAAGTAACAGTAACAAGCACTTAGAGTAGCACCCTTTGTTTATTATAGTAACCAGTATGATACATTAGAGTTATATTAATACTTGACATTAGAGTCACCGTGAGTAAGAGTAGAAAGCTTACGCTGTGGCTGACACCAAAGTAGCAGCGTGACGCCCGCCGCAGGGCAGTGTGAGTAGCCGCCAAGTAGTTCAGTAGTATACACCAGCTGTCAATAACAACATTCGAAAGCTGCTTCCCGGGCTCCACCTTGACCAGCTCGCCACGGGGAACGTTGAAGAATTCGCTGGACCTTACCATCATCTCCCTAAAAATTTGAATGGTTTATGTAACACTCAAATAAGAATTCGCACAAAGAACATTAGGCATTGTAAAGCACTTATGACGTGCTATATTTATTGTTTTTGTAAAAGACGTAATCAATTACGTCTTTCCTCACACTCAAGACGGTCCCGAACAACCTGCTTTCTCTTTGAAGAAAGTTTGAGACGGTAAATTGGTTCGGGTCAGGCGTCTCGCAATCATATGAGCATCCAAGTCTCTCGTCGACGACTTGCATGCATTCCAACTAGTTTTCACTATGAAAAAGTAAGGGTAGAAGAACTTTCTTCCATCAACTTCAACTCACAAACATCCACCGACCTCGTCTAACACAATTGTTCTGATTCCACAAAGAAAGAACCAACGTGCGGTCATCACTCTCCTCCCGTGCCTCCTACATAACCTCGTTCACCTCCGTTGTCCAGTAGAGTTCTAAGTTAATATCGCCTCCTTTCCTAGATCCACACATGACGTTGATGCCTCAACAACCTTGCCCCCCATCCCAAAGGGTTTGCACACAACCTCACCCTCTGCTTGTGTGGGTTGGCCTTGGAATACAGGTCCCTTCGACGATGCCTCCCTTGCATGTCCCAGCGCCTCGCAAACTTCGTCGACCATACTCCACCCCCAAAATTGCTGGGATGCTTGTGATGGGACCGGGTCATCCAGAAATAGTTTGCCTGTCGTTATTCCTTTGATCTTTGCAGCAGCTGAGACAAACCAATCATGGAAGGCGATTGTATTCCTTCCCATCATCAGGTACAACTCATGTGCCTCCTGCATCAAACAATGACTGTGTTAATCTGATACATATTCTAGAATACTCTGACATAGTGTTTGTGTTACTCTGACAACAACTCTATAGACTACTAGGAAGAATGTAATATATATTAGCTGCACATCTAGATAATAGAATGTAAAGAATTCCAATAAAAAATTGAATGTATATGAATTTATTGATGAAGGTTTAGATTACTTACGTCGGTTGCCCTAGCCCTCAGGTCACTGTCATCTGCGACACCATGAGCTAACTTGATGGTAATGGACTTGCCGTCCTCCTGTGCAAGCTGATGTTAGAGCATCAAGCTATCGGTTCTGCGTGACCCTCAGCGGCGACGTTGTACCTTCCTTCCTCTCATGTAGGCAACGGGGGTATTCAACCTTTGACCGGGTAAGATGGCCCAGTCCACCACCGACGAACTCGCCCAGTAACCGATCGAGCATGCGCTTTCCATCCCAGTGCTCAATCAATGGTAGATCATGCGGGCACCGGTGGTTCCAGTAAACGAACTGCTGGAAGTAGGTAATCATTAGGAATGACACACACCCAAATAGATATGTTGGTTTACGAAGAAAGTGGTCCTCGCATGCTTCCGCCAGCCCATCTAGTACAAACGTGCGCCAATCAAAGTTTTTTTTTTGATGTACATCCTGCACAGCCTTCAACAGTAAATCAACACCATAATTTGATGTCAGACTGAGGAAGACCAACATGCTATACAGCACGAAGAGTCTACAAAAATCTTCATCACACTCTATGTTCTTCTAGAGTTCTTCAAGGACCTTTGTGAGAGTGATTACATCACTTCCATTACCATCTTGAAACCGATCCCTCCAAACTTTTTTCAGCTTCACAACCGGCTCCTCCAAAGCTGCCTTCGATCAACCCATTGGCAACAACTCAAGAGGATTCGGTCCATAAGGAAGCTGAAAACAATCGTGCACATCATGCTTCATGACCAAGAACTGACTGTTTGTCCCGCATCTGAAGATTAAAGTGTCATCATTAAATAGCTTCATTAAGTCCGACATAAACCTCACGTGGTAGTTTGTAAGACGCATTTGTAGAAGACCACCAAACCCGATACTGGTTACCGCATCCCGCTGCCTCTAATTTAGAGTAGACATCAACTCAACAAGACTCGCAGGCCTGCACCTGACCTGCAATTTGCGCTTAGGTTTATTGTCACCGACCTCTTTCTGTTGTCCTCCTTTAGCCTTCTGAAAAAGGGAAATATGTGAGTATAATCAGTATATAGACATATTAAATTGTATCGTTTTAATGGGCGTGCACATGCATAACCTGCAATTTGTCCTTGGGTTGCTTCTCATATGCACCTTTCTGTTTGTCTCATTTAGCCATTTGAAAAGGGACACATGTGAATATCATAAGTCTATAGACACATTAAATGAGAATAAAACAAACTGCAGAGTAGGGAATACATTCACAACAATCACATTGACTTCATTGCAAAAAGTAGCACATCACAGTTGAAAGTAACAAAGGATGTATATTAAAGTAACATGCAGAGTAGGGGAATACATCCACAACATTCACATTAACTTAATTGCAAGAAGTAACACATCAAGTTTGTTAGAGTAACTGAGGATGCGCATTAGAGTAACATTCGATATATGTTAGGGTGAATATGCAGAGTAAAAGCATAGATACGATGTAGGTGAATTCAATTAGACGTAACACATGCATACCTAGATACCCCATTCATCCTTAATTAGCTTAACCACCAACTACATCAGTAAAAGTACAAACTAAACCATAGCCCTCCAGTCATACATTCCAGATTTACAAACAGATGACGCGTACTAAAGTAATATTTGATGAACTATAGAGTAAAATGCATAGTAACAACTTATATATGAAGTGAATCCAATTAATTGTAGGGCACATACCCAGGAAACAAATTCAATCCTTAATTAGCGAAAAACGAATAAAATCAGTAATGAATATAAACTAAACTCTAGTTCTTCAGTACAACAATTGCATATTAGCATATTAGTAACGAATATATATTATCGCCTGAAGAATATCTTTGTTGAAGTTAGAGAGGTGCTTCAATGTAGCTTTGCTTAGGTTGAAGATGAAAGGATGTGCGGGTGAGTTTTGAACAAAGACGGTGATTATGTTTGGAGATGATGAAGGTGAAAGGTTGTTCGGTTGTTGGGTGGGTGAGTTTTGAATGTAAAAATCTTAATCTTAATTACGGGAAGAGGGAGGAATTTGATACTCCCTCCAATTCTTTTATTTCTTCCTACTAGTATTTTTCACAACTTTTAAGACACTAATAAAATAATGGAAATAAAATGCAAATTGGGTTTGTTGATTTGACATGGCTGTACAACTACACTGTTTATAGCTGGTGAAATTAGAAAGTGTAGGTCAATTACACGGTAAAAGATGGGGAAATGGAGGGGGGTTACATTTTGGGGTGGGGGAATCCGGTAAAAATCCTTTAAAAAAGGGTAACTGAAGTAGGAAAGGATGAGAAATGGGAAGAAAAAAAAAAGAATTTGCCTAAAATGGTAAGTGGGAAGAAATAAAAGAATCGGAGAGAGTATATTTTTACCAAATATGTCAATTACTTCTTTTATTACTCAAATCAATCACCACCATCCATCTCCCTCTAATCCAATGAATGTAATTAGGACTTATGGACTCAAAAATGAAAAGTGGATTCACCTAATCTTTGCTCTATATATATATATGTTGAAAATGAGAAAGTTGTCCAATTATATTCTTGCGACGTAATGTCAAATTTGCCTCTACATTTTACATAGTACCGGAAAGTTTTTAAGTGAATGGACGATTATGTCCAATTAATAGGGAGCTCGGAAATGTGTTTTTTGTGCCACGTCATTACTTGAGGTGTGATCTTTTATGTAAATATTATTATTATTATTATTATTACAGTTTTTCTAATATGTGCCCAGTGGGCACATGTTAATACCTAATTAAGGAAATATTAACCATGATAAATATCATGAGAAGTTGAAATATTAAGCTTTATTACCATATTTATACAATATCTATTTAAATCATGCCTTAATTAACTTATTAACGTGTACCCAGTGGGCACACGTTAGAAAAACCGTTATTATTAAGATAACGGATCAAACATTACCATTTATATATAAAAGACAAATTATTAATTTGTACTCCCTCCGATTCTTTAGATTCGCAACGTTTACTATTTGCACAAATAATAAGGTTGTGAGTGGAGGTGGTGGGTCTCACCAATAAAGTAAAAAGTTTACACAAACAAAAACCTACCTATTATAGAAATGTTGCAAACCTAATGAATTTGCCAAATACAATATGTTGCGAATCTAAAGAATCGGAGGGAGTAACATTTTTACTTTCCTATGCAAATGAATACTCGGTAATATTTAATCCATTATACTAAAATATTTCGTACTCGGTACCAGATAATTCCGTAAAAACTCACAAACTTGTGGGAGTTGTATGGCTTGAGACTATGCCTCTAAACTTCGAGTCTGTCGCCCACGGGCGGACGCTATACGTACACCCGAGACTTCGAGCCTGTCGCCCACGGGCGGAGACACCCGAGGGTTTACCCAGAGCGCACCAAAAAAGATAGCGGCTACGGGTTTACCCAGAACGCACCAAAAAAGATAGCGGATGCGGGTTCCCTCGTTCATTAAAAAAATAAAATAAAAAAAAATTGTGAATGGTCGATGAGGTGACGTATGTTTTTGCCTATTTTCACACTCCAAAGACAATCCACATTTCTCTTTCTCTTTCTCTATCTCTATCTCTTCCTCTTCCTCTTCACACACATAACAGATTAACACATACTGATATTAGGCGTACCTCCTCCGTCAACCAAAACAGTTAAATAAAACCGTCTTTTCCAACTTCATTTCTAATCTCACCCTTTCTTATTTCCCCACTTCTAGGGTTTCCTCAATTCCCCCCAAATCGATCGTGAATTTCACCACTATGGGAGCCGACGGAGATTCCAGTAACGCCACTGCCACTGCCACTGCTGCAGCTGCCGGCGAAGAGGAGGTTTCCGTCAACATTCGTTGCTCTAACGGCACCAAATTTTCTGTCAGAACTTCTCTTGATTCTTCCGTCAGAACTTTTAAGGATGTTGTCGCGCAGAGTTCCGACGTTCCTGCCGAACAACAGCGATTGATCTATAAAGGTCGGATCTTAAAGGATGATCAAACCCTAGCTAGCTATGGTAATTGTTTTCCTCTTTTAAATCTGTCTTTTTAAATGTTGTAACAATATCGGTTTTGTACGTAATTGTTCGTGTTTTGTGATTGATAGATCTAACGGGTGATTAGATTAATAGTTTTGGTTTATTCAGGGATGAAATCGAGATTTTATTAGTCGTCTGAGAATTTGGGGATAAATATAAATGATTATGCTATTTTATTTGACTGGGGATTTCATCATTCATCTAGCTGCAATCTTTCAATTTTTGTCGCTTTGTTTGCAGCATTGTCATTTTTTAGTTCCCTTGTATCAATTTGATGATTTCGAAGGTTGGATTGTATTCGATAGGATACGCCAACTTTAGCTACCCTCGTAAATGGTGTTCAGGAATTGATGCTTGTGGTTTCATGAAAAAATCATGTTTGAAACTTCCGTTTATCAATGATCTCCCCAGGCTGGAAGTTTGAACCCCGTTGTTTCACTTTAGATGTAACCTTGTTACCTTTCTTTATTTGATGATTACTTTAGATATATACTCATATCATGCTGGTATTGTAGTCGTATGAGCCTGCCGCCACACGCAGATGTAACTCACTTTTAGTTAATGCCTCTCTCTGTCAAATGAAATTGTACAACCATGGCCTTTTTAGATATTGAAGAGGGCTTCTAACAGAACTAGGGCATAAAGATAGGTATAATCAAACAACTAAAAAAAGAACAATGGGAAATTTTGCCAACTCTGCCATGAATTTGACCATGTACAAGGCGGTCCAGTGGCATCTGGCGTTTTGGGTTGCACCTCTTGGTGTATTGGGTTGCACACTTGCACCTATTTTTTAAACTGAAGCCTGTGGCTCCATAGTCCTTGAGGCTTGTTGAGCGGCTATGATCTACCACAGAAGAACTATGCTCTGCCCATGATGTAGCCATATGGGCGGTGCCTCTTATACCTCATTTGTTTCCTCTTCTGACTTGTACAAAAAATACTATTTTGCGGCTTTATAGTCTAATACTCATTTTTATGGCTGCCTGCTTTCTATTGCATGATAGTTTATTACAGTGACAATCACATTTTTGTCTATAGAATATACCCCCTCCGTTCCATTGAGTTATATAAGTTTTCTTTTTGGACATGGATTTATGTGGTGTTGGGAATAAGAAATTTAGGGTTGAAGTTACTCATTTGTCCTTGTTGGTAAATTTTGGTGGGTCTATAAAGAGAGAGCAGTCTAGCCTTTTAGCAAGCAATTGCGTGGACAATAGTAGAAATATATACAAGTGAATGGAACGGACCAAAGTGGAATATGTATGCAACTCCTTGGAACGGAGGGAGTAGTAAAGTTCCATGCAGCATTCTCATGCCACATTGATAGGATTCTTTTTGAAGCTTACTCTATTCACTTAATCAGGGATTCAGATTCCAGTGCTTCATTTTTTCTCCTTTTCAGTGCACTAAACATTCTATTGCACTGCATTTTTTTAATTTACAATTGCTCTTAGCAATTAGCATTAGTTGTGTTCTCAACTTATGTTGAACCTTCCTTGATGCTTTGTGGGCATACGCATGACAAAACTGATCAAATCTCTTACTTTGTAGGGCTACAAGCAGATCATACCATTCATATGGTTCGTGGCTTTGCTCCATCTGCTGCAAACACCCCTTCTGGTACTGCAAACTCTGGGACACCTGAAGCCACTCCTGCCGCACGTAGTACTGCCCCTACTGAAGGTGGAGGCTTGCCGGGTTCTGGTCCTGGGGCATCCTTATTTCCAGGGCTTGGTCTAGGGGGTCTTGGTGGGACAGGCGCTTCTGGTATGCTTGGAGCTGGAATCCCAAATCTCGAACAGATGCAACAGCACCTAAACCAAAACCCAAATATGATGAGAGACATAATGAACATGCCTGCTATTCAGAGTTTGATGAATAATCCAGATGTTATGCGGAATCTGATAATGAATAACCCCCAAATGCGTGAGATCATTGATCGAAATCCTGAGCTTGCACACATTTTGAACGACCCTAGCATTCTTAGGCAAACCCTTGAAACAGCCAGGAATCCTGAACTTATGCGTGAGATGATGCGGAATACTGATCGAGCAATGAGCAATATAGAATCTTCTCCTGAAGGATTTAATATGCTGAGGCGGATGTATGAAAATGTTCAGGAGCCATTCCTTAATGCTACCACATTGGCTGGGGATGCAGGAAATAATAATTCGAATCCCCTTGCTGCCCTTTTTGGGTCTCAGGGTGCTGCTGGTGGGCCACAAAGGGATGGATCTAACAATCCTCCAACTGGTGCTGAATCTGCCGCTCCTAACACTAATCCATTGCCCAATCCTTGGAGCAATACTCCTGGTGAGTTTCATTTTTTTTCAATGGGTCATAGACTCACAGTGTTTCTATATGAAGTCTTTGTTTTGGGTCCCTCTATTGTTGCACATAGCCTTTTGGCCTGGCTGTTATAAATTTTGACTTCACTTTTCCTAATCAAGTCAAATGTGTACTACTCCATAGTATCTACGGAGTAATTGCTTTCTACTCTGTCAAATGTAAAGTGTAGTTCTCTTTAAACTGACTTGTTTCATTACCTGTTCCAGTCATCCGGTGCTCACCACATGTTGCATTAATGATATGAATGAAAAAGATCTGGATACATGGATGTCGAAGTGTTAGTTAGGCTATCATTGATTTCCTACTCACGTTTTATGCGTCAAGAAAATTCTAATTCTTGTTGGTAGTTCATAATTTGGTGTTCTACGCTGTATGAATCTTGATCAGTCATCGAAATGTCCAGCTTATTCGCTCTTGATCTAATGCAAACTGAGTCTGTCCTTCAGGATGTAAATAGACTGTCTTTGATACTCCTAAAAATAATCTACTACACCGAGTATTTCTTTCGATTCAGTCCTTTAGAATTGATGGATGTGGTGCGAGTTGTGAATTAGTTTTTCAACCTTGCATTGTCGTTTGACTATATGTATCCTTCGTATGATTTCAGGAGGCACCCAAACGAATAGTGCTCAAAGAACCAATCCCTCTGGTGATGCAAGGGCAGCTCCTTTGGGAGGTTTAAGTAGCCTCCCAGAGTTGGATCACATGTTTGGTGGAGTTCCAGACCTATCATCAGTATCTCAGATGATGCAAAATCCAGCAATGTCACAGATGATGCAGAGTGTCCTTTCCAACCCACAATACTTGAGTCAGGTACTTAAATGAACTTCATTTTACGAGGTTGTTACCTTCAACTGGATAGCTTACTGTCATCATGAACTTCAGATCGTCAATATGAATCCACAACTCCGTGCTATGACTGAATCAAACCCCCAGCTTCGTGAAATGATGCAAAATCCTGAGGTCCTCCGTCAGCTGGCGTCTCCTGAGATGATGCAGGTAAAAAAATTTCTGCTTAGAATATCTGTAAAATAGGGGTTGTCTGGACTCTAGATTACTTTAGAAGACTAATCTATTTTTTTTGTCTTCCTGACTTTGCTATGCGATGCTGTGTGTAATGTTCTAACCTTTATTTAAGCTCTAATTTCAAACAAAAAATAGGTTACTTGAACCTTGCTCTTTTTCTGTCCTCAGCAAATGATGACTCTACAGCAGTCACTTTTCTCCTCGGTGAATCGCCCTCAGACAAACCAGTAAGTGAAAGTTTTTAAGGTTGTACTTAGCTGCTTGGTGAAGCAAGAGATGTCTATTTTGAAGTACTTCACATTTTTTTTCTATTGACCTATTCTCCATGAAGTGATGAATGTGGATATGTAATGATTTATGTGATTGGACACTAGAGCGTTGAACATATAATGTGTACTTACACATTGATAATTGTAATTCAATTGGAAGTTTTCCTACTTGGACACCTTAATTTAATACGTAGGCAAGTCAGCGAAGTTGTGAGTTTGTGTTTGATTTTGTTTTGACTTCACTGTTATCAGTATCCTGTTGATCTGAAGCCTGACAATATTCTGTTGATTGTGACGCTGGTAATAATGTGAAGCCTGACACTTTCCCAGTTTTATAGGCTTGTTTTGTTTGTGTTTCTCGATTTAATGTGATGCGATACTTTCTCCCTTCAAATCCATGTCCCATCCCCACTGTTTCTGGGAAAGCGAATTTTAAAATGTGGCTCATTTGGATTTAAAATGAGAGAGTACTATTTTAGCATCTAAAATATAAATCTATGTGATAGAACTTTGAAGTGAATAATCTAAACTTCTGTATTTCAAACTGAATGGAATGGAAAACAAAATGGTGCTAAGTGATTCCCTTATTGAGTAGTCATCGTAAATCAGTCCCTCAAAGGTTCCTTTACAAGTCTAGTTTTGAATGTTTGATGCTCCTTCAAGTTCGGGTGATCTTGTTCTCCCATGTTATTACTCTCAAGTGTCTCCCAGTTGAATTATAACTTCTGAACTATTGCCTCCTTTGCTTTGTGTTTATTAGCCATCCTCTTGAATTGGAATTTAAACTTGTTATTCCACTTGAAGCAAGGGGTCACAGGTCACGGGTAACCTAATTGACAACTGTTAGCACCCCGGCTTGTATGCATATAGTTTGACAGTGGTTCATTTATTTATTTTGGGTATTTCTGTGTATGTTTGTGGATTTTGAACAATTATAATGTTTAAATAATTGTTGAATTATTGTGAAATTAATGTGTTTCTTGTGCAACTTTTATTTTGAGTTTTATGAATTTTACGTCAACATTTATAGTATTAAGTTGAAAAGAAACTTCTTGGATACATGCTAAGTATTGTAGGGTTAATATTAAAATCTTGCGGTCAGGGTACAAAAGTACTCGGTAGTTATCATCTGATATAACTTGACTTCAACCTTTTTTGTGTGATTTTTTTCTTCATTTCAGAGATCCATTGCAAGCTGGTGGTGCTGCAGGTAGTTCTGGTGTCTTTTGTAGTCTACACATAGTTTTCCTAGAAGGGGTTTTGGTGCAATTGTATCTGACCCTATATATTTTATTTACAGGTAGCGCAAACATGGGGCTGGAAATGTTGATGAATATGTTTGGTGGTCTTGGAGCTGGTGGCTTAACAACACCAGAGAATACAAATGGTTCAATTTTATTTTATTTTTTTCCACTTTGATGAACATATATGAGATTACTCCTTCCATTGATGAGTAAACGTCCTGGTTTGTTTTGCACATAAAGTGATGAAAACATTATATATTGACACTCCCATGATGGAACCAAGAAGTTTGTTTGTCGATGTGGAGCCTCAAGTGTCCATCAGTGTCACACACTTGAGTTCTGAC
The DNA here is from genome assembly GCA_958450325.1 of Agrostemma githago. NCBI lineage: Eukaryota > Viridiplantae > Streptophyta > Magnoliopsida > Caryophyllales > Caryophyllaceae > Agrostemma > Agrostemma githago. The sequence goes on along the minus strand of OY288255.1, from coordinate 28,443,957 downwards.
TGCCTAAGTGCCTATCATACTGATGAATGATGATGCATTATTATTATTATTATTATCGTGCAGTGCCACCTGAAGAACTGTATGCAACTCAGCTAACTCAACTTCAAGAAATGGGATTTTTTGATACACAAGAGAATATAAGGGCTCTTCAGGCTACTCGTGGCAATGTCCATGCTGCTGTGGAGCATTTATTGGGAAACATGGGCCAGTAATTTTCAGAGGTTTGTTCTAGATAAAACTCTATTCACCCAAAATACCGTCCTGTGGATTCTGTAAGACTGGTACATTGATATTAGTATCTCGCTGAAGACGGGAAAGAAAGACAAGCTTTGGACCCAGCATTTCACTTTGGGCTCGTGAATAAGCAAAAAAATCCGTACACAATGTGCGCGTTTGACTCAGGATATAGGCTCGTAAATCGTATCTCCACCCCCACACTGGACTCCCTCCCTACCCTACCCTACCCTCTCTCCTCTTTCTCTTTGCTCTTAAAAATTTATGTACATACATATTTTAATTGCCATTCAGCGGATGGTTTTATTGATTTTTTTTTGTTTGCAAGACTACATGCCAGAATGCTGCTATTGGGTCGTTATCTCATTGTCGGGGTAGTTTCATTGAGTGCAATTTTTGCTTGAATGCAAACGCAAGTTGAATGAAATGAATTCATGGATTCAGATCTAATCTCATTTTATTTTTCCCATTATTTTGTCTTATACGGAGTATAATTGGGTGCATCTTTTTTTTTTTTGTACACATGATACAACTAAGAAGGCCCTTGTGTTTTTTGATGTAATGAAACTAAAATCATTTTCCTTTGCATTTGCTCCTTCCGAAGTTTAAATTACAATACTCCCTCTATAGAACTCCAATCTTCACATTTCTATTTTTGACATTATTCACTTGACAATAGAGCTGGCAAACCGGACGTACCGGGCCGTGCTTTGTGTTGGCTAGACCTGACAAACAGATCGGGTCGTGTCGTGTTCGTGCTCGTGTCATTGGTAAACGGGTCATGAATCCCTCAACCCATACCCGACCCATTTAAGTTTTGTGTCATGTTCGTGTTGATCCGCTTACATAAATGGGTCATCAACCCTCAGCCCAAACCCATTTATTTCGTGTTAGGTTCGTGTTGTGTTTTCGTGTCATGTCCATATTTGGAAAGTATTGACATATTTATGTTAAAAATGATTAAATATATAAACAAGTTATTTGTGTCAGTTTCGTGTTTTGGAACCTCAACCCAAACCCGACCCAATTAAATCTCGTGTCGTGTTCGTGTCGACCCACTTATATAAATGGGTCATCAACCCTTAACCCAAACCCGTTTATTTCGTGTCGGGTTCGTGTCGTGTTTTTGTGTCGTGTCATTTTTTGCCGGCTCTTGGCCTAGTCATGGTTCCAGCCCGTCCAGCCCAGCTCAGTCGTGCATGGCAGGCCTACCGTGTCGTGCCGGATCGTGCCTGACTCTGAGAATAGGCGTGCCTAAGCCTTGCCGGGCTGTCGTGCCCGATCAAATTTTCAGGATTTTTCATTTTTTTAGGATTTAGAATCGTGTCGGGGCGTGCCTAGGCACAGACTTTTCTTCAAATTAGCGTCGGGACCCGACTTGGTACCTGTCGTGCCGTGCCCGTGCTTTTTGCCACATCATCACCGTGCCGAGTTGGGTCATGCTTATTTTCGTGCTGGACCGGGCCACCGAGATGGGCCCGGCCCGGTTTGCCAGCTCTACTTGACGACAATCATCAATATTTACGGTAATCTATAAGAGATACTCCCTCCATTTCATTGAAAGGTTCCACTTAAAAATGGACACATTTTTTAAGGATAATAATAAAATATTCAAAAGTAGAGAGAGTGTAAAGTAGGTGGACCACGTAAGAGTGAAGAGTTATACCAAAAAAGAAAGTGGAATCTATCAAAGAAATTTACAAAAAAGGAAAAGTGGAAGCTTTCAATGAAACGGAGGGAGTAATATATTTATGTAGAATTTTGTTTGATTCGTCTTTCGGAGTACATTATTAATATCGAAATTCTGTATTATTTTCAAATATATAATGAAAGATATCAACAAAACGCGAATTGACAAACGTGAAAAAATATGAAGTTAAAGAAAGTGTACTTACCTTCCAAGTGAATACAACAAAATGGTGTTCGTATGAATTAAATTTTTTAAATACTAATTTCTCTTTTTTTATTAAGTCATTCCTTTCCTTTTTTATATATTCTGTAAGATATTTCTTTTTCTCTTTTGATATAACGGTTTATTGGGCACATGTTAATAACTTAACTAGTGTAGATCCCCGCGCACTAATGCACGGTATATTTAGGATTTCTTATTTAGTTATTATCTAACGCAAGAGAATGGAGGGAGTATTAGTTTTCCACATTTTTAAATGTTACCTTTTGATTTGAGAAAATAATTTAAAATTCTAAAAATAATCAAGAAAATCGAGTATTCACATTTAATGTATACTTACATAAATACTCCTATGTTTTTTTAATTTAAAGCTAAAAATAATATTTTATAATTTTTAACCTAATTACTTAATTAAAAGTTTAGTTTTCTTATCACGAAACAAAGCGTCTCGAATAAAAATATACGGAGTATTTTTTATTTATATATTCAGATTAGTTAGAACCTTTTCCAACAAATTAGAAGATAATATAATAATACTCCAAATATTATCAGATTAAAAATTATTATTTACGGAGTATATATTAAAATCAAAAATTGAAAATATTTTATAAGTATATTTTTTCATCATCAAAAATTTCACTTCCTCCAACTTTTTAAAATATTCTCATTGTTTATTCATTCGAGAGAGATTAAAATATATAATCAAACGGGAAGATCTTAGAACGTTAGAGGAAGTATATTTGTTTACGTCAATATAAGATCACGATAGTTTGTAACACCTGTATTTAGTTTTAAAAGAAATGTCTAATGTCTATTTTCTTAATAGGCCATATATAATAATTTTATTTATTTATTATCTTATTGAAGAATTTTTCTTCAGATTTTACATCAATATTATAATTATTTGAGTTTTATGCTTTATTTGTTTTCTTATTTAATTAATTGTATTTGGAGGGAGAAATTTTCATGAGAACTTAGACACCTTATCAGTTAATACTTAATATCCTCTTAGTAGTAAGAGGATGAAGGTAGATTTATCAAGTATATAATCTTTAAGTATGGTAATTATAAGTTAATCCTTTAATTTCTCATGATAATTTGATTGATAAACCTAACTTAATTAAGGTATTAACATATGTCCAGTTGGCACATTTTAGAAAATCCGTTGATATAAAATACATGGTCAATATTATCTCATTTTTTACTAACCACATATTTTCTTCCCCTAAAACTTTGTATTCAGAAGTGCAAAAAGAAAGTGAAAAACAGAGAATTTTTCATATTAAAATTTAAAAGCAATATAGGACAATTTAAAGAGAGATTAATGCTAGTAATTTAACAAAATCAGGAGATATAAGGGAAACTAGTACTCCATCTAATTAATTTGATTTTTTACCTTTGTTTTATCACACCTATCAACGAACGTTTTGTTTTATTTATATCTTTATTTATACATTATTAAAAATCGTAAAAGTTTGATATTTTAATATACTCATTTAATCAATTAAAAAAAGATTTCACATGAGTATATTTTAAGCTATACATTAGAAGTTCAAAAGAATCGGAGGAAAGACGGTTGGACCAAGATAAAATATCATGTATGGAAAATTGGGCAGGAGCATTGTCGGGTTTTCGGTTTGGATAGGGGAGAGGAAGATAGAAGATGGAACAAAAATAAGCAGGGAAAAAAATGAGAAAGCCGATGCCCATTACGAGCAACACGAGACGAGGATCTGTTGATATATCAGCGTGTCTTCTGTTCGTTCAGCAATGGGTTTGCTTGTTGGTTTGCTGTTGTTTGTTTGTACGAGTACTACTTTGTTGGGCTTCACGTGGCCCTAGCACAGCACTTTTGTGCATTGTGTTCTGCTCTGCCCTGCTCTCACGCGTGGGATAAACTTTGTTTGTTCTTTCCAATCTGCACTAGGAATAGTTTATTACTCCACTCTCTTAATACTACAGAGATCCTTCCTTCGAAGAAAAACTCAAATTCGGGTTTGTCATCGTCATATCCCTCACGACATTTGTGATGAGTCAAGTAGTGTACAAAATGATTACCCGTCATAAGAGATCCGTTGCCATCTCTAGTTATGACAGAGTTAATGAATGAGGTTAGTCTATTACCAAAATTTACATCATTACGAACTGAATACCAGAAGCAAAGTGCAGTTTGCTGTGCAATTGGTCTATTATGAATGAATGGGAGAGTAGGCGGTGGGTTTCTTATAGGGGTGAGCAACAGAGCAAAACCGGTTCTGGTAACCGGCTTTTAAAAACCGGCTTTTACTCTAACCGAACCGACCCGTTTTATTTATTTATTTACTCCCTCCGTTCCAATGAATTGTTTCCCTTTGCTTTTGGCATCAAGCGGAAGAGAACCAATTAGAAGGAGACATGTGGGGCCAAGGATCAAATCAATATATATATATATAAAGGAGGAAGTTTTCGAGCGATATGATTGGTCCGTTGAAAAAAAGCTCAATTTAGGTAAGTATCATTAATAATAATAATAAATAAAATAGAGAATCTTTTAATTATTACAATAATACATTTAATCTATTATATTAATGTGATGTTTTATAATTTTTCATCTAAAAAACTTTAAATTTCGTTTAACAAAAAGTTATCGTAAATAAAATCATAGAAATGAATTAATTAGATTCGTGGTAGAAAATGCTTTCATTAGAGTATAAATTTCATATTATTTGTTTCATATTATTTTCTCGAAAAAAGTGATGAATTTACTACATATAAAGATATTAAAGTTATCCCACATCGACAAATTATAATAAGGTGATGAAATTCTATATTATAAATAATAGTAATCACACATCGACAAATTATAAGGAGGTGATAAAATTCTATATATTATAAATAATACGGAGTAGTAATCACCCGTCCTTAGATTTCCACCAATTTAAGTCATAAAGAAGTCTTAAGATTATAACCTTAAGATCCCACATTGAAAAATTATGATGGGATTATGAAATTCTATAATATAAATAAGATGAATTATTGAATTTGAATATCGAAACAAAAACTTTTGAGTCTTAAAAAAATGATTATTCTATATTATAAATAAGAGTAATCCACATCAACAAAATTATGATAATAGAATTCTATATTATTATAAATAAGACTAATCATTCGTTATTAAATATCAATAAAAAAAAAATTTGAGTCTTAGAAAATATCTTAATAAGAGTACAAGCTGAAGTAACAAGGTAATGAAACTCTATCTATATTATAAAATAATCATTCCTCCAAATTATGATGAAGTGATGGAATTCTATATTGTAAATAAGTGTAATTTTTCGTCCTTAAGTATGACTAATCAATATTAGATATCTTCAAAAACTCAATTAAGTGTTAAAACCTCTTAAGACTATAAACTCAAGTAATGACGAAGTACCAGAGTTCTTAAGACTATCTAAATTTAAATCAAAATTATTCATTCTATATCAAAAAATTATGAGCTGATGGAATTTGATATAAAAAAATTAGACTTACATTTGAGATTATAAACTTAGGTAAGATTATCTTACATAAAAAAATTATAATAAGGTGATCGAATTTTATTATATAAATACGAGTAATAGCTTATTCTTAAGTCGTTAGATATAAAAAAAAACTCGTTTATTATTATAATTATCCTAACGTTGTCTCACATCGAAAAATTATGATGAACTGATGAAATTCTATATATTATAAATAATAATCATTTGTCCTTTGATATCAGCTAAAAAAATTTGAGTCTTAAAAATATTCTTAGAACCATAAGTTGATGGAAAGGAGAAATCATTTGTGTTTAGATATTAACCAAAAATGAGTTCTAAAAAGAGTTTTTAAGACTATAAACCTAAGTAGAATTATCACATATCGAAAAACTATGATGAGGTGATGAAATTCTATATCACAAATAAGAGACATCATTCATTTTTAGATATTAACAAAAAAAATTGTCTTATAAAAAGCAACTATAAATTAAAGTAAAATTACACCACATCGAGAAATTATAATAAGGTGATAGAATTCTATTATATAAATACGGAGTAAAAGCAATTATTCATCTTTAGATATTAACGAGAAATCTTTTGAGTCCTAAAAGAACTTTTTAAGACTAAAAACTTAAATAAAATTATCGCACATCGAAGAATTATGATAAGGTGATGAAATTCTACATCAAGAGAAATTATTCGGTTTTAGATATTAATCAAAAATCTTTTGAATTTTATAATATTCCTCTTAAGGGTACAAATTGAAGTAAAAATTGTCCCACATCGAAATATTACAAAAAAGTGATGAAATTTTATTACATAAATAAAGTAACCATCGTCTTTAGATATCAAATAGAAATTTTTTGAGTCCTAAAAAGAGTTCTTAAAACTATGACGATATCAAGCAGAAATCTTTTGAGTCCTAAAAAGAGTTCGTAAAACTATAAATTTAAGTGGAATTATCACACATCGAAAAATTACGATAAGATATCATAAATAAGAGAAATCATTCATTTTAGATAATCATTTGTCCAAAAGTATATTCCGTAATAAGGTGATCGAATTATATTATATAAATAAGAGTAATTGTTTGTCCTTAATAACTTACATGAAAAACAAAATCTTTTGGATCTTAAAAAAAATATTAAGACCATAAACTTAATTAAGTAAATATATTTCACACTTTCGAGTCATAAAAAAACTTTTAATTAAGACTATAAACTTGAGTAAAATTTCTCACATCAATTTTTTTTTACAAAGTCATGAATTTCCTAGATATAAACCAAACATCTTTTGAATTTTAGAAAAGCTCTTAGGGCTATAATAAACTTTAAAAATTTATTTTTTAAGTCTTAAACAAACTCTTAAGACTATAAACGTGTGTGAAATTCTACATCATCAATAATAGAAATTATTCGTTTTTAGATATTAATAAAAAAATCTTTTGAGTCTTATAATAACTCTAAAGGCTATAGATTGAATTAAAATTATCCCACATCGAAAAATTGCATGAAGGTGATGAAATTCTATTATATAAATAAAAGTAATCATCGTCTGTAAGTATTAATCAAATATCTTTTGACTTTTTGAGTCCTAAAAATAGTTCTTAAAATCATAAATATAAGTAGAATTATCACATCGAAAAATTATGATGAGCTAACTTAGAAAAATCTTTTAATTATGATGAGCTGACTTAGAAAAATCTTTTGAGTCTTATAGCAACTCTTAAAGCTATAAATTAAAGTAAATTATACCACATCAAGAAAATTTAATAATACGATGAAATTATATTATATAAATAAAAGTTTGTCAACCAATAATTTCACAAATTTATGCAATCCTCTAACCTGGTATTATTATCATTTTCATTAAAAATAGGCCCGTGCATCGCACGGGCTTTCCAACTAGTTACATATAATGTGGAGCCAAAGATCAAATTACATATAAAAAGCATCCCTAGAAAGACAAACAATTCATTGAGACGCCCGAATATGGAATAAGCAAACAATTCATTGGAACGGAGGGGTATTTATTTATTTATATATTGTAAACCGAAACTGAACCGTTTTTATGACACTGTTTTTTAAAAAATTTGGTTATTTTTTTATAAACTGATTTTTTGAACCGGTTTCGAACCGATTTTTGACTCAATTTCACTCATTTGCATATCAAATTTTATTTTTTTCGTTTAAAAGTGTAAACCGGTTCAAAATTGGGTACCCGATTTTTAAATTGTGAACCAAACCCGACCAGATTTTTCACTAAAAAAATCCGAATTTTTGGGTTTTTACAACCAGATTTCGGTTCGGTTTTGATTATTAAAAGCGGTCCAGTTTTTTACTAACCGGAGTATTTTTTTTTCAACCCTAGTTTCCTAAATGCATACATATTCAATCATGCGAAAGAGTGAAGTTTACATGTTCCCTCCCTAGCAAGGACCACTTCACCTTCATCCACTTTGAAAGGCTGTCATAATTAATCTAGATTCAACCTCGTTAATCAACCCTGGCCTTAATCAATTAAATTCCATCTTGATTTTAGAATCTAATTCCTTGTGCTTACACAAACAAATAGAGTGCTCGCTAAATAATTGTAAATTTGTATTGGTTAGTGACTCAATGAATGGTGAGAGACTGAGACCTATGATCTCGGTTTAATATAATTAGATTAGATGAATAACAACCTTTGTCTACTCAAAATGTAAATTCCAGTATCTACTACGGAGTACGTACTTACTTAGAACATGTTTTATGATAGTGTTAGTTTCAGGTCGTCGGCATTTCGTCGTCGGTGCTTTTAATGTAAAAAGACGACCATGCCCTCCCCTAGTTACATTAATTAACAAAATATAATAATTTTAGAAATGAAATTATGTTAATGAAACTCGTTGATGAAGCGGTTTTTATTTTTTCAAACCGTCACATTATTACGTCATGTTATATACTACGGAGTATTCCCTCCGCTCACAATCATCTACTCACACTCCACTCACCATATTCAATTTTGTTCTCTCTCACCTAAAAAAAGCCGTCTTTTCTTGAGAGAAACCCGACTTTCCTAAAAACCCGAGTTTCCTTTGAAAAACCGACTTTCCCCAAAATGGATCAACAACTCGCGCACATTATGTACGATTGTTAATGATATTAAAACTTCACAAAATTAAACATTTTGTTACTATTTTCGTATCATAATAATTTCAAACATTCATAATAACAAAACCCGAGTCACGATATATTTATTTTCAAAATTGAAGAATTAAAAGTAAACATTTATTGAAGAACGAAAACATATTAAACATTTATTGGAGAACAAAAAGTGAAAAAAGTTTTATTTTCAAAAGTAATATTGAAGAACAAAAACAAATTAAACGGATATCGTAACGTATAACGTCGTCTGAAGAAAAAAAACTACTGGGCTTGGGCACCAAAAAATCACGCCCAAGAGACCCCCAAACGCCAGTTTCTGGTAGGGCTGTGCAACGGGACCGACCCGGTCCGACCCGGACCGGACCCGGAATCATCAAGTTCCTTGACCCTGGACCCGGACCGGAAACCAAAATATCGACCCTGGTCCGGCCCGGAAAAATACCGGGTCCGACCCGGACCGGTCTGGTTTTGATTCGATTTGACATTGCTGTAAACAAGAAATGAAAATTTATGATAAATCAGAAATCTGGAAACGAAATTGATCTAAAAACTAGAAAACGAAATCATAAATCATAAATTGATAGTTAATCTGAAATCATAAATCATACTGAAAACGAAAAAACGGTGGCCTATCGGAGGGAAGTGCGTCGGCGGTCGGACTCTTGGACGACAACGCGGAGGGAAGTGCGTCGGACTGTCAGAGGGAAGGAGGAGCAGCGATGGCCGGCGTAGAAGCAGCGGCGGCCGGCGTAGGACTTAGGGTTAAGAAGTGGAGGACTTAGGGTTGGGCTTAGGGGAAAGAGGACTGAGAATGAGTGATGAACTGATGACTGAGTGAATGACCTGAATGCAGCAAATGGGCCGACATACATGGGAGAAGTCCATAACAAAAATCCCAATTCAGGGTTTCCGGGTCTGACCCGGTCCGGACCGGAACCCGGAATTAGTAATTTTCATGACCCGTGGACCAGCCCGGTTTGGAATATTCCAGGTCCGGGCCGTACTATTCCGGTCCGGTCCTGTCCATTTTTCCGGTCCGACCCGGATTTTGCACAGTCCTAGTTTCTGGTGCCCAGGGGACTCCCCACGCGTCCAAAACCGACGCCCGAGCCTTTCTTTGTGTCCCATTTTTATTTTTTAAGCACGAAAATCGAGCGCAATATCGAATACGACAAACCGTAACTACTCAAATCGGGTATTACATTGATTATTCAAGCAAAGGGTAGCTACAGGGAGCCTAAACTATCAACATAATAGTAATTATAATGAAACTAATTGACCTAAATAGAACTTTCCTAAAAAGATCCCCCAGTTATATTGAGACACGTGTCTCAAAAACCGTAAAAAACAACAAAAACCGTAATCTTAAATTAGTCGGGAAATAATAATTACATTAAGTAAGAAAGTTAATTAATATCATTACTCATAACTACAGAAGGGCACAAAGGTAAATTCACGTATAAAGCGCCGACGACCTGACTGATATGCCGACGGCCTAATGTACGAGGGTTTTATGATGGGTAATTTTTTTCTCCATTACTATTCTCCCTTTTTTTTTCTCCACCAAAAAATTCTCAATTACAATGAACTAGGTATGTGACCAGTGAAATTCACGGATTTATCTGTTCCAAAATTTTGTGCACGGATTTTTGATAATCATGACCAAGTCTTTAATTCATTGTATATGTTGGTTCGAAAATATGTGTCGATCGATTTTTACATACCTAAGCGGATAGTAAACGTTTTGAATTTAGTTTCAATTTCAATAATTGGGTCCAAAATTGTAGATCGCCACCAATTATTATACACATCAATCTCACAAATTCAACAATGTCACTAAACTAAAAAATTTATATATCGACCAATTTCAATGATATGTCTTTTATTTTATTTTTTATATTTTTTTTGAAACCCGATTTCAGTGATATGTCTTTTATTTATTATAACCTTAATATTTTTTTTTGTAAAAGTATCACTAAACATGGATTTATGCACGTCCCTTCAACAAATGAGACCTAGTTTTTTAATCCCGTGAAAATAATTGAGATATTCATTTTCACTTTTTTAAATTTATAATAACTCTATACTTTGTTTGTTAAATTACTATATTCGATCACTTTCCCCATTTTCATATATGTATTTTGTTTTGGTGATTAAAATATATAATAATTTTCATTACCTTGAGACTTAGTAAATAGTAAATACATTAGCCAAATAACTTGTACTCTTTAAAATGTTATTTTAAATTAACACTTAAAATATTGCAATTTCTTCTCAATCATTTTTTGTATATTTTTTTTTTGCAAGAAATTATGTCTCATATATAAAATGAAATTGGGATCTTACAAAAAGTCATATCCTCTAGAGAATCTAACAACCAACTAAAAAACTATAACAATCTACAAGTAATATCTATGTTTTTTTCTCTAAGCCTAATGAAAATATTGAATTTGAGCTTAGCAACAATACTCAGGATTGAACTCTTATTGCCCATAAAAATCCTACTGTTCCTCTCTTGCCAGATTCCATAAACTGCAGCAGCTAAGCATACATGAAACCATGAGATCTTCCAATGTCTCCTTTTTCCTCTACTTGTGCACCATTGCAGTTCCGGTCCCAAATTACAGCTCCTACTAGTTATTTGCATCCAGTTGAGAAGATGTTGCCAAATTTGCCTCGAGAAGCAGCAGCCAAAAAACAGATGCTCAACCGTCTCAATATCGAGACAGCACAAAACACACCTATTCACAGTTGGTATACCTCTCGCCTGAATTTTGTCCTGTGTAGCTAGCATTTTCTGACTGGCCATTACAAGAATTATTCTCTGCTTAGGGATGACAACTGCACCTTTGAATTTGTCCATCCAAGGCACTACATGCTTCTTGCATCTAAACCACTCATACACAGCTTTAGTATGAAACGCCCCTTTTCTAGACCAGCTATGGACTAAATTCTCGCCATCAGCCCCTACTCTATCGATAATTTCATCCCTAATCTTCAGTACACTCCTGAAATTGGCTGTATGTCTCTCCTCGCTTTTAATGGTCCAAATGCTACCTTCTTTTATCACATAAACGCGATGCCAGTTACACCAAAGCCCGTCATGCCTTGTGACAATCTTCCAAAGCCAATGAGCTATCAAGGTTTTATTCCATGCTAATAAGCTCTTAAGGTCAAAGCCTCCCTCATTCCAAGGAAGACAAATACTAGCCCAGTTTTTAAATACCATTTTTTGCTGCAATAATCCACCAGTCCAGAAAAATTTTCTACTGATTTGCTCCACCTTATGATGAACGTTGGCAGGAAACAGTGCATTTTTTGTATATTACTTTCACTTTGAATATATTTAAATGTTCACTCTTATAAGAAAAACAAAATTTTAATGTTATCTTGAAACGTGTCTATAAACATAATAATCAATATAAAGATCAATAAAAATATAGTATTATACTTGAAAAAAAAAGAGAAATTATGGATTTGACATGCAGTCAGTGGCTTCGCATAGTTTCGGTAAATAAAATAAATCCCGAAGATAAAATTTTGAACTAAAATTAGAATCGGTAAACAAAAATGCAAATTCATACGGAGTATCATATATTAAAAACTGGTGGTCATTTTCATGAAATAAAGTGATCGAATTGTGAATACAAACTCCTAAATGTTTTTTATCATCTCGCTTTATATATATATTCTTTTTAATTTTCACTATGATGTTTATTTAATATTAACCTTGATTAATCTTTAAGACGAAATAGATGACAATATAATATATTATTTTTTTAGTTATAATACGAAATTCTTAATGCAGATAATATAATGATTAATATTAACTTTAATTGATTATCAAGACAAAAGAAAATGATAAGGTAAACCAACCAAATTATTAAGGTTTTTTTTAGAGAATCATTATGCTTTCTTAATAACAATAAATTTATGTTTTAAGTGAAATATCGAGTTTTGTTTGCCCCAAATAATTGTTAGTTAGTGGTATTTTACTTTAAAATAACACTCAAAATATTGAAACTTTTCTCAATCATATTTTGTAAAATACTACAACTTTAAATATAAATAAAAGTTCACATTTATCAACAGAAGGTCAATGTGATTTAAAGTTAATGTTCAAATAAATCTTTTAACTATATATATATAGATAAAATGAATCATATTTGTCGAAAAGTATAAAAACAAAGTAAAAAGTGAAGTAACTTAAACGCAATGAAATTTGAAATCTTCCATTCTTTACGAATGAATATTATTTTCTATTTGATTATCATACAATTAATTAATTAAATAAGGGTAACCGAAGAGGTTTCGATCAATTTCTCATATAATTAATTACAAATTTAATAAATATAAAACTTAATATAACATATAATAATAAAACAAATTATTAAATTAAAGTAATAATGTAACACATCGAAAATGCAATAGAAATAAAACAACAAACCAAAAAAAATTATCCCCGGAAACTAAAATTGTGAATTATTAAAAATTCAGTACTATATAGAACCAATTAGCAAGGTCAACCAAAAAGTATGTGACGCTTACTAATGTGATTATCTGTAAATTTAATAACTGTGGACATGACATAGGTCCACCCTGACGTGGCCACGCGCGGGTTTGGAGAGGCGAATGAATCTCCATATGAGAATGGATCGAATTGAAATTTAAATCGAAGTGGAGTTGCCACCGAACTTTGTGGGATTTCGGGCCTGTTCGAGCCCACTCTATGTCGTTGTGGACCGTACACAAAGTACGGCCCATTTCGATTTCAGAGTTTATGGGGCTCGTCCCTTTGCATTACGATACCGATACCATCTACACCGGTAATTGTGTATTGAATGACTCTCGTGCGCCAACGGTTTCGGGCATCCGAAAACCGAGGTTCTGAGTAAGGGGTGAGGGTACATGTTGGGAAGCCCACAAAGGACACCCAACCCCGCCCGCACTTAGCGGCCTCTACTAAGATATCGAATGATTTTTGAATACGCGCGTTAGTTGAACGATGAAAATGCTTATGCAAATATTGTTTTCCCTAAGCATGTGAGAAATTGAAAAGGGTTTCTATGTCGATTTAATGCAATTAATTCTAACGTCGAAGTTGAACTTTAGCATGTGGGTTCATTTTAGTAAAATAAAACAAACGATAAATCAACAAGAAAAATAACAAACGGTTAGTAACAGTATAACGAATAATAACGGTTTGCAAATTAATGAATGATGTAGATAAGATGATGTAAAGTTTTGAAAAGTGAAGTTTTCACGTGATTGATTAGACACGTGTTGACTTAAGTCGTGAAAAGATATTAATAAGACTCGACCGGCTTGGAGGACTCACAGTTTGACGTGATGAAAGGGCCACTCGACCGAGTCATTGAGGGACTCGACCGAGTGGATCTCTAAAAGCGCTTCTGTCCTATATTCTAGACCCTACTCGATCGAGTTATTGACCAACTCGACCGAGTACGTTGCCACTCGATCGAGTCACTGTGAGACTCGATCGAGTGGAGGTCGTAAATGCATTCTGCCTTGGTTTTTGGGGTGCCACTCGACCGAGTGGGCTAGGCACTCGGTCGAGTGCCCCCTGTACGAACATGGGATTCGCTCGCAATTTTGTATCAGTTTTGAAATTGCTTTTGATTTTTGATAATTCGATGATTCTGCCGAATCGGACATAAATATTGTACAATTTATGCTCTATTTGGACTTTATAAATCATTGATTTTGTTGAATCGGATATAAATATTATGGGATTTATACTCGATTTTAAATTTAAATACTCGTTGTATCCCATATGCGATTATTGAATCGATATGGAATACTAGAGTGAAAATAAAAGAAAATTACTTTAAGTCGTCTTAAATTAACTATCGCGATATGAGTAGATTTCCTCCGCGTTTAATAATGTCGTAATTCTAACGAATCGTATGACAATTATTTTAGCATCAATATCGCATTAGTTAATTTATTTGACTAGATCGTTAGATTCGACATCCAATTATGGAATTGGTATCGAATCTAAAAGATCGACGTTTTGCTTGAATTGAAAGACTTGATTCCCTCGGCTTTTCCGACATTGTAACGAATCCCTAGGGATTATGTGATGTCGGATCCGCGTCAAAGAGTTTCGACCCTTATTGAATAAAATACTTGTTTTGATGCAAATATGCGATTAATGATGATGAAAACGAAAATAAATGAATTATTATTTAAGTTGACTTGTTTCAATAATCAAGTAATCGGGGTGTCGGAATAAGCGACCGGCAACGCTGTGTGCGGTACACTTGTATATTCGGGTTTCCTTATTCCGACATCCCTCATACTCGACACAAATCGACAAGTATTTTAATATCTTTTAGTACTAACTTTATTAATGATATTAGGACGCGAATAAAAAAAACGAGACAACGACGATGATAAAAACGACGCACGACGCGAGAGAGAAGGAGAAGAGAAAAAAGACGGGGTTTTGGCACCCTCAACCTACATGTTTCTTATGCTCGGACGGGACTCGTAGTGGCGGCTTGCACGAGAGTTTCGAGTATGTAGGCTAAGTTGTGGTGGTTAGGGTTTCGATTCCTAAAGCTAGGTTTAGGGTTTGGATGTATGTGAGTAGGGTAGAATTAGGTTTTTTTAGATGATCAAAAGTTGTGTGAAGTGTTTGCATGGGGGTGTATATATAGGCATTGACCATGTACCCTGTCTAGGGTTACTCGACCGAGTAGCCCCTTGACTCGGTCGAGTGGCCCAAGCGCCTGCAGCCGGGCTTGAATAAGGGCCCACTCGATCGAGTGGAGCTGACACTCGATCGAGTGGAGCTGACACTCGATCGAGTGGGTCAGCTGGGTCGAGTGGTTCGGGCTTTAGACCTTGAATTGGATATTTTGTGGGTTTTGCTTTTGAGTTGGACTTTTTTGATGTTTGTGTGGCTGTTTTTTGTGTGTCTCAGAAATGACTTTGACCGGGGTTGACCCAATCGCTAAAAGTCGGTTTTATTTCCGGTGTCGGTTTTGACCCAAATTAGTCTTGTTTGACTGGAAACGATCCACTGGGCCTGGATTTGATGTTAGTTTTGTGAGATTTGTACTCCGTAAGTGCATTAGCCAGTAACTAATGATTTTGAGCCCATATCCGAGCGCGTAGAAACACGTTAGCGTCCGATCATCATCGGGTGTTTTTTTGGAAACTACCGTAGACACCTGGCAGTCAAAATGCGGGTGTCTACAATAACAAAACTAAAACTTTATAACATATCTATAATTATGAGTAAACAACACATATAAGCAAGAAAACAAAATATAATAAGAATAAATTAGAGCAGAATGCAAGAAATTGTAAAAATAAAAACATTAAATATAAAAGGCTTTTGAAAACATCTAAATTTAATAATTATATAAAACCGAAACTGTATAACACATCTATAATTAAGGGAAAAAAGAATAAATTTGTCATTGTATAAAGCCAAAACTTGATGACGCATATATATGGGAAAAAAAAAATAATAAGACTAAATTTGACAAAAACGAAGAAATTATAAATTATAAATAATAATAATAATAATAATAATAATAATAATAATAATAATAATAATAATAATAATAATAATAATAATAATAATAATAATAATTGTGGACATGACATAGGTCCACCCCGACGCGGCCACACGCGGGTTTGGGGAGACGAATGAATCTCCATGAGATGGTCAAATGGAAATTTAAATCGAAGTTGGAGTCGCCACCGAATTTTATGGTTATTCGGAACCGTTCGAGCCCACTCTATGTCGTAGTGGGCCGTATACAAAATACGGCCCATTTCCGATGTCAGAGTTTATTGGGCTCGTCCCTTTGCATATCGATATAGATGCCGACTTGAGCGGTTAATCGCATATTGAATGACTCTCGTTGCCAATGGATTCGGACATCCGGAAACCACGGTTCTGAGTAAGGGGTGAGGGTACGTGTTGGGAAGTTCACTAAGAACACCCAACCCCGCCCGCACATTAGCGGCCTCTACTAGGATATCGAATGATTTTTTAATACGCGCGTTAGTAATACGATGAATGATATGCAAACATTGTTTTCCTAAGCATGCGAGGAATTGAATGGGTTGCTAAGTCGGTTTAATGCAACTAAAATTAACGTCAAAGTTGAATTTAGCATGTGAGATTCGTTTTAGTATAATAAAACAAAAGATGAAAAGATGAATTTGCTACAAGGATAAACAAACGAGTTAGTATTGATTTGTAAATAATAATATAGCAAATAAAATAAATATACGAGATCGAGAAAATAAATATTAATCGAAATCTGAAAATATTGCTAAAAACGCTGTTTTGTATAAAAAAACGAAGTTCGAAAAATAATAAAAAGACGAGAAAGGTGCGCCGTGGCAGCCGACCGCGCGGCTCGCCCGGGCTGCCGGCGAGTCGCGTGTCGGTCTGTTTTTGGAGACGGTTTTGGAAAACTCGATGTTTTTATTAAACCGCGTATGAATATTGCATAATTCGTACTCGATTCAATATTTTCGATATTCGTTATATTTGATAATTATCTACGAAATTAATATCAAATATTTCGAATAGTTTTAGAAAAGATATAAGTTTTAAAATCGTTTCGTAGAAGAATAAAATAAAACGAACGAAAAAGCTAAAAAACGTCTCGGATTTCAGGCCCGTGCGCAAGTCGCCTGGGCATGGCGCGACTCGCGTGCGGGTCTGTCCGGTTTTTATTTTTTGTTCGAAATCGCTAATTTTGATAAATCGCGTACAAAATATGAATTAATTTGTACTCAATTTATGTTTTCGATGTCCGTCGTACCCGATATTCGATTATGAAATAGATATCGAGTATTCAGAATGAATTAAAAAAAGGTTTTGTAAAAAAGAAGTCTGAACGAAAAAAGATGTAACGATTTTTAATATCGTCGAGATCTTAATATAATTCTTTTTGATACAATATTCGATTATAGAAAATCGATATCATATTTTTAAGAATGTTGTTATATGAAAATAGTTTTTTGATATTATCGATATTAGAAAAAATAAAAAAACGCGACGAATGACCCGTAATAAAAGGACCGACGCGACCCGTAAATAAAAAAAGACGCGAAGGAGGAGAAGAGAAGAAAAAAGAGAAGTCGGGTTTTGGTACACCCTCAACCTACATGCTTTAGTTTACTCGGATCGGGGCTCGTCGAGACGTGACTTGGGCACAAGAGCGTCGAGTGGATGTCGGTGAGTTGATGGTGGTTCGGCTCGGGCGTGACGTGCGTGAAGGGTGTCGGGATTCGGACCGGTTTCCTTCGGGTTTGTAGTATCGGTTTCTCGGTGTGTGTGTGTGTGATATTTTATGATGATTGATGAATATTTGATTGATAGTGAATGTCGATGTGAATCCATGTGTTTTGAGTTGTGCAAGGGGCTATTTATAGGGAATTCCCGACCTTGGCTAGGAGAGTTTGAACTACCGTTAGAGATAGGAAATATAGGAAGCTGTAAGGCATGAGAATTCCGCTTTCTTGTCAAGGAAGAAAGGGAACACGGCTGGTTTGTGCTGCCTGGCCGAGTATTTGCACTCGGTCGGGTGTCTGAATCGGTTTTCGGATAGGATTCCTACTTGAGATCGAATTCCATCCTTAAACGGATTTGTTTAATATTTTATGTAGCTGATTTTTCGTAGGATTAGAGTTCGAATCAGCCGTGTGAGGTGTCACGGCTAACTCACGTGCCTCGAAAATAATTTTGACGGGTTTTGACTCGGTCGTAAAAAGACGGTTTTACCCCTGGTGTCAGAATCGACCCAAATTAGTCTTATTTGACTCGAAACGACCCGCTGGGCCTGATTTTGAGATTGGTTTTGTGAGATATGTACTCTATAATGAGCCCAAGCCAAATGCCAATGATTTTGAGCCCGTTTTTGTGTATTAAAGCATGTTAGCGTCCGATCATCATCGGGTGTTTGTCGGAAACTGCTATAGACACCTGGCAGTCAAAATGTGGGTGTCTACAGAGCCCCCACTCTGACTGAGGCTTGGACAAGGCGAAAGTCAGAGTAGCTACCAGGTCAATCAAAGATTAAAACCTGGCAGACTTCCGGTCGGGTCGTTTAAGGTCCGTTAGACCTGCGTGAAGGGCCCGCCGGCCGGAGACTAGAAATGTACCTGAATTGATGATAATAACTCCGTGGGGAATCAGACTTGTCGTATAAGCCTATGCCGCTGGGGAGTTGTTTGCACGGTTTTGCTTGAGTCGTCCTGTATAATGATTTATGCCAAGTTTGCATGTAATACATTTTTAGGAGAAATGACTCGTGCTGGGGAATAAAAATTTGAAGAAGATTTTTTGAATATATTTTTTGGATGGAAAAATTTTGAAGGATCAAAGTATTTTTGACTCTGAGAAGGGATAGGAATGCTAGGGATGTCTTAGCTAGATTTTAGGATTAAAAGGCCTGTATGCTAAATCCCCTGGGATTAGGAATCCCAAAGTGAGGAGGAGAATCTGATTTCATGCTATAAATACTCATCTCCCTGCTCACAATTTATTCATAATTCTCACAACTCCCTTCCTTCCTTCAAAGAAAAACAAGCTCTAAAAAACTTAGTCCTCCTTTTTTAGAAATTCATTATGGGAATCGATCGATTAGTCGGAATGTTGCAAGATTGGTCCCGAATTTTCAGAAATGCTGACAAGGTTATTCTGAACCAAAACGGCATTACCCAGTTATCCGTTATCCGTCAGATGCAAGTGGATCGTCACTTTCTGGATGCTTGCCTATCTTATTGGGATGATACTTATCATGTTTTTAGGTTTCCTCGAGGCGAAGTCTGTCCCATTCCTGAGGAAATAGCTGCTGTAGGAGGGTGGAATCCTATTCTTCGCCCTGCCGTCCCGTTTTCAGTCCGTGATATAAGGAGAAAGTTACGAGAATTCTTAGGGCTCTCTCACATGGAGGTATCTCGTATGATAGAAGGAGACACAGTCTCCTTGATTGACCTGGCTGAGAAATTTATGAACCAAGATGACGTTCGGGTCAGGCCGGTATATAGCCGTAGGGCCTTTACTTTCTGCATGCTCCATGTCTATGCTTTCGAAGGCCATATGGATTGGTTATCTTATATGGGCCATGTCAGACTTCTTGCCGTAGCGGATCAAATGGAGACAGAGCACAGCCCAACTTGGCTGATTACTGGGGAGATTATTCAGGGCTTAGATAATCGTAAGAGAGATCCGTCGATCAGGCTGACCGGTAGCACCCGTCTTCTACAAGTAGGCTGATTTTTCTCGATTTTTGCGATTTTTGATTTTTTCAATTCCTGGTTTCTCCGGTCTTCGATTTTCTCGCGATTTTCGTGTTTTTTCTCGATTTTCTCGGTTTTTGCGATTTTTTGCGATTTTAAGTTTTTTTTTTTTTTTGGAAAATCGACATTGACTTTTTTTTGCAATTTTGACTTTTCAGCTATGGCTTTTTGAGAGGTTATCGATCCTGGATCCTCCTCTAGATGTAAGCCGATATCGCCTGAATCAAGTGATGACGAGGAGACGGACTGTTGACTTTTCTCGCCTTACTACCCAAAAATTCTGGGACAAGCTGCTATCTATCCATGGAGGCCTATTGATCCGTTGGTCCGTATCTTGGTGGCCCACTTATGCCTGGACCGGGTTAGAATTGCGAGATAGGGCCCGTTATCAGCTAATCCTATCTTTTAGGCAGACGATTCATCTTTATCCCGATCGCATACTTAGGCAATATGGTCGGGCCCAAAGAATCCCGGAGATTGAAGCGGTCGTGAGTGAATCTACTCAGCTAACGGACGTGATGTGTGATATTTGGGCGCAAAGATGGTATACCCGGCACACTTGGCCCGTTTCTAAAGCTTCTCCCTCAATCTGGGTATCAGACTCTTATACGAAGTGGACCCAGGCCGATTCTGCTAAAGCCCGTGCCGCTTTAAAGACTGACGAAGCCTTTGACTTGCTGCGCCGAGAACAGGCTAAGGATAATCGGGGCTTCTTTGATGATGGCGACACCCCGGCTACGATGGTCCGATTGATGTCAGGCCAGAAAGGGAAGACCAAGACTCTGACTAAAGGGTCCAGCACTAAAGGTACATGGGGGAAGATGAGCCCCCAGACGGACTTAGAAAGGAGACTCGGTCCAAGACTGGCAGCTAAGGACCGACTTGGTCCTCGGGATAGACTTCCCGAGCACGTACGAGCTCGGATCGAACCGGTGCGGGAGAATCCGAAGTCGAAGAAGCGGGTTCGAGTAAAGGAAGTTCCACTTGTGATTAGGGAACGTTCGCCCCCACCTCGCCGGCCTCGGGATCCGCGTGACCCGAAAGATAAGGGGAAGGGAAAAATGTACGAGTAGTCTCCTAAATTTTATTATTTAAGTATTACTACTATTTTTGTGTGATTTTTGTGATTTATTTTTGCGTGAGGCATTTTTGAAATAATAAAAGACATATTAGTGAAAACCGTTCCTGTCTTTTCGTTATTGCAGTGGTTGTACCCTTTTGAGGGGTTGCCTACGTATCCACGATTAGTGGAATCAAACCGACCGTAGTTCAGACGTAATTTTGCAATTTTCGAAATAATCAAGACTATTAGTTCGAGATGTGCGACAGTAGGATCAGTAATCCTAACTTATTGACTTGCTTAATTTTTGAAAATTTTATAAAAAGAAGGTAAACTTTAGCAAATGACATTGAGATAAAGTTAGGGATAATAGCGCTTCAACTGGTCCAAGTTGGTTGGGTTGACAAATTCGTTCCCATCCAAGTCTGTCAGCATTACTGCTCCTCCTGATAAAACCTTCTTCACTAAATACGGTCCGGCCCAATTAGGTTTGAATTTTCCTCTTGGGTCGACTGGTAGCAAAGCCCGGACAGATTTTAGGACTAGATCGCCCTCTTTGATATTTTTGGGCCTAACCCTTTTGTTGAAAGCCCGTTTTATCCTTTTTTGATATATCTGGATATTGTTGAGGGCTCGAGATCGTCGTTCGTCTAAAAGAATCAACGAGTCGTATCGGGCTTGAACCCAATCTGCCTCAGGTACTTGACTTTCGAGTAAAATCCTTAGAGATGGTACCTCAAGCTCGACGGGCTGGACTGCCTCCATCCCATACGTCAGATAGTATGGAGTTGCTCCGATTGCGGTTCGGATTGACGTCCGGTATCCCCATAAGGCGAAAGGAATTTTATCGGGCCAATCCCGGTAATTATCTGCCATCTTTTTAAGTATGGTGACAATCGTTTTGTTAGCTGCTTCTACCGCTCCATTTGTTTGGGGACGGTAAGGCGAAGATGTATGCCTTTGAATCTTATATTTTGCTAGCAAAGTAGCGGTTTCAGCTTGGAAATGGGTCCCGTGATCACTTATGAATTCGTGCGGGATCCCGTATCGGCATATAATTTTATCTTGGATAAATTTTGCAACGTGCTTGGCGTTCAAGACACGATATGACTCGGCTTCGACCCATTTAGTGAAATAGTCAATAGCCACTAGAATAAAGCAGTGACCTCCCGTCCCGGAAGGGTTCACTTTCCCGATTATATCAATTCCCCATGTTGAGAATGGCCATGGTGATGTCATAGTATATAATAGGGATGACGGCATATGCTGGACGTTGCCAAAAATCTGACAGTTGTGACAATGCTTGACGTATAACTGACAGTCGGTTTCCATGCTATTCCAATAGTACCCGAGTCTTGCGATTTTTCGAGCTAGCATATGGGCATTCATATGCGGGCCGTTCTCGCCATCGTGTACCTCAGCCATGACCTTTTCGGCCTGCGTCTTGTCGATGCATAGGAGCAAAGCCCCTTGTGCTGTCTTTTTGTACAACTGTCCATCGTCCGTGCGGATGAACTGAGTGGCCCATCTTCGTAGGGCTTTCTTGGCCCGGTTTTCAGATCCCGGAGGATATTCTCCCGACGTCAAGTAGGTAAGAACAGCCTGGTACCAAGGTTCTGGGTCGGTTATTTCGATGTTTTGGATAGCGTTGATATATGCCGGCTTGGACCGTCTTTCGACGCAAATCGGCATGCTGGTCAGATGTTCCGGGATATTCAGTAAAGATGCTAATTTGGATAGCGCATCTGCAAACTGGTTTTCTTCCCGAGGCAGATAAATGTACTCCACCTTTTGGAACTGTTTTTCGAGAACCCTTACTCGTGCTTGGTAAGCTACGAGATTTGCGTTCCGAGTTTTCCATTTCTGGAGTGCTTGATTAATGACTAATGATGAGTCACCGTGGACCCGGAGGTTTGTTACTCCATGAATGCATGCTTCGTATTTGGCCGCGTTATTAGTCACGTCGAAGTCTAGCTTGATGGATAACGGGGTGTGCTCCCCTTGTGGTGAGATTAGTAGAATCCCAACACCAAATCCTCGAAAATTGGATGCCCCATCGAAATATAGATCCCATGTCTCTGTGTCGGTATGGAATATATCTTCGTCAGGGAAGGCCCAAGTATCGGTATGTCCCTCTTCAGGTACCGTACTATCGGCGAGGTACTCGGCTACTACCCGGCCTTTGATGGCTTTTAGTGATACGAACTTGAGGTCGAACTCAGCTAGCATTAAAGCCCATCTAGATATTCTACCATTGAGGATGGGCTTTTCGAACAGATACTTGATTGGATCCATCCTAGATAACACGTGCACTTCGTGACTAAGCATGTAATGTCGGAGCTTTTTAGTGGCCCAAACTAGAGCTAGACACGTCTTTTCGAGTATCGTGTATTTGCATTCGTACTCCAGGAACTTTTTACTGATGTAGTAAATGGCTCGTTCTTCTGAGTCGACTGTCTGGGCTAGCATAGCCCCCATGGCTCTCTCGGTCGTTGTCAGATATAACGACAAAGGTAGGCCGCGTTGAGGAGGCATTAATACCGGCGGAGATGACAGAATCTCTTTGATCTTATCGAAAGCTGCTTGACACTTGTCGTCCCATAGTACCCGTTCTCCTATCTTCAGTTTTTTGAAAATGGGTTCCCATACCATGGTTAGCTTCGAAATGAATCTGCTGATATATTGGACTTTCCCGAGAAACCCCCTAATCTCCTTTTCGGTTTTAGGCGGCCGCATCTCAGTAATGGCCTTGATTTTGGCTGGGTCAACCTCGATGCCGCGCTGGCTGACGATATGGCCCAGTAATTTATCCGATGTTACCCCAAAGCTGCATTTTTGAGGATTTAGTCTCATGTTGTACTTGCGTAATCGGGTGAAGAACTTTCTAAGGGCCGGAATATGCCCGTTTCGTTCTTTGGATTTGACTATCATATCGTCCACGTAGACCTCTACTTCCTTGTGCATCATGTCATGTAATAAGGTAGCGGCGGTCCGTTGATAAGTGGCGCCGGCGTTGATAAGCCCAAATGGCATAACAGTGTAACAGTAAGTCCCCCAAGGTGTAGTGAAGGTGGTCTTACTCATGTCTTCTTTTGCCATTTTGATCTGATTGTATCCGACATACCCGTCCATAAAGGATAGAAAGGCATGGTCGGCCGTGTTGTCCACCAGTATGTCGACGTGTGGCAACGGGAAATCGTCTTTCGGGCTGGCCTTATTAAGGTCCCGGAAATCTACACAAACTCGTACCTTTCCGTCTTTCTTGGGTACTAGCACGATATTTGCGACCCAGTCTGGATATTCAGACACTTGGATAAAGCCCGCTTTGAATTGCTTGTCAACTTCTTCTTTGACTTTGAGAGACCACTCGGGCCTCATTCTTTGGAGTTTTTGCTTTACCGGCTTACACCCGTCTTTGATGGGTATACGGTGTTCGGCTATCTCCCGGTCTATTCCGGGCATGTCCTTGTAGGACCATGCGAAGACGTCTTTGAATTCATGGAGGAGATCTGTGAATTGTTGCTTCTCCTCGGGGTCTAGGGATAAACCTAACTTAAGCATCTGAGGTTCTAAAGGGGTTCCTACATTGATGGAATCAGTTTCTTCGATCACCGGATCTCGGGACTCCCTTTGTTCGAGTTGCTCGACTAGATGCTGGGGTAGTGGTACCTGTTCGTCGGGTTTCTCAATGTCATTGCAAGTAAAGTTTTTGAAAATGTTTTGAAAATAAGACAAGTCGTAAGCAGAACGGTTATCGCTATTATTGATAGAAAGTTTTGAAAATAGCTCAAAGAGAGCAGCCATCTGATCGCTGGTCAGAGGCGGTATGGGGAGTGCTCTCGGGACAGATTCCGAGACTCCCTGAGGTGCAGCTAGAGTAAAAAAGGTTACAGACTCGACCCTAGTGCTGGACCTTCTAGACCTAGACTCAGACTCCGACTCTGACTCTGACTCGGACTCGGATTCAGACTCGTCGCCCTGCGTATCTCCTTCGCCAGTACTGAGCTTGTAGACTCGGCCCTCGCTGTTGGTCCATTTGATCGTCTTCCTCCAAGCCCGCTTTCCAGTGTCAGCACCTACTTTAGAGATCAGTTTGGTTGGATCGAACTTGCTGCTATGGAGGATCAGGTTGACTAATTCCTCCTTAGGGGTCGGTATTATCTTGCTCGTCCCCGAACAAGAGCCCCAGCATGGGCTCGGCTTGGTTTGAATCTTCTTTCGATTCAGCCTGGATGAGAGTGAAGATATCATCTGGGATGAAATTGACCTCAGGATAGGTTATAGTGGGCTGGTAAAGACTCGTCTGGACAGCTCCGAATACATCGATGATCTTGCCCGCCGGGAGACCAGGCCTTGAAGTAGCCCCCGGTAAGTAGCCCAAATTTTGCAACATTGTGTCGATGCTGGTTGTGAAGTAGGGCCTAAAGAGATACTCTTCATCGATCATTCCCACGAAATTTTAGCGATATTTTTCAGATTTCGATTAATATTTATTTTCTCGATCTCGTATATTTATTTTATTTGCTATATTATTATTTACAAATCGATACTAACTCGTTTGTTTATCTTGTAGCAAACTCATTCTTTTTCATCATTTGTTTTATTATACTAAAACGAATCTCACATGCTAAATTCAACTTTGACGTTAAATATTCATGCATTAAACCGACTTAGCAACCCATTCAATTCCTCGCATGCTTAGGAAAACAATGTTTGCATATCATTCATCGTATTACTAACGCGCGTATTAAAAAATCATTCGATATCCTAGTAGAGGCCGCTAATGTGCGGGCGGGGTTGGGTGTTCTTAGTGAACTTCCCAACACGTACCCTCACCCCTTACTCAGAACCGTGGTTTCCGGATGTCCGAATCCATCGGCAACGAGAGTCATTCAATATGCGATTAACCGCTCAAGTCGGCATCTATATCGATATGCAAAGGGACGAGCCCAATAAACTCTGACATCGGAAATGGGCCGTATTTTGTATATGGCCCACTACGACATAGAGTGGGTTCGAACGGTTCCGAATAACCATAAAATTCGGTGGCGACTCCAACTTCGATTTAAATTTCCATTTGACCATCTCATGGAGATTCATTCGCCTCCCCAAACCCGCGCGTGGCCGCGTCGGGGTGGACCTATGTCATGTCCACAATTTGGCTAATAATAATAATAATAATAATAATAATAATAATAATAATAATAAAAAATTTGATCAGCTTTGCCAGATTTTTGGGTCTGCTGCTCTCGTTCAGAATTTTCTTCAAGAATGTGTCTACAATTCTGTGTTTCGGGTAAAGTTAGCATACAATAGGCTGCTACTTGTTGAGAGGAAGCATTGGGGATGTGTTCTTAAGGGTAGCGTTATATCACCTAGTCATAAAGTGCTGCTCTCACTTGCCATTCAGCAGAAGCTCTCAATCGCTGATCAGTTTTGCAGAAGGGGGTTCCATATTGTTAACAGATGCAGCCTGTGTGAGGCTGATTTGGAGTGTCATAGCATATTTTTTTCCAGTGTTCCTTTTCTAAAGAAGTCTGGTTTTCCATCCTTAGCTGGCTGAATCTGAAGAATGTAGACAGTCGACTAGCAAAGATAGTAAAGTGGACGACATTAGCTCATACAAGGAAACATTAGAAGATGAATTGGCTGAAAGTGAGTCTATCAGCTACGGTTTATATCATATGGAAGGAGCGAAACAAGAGGATATTTGTTGGAAGGAATTCTAGTGTTGATGCTATAGTGTCTCAAATTAAATTCTTGGTCATTACTAGGTTCTCTTATTACAAAGATTGTCCTAAGTTTAGAAGGATTATTGAGGTAATTTTGCCGAAGGTGATGTAATTTCCTAGTGTGGTAGTTTTTTGCTAAGCTTGTAATTTCTTTCAAAATGAAATGAAATGATAACATCCTTGCAAAATAATAATAATAATAATAAGTACAAATTACACATTACAACCTTATAAAATTCCGTTTTTTTTAATTACAACCTTATAATTTTTTTTTTCAATTACTACCTAATAAAGCACTTTTCCTTTGCGATTGCTACCTTTAATGAATTCCGGTGGGTTAGTCAACTATTTTCCGACCTAAATTAGATTATGCCTAATTATGTGACCATTTTGCCCTTGACTCTATATACTCTTTCCCTAACCTTTATCTCTCTTACAACTCCTCTCAATTGCTTCACTTTTCAATTCAATTTTTGCAGTCTTCAATTTCTTCATCCTCTCTCTATCGTTTCTACCTCTTCTTAATTTTCGCCGCCATTAGTGCCTGCAGTTTATTGTTGTGTATGAACAAGGTATGTAACCCTAATTCACGATTCTGTACTTTGCAAAACTTCTGGTAACCTAGAAATTAGGGCTTGGGGAAATGTAGGGTTTATCCCTAATTCCCTTTATTATTCGTCCAAATGTTGCATTTGTTTTCCCTAATTCATGTGTGAATGAATACATTGACTGACGCATTTGCGTGAATTAAACTAGCTCGTTGTTCAGGAGCCATTGTTGCTTAGAATTGACTGAATATGTAGGTAGAACGCTGGAAATTGGTGTTTGGTTGATGATTGGCACATTTGATTTTGTATACATTTTGGGTTTTCTTCTTGCTAGGAAAATGAATCCGGGCTCAAGTCGCAGCTATCGACGGTCGTCATATTCTACATCTGAATAACATAGCTCATCATATAATTCCGAATTGAGGGTTTGTCGTTGTGGGTTTTCTCCTGTTGTTCGCACTTCATGGACGGAAAAAAATCCGGGGAGGAGGTTTGAGAGCTGTAAATTTTCCAATCGAAACAACAATCGTGATGGATGCAACTATTTCAAATGGCTCGATGAGAATCAAACCACTTGGCAAGCACAGGTTATGAATGATCTTCTCAAGGAAAGGGAGTTATTGTATTGTAAAGTAGAAAATTTAGAACACAAAATTGAAAGGCTTGAAGACGAAAGGAAAGAAATGCTTGTTGCGATTGAGAAAGCTAAGGTCGGGGTGTTGAGCAAGTTAGAGAATAGGGATATGTGTAATAGTCCGATTTTAAGAGGCACCACAGTAGCCGTATATGTAATGGTATTCGTCTTCATGTTGTTTGTATACAAAGTTCTTCAGTAGGTAGTTTTGTAACTCTTCATATGACATCTTAGTCGGAATGTAATGACAATTTCTTTCTTTAAGTAATCACTTTCTGTTTGTCAACATTATTGAGTAACGTTTGCTTCTTCTTCACACTCCTTGTCAAGCTTATTGAACATTTATCATCGTCATTATAGACGAAAATTTCAGTAACTTGCAAGCATCAAATTTGCACATTTAGAGCCAATTTCACTTAGTAGCTTTAAAGCAAGCTCAATTTGTCGAAATTCATTCCAAAGTACTTGTTCTCCAAATATTACAACTTCCCAAAGTCAGGCTTACAAACTGTCAGTACTTGCATTAGCATTTCAGCACATTACAGACATAAAACAACTTCTCAAACTGATGCTTAAATTAAATAGGTCCATTACAGATTGCTAGTAGTGTATTAAAGACATTAAAGACATTACAGACACATTAAAAATTCCACAGTGCAGATGTGCTTGCTTGTGACAGTAACTCTGTGAAGGAAGTGGCTTGCGTTTGTGTCGCACTTGCAGTTGGAGCCTGCTGAGTAGATGTTGGTGATGCTGCTGTAGTAGGCTGATTTGTCGTAGTGTCAACATTTTCAGTTCTTTTTTGCCTTTGTTCTCTCCTCTGAATTGCCCAGGCTGTTTGGAGAGGAGGTCTTCCACCTGGACGCCTTTCCGTGTTTGGAGGAGCTTGAGGGTTCTTACAAGTTCTCTTGTAATGACCTAACTGTCCACATCTGCTGCACTTGTTCTGTTTTTTCTGCCTCTTCACTCTACTGCCACGACCTTCATCAGCCTCCCTTCTTCTCTTCTTCTTGGAAGGCCTGCCAGTCATCTTCCTCATTGGAGGAGGGAGTGGTTGAGGTAAGCCCGAGTCCTCCCATTCATTAGAACCTGGCATGGGGGAGATGGTAGGATTGTAGGCTAGCATGTACCTGTCCTTAGTGTAGGCAAGGTCAACAAAATCAAATGGGTTTTGCCTTTGGAAAAGGATACAAGCCACTGCATGAGGACATGGTATGCCACTTAATTCCCAATGATAACAACTACAAGTTCTTTCATCCAGTTTAACCACCCAAGTCTGTCCACTTTGCTCAACCTCAAACCTATCAACTCTACCTCTTCCAACATTACAAAACCTAGCATCTTTCTCTGCCCAAATGAGGTATCTTTTAACATATGGCATATAATCCTCATCCCACTTCTCTACAGCCTCTCTTTTTTCACAATTTCTGTTCATAACGTACCTTCTTATCCACTCCAACATGGTCAGAATAGGTTTGTCTCTTACATCCTTCAACACAGAGTTAAAAGTCTCACACAAGTTGTTTAGGAGTAGATTACACTTACTAGAAGTTTTGAATGCATGCCTAGACCAATGTTTAGGAGGGATTGCATTTAGGTACGACCAAGCCTCGATTGATATGCACTTCATCCCATTCATTTCATTGGTAAACTGAGTCTGAAATGACAAGTGCAAACAACAACAAAAACCAAAAAATGTTAGTTGACAGTACATTACATAAGCAAAAGTTAATTGAAATGGACTGAATTTACCTTAGTTGTGGATGTAGTAGCTCTCCAGAAACTGTCTTTATAGAGTTGCCCACTAAAGCTCTTCTTGAAGTTGGCCCATATGTGCCTAACACAGTACCTCACCTCCGCTTCTGGGGCCACAGTTTTAAGGGCCTCAACCAGTCCCTTCTGCCTGTTTGACATGAAGGTCAGACCTTTACCCTCAACCTTGTCTAAGTCATTGCATAGTAGTTCTAAAAACCAAGTCTAGATTTCTGTATTTTCCACTTCCACTATTGCCCATGCCACAGGGAATATGGTGTTGTTTCCATCCATTGCAACAGGTGCAAGACATATTCCAGAATAAGGGCCTTTCATATGACACCCATCCACACCTATAAAAGGCCTACATCCTCTTAGAAACCCCTCCTTACAAGGCTGGAGGCACGTGTACAACCTCTTAAAAATTACTGGTGGCCTCTCTATATTGTCACACATCACCATGACAGTAGATCCTTCATTGTACTTCCTCAATGCTGCAGCATAATCCCATACCCTTGCATATTGGTCTTTACCATTACCATAAATGATAAGTTTGGCTCTACATCTTGCAAGCCAACAAGTCATGTAGGTAACATGAACCCCTAAATCTCTCATCACATGTTCCTTGAATGACTTCAGCTTCCAGTCCATGTTAGACCTCCAAAATTCTATGTACTTCTCTGCCAAATACTCAGACCTCACTTTCCTATTGTAACTAGTCATCTTATAAGTGTGTTTGAGGTTTAATGACTTGATTTGGAATGTCTCTTCCCCCTTAAGCTTGACAGCATACAATCTGAAGGGACATGGGTTTTTAACACCACAAATGCATGGCCCAAAATTTGACCTTTTCTTATTCCACTCACAGTTGCACTTATACCTACAGAATGCTGTCACTCTTTTACTACCATTGTGTTGGTAGTAGAAGTCGTAACCATTCTCCACAAAATGATAAATAAGTGCCTTTCTAAGAATCTTATTGCTCTCAAATTTTAAAGCTAACTTCAGAACAATCTTACCACCAAAGTCCTTCTGTGTGTTGAAAGTTGGCCCAGTGTCAACCTCATCATCATCCGAACCTTGAAGACTTCTTAGCTCATCAGAATCATCTTCCCTTTCTTCAATACTCCCAACTTCTAAGTCATCCACCCCCCAAAGTTTTGTTTTTGACCCTTGGCCCTTCTCCACTCCTAAAAAACTCTCTACCCTTTCTAGAAGTTCATCATCTTCAGCTCTACCCTCACCAAAAGACTCCTCAAACAGCTCCTCACTTTGTCCACCAGTCACAATGTCTTCCTCAACCCAGTCTGGGTCACTCAAAGCATCACTGTCTTCGCTTCAGAGTCAGTGAAATCATCTTCGTCGTCCTCATCATCTTCACTTACCAGATCTGCCACAACCTTCTCTTTTTCTTTGTTTTTTGAGACCTCACCAGCTGCTTCCTTCTCTTTTTCTTTCTTTTTTGAGACCTCACTAGCTGCTCCCTTCTCTTTTTCTTTCTTTTTTGAGACCTCACCAGCTGCTCCCTTTCTTACTTCTTCAACTGGGTTGTTCCTCCCTTTGTAGCCTACTGTCCTCCTCCCCTTAACAGCTATTGATTTTTTTCTCCTAGGAACCCTGTCTTCCTCCTCACCAGTTTCCTTTTCTCCCACCACAGAGTCACTGACATCTTCAAATGTTGTCACCTTCTTTGAACCACCTAAACCACTATCTCCCACATCATTTGAACCACCTAATTTCCCACTCTCTTTACCTCTACCAATATCCACCAAAGAAATCAGAACCTCAGCAACTTCAGGTTCCCTTTCAAGCCCCCCCAGATCCCTCTTCTAAGACACCCTCACCAGTAACTATCCCTTCCCCATCTGAGTCAGCAAACTCAAGCAACCTTTTTGATCTTCTGGTTAACAGTTTCTCAGGTCTTGTCAATGAATTAGATGGAGGTAAAGGGTTCTGGGGTGTTAATTTTGGTGGTAGGTTAGTGGTTGAGTAAGATGGAATTGAGGAAGAGATAGGTTCACAGGTGGGTAGGGTGTTATTATACCTAGGGCTTCTCCTCAAAGGGCCCCCACTAGTCAAACTTTGGGGAATCTTTTCCTTACTTTTTGTCCTACTATAACTTTTAGGATAAGAAGGAATCTCCATCCCATATCTTTTGTACAATTCTGCATTAAGGTTAGGATGAGCTCTCAAATTGGGTTTCTTCTCAAATGGGCTAGGAGATGTAGATGGGCTGATGTGATGTGTGTTCATGTCCACATTTGGTCTTTTGGTTCTAGGTAGAGATGAGCAACTAATTAATGAAGGTGTACTTGGTTCAACAAGATACACAATTACTGTCTCCATTCTATATCTTGTCCTCAATAAAGATACAATATCTACCTCAGAAACTAGTAAAGTTTTGCCAATAGTCAAACTCCTACCATGCCTCCTATACCATATTTCATACTCCTTACCTTCCATTACACCATCAACTATACTTCTCAAGAGCTGGACATTGAAACTAGTACTAGAAATACCACAATTGAGATGTAAAGCCCCCCCTTCATACGTTGTCTTACCTTTCTTGTAGACAAAACTGCCACCAAACATCATCCGCAAGTTAACCGTGAATGGTTGAGTATCCATATCTACAAAAAAAATGAATAGCAAAAGCAACATCAGTAGACATTAGGCTAAACAAAATCAACAACAAATTGGAGAAACCCTAAAAATTGAAATTATCTAATCGACAACCACATTTGGCTCTCAACATGCTAACGAACTACAATAACACTATAACTACACTTAATTCATATTAGAAAGACTAAAATTAAATGCAAATCTGGGTTTCGTGTGAAGAATCGATTCAAAACCCTAAATTAACGAAAAACCCCTAAACTAACGAAAAAACCCTAAATTAACACAGGATTTGGGGCTACTTACTTGCAGATATGTCGTTCCCTTTAATTGCGCAAGAATTTGGTGTAGATTTTGGATTCATTTCGAAAATTAATTAGGGTTTGGTGGATGATGAATGAAGAGGAAAGGTACGGATGAGTGAGTAGTGTCAGAGGTGAGTAAAAGGGGTTAAAGGAGTAAAAAGAAGATTTTAAGTTTAAGGGTATTTTCGTCACTTAACAACTTTGCTAACGGAAAATAGTTGACTAACCCATCGGAATTCATTAAAGGTAGCAATCGCAAAGGAAAAATGCTTTATTAGGTAGTAATTGAAAATTTTTTTTTATAAGGTTGTAATTAAAAAAAACGGAATTTTATAAGGTTGTAATGTGTAATTTTCGCTAATAATAATAAAGGGTTGTTTGAGCATTTAATATCTGCCACGTGGCAAAAAATTAAATACTCAAATAACCCTTTTAACTTTATATATAGATATAGATATCATTTTTCTCCATCAACCTCCCAATTATGGGACTCACACCTTTCGCAACTCATTTTTTATCTATCTACCCCACTCATTCTTGAAAGTGGACGATGCAGACCAAGATATCAAAAATGTAGACGTTGCAATTGTTGTGAGAAAAGTACAATGGCCCACCAAGAAACTCTCCATCCTTTTCTCCATACTGAGTGAGAAAATAGCAACTCTCCACCCAAATGAAGATTTTCTCCATCATAAAAACCAACCAAACTCTCCATGGTAAGTTCTCCATCACTTACCATGGAGAGTTTTCTCTCCATAAGATCAGGGTTATCCATGGATTCAATTTCTCTCCAAAGAGGACCCCACTGCTTCCACATCATTTTTTCACTCACTTACTCTCTCTTATAAAATACTCGCACATCCATGGATTCATTTATTAATTTTCACAAATCTTTTATTTCATTTTAGAATCTACAATTGTATTATATTTTGTAAATTTGATCTATTTTTTCAATAAAAGTGATGGGATACGAATCAGTTGGTTAATTTTTTTTTTCGTACTATGTATTTATTTTATTTTTAATTTAATACTCTCTCTCAGTATCTATATGTTCGTTCACTTTTAATATAATATTCCACCCATATATTAAACAAAGTGGACGAACATATAGATACAGAGGGAGTATATTTTAAACAACGAAGAGTTAGTGACGGTATTAAGATTTCGAATATAGTTTGGAGCTACAAGACGAGAATAATTTTAAAAAATAAAATATTTAATCAATAATCCCCTATATACTAAGAGGATAACACATGCTTATGTGTCATCCTCTCATGAGTTTTTTTCCCTCCAAAAGCCAAAACACAATTTCAATAAGGAAACAAAGCAATATAAATACAATCACAAGATTTTTTTTCAATAAATACAATCGAATTAAAGTATTGACGTAGACCAATATAAAATATTTGTTCATCAGAAAAACTATACGGAAAATCCAATACACAACAATAAAAATCTTTCAGATTTTTTAATATATAAAAAAATAATTTTTTATCTAATATTATTTGGAATATATTATGTTATCTTCTGAATTTTTAAACAAATTTTTAATAATCTGAATATATAAGCGAATGTATTTTGATTCGTGACTATTGACTTTAAGATAAATAAATTATAAAATATTATTATTAGGTTTGTAAAAAAATATGTTCATTAAAATATTAGAATATACATTAAATCATATTGTTGGATTACTTGATTATCATTAGAATTTAATTTTTTTTCTCAAATCAAAATGAAAATAAGATTAAAATTGTTTAAAAAACTAATAGGTTACTGAGTAGTATATATTTATAAATAATCACCAAAAATAAAATGCTTAATATACCGCGCATTATTGCGCGGTTAGAAATTAAATAAAGAAATACAAGGAAGCAAGAATATTGGAGTTGAATTGAAAACAAAAAAAGAAGACTACATTTGTACGTATAAAAGATTGGGAAATAGTAGTTAACCAATTAAAAATAAATAAAAATTCATCACCATCACACATTCACACCCAATAATTACTTTCCTGTCTCCTCTCTCCTCCTCCATTTTCCGTGACCACGGATACAAAGTGGTTCTCCTCCTTGGAGAATAGACCATCCATTGATGTAGGTCTCTTCTCACTCGATCCACCTTATGGATTCAAATTCACTTCATTGATAACCATGCCTTAATGTGGACATGACATAGGTCCACCCCGACGCGGCCACGCGCGGGTTTGGGTAGGCGAATGAATCTCCATATGAGAATGGATCGAATTGAAATTTAAATCGAAGTGGAGTCGCCACCGAACTTTGTGGGAGTTCGAGCCCGTTCGAACTTACTCTATGTCGTAGTAGGCCGTATACGAAATACGGCCCATTTCCGATGTTAGAGTTTATTGGGTTCGTCCCTTTGCATTTGATACCGATACCGACATTATCGAATACCGTGTATTGAATGACTCTCGTATGCCAATGGATTCCGATATCCGGAAACCATGGTTCTAAGTAAGGGGTGAGGGTACGTGTTGGGAAGCCCACAAAGGACACCCAACCCCGCCCGCACTTAGCGGCCTCTACTAAGATCTCGAATGACTTTCTAATACGCGCATTAGTAATTCGGTGAGAAAATGCTTATGCAAACGTTGTTTTCCCTAAGCATGTGAAAAATCGAAAGGGTTTCTATGTCAATTTAATGCAAGTAAACTCTAACGTCGAAGTTGGATTTTAGCATGCGGGTTCATTTTAGTATATTAAAACAAACAATAAATCAACAAAGAAAATAACGAACGGTTAGTAACGGTATAACGAGAAATAACGGTTTGCAAATTGATGAATGATGTAGATAAAGATGATGTTAAGTTTTGAAAAGTGAAGTATTCATGTGATTGATTAACACGTGTTGACATAAGTCATAAAAAGACATTACCGAGACTAAAAGAGGATGTAAGACTCACGATATTGTCGTGATAAGGGGCCACTCGGCCGAGTCATTGAGGGACTCGACTGAGTGGATCCTTAAAAAGGGGCCACTAAGGGTTCTGTTTCTGATTTAGGACCCTACTCGGTCGAGTTACTGACGAACTCGACCGAGTACGTTGCCACTCGATCGAGTCATTGCGAGACTCGACCGAGTGGAGGTCATTCAGACCCTTCTGTCTCGGTTTTGTGATGTCACTCGATCGAGTGGCCTATAGCACTTGGTCGAGTGGCACCTGTACGAACCGTTGGTTCGTTTCGATTTCGCTTTTGAAAATGGTTTTTATGTTCGAAAAACCGTCGATTCGTGAGGCCGCGTAAAAATATTGGGAAATTAATACTTGGCTTGAATCGATACTCATCATATTCCATATTCGATCACGGAATCGGTATGAAATATTAGAGTAAAAAAAACGTAGAGAGTAATGTGAGTAGTTTTAAGTTAACCAAATCGATATGAATTTTCCTCCGCGTTGTAGTGTCGTAATTCTAACGAATTGAAAGATATCTACGTTAACATCAACGAAAAATCGAATTGATTAAACTATTTGACTAGATCGTTAGATTCGACATCCAATTATGGAATTGATATCGAATCTAACGGATCGACGCTTTGCTTGAATTAGAGGACTTGATTCCCTCGGCTTTTCCGACATCGAAATAAATCCCTAGAGATTGTGATGTTGGATCCGCGTCAACGGGTTTCGACCCTTAATAAATTACTTGTTTGAAAATCGATGCAAATATGCAACTTGAATAATGATGCAAACGAAAATAAACAAACTATTGTTTAGGTTAACTTGTTTCAATAATTAAGTAATTGGGGTGTCGGAATAAGCGACCGACAACGTTGTGTGCGATACACTTGTATATTCGGGTTTCCTTATTCCGACATCCTTCATACTCGACACAAATCGACAAGTACTTTAATTTTTTATACTAGTTATATTATCGATATTAAGATGCGACAAATAAAAAAACGAGGCAATGACGACAATAAGGACGACATGACGCGTGAGAGAAGAAGAAGGAAGAGACGGGGTTTTGGCACCCTCAACCTACATGTTTCTTAAGCTCGGACGGGACTCGTAGTGACGGCTTGCATGGGAGTATCGAGTATGTAAAATTGAGTTGTGGTGGTTAGGGTTTGGATTCCTAAAGCTAGGTTCAGGGTTTGCTAGTGTAGTCTTTGATTAGGGTAGAATTAGGGTTGTAAAAGATGTCTTGAAGTGTGTGCATTGGGGGGGGGGGGGTTATATAAGCATTTCTAGGGTTCCCCGGTTAGGGTTACTCGACCGAGTAACTGGTTGACTCGTTCGAGTGGCCCGTTGTGCCTGCAGTCGGGCCTGAATAAGGCCCACTCGATCGAGTGGGTTGGGCACTCGATCGAGTGGCCCAACTGGGTCGCGCGGGTCCGTTGTTTTGGACCCTAAGTTGGATGTCTTGTGGATTTGTGTTTGAATTGGACTTTTGATGTTTTGAATGGCTTGTTTTGTGTGTCTCGGAACGACTTTGACCGGGGTCGACCCAATCGCTAAAAGTCAGTTTTATTTCCGGTGTCGGTTTTGACCCAAATTAGTCTTGTTTGACTGGAAATGACCCACTGGGCCTGAATTTGAGGCCAGTTTTGTGAGATTTGTACTCCGTAAGTGCATTAGCCAACAACTAATGGTTTTGAGCCCATATCCGAGCGCGTAGAAACACGTTAGCGTCCGATCATCATCGGGTAATTTTTGGAAACTGCCATAGACACCTGGCAGTCAAAATGCGGGTGTCTACACTTAATAAAACATGGTCTTATCAATTACTCCATTTGTATATGTAAAAAAATTCATCTTTTCTTTTTGGGTGTCTCTCTAAAAGAGTCAATCTTTTGCTTAATTCTTGTTTTGTCTGATTTATGTGGTTCCCATTAGTTGTGACTCCACATATTTTCTCATCTTCATCTTCCACTATACATTACTACCCACCTGAGACCATGGTTATCCATGGATACAATTTCTCTCCATAGAGGACCTCATCGCTTCTACCTCACTTTTTATACTACATTTTCTCTCTCTCTTATAAAATACACGTACATCAATGGATTCACTTTTATCTTCATAGAGGGTCCACTCCTCACCATATTTAATATTTTTTTATTTTTTTATTTCATTTTATAAATTTATCTAAGGCAATTTAAATAATTAACCACCAATTTGCACACTAATTGCTTTCTCTTTCCTCTTTTTCCCAATCCTTCAAAGTGGAGATTTTTAGTCAATCCTCCTCCAAGGATTGAGGATCCATTGATGTATTATCATTTTCACTCCATCCACCCTATGGATTAAGTTCAAATCCATTGCTAACCTTGGTTCTCACTAAAAGAGAGAGGTGACTCTTTTAGTGAGACGGAGAGAGTAGTAAATTGCTCCATTACACAAAATAGGATTATACTTTCAGAGGTATAGTAGCTAGTACTTCCCTCGTTCAAATTCAAAGTGCGTATTTCTTTTTTGGACACTATTCACAATTAAAGAAAATCTTATATTCTCGACAATCTATAAGAGAATATGTTGTTAGGTGGAATCTTGTTTGATTCGTCTTTTGGAGTACATTAGAAATAATAATTTTTTTTTTTATAATTTTTGCTAATGTAATAAAATGAAATATATTGATGATGCAAAACGTGTCTCGACCAATGTGCAAAAGAAAAATGTGCACTTTGGATTTGAATAGAGGGAGTATTATACAAATGGTTCAATATTTAAGTTTCTATTGGTGGATTTAGTCAAATAAATGTAAAATAAAATCTTTAAACTTTTTAGTCTTTTACTTTTAAAACACACTAACGTACTATTTGTAGGATTATACTGGTGCGAAAAATGAAATTTCAGGAAACAATTTCTTAGTAGCAATCATAATATAAGTATGAATCAAGAGAAGAGCGGGTCGAGGAATAGATACATACCCTCATAACGTAAATTCCTCGATATATATATATATATATATATATATATATATATATATATAGAGAGAGAGAGAGAGAGAGAGAGAGAGAGAGAGAGAGAGGATCACATAAAGACAAGAACTTTTATAAGTTCATAAGTTCCAGTGTTAAAGTTACACAAAAAGTGTTTAAAGTTACATGAGATGAGTGATAAAGTTGCACTTTATCACTTGAAGTGGTAAAAGAGTTGAATGTTATAGTTACATATCAATTCTGAAAAAATGCAACTTTATCGTATGTCATCTATAACTTTAATATAGATTTAATTACATATGGTGAACTTACTTGATCTCTTCTATATATATATATATATGTGTGTGTGTGTGTGTGTGTGTGTGTAGACACCCGCATTATGCCTGATTGTGTCTGTAGCAGTCTTCAACAAAACATCCGATGATGATCGGACGTTAACATGCATTAATACGCTCGAATACGGACTCGGAATCAATAGTATCCGATGTGGGCATTTAGCGGAGTACAAATCTCTCAAAACCAACCTCAAATCCAGATTCAATGAGTTATTTCAAATAAAATAAAGCTACTTTGAGCGAAAACCCCCACCGGGGGCAAAACCGTTTTTTATCGACCGAGTCAAACCCGATCAAAGCCGAAATCCCGAAAACCCGAAACAAACCAGATTCAAAATAGCGTCCAAGTACACAAATCAACCAAGTCAAACCGTATCAAACCATACCTCAAGTAAACACAGATGATATCAATCCGTATTTTGAGCAACTTCCGATACGCGCGATTTAAACTGCCTGCATCCAGGCGCCTCAGAACTAAGTCACCCTGAGGGAGGCACTTGAATTTCAAGGCGCTAGCCTTCAGGCTCCTGAATTTCGAAGTCAGAGCATTTCGCAAAACTTTATAAATACACCCTTATGCACACAATTTCAAGGTCGACAATTCACTTCTCATCTTCGGATATAAAAGTGCGAGAGCCTAACCTCTTTCGAACAAACTCAAAACCCCAATAAATAAACCCTTACGTGTATCATTTCAAGGGTCGAAAACGAAAAACCGAGACCAAAAACCTCCTTCATCATTTAAGGTTGCTCCCTTTACTTGACAAGGGTTCGACAATCCCAAATTCTAATACACCTTAACTCCTCCTACATACATCGAGTCAATCCCGGTGTCTACGACGATACTCCACGAGTCCATATCTCGAAGCATTTGATAGGTAGGTTGAGGGTGTTCAAACCCCCGTTTCCAATCTCTAAACTTTTTAATTATCGTACACTAACATTACTAACTTTTCGTTTTTTGTATACTAACATTTAATTATTCGCATCTAACTACTAACTTTCGGTCGATAAAATACTCGTCCTTCTACGCATTGAATACTAAGGGTGACGAAATAAAGAAATACGAACACAAGAGTATCGCACTCAAGTCGCTGGTCGCTTATCTCATCACCCCACATATTTTGTTGTTCAAAGCGAGTCATCCCCCTAAAACGCTTTTACCATTTTGTTATATTACTACCGTGTATATTATATAATAAACGATTTTCAAAAACACGACTCGAGCGGATGTCCAATGACGCTAAATCGAGCATCGTAGGTCTTAATGACCAAACTACGATGCCGAAATGCAAATGACCTAATGTTTGCAATGACGAGTCGTTATCGGCTTCGAGCGAATATCCGTTGACGCCATTTGAACGCCGTAGGCCTAATGGCCAAACGACGACGTCAATAGTACAAACGATTTTACATTAGCTGTGACAAGTCGATCTTTTCAATTGAGCGCATTCGATAATCGAATCCGCCCAAAGTCCGCATAACCACCAGACATGGCGCTAGGGTGGTGGCGCCTCACAATTGAGGCGCGCCATCCTTGGCGCCAGAAGATTAGAAGACTCCAAGGCAGGCGCCCAATCTTCGAATTATGACGCGATCGCGGAATCCTTCGTCGTATGGTTTCAATTTCATTAATAATCGTCACTCCGAAATGTTTGATGTTGATTCCATAATCGAACGTCATGCAGAAAGAGCCATCGAGAATCAAACTAATACGAAACCTAATGAGATTAATCTGGGTGTCGTACGGTCACGAGACTCGTTAACAACACTGCGATACGAAAGGCTCCGATATTCGTGTTAAGTCGATATATTCGATTCAAATCATAAACCACGACGATTAAGGACAAATACCCAGTTAAGGTCGAAACGAGGCATCGTAGACTTTCAATGTAGTCAACAACGATACGAGTTTCACCTAGGGAATTACACTTACAATGTTAGTCAACACGTACTAATCTCTCACGTGTCTTCTTTTAAAACCCACATTCCATATTCATTTTCATTCCATTACAACTTTGAGTGAACGCCTCGCGATGTTAATCCTAAATCGACAACTTTGAGACTTTGAGGCTTGGGGATCAAGCTAGCATCAAGCTTCGGTCCAGTACGTTGCCAATCCAGGCGTCCAGTGTATGCGCCTGAATGCTGGGTCACCGCACATCAGGCGCCTGAGTTCCAGGTCGCATCGGCTCATGCGTCTGAGCCTCCGTCCTCTGATCAATACGCAACATAATGCGTAACTGATCGGAGGCTGTCCAATCGTTCGATTTACGGTTTCGGTTTGCGTTTCTATTTACGGGTCCTTATATAGTTTACGTTACCGTTTCTAACCCGATATCATAATTGCTTGTCGTATTGTGAATTTCGGGTTGTATTCCACCCGTTTAACTTGTAATCTCTATTTTCAAGTTATTTAATTCATTGTGTGACATTGATCGCTTTGATATGAACCCACATGCTAAAAATGACTTCGCCAATACAAATCGAGATGCATTAAACGACGTAGTGAACATACAAATTCGCATGTCTAGCATAAAACAATGTTTGTCATAACATTTCACCATCTTACAAATGCGAGTACTTAAACACAAATCGATATCTTAGTAGAGACCGCTATGTGCGGGCGGGGTTGGGTGTCCTTCGTGGGCTTCCCAACACGTACCTTCACCCCTTACTCAGAATCTTCGGTTTCCGGACGCCCAAAACCATTGGCAACGAGAGTCATTCGATATACGATACTCGATAATTTGACATCGGTATCGTTATGCAAAGGGACAAACCCCACAAGCTCTAGAACTATAAGACAAGGCAAGCCGTGCTTTGTGCACGATATGCCTAAGTATAGAGTGAGTTTGAACGAGTCCGAACTTCCACAAAGTTCGGTGGCGACTCCAACTTCGATTTAAATTTCAACCCGAGAACAATCTAACACGAGAACATCCGTCTACCAAAACTTGCGCCTGACCGCGCTGAGCATGGACTTTGCCATGTCCATAATTTGGCGACTCCACTAGGGATACCTGATGTACAACTTGTCATTGGGATCTTCAGGGCGAGACTCGAAAAGAAATCGACTGGTTACTAAAGTACACGTGTTAGTTCGATGGTTCATGCACAACCTCAATTTTACCCGGGCCGGTTACTTTTGACCGGCGTCTCACTATATCGCGATGTATTCGAAATTGGTTATGTCAAGGTGTTCATGGCTGATTCGTATGGGTTCCGCGGCATGTCCTTATGCAAATTGATAAAGGAGTACGTCTCGATTATCGGAAAGGCTATACGCACTGGTATAGACCCTATCTAGACTGACCGAGACTTAGTATAAAGCATACATGTTGTCGTAATGCTTGTGTGACTACTTGCTACTTGGTTTCTGTGTCATTTTAAAAAACCGTCGTTTCAAAAAATGCATTCTTTTCAAAAAATCCAATTTTCAAAAATCTGAAACGCCGCCGAAATTTAAGGCATAGGTTTTTTACTCAAAATAAGCCAATTTTATAGCCGGCATGCTGTCCATTTCAGTATTCAAACTTCTTCCAAATAGAAGAGTTGACTTTTCAAAAACCTGGTCCTTTCGTCATGCTGCCAATTTCAAAAGATAGGACCGTCCTCAAAATTTCAAAGATCCCTTCAAAAACTCGATCCTGTCGGCATGTTGCCAATTTCAAAAGATAGGATCGTCTCCCAATTTTCAAAATGCGAAATTTTCGCAACCATTCCATAATTTCAAATGCTCGGTCCTGTCGCATAATGCCAATTTCAAAAGACAGGACCGTCCTCTCAATTTTCAAAATTTAATCC
This sequence comes from Agrostemma githago, assembly GCA_958450325.1. Classification (NCBI taxonomy): domain Eukaryota; kingdom Viridiplantae; phylum Streptophyta; class Magnoliopsida; order Caryophyllales; family Caryophyllaceae; genus Agrostemma; species Agrostemma githago. The sequence goes on along the minus strand of OY288255.1, from coordinate 28,401,171 downwards.
TTCTTCAAAACCTTTCCGATTCTAGGGCCTATCGTAATCCGTGTGTCTAGTGTCACCTAGTTCGTCGAAGGTCTATAGCGTAAAAATATTTCTGATTCTAGGGCCTATCGTAATCCGTATGTCTGGTCTCATCTAGTTCGTCGAAGGTCTATAGCGTCAAAACCTTTCCGATTTTAGGGCCTACCGTAATATGTGTGTCTGGTCTCACCTAGTTCGTCAAAGGTCTATAGCGTCAAAACCTTTCCGATTCTAGGGCCTACCGTAGTTCGTGTGTCTGGTCTCACCTAGTTCGTCGAAGGTCTATTAGCATCGAAACTCCGTCGATTCTACATCACGGGTTTCTTCCCCATCCTAGCCCGCCTTTTTCTAAAGGCATAACCAACCAACACGAGTCGCACACTCGTAAATGGAAGGTTCGTCTAAACACTCGAGTCCTAACTAGAAAGCCCCACGCGATCTTCCCTCCAACAGGACGGTCCCCACGACCTTTCCTGAGGGAATTTCGCCCGTCTTTCAATCCGTTAGTCGAGTCGTCCTAATACAAGAATCCTTTAACTTAAGGGTCTGCCTTTTTTTCAGGGCCATCCTTATTCGAGCTAAGTCAAGAGTCTCTAGAATCGAAGATCTGTTGATCTCACATCGGAAGTTTTTTCCCTTACCCCGCTCGCCTTTCTTCGAGGCTGAGTCAACCTTTTACAAGGCATAGCCCTGTAGCCAACGGTTTGTAATCCTTACGTCTAAGGGATACTTGTCCGATACTCGAGTCTTAACAAAACCTCCAATCCCACTTGGGGGTTATTCTCCGACGGGGTGATTGATCACAGTCACTCTGAGAACCGTACCCTATGCACTTGTCTTAGGAGATTTAAATCAGAGTTGTCTTTCCTCCCGTGCTATTTCCTATGCCTTGGCGTGTTCGGGTTCTGAATCAACATTTCTGATTAATTCTCGCAGAGCATGGCACCCGCAACCGGAAACAAGGATATGGAAAACACCTTCAATGAAATGAACGCTTTACTAGACACAATGGTTAGGAAGCAAACCACGGTTGAGACCCAACTAAGTGCCATAAGAGCCGACCAAGAGGCCATGAATGCTCGCTTAATTGTCGTTGAACAAAGAGACCTCAATTCTGGGTTGGTGCCATTTGCCAAACTAATCAGCACGGTGCGTAAGCTCGAAGAACAATTCCATGCCCTCCAACGGAACAACATTCATGTTGAAAACTCCCGAAACTATACACCCATCAGTGAGAAACTATATGATGCGTGTCGTAACCGCAGTCAAAATTAAATTTATAATTCACTTACAAGACTCTAACTAACTAGTAGTAGGGCAAGTAAGGGTCGAACCCACAGGGACTAATGATACTATTTATATAGTTATATAAATATAAATATAAGAATGTGGGTTTGTTTGGGTTGTTTTTATGCTAAACTAACTAACTAAAATTAAATAAATAAAACTAATAATACTAATAATCGCAATAAAAGGTAGAAAGTTCGTATAATGAATAAATAGGAGATATGTAATTTTCTATAGATGTCGGGTAAAATCATCGATTCTTAATCAATTTTATTGGATAGATTACTTAAGGTTAATCCTTGAACGCAAGTAAATTACCAATTTTATCTTTCTGACTCGTTAAACCCCGTGAATGCACACAAGTTTAATCCTAGCCAATTTATTAAATTAACCATGAACGCATGAATCAAATCAATAAATTAAGTCGCTTTAAGATTACTAATCAGTTGACTAAAATATAACCAGAAAGCTGCAATTATATCTGACTCAACTACTACACAAGATTCTAGCAATTAAGATCAGACCAGAACGCTGCATCCTAACCAAAATTACTATTAATTCAACGATCGATTCAATGAATACAATTAAGTTGGCCAAACAAAATTAATAAACACAAATCAGATAGTCAAATAACGAATCTTATATAAATAACCAACAAAGTAATTAATCAATCAAAACGATATCATAATCTCATAAACCCTAACATCCAATATTCAATTACATACTCCAATTGAAAATTACTCTATACTAAACATAATAACAATAGAAATAAGATAAAGATTAGAAAAGGTCATAAAAATCCGGACGAAATTTGATTAGAACGGAGTCGAGCCGTTGTTCTTTGTCTGTCTCTGTTCGTCGTGCGGCTTCTCTTCGTTGTGTTCCCCTGTTCTTCCTTTTTTCTCTCTCTCTCTCTCTCTCTCTCTCTCTCTCTCTCTCTCTCTCTCTTCTATTCCTTCTCTCTTTTTTTTCTTCACGTGGTTCTTCTTTTTGAATATGTTTTTTTTTTCCTTTTTTTTTCTTCTTTTTTTTTGTTTCTATTTTTTGTTTGTCTCCTAATCATCTTTTGTTATAATGGGCTTCAGACCTTTTGTTTGGTGTCGAAATCTGCTGCCCTGCTGTCTTATAGCTCGATTTTGACCCAGTAGATGACGAAATTTGATGGTTCCCTCTTCTACAAACTTGTAGGTCACAAACTTAGCTTTCTAACGCATTCTGAATCACTTAATTCCAATATCGTACGAGTGAGATATCGTCATCGGCGTCTTAAGATAGACCTACACAATGTATACGAGAATGTATGTATTATTTGACCTTCAAATTAAATGGATTATTCTAAATAATTTAAAAATAGATAATAAAACTTATTTTAGCATATAAATAATATTAACGTCTATATTAACTCGTTAAGTCATAAAATTACGTTCGGCATTTATGGCAATCAAGGGGGTCAAAGCCGACATCTTCATCAATCTGTTCGGCATGTCCCTCGAAAAATACCCAAAAGCCTGGGTCTATAGGCTAAATACAAAAAGATTCCCAACTTTTGAAGATATGGCTACCGAGTTCGCTCAAAACTATTCTGACAATACTGAACTTCAGACTACTATGCAGACTCTAGAAGTCATGGTCCAAGATCCATTAGGGTTTCACCAAATACCTTCAACGTTGGCGGGTTGAGAGTGTTAAGCTGGTGGAAAAGCCCAATGAGAAAGCACAAGTGGAGGCCTTCATCGACAACCTCCTACTGTCCTACCGCATCCATCTCAGGTATGCTGGTATTTCAAACTTTGTAGTGTTTACCAAGATGGGTACTAGAATCGAAGATGATCTTCGACATAATAATGATCTGGGTGAAGCTTCTACTGAAGGATATATTGGGCATCAATTTGAGTCCTTAGAAGCTGAAGACTATTGACGACATCAGCAAGATCATCCACAACCAACCGAGCATCCGAAAGTCCGGATTTGATTCAAGTCTAAGTTTGAGTCCGAGTCTAGGATACCATACACTCTCATTTCCAAATCAAAGTAAGATCGAGTCAGTTGTATTCTGTCCTCTTCTGTAATTCAACAAAGTCAGCTTTTTTCGATCTCTCACATATGCTTTTCTAATGTGTTTCCGAGAACATGATGAACACCATCATACACTGTGAGCACACCCACGTGACTATTATAGGCACATCTAAAATGACTGCAGGAAACCGAGCCCGTGTTTCCCTTTTACCTATTCCATGTCTGGTATAGAAAGCCACATAACTATCCTTAGCATGAGCGGCATCGAATCCTCTGACAAACCTAAGGAGTCTTCTAGTTTGGGTTCAAGACAGAAGGCAAGCCCATTCCCCACAAAAAATACCCCTATAATAAGACAGACCAATCTCTACCTTAGGCGTTAGTTTGACCAAAAGAAAAAAGAAGCATCGTGGCTTTATAGACTTGATGCCAGGAAATACCCAACTTGGGACGATGCTTCCACCAAGCTTGCTCGGAATTATGGCGACAACACCGAGATCCAAACTACCATGTTTACTGTAGAGTACTCTACCGCGAGTGGACACTCACATGAATACCAACTATATTTACTCCTTACAAAGGTGTAGCTCCAAAGGCCAAATCCAATCGATAGGCCCAACCCTAGATCTGCCCACAACACCATAGGGGGGATAGTCGTGAAAACAAGAATGATCCTGAAAGCCCAAAAACAAGGGAGCCAGCAAAAAAAATCAAAAGACCAAAGAAAAAGCAAAAGGACAAAATAGAAAATGCAGGCCATCGCCAAAAAGAATTCTAAGAAAAAAGGGCACCCATGAACGAGGTTAAACGGTCAACCCAAATAGAAATCCCTTGTCCAGGGTACGGTCAACTCAAATGAAAAGCCCTTGACCGGGTACGGTCCGCTCCAGAATTATCAATACTCATACCATCAAATAGAAAGGTGACAATCAGGCTGATTAGCTAACACCACATCTACCCTTTCCACATTACAACTATCAAGACCTTCTCGAGACCTAGGCTAAGAGACAGCCCGAAATTTTGAGGATTCAAGCTCCATAGGATACCGTCAGACATGGAAATCAGATCCCGCATTGTCAATCCTACCCAATCAAAGTTCGAGTCATTTTTACTCAGCTTCCCCCTTTCCTACCACATTACAATACATTACCCTCGAAGCTTTAGCTCCACAAAAATCGAGCTCCATATTTGGAATCATCAATGCCACAAACTGCCTGACACCACTATTCCAAAAACGTCAAAACTAGTTACTAGCCCCAAACACGGGAACTCAACTTGCGATCAGCATAGAACATGCCCAAATAGTTCACATCACCTCTGAGGGCTACCCCGGAAAACGCTCATAGTCACAGGGTCAATATTCTAACTCTTCTAACCCTTTGATCGAGGCATCATTGGGAATGCACCTAGCCCACACCGTCAATTTGGCTAGTTACACACAAAGCCCTAATAAATTAGGCACCATAACATATCTTTTAATCCCCTGAAATGCGGCTTGGTTTGATTTCACTACACGTGAATACGTAGGCAACCTTTCGACAAGGACACAACCACCCACATTGACACAAATTCAAAAGCACCATCATTCCGGTCACGACACTGTCATGTTCTCAACAGTTTGCTTTGTCGTCTGAGGGTTTCTCTTAGACAGAAGTTCTCCATCCACTTACAAAGTACAGAATACTTTCAAAAATATAGCCACCTTTCTACAGTGTGTCCTAGTACTCGGCTCACTCGAAGATAAGAATCTGTCAAGGACTTGAAGCAACACCTACTTTGGAAAAGTACCCCAAAACCCAAAATTCAAAAGAGCACTAGACTACAACATTGCTACTGCTAAGTCCTGTTATGTGGAAATAATCTCATTCCAAACTACTGCTTTCCACCCATAACAGATCTTTCCTGACCATTTTGAGGATTCGACCGTGTTGCCACTCGCCTAGGCTACGGAATAACGCAGCTTAAGTAGCCCACCTCTTACCGAGTCGCGGTCCAACCCTTCGAGAGTCCAAGTCGTGTCTGTCAACTCGTTTTGTCGCGTCCAGAGTTGAGTCTGTCGGTATGCCTCTCTCTTCAAATTCCTTCTCTGAAATTTGCAAAACTTAGCCATATGGAAAAATCCTTTCCGACAAGGTCAAACTTTGGTCTATTAAACTGCAAATATTTTTCTAAGCCTTCAATTTTGAAAACCTATCTCCCAGCACGTCAGCTGCTTTCAGGACTTCGATTTCAAAACGAAGCAATTTTTTTCCCCAGCGCAAGCTGGTCTGTAGATGTTAACTGCATTTTCTATATGCAATCTTGTTACCTGCTATATCCGCTACTTCTGCTTGCGTATCTAACATTCTAGGTATCATCAACCTTTACTCCCCAGCAGAAAACTCGAGTCGGTGTTTCTCCTAAAATGCTACATCCAATATATGATGTTGTAGACACCCGCATTTTGCCTGCTAGTGTCTATAGCTGTTTCCGAGAAAATACCCGATGATGATCGGACGTAAACGTGACTTAATATGCTCGAATACGGACTCAGAATTAATAGTATCCGACGTGGGACTTAGCGGAGTACAAATCTCACAAAAACGACCTCAAATTCAGGCACAATGGGTCGTTTCCAATAAAATGAGACTAATTTGAGTCAAAACCAACACCGGGAATAAAACCGTCCTTTTATGACCCAAAACTCGGTCCAAATCAAAAACCGACCTTGCAAAAGCTTCTAGAAACTATCTCAACAACCAAGTCAAAGAAAGCCACAAAAATCTCAACCTCTCCTATATATTCTCACCCGTGTTGACCACTCGATCGAGTGCCATGACCCACTCGATCGAGTGGACCTACAAACCAACCGGACCGCCTTTGAACCGGGCACTCGATCGAGTGCACTTAGGGCCACTCGATCGAGTGCACTTAGGGCCACTCGATCGAGTGGCCCTAAACCAGGGTCATTTTCTATGAATACCCCACCATGCCAATTCATTTACCACCTTTTGAAAAATCCTAAGCACCATCACACTTACACATATTTCTGCAACCCTACACATGCACTAGCAAACCCGAGACTAAAACCTCTCAAAATACCGAGAAAATCGTGTCTACAAACACAAACACCATAACTCTTCCTACATCCTCGATACTCCCGCGCACATGTCGCTACTAGACGAGTCCATTTCCGAGGCCAATTAAGCATGTAGGTTGAGGGTGTCATCAAACCCGATCTCTTCCTTTTCTTCCTGTCTCCCTCTCGTTTTATGCATATCCTCTCTATATTAAATCAGAAACCAAGAAACAGTTTTCAAGGCCACCTCCATTCTCCATTTCAAAATAAGTCCCATTTTTTACACTTTTAGATTTCTACCACTTCACTTCTATATCCTTCACCCACTTTCACTTCAGCAATTGCAATCAATTCTCACCCACCTCAATCCAACAACCCGGCTCATTAAATGCTTTGAGGTATCATTAATCTTCCCATTCTCGGTTTTGAGGCATCATTAATCGGTTGTTTACTGCTCCGTCATCAGCGATTAATCCCCCTTATTATTGAATAAGGATACTTAATGATCCCCCTCGATTGCCGTCTACATGGGTATCAGATCAATCTTTCACCGGAAATGGGGATTTAATTAATTGGCGTCTCATCGTCTTCATTCACCTTCCTCGGTCACTTCTATGAATCGACTATATATTATGTTAAGCAGGTTAGTTGATTTTCCATCTCATCCCGTCATCGTTCCTGGAATCCGAAATTCTTACCCAGTTGTTTTATCTTCGTTCTCTGTTTTCATATATTTATCGATCGCTCTTTAGTTCAATATGTGTGACATATGCAGTGTTTCAGTTGTTTCAATATGAGGCAATTGCAATCAAATCCCAACCACCTCAATCCAACAACCCGGCTCATTAAATACCTTGATTCATAATTAATCTTCCCATTCTCGGTAATCAGGAACATTAATCAGTTGTTCAATGCTCCGTCATCAACGATTAATCCCCTTCGTTATTGATTCAAAATACTTATTGATGCCTCCTCGATTGCCGTCAACATTCTTCTCCAGAAATGGTGATGCAATTTATGGGCATCTTATCGTCTGCATTCACCTTCCTCAGTCACTTCCTAGAATTCTCTATATATTATTTGAGTATTTGTAAAAAAATCTAACTTCTTTTTATCAAAAATCTGATTTTATTGATGATAATGATAATTGAATTTTAAAAAATCTGACTTCTTTTTCAATTTATTTCGTGAATTTCCAGGTAGAAGAAAGGAGAAGAAGGCAGCGAAAAAGCAAGGCATCATGAGGACCATAATTTAATTGGTAATTATTTTGATTTTTTTTTGGTGAATTTCTGTTTTCTTAAGAAAAAAGATGAGGTAAAACCGTAAAAGTTCAAGTTCTTCTTTATTGTAAGATTGTTGAACAAATCATGGGTTTATGATGCATGTTTGTTATGTGTGTACTTGCGATTTATGTTGTAGGTTTTATGTTTATTCAAAATATGACGATATAGATTGTGATGTTAATTTTTTATAAGGGCATTTTTTTTGCTAATTTTTGATAAGGAAGTTTTTTTTTCCAGGTGATGATGAACGAAGATATATAGTGAATTTCGTAGAGGTATTTTAGGTATTAAAGTCCATTAATTTTTTTAAACTATTTGAAAATTTATTTAATTAGTTTTGTGTGATATATTTCAAACGATGGTATATATGAACTTTTATAAAAGTTAATGACTTTTCAATTGTGATTATTTCTAATTTTGATTATAGTTATAATATTGTGCTATTTTCTAATATTTTTTTTCCTGGTTATGATTTCTAATTTTTATGATTAGTTATGATTTCTAATTTCTGATTATTTCCAATTACTATTAATACTTCGTAAAAAATAACCGACAATTAAATAACACGTTTCACATAATCATAATAAATATACGGACATTAACTAATAACATATTCCAACCTGTAATTAATTCTTCAACATTCCCCGTAAATTTCTCATTTTCCATCACTTGCATTTTGATTCCCCAAATTTTTTAATTTCCTGGTTATGATTTATAATTTTTATGATTAGTTATGATTTCTAATTTCTGATTAGTTATGAAAAATCTAACTTCTTTTTATCAAAAATCTGATTTTATTGATGATAATGATAATTGAATTTTAAAAATCTGACTTCTTTTTCAATTTATTTCGTGAATTTCCAGATAGAAGAAAGGAGAAGAAGGCAGCGAAAAAGTAAGGTATCATGAGGACCATAATTTAATTGGTAATTATTTTGATTTTTTTTTGGTGAATTTCTGTTTTCTTAAGAAAAAAGATGAGGTAAAACCGTAAAAGTTCAAGTTCTTCTTTATTGTAAGATTGTTGAACAAATCATGGGTTTATGATGCATGTTTGTTATGTGTGTACTTGCGATTTATGTTGTAGGTTTTATGTTTATTCAAAATATGACGATATAGATTGTGATGTTAATTTTTTATAAGGGCATTTTTTTTGTTAATTTTTGATAAGGAAGTTTTTTTTTTCCAGGTGATGATGAACGAAGATATATAGTGAATTTCATAGAGGTATTTTAGGTATTAAAGTCCATTAATTTTTTTATAACTATTTGAAAATTTATTTAATTAGTTTTGTGTGATATATTTCAAACGATAGTATATATGAACTTTTATAGAAGTTAATGACTTTTCAATTGTGATTATTTCTAATTTTGATTATAGTTATAATATTGTGCTATTTTCTAATATTTTTTTTCCTGGTTATGATTTCTAATTTTTATGATTAGTTATGATTTCTAATTTCTGATTATTTCCAATTGTTATGATTTCTAACTTTTACAGTTATGATTTCTAATATTTCCAATTGTGATTATTTTTAATTACCGAGTATCACAAATTATCTACGAGTATTACAGGTAGTACGAAGTATATAGTAACATTGCCTATGAATTGTCTACGAATCATAATATATTATTAGAGTATAAAAAAATGTCTTTTCAATCATATTTTCCGTATGGAATAATTTCTTATCAATCATACGAGTATTTTTTAAGTATGGTAATTATTCCATATAAATTGATATTTTAATTTTTCATGATAATTATTTGATTGACAATCTTGCCATAATTGAGTTATTAACATATGTTCATTTAATATCGAGTTATGATTTCTAATATTTCTAATTGTGATTATTTTTAATTATCGAGGATCACAAATTATGCTCCATAATTATGTATTTCAACAATTTTAAAAAGAAATGTAATATAGAGTACATATAGTAACATTGCATATGAATTGTCTACGAATCATAATATATGATTAGAGTATAAAAAAAACGTCTTATCAATCATATTTTCCGAATGGAATGATTTCTTATCAATCATATTTTTATGTATGGTAATTATTCCATATAAGTTGATATTTTAATTTGTCATGATAATTATTTGATTGATAATTTTGACATACTCTTATATCTCTCAACATAAATGATTTTCATAATTCAGTCTATCGTTTAAAAAATTTACTGGATACATAATGAATTAATGACCTATTTTTACAATAAAAGACGGGGGTCATATGAGAATAATTGTGATTAACGTGATACATTGTCCATGATTTCTTGGTATCTCGATAATGTGAATTGTATTATGCAATTACTATTAATACTCCGTAAAAAATAACCATCAATTAAATAACACGTTTCACATAATCATAATAAATATACGGACATTAACTAATAACATATTCCAACATGTAATTAATTCTTCAACCTTCCCCGTAAATTTCTCATTTTCCATCACTTGCATTTTGATTCCCCAAATTTTTTAATTTTAAATACTTTGCAATTTTTTTTTAAAATAATTATTTCTAATATTCTGATTTTAACTTTTCTTTTTTATATTCTAATCGCATATTTGAATATTTTCTTAGTTGGTATCGTTTTAATTTTATTTGGTATCAAATTTTTTTGTGTATAGCAATTGTTAATTGTTGACTTTTTTTTTGAAGTAAGTGTAGAAGTAAAATTTATTCTTTGTATCTCTAGGGAAATTTTAATTCTCAGCTCTTCCCATGATTTTGTATTTGACTTTTGAGGCCAAGTTGACTTGAATCATACGGAGTAGAACACAAATTGAAATCAGCGTTATACGTCCTTATTATCGCATTTACGGGTTGCATATTAAACACATTACTTATACGATTCGGTTTTAAACGAATTTCGGATCAAATGGTTTATTAACGCACATTAAAAACATTAATTATACGGGTTGAATTTACGAGTAATAAAAAATGAAGCCTTTGAAAAAAAAAACAAAATGAAATTATTTAGAATAACAGCCCATTTCTTGATTATAGGGAGTAGAACCCTTGAAAACAAGAAATTGCATTTATATAACTCAATTTTTCATCTTTGACCTATAAGTACCGTCTTCGGGTCAAATACTGAGAAAATGGTTTATTAACGCATATTAAAAATATTAACTATAAGGATCGGGTTTATTTATATGGATTTTGAGACGGGGTTCGGGTCAAATACGTGTTATTATCGCATTTACGGGTTGCATATTAAACACATTACTTATACGATTCGGGTTTAAACGGATTTCGGATCAAATGGTTTATTAACGCACATTAAAAACATTAATTATACGGGTTGAATTTACGAGTAATAATAAATGAAGTCTTTGAAAAAAAAAACAAAATGAAATTATTTAGAATAACAACCCAATTCTTGATCATAGGGAGTAGAACCATTGAAAACAAGAAATTGCATTTATTTAACTCAATTTCTCATCCTTGACCTATAAGTACCGTCTTCGGGTCAAAATACGGGTTACATGAAATTGCATTTACACAGTTTTGGTTTGCTTTCGGGTTAAACACGGGTTTAAAGGGATTTCATGAAAAAATGGTATACGCATGTTAAAAATATTAACTATATATAAGGGTCGGGTTTATATGGATTTTGAGACGGGATTCGGGTCATATACGCGTTATTATCGCATTTACGAGTTATTAACGCACAATTATCGCATTTACGAGTTATTAACGCAATTGAAGAATGTATACTGTCTTCAATTTTCTAAAGTGCAAATACAATTTTATTCTTAGTTTTTAAATTTCATTTAAAAAAAAATACGAGTAGATACGCAGTATTGGTAAGATTAAACATGTTTTTGATATATTAACGATATATTCCCTCCATATTTTAGAATTAGCGCCCACTATCTTTTTCTTTCATAAACTTTGACTCTAATCCATTGGAAACGTATTGCGATTTGATTTTTTTTTTCTTGATGTGGTTTGTAGTTAGCATTGAGTTCCCGAAAGTTAGAAGGCCGAGGATGCTACAAGACGTGTCCTTCCCGTGATATTTTTATTTTTAGTAAAAATAAAAAATATACCCGTGGATTTTTCCTGGGTGTTACACTATTATTTGTTTAAATACTTTTACAAAGTTTTTGTAGATACGATGTAACTAATTTGAATAAGATTGAAAATATGAACAATATAAGAGTCAAATTGTCATACGGAGTATTAAATAAATAATACGAAGTATTTCTTTTATGGACTGGTTTGAATCCTATTCATGGCTGCTTAATCAGGTCTACATTATGTTGTCTTTGAAAACACGCAACAAATAGTACTTTTCACACGATTAGGAGTGCATTCATTTATAACGATATATTTTTTAAATAATTGTAGATAAACTTTCAGTATAATTAATAGTACGAAGTAAGTAATATAGAGTAACATTTCACTATAATCAAACGAACTCAAAATATTCATTATAATTATTTCACTATAATCAAACTATATTTAAGACGGGTCAAACGATATAGTATTTAACTATTTTAGTTTTGTTTATGAGTAGATTTGATTGTACTTTATATAATTAGTAACGTATGAAATAAAGAATAAATTATTTTATTATATCAACAAAATTAATCTTCAAGATGATTATGTTTTAAAAACTAACTCACATATTGATGATCACACTCTTTCGCGTGATTTAAAAATCAATGTCGCTTCCTTCATCTTTAAATATCAATAAAAATGGACAACCCGTGAAATTTTTCACGGGTAACACACTAGTATATATATATATATATATATATATATATATATATATATATATATAGGTTCACATAAGGTCAACAACTCTATAAGTTCATAAGTTCCAGTGTTAAAGTTACACAAAAAGTGCTTAAAGTTACACGAGATGAGTCATAAAGTTTCACTTTATCACTTGAAGTGATAACAATGCTGAATGTTATAGTTACATATCAATTTTGAACAAATGCAACTTTATCGTATGTCATCTGTAACTTTAATACAGACTTAATTACATATGGTGAACTTATTTGATCTCTTCTCTATACACACACACATACTATATACTATATATTATTAGTATTATTAATCATCGCTACCACTAACATTTTTATTTCCGTTCTTTCTTATTTCGTTACAATTTTAGTACTGTGTGTGTGTATATATATATATATATATATATATATATATATATATATATATATATATATATATATAGAGAGAGAGAGAGAGAGAGAGAGAGAGAGAGAGAGAGAGAGAGAGAGAGAGAGAGTTCACCATATGTAATTAAGTGTATATATTAAAGTTACAGATGACATACGATAAAGTTGCATTTGTTCAAAATTTACATGTAACTATAACATTCAGTATAAAGTGCAAAGTTACAGTTGACCTTATGTTGACCTTGTTGACCCTAAACTATAACATTCAGTATAAAGTGCAACTTTATCTCTCATCTCGTGTAACTTTAAGCACTTTTTGTGTAATTTTAACACTGGAACTTATGAACTTGTAAGAGTTGTTGACCTTATGTGAACCTCTCTCTCTCTCTCTCTCTCTCTATATATATATATATATATATATATATATATATATATATATATATATATATATAGTAGAGATCAAATAAGGTCACCATGTGTCAGTAAGTCTATATTAAAGTTACAGATTACATACGATAAAGTTGTATTTGTTTAAAATTGAAATGTAACTATAACATTCAGCTCTTTTATCACTTCAAGTGATAAAGTGCAACTTTATCACTCATCTCGTGTAACTTTAAAAACTTTTTGTGTAACTTTAACATTGGAACTTAAGACCTTAAAATAGTTGTTGACCTTATTTGAACCAATATATATATATATATATATATATAGAAGAGATCAAATAAGTTCACCATATCTAATTAATTCTATATTAAAGTTACAGACGACATACGATAAAGTTGCATTTTTTCAGAATTGATATGTAACTATAACATTTAGTTCTTTAATCACTTCAAGTGATAAAGTGCAACTTTATTACTCATCTCGTGTAACTTTAAGCACTTTTTGTGTAACTTTAACACTGGAATGACCCCTCAAAAATGAGGCAGAAGGTCTTACGAAGGGCACTCGATCGAGTCCCTCCTATGACTCGATCGAGTGGCCTCCATATTGCAACCCCGTGAGCCTTCTACATGCAACGAGCCTCGACAAATATTTTCTACGACTCCGGTCGTCACCTGTCAAGTCCATCATTTGTTCATTCTTTCAAAATCATGCATCGTATCGTCTTCTAATCATCTAATCTATTTACGTTTCCGTTATTATTACGATTATGTTGATTTTGCTCATTGTATTGTATTGTCCGGGTTGTATTTTCGTCTATGTACTTTGTATCTATTTACTATTTTTGTTCATTTTTAATGCTTTCATTTTATAAATAAACCTCACATGCTAAATTACTTTGACATAAGATTAAATGCATTAAATGACGTAGTTGAACACATAACACACATGCTTAGCGAAAACATTGTTTGCACAACATTTAATCGTCAAACTAACGCGCGTACACGAAAACGGACAGTATCTTAGTAGAGGCAGCTAAGAGTGGGCGGGGTTTGGTGTCTTTCGTGGGCTTCCCAACACGTACCCTCACCCCTTACTCAGAACCATGGTTTCCGGATATCCGAAGCCGTTGGCACACGAGAGTCATTTGATACACGATTCCCGATAACTCGGCGTCGGTATCGTAATGCAAAGGGATGCACCCATAAACTCTAGCACTAAAGCGGGTCGTGCTTTTTGCACGATACGCCTAAGTGTAGAGTGGGTTCGAAGGGGTCCGAACTCCCACAAAGTTCGGTGGCAACTTCTAACTTCGATTTAAATTTTGACCCGAGATTAATCTTACCACGAGATTCATTCGCCTACCCAAACCCGCGCGTAGCCGCGTCGGGGTGGACCTATATCATGTCCACAATTTGGCGACTCCGCTGGAGATACCTGATGTACTACTTGTCATCGGGGTTCCTAGGGTGAGACTCCAAAAAAAATCGTTCAATTAATAATGTACGCGTTTTAGTTCGATGGTTCATGCATAACCCATTTTTACCCGGGCCGGTTACTTGTGACCGAAGTCGCACTATACCACGGTGCATTCCTAAATGGCTGCGCTAAAGACATCTATGGCCGAACTCGTATGGGTTTCGCGGCATGTTCTAAGACCAATTCGGCTTAGGAAGTCCGTCCTGATTTACAAGAAAGCCATCGATTTTGGTATAGACCCGATTTTGACCGACCGAGACTTAGTGTAAAGCATACATAATGTCGTTATAATTTAATGTTTGCGTGACTATGTGCTACATGGTTTCCGTATCATTTTTTCAAAAACCGTCATTTCAAAAAATGCATCTTTTCAAAATATCCAATTTTAAAAAAAACTCGGAATGCCGCTGAAATTTAGACTTACGATTTGACTCAAGGTAGCCTATTTTCTAACCGGGATGCTACCCATTTCAATTTTCGAATTTCCGATGCCATTTTGATTTTCGAACTTTCAAATTTCGTTTCGATTTTCGAAATCCTCGAGACGCCATCTTTTGATTTTCAAATTCTCGGAAATTCATTTTCGATATTCAAATTTTCAAAATTTCAAACATTCAACTTTTTTCAAAAAAAACCTTCCTTTATATAGGACCTACCGTTATCCGTGTGTCGGGGCTTTTCATAGTATGTCGAAGGTTTGTAGCGTCGAAACTCCGTCGATCTTACATCACGGATTTCCTCCCTTTCCCAAGTCTGCCTTATTTGTCAAGGCATGACCAACCTACGTAGGGCATACCCCTACAAAGGAAGGTCCATTCGTACACTCGAGTCCAAAGTCTGGGGAAAATCTCACGTGGTACTTCCTTCGAACAGGACTCGGCCCACATAGCTGAATCCTAAGGAAGTTAAACCACCCGCGAGTCACCCGTCTAGGTGTCTTTCTCGAGTCACTTTCTCGTTTAGTCCTTTCCTTGCTCGGGATGTACTATTTTGATTCCAAGGTTTGGGTTCGGTTTCTGATTACGCGGTATTATTACAGACATGCCACCGTCAACCAAACACAGACACAAAATGAAGCAAGCTTTGAACAATCTGAAAGCCTCAATGGATACTATGGTCTTCAAGCAGACTGAGATCGAGACCCAACTAGCAACAATGAGGGCCGATCAAGCGGCTGTCGCCGCTCGTGTGACTGTGGTGGAGCAAGGGACTCCTAATGCCGAAGCCACTAGGTCTTTAGCTGAACTGATTGGCGCGGTGCGCCGTCTAGAGGAACAGGTCCACCTGTCCGGGGGTAATAACATCCACACAGAGAACTCCCGAACTTATTCTCCTGTGAACGACAAGTTGCCCGCCAATCTGAACCTCACGGGCCTACTGATGTTCGAAGGGACTGAAGACCCGTTACTCCATATTCGGGCCTTCAAGGAATTTATGGCTATCAAGGGGGTTGATTCGAGCATGTTCAAAAATTTGTTTGCTGCTTCCCTTGAGAAACACCCAAAGGCCTGGTACTATAGGCTAGACCCCAAGAAATATCCAACTTGGGATGATGTGGCTACGGAGTTTGCTCGGAACTATACCGATAATACCGAGATCCAGACCACGATGCGCTACCTGGAGGCTATGGCCTAGGAGCCCAAGGAAGGTTTTACCAATTACCTTCAACGTTGGAGGGCCGAGAGCGTGAAACTGGTTGATAAGCCCAGTGAGAAAACCTTAGTGGAGGCCTTTGTCAAGAACCTCCTCCCCTCCTACCGGGTCCACCTTCAATATGCTTTCATACCCAATTTCACCACTCTAACTGAAATGGGTATGAGGATCGAAGATGATCTGAGGCTAGAGGGCCTTACTAAGGCCTATAACAAGGGATGCCAAGGGGCTTCCTCTTCCACTACCAAGCCCCTAGCTGTAGCCCGCAACATTTTTGACGCGGTTAATCTACTAGATGCCTCGTCCAAGAAGAATACCACACCTCGGCTATTTACTGATATAGGTACCACCTATACATATGCTTTACAAAGGCTATCCTCCAAGGGCCTGATCCAACCGATAGGCCCAACTCTTGAAGTTCCGGTCGAGCGACGTTCCAAGAGCTATAATGCCCAAGCCTATTGCCAATACGACCGAGGCAATGAGCATGATACCGAAAAATGTTGGAAGCTGAAGCATCTGATCCAGGACTTGATCGAGAGTTGTAAGATCCCGTTGCCCGGTGACAAACCGAGTAACAAAGACAATCCCTTCATCTCACATGCCATCTTTGCCGGGGAGGTGATTGACTGTTCCCATCTTATCTCTCTGTTTATCCCGCAAGTGAACGGGATCTGGTTCGACGACGATGACGATGTGTACCTCGCCAAAGGGGAAGCTGTCCCCATTACTCCCGAGGAGATCCAAAAAGCTAAGTCCAAAGTCTTAGCCAGTAACCACCTTGGTCGTCCCTATCAAGCCGACAACTGAAATGACTCTCGTGAAGCAACTAAAGAAGACCCGACTTAACCTCTCTATATGGCAACTCCTGGTTAGCTCGCAAGAACATCGAGAGGCACTTACTAAGGCCCTCGATTAGATTAAGATCGAATCCCTGGCTACCCCTGCTGAAATGGTAGCCACGGTCCTTCCCTACTTAAAAGGGAAAGACGAGAAAGAAGGCCCACTGATCACCTTCTCTGAAGCCGATCTGCCACCGTTCGAGGCTTCTCACAACCTAGCCCTTTATATTACGGTGATCTGCCGCGGGAAGTATCTCCTGATGAACCTAATTGATGACGGGTCCGTGGTCAACGTCCTTCCCTTAAGGACCGCCAAAGCCCTCGGCATTACCGAGGCCGATTACATTCCGACTGCTCAAACCATCCAGTCTTTTGATGGGAGCCCAAAGTCAGTAGCTGGGGCCATAAAGCTGACCATCATAACGGGCCCAGTAGAGAAGGAGCTGGAATTTTAGGTGATTGATGTCACCTCTTCCTTCAACCTGCTCCTAGGGAGGCCATGGATCCATGCCGTCAAAGCGGTATCCTCCACCCTCCACCAAAAAATTAAGTTGCCCCTGCACGATAGTGTCATCACCTTAGAGGAAACCCCTATGACCGTGGCTAGCTGCAATGCCACGGGTCGCTCGGACCTTTGGGGGTTCGATTTCGTAGGGATGATCGAGGAGGCCGGAGTACCTCTTCATGCCTTACTTCACAACTAGCATCGACACGATGCTACTAAAGTTGGGGTACTTTCTGTAGGCTACCTCCCGACCCTATCTTCCAACTGGGAAGATTATCGAGGTCCTTAAAGATGTAGACTCTAACTTCAGCCTTGGTTATGCTACAACTCCGGGCAACGTGGTCCGAGAAGGAATTGAAAAGACCTGCAACATCATTAAGGGTATCTACTTGAGCCTTTATAGCCCACGACTGACTGACTACTTTGTCAAGCCGGTATTTGGGGCTGTCCAGCTTGGTCTGTACCAACCCAATGCTGTGCACCTAGGGACCCAATTGGCCCAGGACTGCAACTATATTCCGGATGTGTGTTCGCCCTCATCCAGTCTGATGATGCCAACAATGCTGATCCCGCGCTGGGGCTACTTTTTGGGAAAGACACAATAGCCCCGACCTCGAAGGAAGACCGAGTCAACCTTATTCTCCGCAGCAATAGGTTTGACCCGACAAAGCTAATCTCGGATGTTGGCTCCGAGACGGGAAACAGGGCCTGGAGGAAAACTGTCAAGTGGACTGACAGTCAAGGAAGGATCTACAAGCTGGTCACTGGAGAAGGATATATGCTTGAGTCTGAGTCTGAGTCCGAGTCGGAGTCTGTGTTAGAGTCTAAGGTCGAGTCTAGGGGGTCCGGTGCTAGAGTCACTCCTATAACCCCTCTCCCTTTAGTTACTCCTGCTGGTGCTTCGGGGTCTGTCCCGAGCACCTTATCTATCCCGCCACTGACCAATGATCAGATGGCTGCCCTTTTCGAGCTGTTTTCCAAATTTTCAATCAATAATAACAACCGTTTTGCTTACGATTTGTCTCTTTTTAATTCTGGTTTCAAAAATATTTTATGCAGTGATATTGAGAAACCCGACGAACAGGTACCCCTACCTCCACATCTGATCGAGCAATTAGAGCAAAGGGAGTCCCAGAATCCGGTAATCGAAGATACCGAGTCCATTAATGTGGGAACAACCTTAGAGCCCCAGATGCTTAAGATAGGGTTATCCTTAGATCCTGAGGAGAGACAACAATTTACAAGCCTCCTCCAAGAATTCAAAGACGTATTCGCATGGTCCTATAAGGACATGCCGGGGATAGAACGGGAAATAGCCGAGCAACACATACCGATCAAAGATGGGTGCAAACCGGTTAAACAGAAGCTCCGGCGAATGAGAGCCGAATGGTCTCTCAAGGTCAAAGAAGAAGTCGATAAACAGTTCAAAGTCGGCTTCAAAGGGGTGTCCGAATATCCGGACTGGGTTGCGAACATCGTGCCGGTTCCTAAAAAGGACGATAAGGTGCGTGTATGCGTGGATTTTTGGGATCTTAGCAAGGCGAGCCCGAAAGACGACTTTCCGTTACCACACATCGACATATTGGTGGATAACACGGCCGATCATGCCCTTCTATCATTTATGGACGGGTATGCTGGGTATAATCAGATCAAGATGGCGGAAGAAGATATGAGTAGGACCACCTTCACTACACCTTATGGTACTTACTGCTCTACTGTCATGCCGGGGCCACGTACCAACGGACCTGGCTAGGCTTGTCGTGAGCCTCCAAATTAAAATTTTTATCCACTACTAACTCAAACAAATAGTAAGGGCAAGTAGGGGTCGAACCCACAAGGAAGGTGACTATGTTGTTTTAAGTGTGTGTAAATCTATATAAATTAGTGACCAATATGGGGGATTTATGTGTGTTGTTTCTAAGCCTAATAAACTAATAAAATAAATTAGCTAAATAAAGTAAACTTAATATGAATAACGATGTAACAAATATGAGAAAAATACTTGGACCAAGCAATATCCACCACAAGCTTAACGAATTGATCATTGACTCTTCTACTTTACAATTTATATTAGAATACTTTGCTATGAAGTTTAATCGACTTCCAATTCCACTAGTAGTTATAAGATATGAGAAGCATACTCAAATAACTCTTACGATATTGTCAATTTAAATCAAGCGTCTAAATCGTATCAATATGTAGATTAGAACGACGAAATTTAGCAAAGATGAAGAATGATTACTAAAGCGGTATCACTTTGTTTCATACAAGTTTAATCCTTATAACTCAACAACGATGAAAAGCATACAAATTGGTGAATTATATTTGCTACTTGGATATAGTTAAACAAACAAAAGATTCATTTAACTATTCTAGCAATGGTTTATCAATAACAAAAACTAGGTGATCAAGCTAGAAGATGAATTAACAAACCAAAAGAAATAATGCAAATTAAACTTGATATTCTAATTTAAAAGTAAAATAGAAATGAGTCTTACAATTCACTAACTTGAAAGGCTTCAACTACTTGTTCGAAGAATAAGAACTTAGCCCTCCATACAAAAGAACTACTTGCAAAATAAACTAGAAAATGTATGTGTTTTTGAGAATTACAAGTGATGATTGATGTGTTGGATGATGAATGTGATGGTGAACTTCCCCTCTTTATATAGTCATCCATGGAACATCTTCATCAATGACTCATAAATCCTCATAAAATGCCTCATAATGAAAAAGAAGAATAAAAGAGGTGAGTAAAGAAGAAGAACAAAAGACTAGAGAAAGAATCCTATGCGAAAAAGAATCCAAGAAGGAATCCTATGCATAAATTTCTGCCGCTGGCAGCGGATTTTAGAAATTCTCCACTTCTTTCTTCTACTTGGTCTGGGCTTCCACTTTCACTTTGGGCTTGATTTGTCTTCACTTCCAAAGGATTGTTGACACTTTAACCGAATAAACATTTCAATTACAACCCATATTACTTTTCACCCTTTAGTCCACCTAATTACACATTTTATTAAATTAACCCATCAATTACGACATGCACACAATAATCCGTCAAAACACACTAAATCTACAAAATAGTCAACTATGTGACCCTTATTAATCCCTACTAAACTCGACTAATCAGGACCGCTACAACCTTATTACACGACATGATGCATAAGGAAGTAGAAGTTTACGTGGACGATATGATCGTCAAATCTAAAAACCGAGATGGTCACATCACCTCCCTAAGGAAATTCTTTACCCGATTACGCAAATACAACATGAGGTTAAACCCTCAAAAATGCAGTTTCGAGGTAACATCGGGCAAATTACTGGGTCATATCGTTAGCCAACGTGGTATCGAAGTTGATCCAGCTAAAATCAAAGCCATCACCGAGATGAAGCCTCCTAAAACCGATAAATAAATAAGGGGATTTCTCGAGAAAGTTCTATATATCAGCCGGTTTATTTCAAAATTTACCATGGTATGTGAACCGATTTTCAAAAACTGAAAGTAGGGGAACGAATATTGTGGGATGATAAATGTCAAGCAGCCTTCGACAAAATCAAGGAAATTCTGTCTGCTCTGTCAATTTTAATGCCACCGCAACCTGGTTTGCCTTTGTCGTTATACCTAACAACGACCGAGACAGCCATAGGGGCTATGATGGCACAAACAGTTGACTCCGAGGAACGAGCTATCTACTACATCAGCAAAAAAAATTTAGAGTATGAGTGAAAATACACCATGCTCGAGAAAACGTGTTTAGCTCTAGTCTGGGCCACTAAGAAGCTCCGACATTACATGCTTAGCTACGAAGTTCAGGTATTATCCAAGATGGACCCCATCAAATACCTCTTCGAAAAGCCCATCCTTAACGGCAGGATTTCTAGATGGACTCTAATGTTGGCAGAGTTTGACCTGAATTTCGTACCATTAAAAGCTATTAAGGCCGCGTAGTAGTCGAGTTTCTCGCCGACAATCCCGTAACCGAAGAAGGACAATCCCGTAACCGAAGAAGGACGTTACTAACAATGCCGCCGAGTATGAAGCATGCATCCATGGGCTACAAGCTGCCGCCGATTTGGGGGTCACAAACCTCTGGGTACACGATGACTCATCCTTGGTCATTAATCAAGCACTCCAGAAGTGGAAAACTCGGAACGCTAACCTCGTGGCCTACCAGGCACGAGTAAGGGCTCTCGAGAAACAATTACAATAGGTAGAGTATATATAGCTGCCTTGGGAAGAAAACCAGTTTGCAGATGCACATTCGAAATTGGCATCTTTATTGAATATGCCCGATCACCTGACCAGTATGCCGATTTGTGTCGAAAGACGGTCCGAGCCGACATATATCAACGCCATTGAAGACATTAAGATAGCTGATCCTGAGCCATGGTATCAAGCCGTCTTAACCTGACGACCGGGGAATATCCTCCCGGAACCGATAGCCGAGCCAAGAAAGCCCTATGGAGGATGGCAACCCAGTTCCTCCGAACGGATGATGGACAATTATACAAAAAGACGGCACAAGGGGCTCTCCTCCTATGCGTCGACAAAATAAAGGCCGAGAAAGTCATGGTCGAGGTGCACGACGGTGAATGTGGCCCACATATGAACGCCCAGATGTTGGTCCGAAAAATCATGAGACTCGGATACTACTGGAATAATATGGAAAGCGACTGCCAGCTATATGCCAAACACTGCCATATTTACGCCAACGAGCAACATATGCCGTCATCCTTGCTATATACCATGACGTCACCTTGGCCGTTTTCGACGTGTCGTATCGACATAATCAGGAAAATAAATCCCTCTGGTACCGGCGGACACTGCTTCATTTTGGTGGCTATCGACTATTTTACTAAATGGGTTGAAGCTGAATCCTATCGTATTCTCAATACCAAATATGTAGCCAAGTTCATCCAGAAAAAGATAATATGCTGGTACGGAATCCTGCATGAATTTATCAGTGATCACGGGACACACTTTCAAGCCGAAACTGCGACCCTGCTGACCAAGTATAAAATTCAAAGGCATACATCCTCGCCCTATCGTCCCCAAACAAATGGAGCGGTAGAAGCTGCCAATAAAACAATTGTCACCATACTAAAAAAGATGGCTGATAATTACCGGGACTGGCCCGTTAAAATACCTTTCGCCCTATGGGGATACCGAACGTCAATCCGCACCGCAACCGGTGCTACGCTCTATTACCTGACATACGGGATGGAAGCAGTCCAGCCAGTCGAATTAGAGGTACCGACCCTTAGGATTCTATTAGAGAGTCAAGTACCTGAAGCTGATTGGGTCCGAGCACGGTATGACTCACTAGTTCTATTAGACGAACGACGATCTCGTGCCCTCAATAATATTCAGATATATCAGAAGAGGATCCAACGTGCCTTTAATAAAAGGGTAAGGCCTAGAAACATTAAAGAAGGGGATTTGGTTCTCAAGTCCGTTCGAGCTTTATTACCAGGAGACCCGAGGGGAAAATTCAAACCCAATTGGGCTGAGCCATATTTGGTAAAGAAGATTCTATCAGGCGGAGTTGTGAAGCTGACAGATCTGGATGGGAATGAGTTCGTCAACCCAATTAACCTGAACCAGCTGAAATACTACTATCCCTAGCCGTTTTCTCGATGTCATTAGCAAAGTTTATCATAATCGTTTTTTTACATAAACTTTTGAAAACCAAGTCAATAAGCTAGAATCATTTGTTTTACTGTTGTAAACATCTTAAACTAATAGTCTTGGTGTATTCCGAGATTGCAAATTTACAAAGCCTGAACTACGTTTGGTTTGATTCCGGTAATTGTGGATACGTAGGCAGCCCCTCAAAAGGGCACAACCACTGCAATCGAGAAAAGGACATGAACAGTTTAAATAATAAACTTCCTTATTTATTACTAAAAACCCGATAAACTCGGGAAATTACAAATTACAAAAATTCAAAAAAGAAAAAGCACACGACATTATAAATAAATAATAATAATACTTAAATAATAAGAACTAAGGACTCGATATTCTGAGCATCTTGCCCTTTCCCTTGTCCTTGGCCTCTTTGGCCGTCCACTAGCGACGACGTGGAGGCGAGCGCTCCCGAATCACCACGGGAATCTCCTTGGCCCAGACTTGTTTCCTCGAACTCGAGTCCTCGATCACCTCAATTGGCCCAAGTCAGGCCCTCACAGGTTCTGGCAACCGATCACGCGGGCCCAATCGGTCTCTGGCCGCCAGTCTTGGTCTGAGCCTTTTCTCCAAGCCGGTCTGGGGGGTTAGCCGCTCCCGCACGCTGCTAGCACCGGCATTCCTAGTTTGAGTCTTAGTTTGACTTAAGACCCGACTCCAATCGGACTAGAGTAGCAGGAGTCTCTCCTTCCTCATAGAAACCCCTGTTGTCCTTTGCCGTCTCCCGACGAACTAATTCGAAGGCCTCATCGACCTTCAAGGTCATTCATGCCTCCTCCGACTCCTCGGAAGTCCACTTCCGATACGACTCGGAAACCCAAGCGGATTGGCAAGGGTTTTGGTATAGTCCAAATGGCACGGTTGAACCACCGTTGTAACCACGTGTCAAACATAGCGTTCGTCAATTGGAGCGAACGCTAATGATTGCCTCAGTCTCAGGGATTCGCTGAAACGAACCGAATTGCCTCGGAATGCGGTCCGGGTAAATATGAACGTTCCAGTGAAGTGACAGGATCACGAGGTAGCGGGCTCGGTCCCTCTTGGCCAACCCCGTCAATTTCGAGAGGAGCCACCAAGCTACGGTCCACCTGATCAAGGGACCACCATGAAATACTAGATCCTCGTCCCAATAAGCTCGGTTTATGTGATGACTCGAGCTTATCCGCCGCCTCCTTGAGCTAATTTGGCTGCTACAATAATTGGGTATACTCATAGGAGACTCTATGATCGATAGACGCTCGGACAGCCAAATCTGGCAAGGCAAAAATACAAACTTCCGTAAGTAAATATGGGGTTCGCAGGCAACCACTCGATCTAGTGTCAAGGTTCACTCGATCGAGTAGCCCCTCTAAAAACTGGCAGCCAGTCATTAACGAAGTCACTCGATCGAGTGACGGGTCTACTCGGTCGAGTGACTCGCATACGCCGAAATTTTGCGTAAAAATAAAATAAAATGCAAGATGTATACCTGCAGAAGACGTATACTACCCGTCAATTGGCAGTCCGAGCCGAGTCTCCTAGCGTAGAGATCCATAATGATTTCTCCCGTTGCCAGCCAAGCCGGGCTAGGACCAGTCTCCATCTGGTCAACCACACTAATCAGCCTAATCTGACCCAAGCACAAATCAGCCTCCATCTTCCCCTCAAAGACGTAATGGTGCAACATACAAAAGGCAAAAGCCCTACGCCTGTGAGAAGCAGTAATTCTCACGTCCCTGGTGTTCATGAATTTATCAGTCAGGTCAAATAGGGAAACAGAATTTCCCCGCACCATCCGGTCCGTCTTAGCATGGGATAGACCAAGTAAATGCCTCAAACTCCTCCTTGGGTGAGGATAAAACATAGGAATGGCGGGACGAGCATTAGGGCACCAACCGCCCACAGCTGCAATTTCTTCAGGAACAAGGCATACATCTCCCCGGGGGAACGCGAAAACGTGATGGGTTGTGTCCCAAAACGTTAAGCAGGCGTCTAGGTAGTGTGAGTCAATCCTAAGACGTTGAAACGGGAATAGAGCAGAAACTCCCAACTAGGCCAGCTGAGCTTTTTCTTCGTCCCGAATGTACTAGGACCATGCCAGAAGCATTGCAGTCAATTGCTCGAGACCCATGGCAGATACTTGAACCTTTTCTAGAATGTCTAAAAGATTTTGAGAAGAGAAGAAGGGAATTTGAGTTGAGATGCAGAAAGCTGGAGCAGGAAGTCCTGTATTTATAATAGGAAACCCAGGCAGCACATACAACTGTCATGCCTCTTTAGCCCACGTGGGCCCATGCGCGCAGGCCTGAATCCAAATTTCAATCCTTTTCAGAAACTGATGCGGGAATAAAGTCATCCCGAGCATTCCTATCTTACAAGTTTTCAAAAAATTCCAAAGTTTCAAAATTTTCAAAAATCATTTTATTTATGTCCCTAGCGTGAGTCGGTGTTTCACCTAAATGTTACATACAAATAGTTATGTATCGGCATACAGGTACACCCAAGACTTCAGAAGCAAGTCCCCGCGCAACTCCTTTACTCCCCACGGAGCTATCGTCATTAGGACATGTATGACTCTATGCTTATGGCTGGCGAGCCCTTCACGCGAGTCTAACTGACTATAAACGACCGACTGGAAGGTCGCCAGGTCGTAATCTTTGATTGGCCTGGTGGCTACTCTGACTTTCGCTTTGTCCAAGCCTCAGTCAGAGTGGGGGCTCTGTAAACACCACCATTTTGCCTGCTAGTGTTGTGGACATGACATAGGTCCACCCTGACGCGGCCACGCGCGGGTTTGGGTAGGCGAATGAATCTCCATATGAGAATGGATCGAATTGAAATTTAAATCGAAGTGGAGTTGCCACCGAACTTTGTGGGATTTCGGGCCTGTTCGAGCCCACTCTATGTCGTTGTGGACCGTACACAAAGTACGGCCCATTTCGATTTCAGAGTTTATGGGGCTCGTCCCTTTGCATTACGATACCGATACCATCTACACCGGTAATTGAGGATGCCGATGGTAAGTCACGCATCAGTTAATCCCCAGCGGAGTCGCCAAATTGTGGACATGACATAGGTCCACCCCGACGTGGCCACGCGCGGGTTTGGGTAGGCGAATGAATCTCCATATGAGAATGGTTCGAATTGAAATTTAGGTCTATGTGGAGTCGCCACCGAATTTTGTGGTTATTCGGAACCATTCGAACCCACTCTATGTCGTAGTGGGCCGTATACAAAATACGACCCATTTCCGATGTCAGAGTTTATTGGGCTCGTCCCTTTGCATTTGATACCGATACCGACATTATCAGATATCGTGTATTGAATGACTCTCGTGCGCCAACGGTTTCGGGCATCCGGAAACCGAGGTTCTGAGTAAGGGTTGAGGGTACGTGTTGGGAAGCCCACAAAGGACACCCAACCCCGCCCGCACTTTAGCGGCCTCTACTAAGAATTCGAGTAACTTTCTAATATGCGCGTTAGTTGAACGGGAAAATGATATGCAAAGATTATTTTCCCTAAACATGTGAATGGAATTGAAAAGGGTTTCTAAGTCAATTTAATGCAATTAATTCTAACGTCGAAGTTGAATTTTAGCATGTGGGTTCATTTTAGTACAATAAAATAAACGACAAAAATTGACAAAGGAAACAAACAAACTGTTAGTAACGATATAACGAATAATAACGGTTTGTGCGAATATTGAATTGAATTGAATGACGTAAACGAGATGATGCATGGTTTGAAAAGATAGTAATATACGTGATTAATTATGCACATGTTGACTTAAGTCATAAAAGATATGAACGAGACTCGAATAACTTGTAGGACTCGCGGTTCGACGCGATAAAGGGGCCACTCGACCGAGTCATTGAGGGACTCGACCGAGTGGACCTCCAAAAAAGGGTTTTGTCCGGATTTCGTGACCCTACTCGACCGAGTTACTGACCAACTCGGCCGAGTACGTTGCCACTCGATCGAGTCATTGCGAGACTCGACCGAGTGGAGGTCGGAAATGTATTCTGCTCGATTTTTGTGATGTCACTCGATCGAGTGGCCTATTTCACTCGGTCGAGTGGCACCTGTACGAACTAGGTTCGTTTGCAATTTTATTATTGATTTTGAAATTGCTTTTGATTTTTGATAATTCGACGGTTTTACCGAATCGGACATAAATATTGCACAATTTATGCTCGACTCGGATTTTATAAATCGCGAATTTTGTTGAATCGAATATCAATATTGCGGAATTTATATTCGATTCTAATTTTGTATACTCGTTGTATCCCATATTCGATTATTGAATCGATATGGAATATTAGAGTGAAAATAAGGAAAATAAATTAATTTTAGTCGTCTTAAATTAACTATCGCGACATGAGTGAATCGCGTTAATTAATTTATGTGACTAGATCGCTAGATTCGATATCCAATTATGGAATTGGTATCGAATCTAAGGAATCGACACTTTGCTTAAATCAAAGGACTTGATTCCCTCGGCTTCTCCGACATCGAAATAAATTCCTAGGGATTGTGATGTCGGATCCGCGTCAACGGGTTTCGACCCTTATTGAAAATTGGTTTTAAAATTGATGAATGCAAGGTTAATGATGACGACAACGAAAAGAATAACGAATTATTGTTTAAGTTAACTTGTCTCAATAATCAAATAGTCGGGGTATCGGAATAAGCGACCGGCAACGCTGTGTGCAATACACTTGTATATTCGGGTTTCCTTATTCCGATATCCCTCTTATTCGACACAAATCGACAAGTATTTTAATGCTTTGATATTGATACTATCGATACTAGTGAAATCAGGATGCGATAATAACGATAAAATAAATAAAACACGTAAAAAAAAAAGAAGATGACGAGAGAAAGAGAAGAATGAGAGAAAGGGGTTTTGACACCCTCAACCTACATGTTCTTGTCTCGGATCGGATTCGTAATCGTGGCTTTAACACAAGAGTTTCGAGGTTTATGGAGGTTGAGTTATGGTGGCTAAGGTTTCGATTCCTAAATCTAGGTTTAGGGTTTGCTAGTGTTTGAGTTTGATCTTGATGAAGGTGGTAAAAGTTGAATTAGAGTTGAATTTGATGTGTTGATTAGGGTTCGAGAAGTTGTGTAAAGTTGTTTAGGGTTGTGTAGAGATGTGTAAAAGAGGTCCTTGATTGTGTGTGCATGGGGTTGCTTATATAGGCAAAGCTAGGGCACCCGGTTAGGGTTACTCGACCGAGTAGGCAGCTAACTCGGTCGAGTGGCCCGTTACATCTGCAGTCGGGCTCGAAACAGGCCCACTCGATCGAGTAGGTCGGGCACTCGATCGAGTGGCCCAACTGGGTCGCGTGGGTCAGTCTTTTGGACCTTGACTTTGGATGTTTGATGGGTTTTGTGTTTGACTTGGACTTTTGATGATGTGAGGGGCTGTTTTGTGTGTCTCGGAGAAGACTTTGACCGGGGTTGACCCAATTGCTAAAAGTCGGTTTTAATTCTGGTGTCGGTTTTGGCCCAAATTAGTCTTGTTTGACTCGGAATGATCCACTGGGCCTGGATTCGAGGTTGGTTTTGTGAAATTTGTACTCCGTAAGTGCATTAGCCAGCAACTAATGGATTTGAGCCCATATCCGAGCGCGTAGAAACACGTTAGCGTCCGATCATCATCGGGTGTTTTTTTGGAAACTGCCATAGACACCTGGCAGTCAAAATGCGGGTGTCTAAAGAGCCCCCACTCTGACTGAGGCTTGGACAAGGCGAAAGTCAGAGTAGCTACCAAGTCAATTAAGACCTGGTAGACTTCCGATCGGGTCATTTATAGTCCATTAGACTTGCGTGAAGGGCTCGCCAACCATAAGACAGAAATCGTACCTGAATTGATATCTCCGTGGGGAACTTGGACTTGTCGCGTAAGTCCTGGGTGCGCCTGTGTCTAGGCCCATCCCGTGAAAGTGCCGCCTTTGGCTTCCGTTGGGGAGATTTAGGGGGTTGCATGTTCCTGTTTGAGTCGTACCTGTATAAGCCACATAAAATGCATGCAACACGTAGGTAGTAAAATGACTCGTGCTGGGGAAAATGACTTTTTGATTTTTTTGAAAGTTGAATTTTTGAAATTTTTTGAAATTGAAATCCTGAAAGCAGCTCATGTGCTAGGTTTTCAAAATGGAAAGGGGTAGAAAAGAAATTTGCAGCTTAAATAGACCAAAATTTGACCTTGTCGAAAAGGGTTTCTTTTCACATGGCTAAATTTGCAAATTTCAAAGGGAATTTGAAGAGAGAGGCCTACCGACAGACTCGACGCTGGACGCGACAGGACGACTTGACCGACACGGGCTGGACTCTCTAAGGGTTGGACCGTGACTCGGTAGGGGTGTGGGCCGCCTAACAAGACTCTTAAGTTGCGCTATCCAGTAGCCTAGGCGAGTGGCAACACGGTCGTACATCGAAATGAGATAGATATGCTATAGGGGACTGGCAGTAGTCTGTAATGAGACTGTTTTAGTCTGGTGCCCTTCTGGATTTCTGATTCTAGGGTACAGTCCAAAATGGGTATTGCTTCGAGTCCCGACAGATTCTTGTCTCCGACTGAGCCGAGTACTAGGACACACTACAGAAAGGAGGCTAAATTTTTTTGGATTTATCTGGATTTTGTGAGTGGATGGAGAACTTCTGCCTAGGAGAAGCCCCCGGGACAACAAAGCTAGCTATTGAGAACATGATGGTGTTGTGACCGGAATGATAGTGCTTTTTGAATGTGTGTGGTTGTGCCTCTGTTGAAAGGCTGCCTACATATTCACATGTAGTGAAATCAAACCATGCCGTAGTTCAGTGGATTAAAAGATACATCATGGTGCCTAAGCTAATAGTACTTTGTGTGTAACTAGCCATAATGACGGTGTAGGCTAGGTGCATTCCCAGTGATGTCTTGATCAAAGGGCTTGAATGGTTAGGATATTAATCCTGTGACTGTGAGCGTTCTCCGGGGTAGCCCCCAGAGGTGGTGTGAACTATTTGGGCATGTTCTATGCCGACAACAAGTTGAGTACCCGTGTTTGGGGTTGGTAACTGGTTTGGATGGGATTTTAACGAGTTTTGTTCTCGGGATTTTTAACGAGTTCTGCTCTCGGAGATTTTAACGAGTTTTGTTCTCGGGATTTTTAACGAGTTCTGCTCTAGGGGAATTTTAACGAGTTTTGTTCTCGGGATTTTTAACGAGTTCTGCTCTCGGGGAATTTTAACGAGTTTTGTTCTCGGGATTTTTAACGAGTTCTGCTCTCGGGGATTTGATGTTTTTGGAAATGTGGTGCTAGGAAGTAAATGGCTTTGATGATTCGAAATCTGGAGCTCGATGATGGCTCGAACTTCAATTGGGCTGCGGGATCTGGTTTCCATGTCTGGCCCTAACGCTTAGGGGTATCCTATGGAGCTTGAATCCTCAACATTCCGGGCTGTCTATGGCCTGGGTCTCGGGAAGGTCTTGAGGGTTGTAATGTTGGAAGGCTGAGTGTGGTGTTAGCTGACCAGCTTGATTGTCACTCCCCTATTGGATGGCATGGGTTTTGATAATTTTGAGCGTACCCTGGTCGTGGGGCTTTCACTTGAATTGACTGTTGACCACGGTCATGGGTATTCTGAATTTTTTTGATGATGGCCTGCTTTTTTGTTTTGGCCTTTTGTTTTTTTTTCTCATGGACTTTCGATTTTTTTTTTTTTTCTTTTTTTCGGTCAGACTAACACCTAACGTAGGGATTGGTCAGTCTTAACGGATGGGTGTTTTATTGTGGGAAATGGGCTTGCCTCCCGTCTTGGACCCAAACTAGGGGACTACCCAGATTTGTCACAGGATTCGATACCGCTCCTGCTACGGGTAGTTATGTGGTTTTTCTATACCAGACATGGAATAGATAAAAAGAAAACACGGGCTCGGTTTCCTGCAGTCATTATAGATGTGCCTATAATAGTCACGTGCGTGTGCTCACAGTGTATGATGGTGTTCATCATGTTCTCGGAAACACATAAGGAAAGTATATATGAGAAACAGGAAAGCTGATTTTATTGAACTTTGGAAAAGAGGACAGAATACAATTGACTCTGACTTTGACTTTGACTTTGACTTTGACTTTCACTTTGGAAGAAATAGCACATCCTAGACTCGGACTCAGACTCGGACTTAAATCAGATCCAGACTCTCGGATGCATGAGATGTAGACTGGATGCTTCGGTCATCGGGCCATGTGTAGTTCACGAGGGGCTTTGCAAGTGACAATGTTTCGAAAACGGGAGTCTTCCCGGCATCGAGGAAGTCTTCAATGAGGTGTTTCAGCCTCCAGCATTGTTCTGTATCGTGTCCCCTCCCTCTGTGGAATTTGCAGTAGTGCTCGGCGTTCCATGCTTTGGAACGTTTCTCCACAGGTGGGTCGGCTGTTGGGCCTATAGGTAGCATTAGGCCCTTCGGAACCAACCTCTGGAAAGCGACGGTGTAGGACATATCCAAGTGGGTAAATGTCCTTTCCTTTGCCTGGTTCTTGATTTTTGGAGAGGTGACTTGAGGGTTACCTCTCTCGGCCTTGCCATCTTGAGGGTATCAGACAGTTTCATAAGAGTGTTCACCCTTCAAATGACTCGGTTGGGTGATTGGCTGCCTTGCCCGCTCTAGCTGTGTTAGACGGGATCAGGTTCTTAGAAGGTCTTCTTCGATGGTGGTCACCCTGGCATTTAGGTCATCTAGGGCAGTATTGATTTTCGAGAAGATGTTGTTAATGGAGCAAGATAGCATAAGCATACTCCCCTGGATATCCCCTTTCTTGACGGCGTGGGATTTGTTGTGGTTTGGTAGTGTCTCGTTCATAGGGTCCCTGATCGGAAGAAACGGCAGGTGTTAGAACTCGCCTAAGCTCGGCTTTGCGCAAGAGAGAGAGTCAAACTAGACACGGCCCGGGGTGACGGGTCGACAAAGACTCTCGGACTGGGATACTTGAATGTTGACCTAGACGAGGTAACGATCGTAAATTAGACTCGAGCTGCAGAAGGGTGAGTCCGAAAATGGGGCGACCATGTTTGACTTGGGTTAGACCCTCCTAAGACGAATGTGTAGGGTGCGATTCTCAGAGTGACTGTGATTAATCGCTCCATCGGCGAATAGCCCCCAAGTGAGACTAAGGACTCAGATGGTGTGGCATCTAAGTGACTCAAAGGTGGGTTATGTGAGACACGTGTAAGACACGACCCTTAGAGCAACCGTGATTGATCGCCCCGCTAAGGGGTAGCCCTCAAGCGGGATCGATAATTTTGTTAAGACTCGAGTGTGGGACGAGTGACCCTTAGACGTAAGGACCGTGAACCTTTTGTTATAGGGCTATGCCTTGTAAAAGGTTGACTCGGAAAAGACACCTAGACGGGTGACTTGTGAAAGGTGGGCCTTCCTTAAGATTCGGCTATGTGGGCTGAGTCCTGTTTGAAGAAAGGTCCATGTGAAACATCCCCAGACTTTGGACTCGATTGTGTAGACGGGCCCTCCTTTGCAGGAGTATGTCCTACGTAGGTGGGCCTTGCCTTAGTCTAATAAGGCGGACTGGGATAGGGAAGAAACTCGTGATGTAAGATCGACGGAGTTTCGACGCTAAAGACCTTGACAACTTAAGACACGACCCGACACTGCTAAATATGGGAAGTCCTAAGGAGAAGAAGGTTTTGAAAATTGATTGTTTTGAAAATTCCAAGACAACTCGGTGGAGAGGCCCGATTTCTCGAGAAAATTGGAAAGTGCATCGGGCCTCGGTTTTGAAAGTTCGAAAGTATTTTCGAGTTTTGAATTGGGCAGCATACCGTCTAGAAAATAGGCTATTTTGAGTAAAATCATAAGTCCTAAATTCGGTATGTGTCCCGGGTTTTGAAATCGAATAGTTCGAAAAAGATGCAATCTTTGAAAAAAGACAGTTTTTGAAAATGACTCGGAAACCAAGTAGCACGTAGTCACACAAGCATTATAACGACGCCATGTATGCTCTATACTAAGTCTCGGTCGGTCTATAAGGGGTCTATACCAGTGTACATAGTCTAGACGTTGATCGAGACGGACTTCCTAAGTCGAGTTGATCTTAGAACATGCCGCGAAACCCACTCGAATCGACTATGGACACCTTTTGACATATCCATATTGGAGTACATCAACGGTATAGTGGGACGTCGGTCGCGAGTACCGGCCTGGGAAAATATGGGTTATGCATGAAACGTAAAACTAAAACGCGTATTGTATTCGTCAAACGATTTCTATTCGAGTCTCACCCTGAGGATGCCGATGGTAAGTCACGCATCAGTTAATCCCCAGCGGAGTCGCCAAATTGTGGACATGACATAGGTCCACCCCGACGTGGCCACGCGCGGGTTTGGGTAGGCGAATGAATCTCCATATGAGAATGGTTCGAATTGAAATTTAGGTCTATGTGGAGTCGCCACCGAATTTTGTGGTTATTCGGAACCATTCGAGCCCACTCTATGTCGTAGTGGGCCGTATACAAAATACGGCCCATTTCCGATGTCAGAGTTTATTGGGCTCGTCCCTTTGCATTTGACACCCATACCGACATTATCGGATATCGTGTATTGAATGACTCTCGTGCGCCAACGGTTTCGGGCATCCGGAAACAAAGGTTCTAAGTAAGGGGTGAGGGTACGTGTTGGGAAGCCCACAAAGGACACCCAATCCCGCCCGCACTTTAGCGGCCTCTACTAAGAATTCGAGTGACTTTCTAATACGCGCGTTAGTTGAACGGGAAAATGATATGCAAAGATTATTTTCCCTAAACATGTGAATGGAATTGAAAAGGGTTTCTAAGTCAATTTAATGCAATTAATTCTAACGTCGAAGTTGAATTTTAGCATGTGGGTTCATTTTAGTACAATAAAATAAACGACAAAAATTGACAAAGGAAACAAACAAACTGTTAGTAACGATATAACGAATAATAACGGTTTGTGCGAATATTGAATTGAATTGATTGACGTAAACGAGATGATGCATGGTTTGAAAAGATAGTAATATACGTGATTAATTAGGCACATGTTGACTTAAGTCATAAAAGATATGAACGAGACTCGAATAACTTGTAGGACTCGCGGTTCGACGCGATAAAGGGGCCACTCGACCGAGTCATTGAGGGACTCGACCGAGTGGACCTCCAAAAAAGGGTTTTTTCCGGATTTCGTGACCCTACTCGACCGAGTTACTGACCAACTCGGCCGAGTACGTTGCCACTCGATCGAGTCATTGCGAGACTCGACCGAGTGGAGGGCGGAAATGTATTCTGCTCGATTTTTGTGATGTCACTCGATCGAGTGGCCTATTTCACTCGGTCGAGTGGCACCTGTATGAAGTAGGTTCGTTTGCAATTTTATTATTGATTTTGAAATTGCTTTTGATTTTTGATAATTCGACTGTTTTACCGAATCGGACATAAATATTGCACAATTTATGCTCGACTCGGATTTTATAAATGGCGAATTTTGTTGAATCGAATATCAATGTTGCGGAATTTATATTCGATTCTAATTTTGTATACTCGTTGTATCTCATATTTGATTATTGAATCGATATGGAATATTAGAGTGAAAATAAGAAAAATATATTAATTTTAGTCGTCTTAAATTAAATATCGCGACATGAGTGAATCGCGTTAATTAATTTATGTGACTAGATCGCTAGATTCGATATCCAATTATGGAATTGGTATCGAATCTAAGGAATCGACACTTTGCTTAAATTAAAGGACTTGATTCCCTCGGCTTCTCCGACATCGAAATAAATCCCTAGGGATTGTGATGTCGGATCCGCGTCAACGGGTTTCGACCCTTATTGAAAATTGGTTTTAAAATTGATGAATGCAAGGTTAATGATGACGACAACGAAAATAATAACGAATTATTGTTTAAGTTAACTTGTCTCAATAATCAAATAGTCGGGGTATCGGAATAAGCGACCGGCAACGCTGTGTGCAGTACACTTGTATATTCGGGTTTCCTTATTCCGATATCCCTCTTATTCGACACAAATCGCCAAGTATTTTAATGCTTTGATATTGATACTATCGATATTAGTGATATCAGGATGCGATAATAACGATCAAATAAATAAAAAACGTAATAAAAAAGGAAGATGACGAGAGAAAGAGAAGAAGGAGAGAAATAGGTTTTGACACCCTTAACCTACATGTTCTTGTCTCGGATCGAACTCGTAATCGTGGCTTTAACACAAGAGTTTCGAGGTTTATGGAGGTTGAGTTATGGTGGCTAAGGTTTCGATTCCTAAATCTAGGTTTAGCGTTTGCTAGTGTTTGAGTTTGATCTTGATGAAGGTGGTAAAAGTTGAATTAGGGTTGAATTTGATGTGTTGATTAGGGTTCGAGAAGTTGTGTAA
Organism: Agrostemma githago; assembly: GCA_958450325.1. NCBI lineage: Eukaryota > Viridiplantae > Streptophyta > Magnoliopsida > Caryophyllales > Caryophyllaceae > Agrostemma > Agrostemma githago. The sequence continues at coordinate 28,365,410 of OY288255.1, read as the reverse complement.
AGTTGTTTAGGGTTGTGTAGAGATGTGTAAAAGAGGTCCTTGATTGTGTGTGCATGAGGTTGCTTATATAGGCAAAGCTAGGGCACCCGGTTAGGGTTACTCGAGCGAGTAGGCAGCTAACTCGGTCGAGTGGCCCGTTACATCTACAGTCGGGCTCGAAACAGGCCCACTCGATCGAGTGGGTCGGGCACTCGATCGAGTGGCCCAACTGGGTCGCGTGGGTCAGTCTTTAGGACCTTGACTTTGGATGTTCGGTGGGTTTTGTGTTTGACTTGGACTTCTGATGATGTTAGGGGCTGTTTTGTGTGTCTCGGAGACGACTTTGACCGGGGTTGACCCAATTGCTAAAACTCGGTTTTAATTCTGGTGTCGGTTTTGGCCCAAATTAGTCTTGTTTGACTCGGAATGATCTACTGGGCCTGGATTCGAGGTTGGTTTTGTGAAATTTCTACTCCGTAAGTGCATTAGCTAGCAACTAATGGATTTGAGCCCGTATCCGAGCGCGTAGAAACACGTTAGCGTCCGATCATCATCGGGTGTTTTTCCGGAAACTGCCATAGACACCTGGCAGTCAAAATGCGGGTGTCTACAAGTGTCTATAGCAGTTTTCGACAAAACATCCGATGATGATCGGACGTAAACGTGACTTAATACGCTCGAATACAGACTCAGAATCAATAGTGTCCGACGTGGGCACTTAGCAGAGTACAAATCTCACAAAACCAACCTCAAATTCAGGCCCAGTGGGTCGTTTCCAATAAAATGAGACTAATTTGAGTCAAAACAGACACCGGAAATAAAACAGTCTTTTTACGACCCAAAACTCGGTCCAAATCAAAAACCGACCTTGCAAAAGCTTCTAGAAACCAGCTTGTAGACACCCACATTTGGCCGATAGGTGTCTATAGCAGTTTCCAAAAAACACCCGATGATGATCGGACACAAACATGCTTTAACGTACCCGAATATGGGCTCGAAATCATTAGTATTTGACTTGGGCTGTTTACGGAGTACAAATCTCACAAAACCAACCTCAAATTCAGGCCCAGTGGGTCATTTCTACGGTCTCGAACTCCCACAAAGTTCGGTGACGACTCTACTTCGATTTAAATTTCAATTCGACCCATCTCATATGGAGATTCATTCGCCTCCCCAAACCTGCGCGTGGCCGCGTCGGGGTGGACCTATGTCATGTCCACAATTTGGCGACTTCGCTGGGGATTAACTGATGCGTGACTTACCGTCGGCATCCTCAGGGTGAGACTGGAATAGAAATCGTTTGACTAGTACAATACGCGTTTTAGTTTTACGGTTCATGCATAACCCCATATTTTCCCGGGCCGGTACTGGTGACCGACGTCCCACTATACCATTGATGTAGTCCAAATTGGATATGTCAAAGGTGTTCATAGTCGATTCGTATGGGTTTTATGGCATGTTCTAAGTTCAACTCGACTTAGGAAGTCCGCCCCGATTCTCGGATAGGCTATGTACACTGGTATAGACCCTTTATAGATCGACCGAGACTTAGTATAGAGCGTACATGGTGTCGTTATAATGTTTGCGTGACTATATGCTACTTGGTTTCTAAGGTCGTTTTTCAAAAACCGTTATTTTCAAAAATTGCATCCTTTTCAAAATATCCAATTTCAAAACCCGGGACATATACCGAATTAAGGATTTATGATTTTACTCAAAATAGCCTATTTCTAGCCGGTATTCTGCCCATTTCAAAACTTTAAAATATTTTCGAACTTTCAAACTCATGGCCCGATACGCTTTTCCATTTTTTTTTCGAAAAATCGGGTCCTCCCCCTAATTTTTCGGGCCTTCAAAAAAAATCCTATTTCAAAAACTTCCTCTTCTTAGGACTTCCCGTATTTAGCAGTGTCGGGTCGTGTCATAAGTCATCGAGGTCTTTAGCGTTGAAACTCCGTCGATCTTATGTCGCGAGTTTCCCCCCTATCTCAGTCCGCCTTACTCGACTAAGGCAAGGCCCACCTACGTAGGACATACTCCTACAAAGGATGGCCCGTTTACTGATAAGTGTGATTTGTAGTGCCTATTTTGTAGTGTTTTGGTCCCATTTTCCTTGTAGAATCGCTCCTTGGGAGCGGTTTAGGGGCTTCTTATGCTTCCTTTAGTTCGTTTCAGGTTCCCGAGACCGGTTTGGAAGAGTTGGAGCAATTCCGACTCTATACATACACATTTTGGAGCCAACGGAGTAAAGGAACGATCACTCGATGCCTTGGATTCGACCCCGAGACCTTGGGACCCAATCCCGAGTCTCCGAGACCCGATCCCGAGTCCCGAGAATCGATGGGAAGCCCATGAGAAGCAAGGAGGGACCATAGAGAGCATATTGGAGGCCTACAGAGCCTTCCCGACCGAGACCAAGTGCCATCTCGGTCGGGAAGAGGTGCACGTTTAAGGAGGTTGCTGTGAAGAGCCGTCTCGGCCGAGACCAACCTTGTCTCGGTCGGGACCACCCCTTCCCGACCGGGACCACCCCGTCTCGGCCGGGACGGGCCTGCTGCAGCTCCGCCTTGTTTTCTTTCTTCTCCCTTCCACTTGTAACCCTATATATACTCTTCCCTTGTTTTGTTAACCAGATGTTAGACATTAGACACTAAACCCTAGATAGTTTTAGCATAGATTAGTCTTTAGATTATCGTTAATCTTAGATTAGTGCTTGTAATTTGGGAATTCCTCAAGATCTACACCAAGCTTGACAAACTTGGATGTTTGTTTTGGGTTCTTCCATTTACGCAAGTTTCCTTCTTCTTTTCATCTTCTAGTTTGGTATAATCCCTTTTCCTTCTTCTTAATCTTGTTTTTATCATTCAAGTTTGAATCTTTAGTTCTTCTTATTGTTTATAGTTCATAGTTCTTGTTAGTTTCATTATGTTTGTTTTGATTGTTGTTTTGGTTCATCTTATTAGTGTTAGTTTTAGTATAGATATGTTAGAGTAGTATCTTGCTCGGGTTAGTAGGGTGATTAGGGTGTTAATTGGATGATTAATGGATTGTTGAAGATGTTGGTGGAAGACTTGGGTTTCCCCTTGGTTTGATGCATATCACATGTTTGTTGAAATGCTTGAATGACTAGTATGTGCATATGCTTGTTTTTCTTGCTTTTCTCTTGTGGGTGATAGTTTGTTTGTGGGTTTGGTTTCCTCATTAAGTTGCGAGAGCCCGTGAGGACGACCCTAGGTCGGTCTACGTAGCGAGAGCCCGGATGCGACCTAGGCCCCGATATCACGCTAGTAACCCCGTTTGTCATGTGTGTCGCCAAGGTGGGTTTTAGGCGGAACCTCTAGGTGAGTCTAAGTTGCGAGAGCCCGGGCATTACCTAGATTACCCTACTACCTCCTTCACTCTAGTACTCCCTTGACCATTCCATTACCCCTTTGACCCCGACCTAATCCTAGCCCGTTTTCCTTATTTGTTCTTCTCTTCCTTTTTCTTGCTTTAGACCTAGCTTAGTCCATAGCCATCCCCCTTAGACTAGCTTGTCTTGAACATAGTCCTAGACCGTAGCATACCTTAGTCCATCCTCCCGTCCCTGTGGATTCGACCCGACTTACCCTAGCTACCCACTAGGTATAGCCGGTTTTATTTGACGGTTGGGATCCACGACAAATCCTTCCCATCAAATTGGCGGCGTTGCCGGGGACGGCGTAGTTTAGACTTTTGTTTGCTTAGTTTTGGACTTTGTTCTTGATTTTTGTGTTCTCTTCTCCTTGTGTATCTTCGTTTTTCTTCTTGTGTGTTACTCTCCCTTCCTAGTGCCTCAAAAGCACTAGGATACTAACGTTTGCTCAAGTGCTTCTAGCTCATCCTAGGTACCAAAGCAACGTTATGGACATGGAGCGTCCAAGCTACCATCAATCGTCACAGGGCAACTTTGGGGCAAATGGCCAAGTCCCGAAATCTCACCAACCATATCAACCTCATCAACAATCTCACGAACGCCCTCCATTTGGTTACCAAGAAGGTTGTCAAGGATCATTCCAACATCCTAACAACTACCAAACACCCTCACATAACCCACAACCAAAAATCCCCGACTTTGAGAATTGTCAAATGTTGGTCCAAATGCAAAAAAGTCAACAAGAGGCGATAATGATATTGCATAAGGGTCAACATGAGATGATGAATTTAATGCAAAAGAGTCTACAAATGATGATGACTTACATACAAGGGGTTGAAAAGGAGCTCAAGGCCCAAATAGGGGTGCAAGATGCTCGCATCAATGCACTCATGGCTCATATCACGATGTCGGCCACTCGAGCTCCACTACATGTTGAGGAAGGTTCATTTGGGCAAGAAGGTCGGGTGCCTCCATAAGAAAGTCAACCCAACCTCGAAGCTACAAATGAAGAAGAGAGGGTCAATCAAGAGACCATTGTTGAGTGTTGCTTGGGCGGTGAAGATAGGGGAAGAGTAGAGGAAGTTGAAGCTTCAAGGGTCGACAATGAGGAGGGATTTGAACATGACAATCAAGATAACTCTTGGGGAGCCAATGTATTGGCTATGAAGTTGGATTTGTTTGATTTTCTTCGTGATGAACCGGATGGTGACTATCCAAACCCAAGTGAAGAGATGACCCCTCATGACCATTTTGACAAGGTGAGTGAAAAGGAGCGCAATACTTGGGAAAAAGAAGTAGACGCCTTGGAACTTTCTTTGTATGGGAAGTTGGAGGATCCTAAAGCCTCCAATGAAAAAAACTTGATGCCTTCTCCTCCTCTACCGCACTCGATGTCTAGCCCTTTGTCTTGTGAGACGGTTGGTGAAGAGGATCCTTGTCGGGCGGTGGAAAAGAGTTCCACTCTCGACCCCGTAGAAGAAGCGACCCATTTAGGGTGTGATCTCCCGCATCATATTGCCGAGCACGACTCTAGACCACTATACCTACCGGATGGTCATAAGAGTCGTTGCTCTCATGGTTCCGAAGACCCGGAAGATCACGAGAAGCCCGAGCATAACGAAGATGATCGCTTCTTCCCTCCGACTTGGAAACTTTTGGGAGTGGCTAGGCTCGGCCATGTGAGCTTAATTGAAGATGTTGCTAGAGCATTTGACTTACTCCTTCGAGCTCTTGATGGCTATGGAGGTGTAGTTGGTGGGAGTATCTTATTGTAAATGTCTCTTTTTCTTTTCTTTTGTGCTTGTATTTGTGTTTATGTTTGTCTGTATAGTTTGGTTTCTAGGATTTGTTAGCCTTTGTGGAACTCTTGTTCATTTGGATTTTTGATGAGCGATGTGAGGGAGGGAATTTGATGTTGTAATTGAGTTTATTGTCATAGGTGTGAAGTGAAGATGATTCCTAGAGAGGAATGGTTAATGATAGAGCTTGGATCGTGAGTATGGAAGTCGGTTTTTGAAGCCTCGGTGTAGCTTTTGGGGTTTTGGAGGTCAAGAAGACCCATCCCGGGCGGGAAGGGAGCTTCCCGACCGGGAAGGATATGCCATCCCGACCGGGAAGGAGCCGTCCCGATCGGGATGGTGGTGAAAAAATTGGAGCTTGCTGGAGTGTCATCCCGACCGGGATGGGGGCTTCCCGATCGGGACGGGTGTGTCATCCCGATCGGGACCATCCATCCCGACCGGGATGGTCTCTTTTCTCCTCTTTTGGCCTCTTCTTTGACATTTGAGCCCACCCAACCATTGTATACCCCCACCCAACCTCCCTCACCCATCATTGCTCATGTCATATGACCCTTACACTTCATTTACATACCCTCACCTCATTTCTCTTCCCTTTACACCGAGTTTCACATCGAATCCTACCCCCCTTACACCATTACTACCTCAACCATGCGGTATTATCGTGAATGAAGAGGAATAGCAAGGATGAAGACTAGCTATGTGCTTACATTGATCATCGAGACGATAGAGTGAGTGAGTTGCCAACCATTCGGTATGGCAACTATCCTTTCTTTTCCGTCTTTTATGGCTTATCTCCCTTTGCATGTTCCCCTTTCCCTTATTTTGTGTCATGGTGGCCTTCGAGGCCTTGGTATATGTTGCTCCCGACTCTCGATGATGTGATTACATCGAGAGTCATTTCAAAAATCCAAATTTTACAAATTTCACCCTTTTTTTGTTGGATTTAGTCGGATTTGGACGGAATCCGGGCTAGGTGACTTGATTACACCTAGCCCTCCCCTCCCATTTCCTTTTATTTCCTTCTTTTTATTTCTTCCCCCATCCATATCTTTTCTTGTCTCGGCCCATGGTGACTTGACTACACCCCGGCCGGACGGCTTCTACCATTTTCTTCACCTTATTTTTGATTTTTAGCTTTATTTTCGTAGTTTCTTTTCTTTTTCTTTTGTCTCTCCGCACACTACGATCGAGCATGAGGACATGGCTCGGTTTAAGTGTGGGGGAGCGATATTCTAGTATAGTTTAGTTTATTTTCGTAGTTTTTCCGAAAAAATCTTCAAAAACCCCTAAAAATTTGAAAAATTTCGCAAAAATCAAAAAGATTTTCTTTTGTGTCTTTTCCTTTTTGTGTCATTATGTCGTATCTTTGTTTTGTTGTGCGTGTTTTGCCCCTTTTTTTTCCTTATAGGTTGCCTAATCGCCGTTATCTTTGATGAGCTTTCAAGACTTCCGGTAACATCTCTTCATCCCTTTTTCCCTCGTTGATTCTTGTGAGTTTGGAGGAGGTTTGTGATGATGTGTGCTCGGGAGGAGCTTTGTAAAGATTGTGGTGGATTTGGAGACTTGTTTGAAGATCGGGGTGGTGTTTGTTTTGTTTATGTGTTGTTTCTCCTTATTTTGTTTTGTTTTGTTTTGTCTCTTTTTCTTTCATTTTCGTTGTGTCTTTGTTTTGTGTTTTGTTGTGTGTCGTGTGTGTAAACAGTTTTCGAAAACCCGGTTTAGAGGCTAGTGTGCGAGTGTTTACTTTCCCTTCCTAGTTGTATAAAACGAGTCTTGGACTTTAGTCTAGTAGAATGACCCTAAATCAATGATTTCGTTGGTCCTTTACCTTGAGTTCACCTAGCTTACAAGGTATTTACTACGGGATTTGCATTTTGACCATTATGACCACCCACGGTGTGAAAAGGCCTTGGTTGCCGAGTCCCGTCCCTTAGGTGACCATGTTCGGAATCGTTAGATTAGTCCAAGTTCTCCCCTTTTTGTGAGTATGAAGGGAAGACGTCGTCCCGGCATACCCATTTCCCTACTTCCTACACATATCCACACAATAAATTGCAAATTGTTGAGTTCTCTCTTTCTTGTTACACAAAGGAATGCCAAAAAGCCGAATCAAGCCAGAAAGGGCTAAGAAAAGAAAATGAAAGAAATGAAAGAAGGAAAAGATTGAAGAAAAAGAAAAGGCACAAAAAGCCAAAAGAAAATAGAAAAGAAGAAAAAGAATGGCATGGCAAAACAAAGCAAAAATGCAAAAGAAAAGAGAAAATGCCGAAAGAAAACCCGAATCACAAAAATAACCCCTACCTCTCAAAATAAGCCTTTTTCCGACTTTTGCCGTGAAGAGCCTACCAAAGGACCGAGTCCCTAGGAAGGATGATAGCGGCATTAGTCGGTCTTCCCTCATTTTGCATTATTTCAACCTTTTTACTTGGACTAGTTAGGCGGTTTTTAGACATGGGACGACCCTCTTGGCTCACGCTAAAGGGGGCGGGGTCTCACTTACCTACAGTGTCGACTAACACCGTGGTTCTTCACTTTTCCACTCCGCCGATCGTCCCTACGTTTTTAGAAAGTTAGGAGGACCTAGGTAAAGTACCAACGTTTTTGTTGCTTTATCGTCATACTATTAGGGTTTAGTCCACCTTGGTTTGTATTGCTAGCTTGGGAATGTTGTCACTTACCTCGAGTCCTAAACCGGTGCTTCTTTCACCGCTTTTAGAGGGAAGCGGTATTTCTTTTGTTTTGGGTGCAACCGTCTAAGTGTTTGTTTGTTTGTGTGTTTGTTTGTTTGTGTGTTTTGTGTCCGGTTGCATCCGCGGTTTTGTCGCAAGACCCGACTTGCCTTGTGGAGTGCACTTTTCCTCTAAGTGCACTCGCGTGAGTTGAAAGGGCGTAGGGTGCGCTAATACCCACTCGGCTAGTTTAGTAGATAGTATGTGCTTACTTGAGGGCGAGTAAGGGTTAAGTGTGGGGGAGTTGATAAGTGTGATTTGTAGTGCCTATTTTGTAGTGTTTTGGTCCCATTTTCCTTGTAGAATCGCTCCTTGGGAGCGGTTTAGGGGCTTCTTATGCTTCCTTTAGTTCGTTTCAGGTTCCCGAGACCGGTTTGGAAGACTTGGAGCGATTCCGACTCTATACATACACATTTTGGAGCCAACGGAGTAAAGGAACGATCACTCGATGCCTTGGAGTCGACCCCGAGACCTTGGGACCCAATCCCAGTCTCCGAGACCCGATCTCGAGTCCCGAGAATCGATGGGAAGCCCATGAGAAGCAAGGAGGGACCATAGAGAGCATATTGGAGGCCTACAGAGCCTTCCCGACCGAGACCAAGTGCCATCTCGGTCGGGAAGAGGTGCACGTTTAAGGAGGTTGCTGTGAAGAGCCGTCTCGGCCGAGACCAACCTTGTCTCGGTCGGGACCACCCCTTCCCGACCGGGACCACCCCGTCTCGGCCGGGACGGGCCTGCTGCAGCTCCGCCTTGTTTTCTTTCTTCTCCCTTCCACTTTAACCCTATATATACTCTTCCCTTGTTTTGTTAACCAGATGTTAGACATTAGACACTAAACCCTAGATAGTTTTAGCATAGATTAGTCTTTAGATTATCGTTAATCTTAGATTAGTGCTTATAATTTGGGAATTCCTCAAGATCTCCACCAAGCTTGACAAACTTGGCTGTTTGTTTTGGGTTCTTCCATTTACGCAAGTTTCCTTCTTCTTTTCATCTTCTAGTTTGGTATAATCCCTTTTCCTTCTTCTTAATCTTGTTTTTATCATTCAAGTTTGAATCTTTAGTTCTTCTTATTGTTTATAGTTCATAGTTCTTGTTAGTTTCATTATGTTTGTTTTGATTGTTGTTTTGGTTCATCTTATTAGTGTTAGTTTTAGTATAGATATGTTAGAGTAGTATCTTGCTAGGGTTAGTAGGGTGATTAGGGTGTTAATTGGATGATTAATGGATTGTTGAAGATGTTGGTGGAAGACTTGGGTTTCCCCTTGGTTTGATGCATATCACATGTTTGTTGAAATGCTTGAATGACTAGTATGTGCATATGCTTGTTTTTCTTGCTTTTCTCTTGTGGGTGATAGTTTGTTTGTGGGTTTGGTTCCCTCATTAAGTTGCGAGAGCCCGGTGAGGACGACCCCTAGGTCGGTCTACGTAGCGAGAGCCCGGATGCGACCTAGGCCCCGATATCACGCTAGTAACCCCGTTTGTCATGTGTGTCGCCAAGGTGGGTTTTAGGCGGAACCTCTAGGTGAGTCTAAGTTGCGAGAGCCCGGGCATTACCTAGATTACCCTACTACCTCCTTCACTCTAGTACTCCCTTGACCATTCCATTACCCCTTTGACCCCGACCTAATCCTAGCCCGTTTTCCTTATTTGTTCTTCTCTTCCTTTTTCTTGCTTTAGACCTAGCTTAGTCCATAGTCATCCCCCTTAGACTAGCTTGTCTTGAACATAGTCCTAGACCGTAGCATACCTTAGTCCATCCTCCCGTCCCTGTGGATTCGACCCGACTTACCCTAGCTACCCACTAGGTATAGCCTGTTTTATTTAACGGTTGGGATCCACGACAAATCCTTCCCATCATTTACACAATTGAGTCCAAAGTCTGGGGAATGTCTCACGTAAACCTCCCTTCAAACAGGACCCGGCCCACATAGCTGGATCCTAAAGGAGGTCCACCTTTCACAAGTCACCCGTCTAGGAGTCTTTTCCGAGTCAACCTTTTACAAGGCATAGCCCTATAACAAAAGGTTCGCGATCCTTACGTCTAAGGGTCACTCGTCAAACACTTGAGTCTTAACAAAATTTTCAATCTCACTCGGGGGCTGTCCTCCACCCGAGCAGTCAAACACGGTCACCCCATTTTCGGACTCACCCTTCTACCGATCGAGTCTAATTCGCGGTCGTTACTTTGTCTAGGTCAACGTTCGGGTATCCCAGTCCAAGAGTCTTTGTCATCCTGTCACCCCGGGCCTGTCGAGTTTGACTCCCTCTCTTGCATTTGCGCAAAGCCGAGTTTAGGCGAGTCGTGGCACCTGTCGTTCTCTTCAATTAAGGACCTTACCAAAAAAGAACATACCAACCGAGCATCCGAAAGTCCGGATTTGATTCGAGTCTAAGTCTGAGTCCGAGTCTAGGATACCCCCTACATCCTAATTTCCAAATCAGAGTCAGAGTCATTTGTATTCTGTCATCTTTTCAAAATTCAACAAATTAAAATCAGCTTTCAATGTTCTATTTCTCATATATACTTTCCTTATGTGTTTCCGAGAACATGATGAACACCGTCGTACATTGTGAGCACATGCACGTGACTATTATAGGCACATCTATAATGACTGCAGGAAATCGAGACCCGTGTTTTCCTTTACCTGTTCCATGTCTGACATAGAAAGCCACATAACTACCTTTAGCAGGAGCGGTATCAAATCCTATGACAAATCTAGGTAGTCTCCTAGTTTGGGTTCAAGACGGGAGGTAAGCCCATTTCCCACAACAAACACCCATCCAATAAGATCAACCAATCTCTGTGTACATCCCTGATGAGGTTCTCGTTCTTACGTATTGGTCGAAGATTAACGTATGCTTAGAGGAATGAATGTTTATAGTGTCTACGGGTTGATTGTTGGTCTTAATTGGTATGCTAGTGTCTAAATTTAATGCTTATGCCAACATAATACATGAGCTATTTGATCGGTTGTTGCAATTACGAGGAATAAATGTCCCCTACTAATCGTCTCAAGGTCTGAAGTTGTTAATGTCGTCGTCTAAGAATGTTCAGTTGTGTTGTTGCCTTATTGTGATGATTATATTGTTGCTTATGTGTTCTCTCAGTATATATATATATATATATATGTGTGTGTGTGTGTGTGTGTGTGTGTGTGTGTGTGTGTGTGTGTGTGTGTGTGTGTGTGTGTGTGTGTGTGTGTGTGTGTGTGTGTGTGTGTGTGTGCGCGCGCACGCGCGCGCTCAGAACATGTTAAAGATACAATTATGTCAAAGAGTTATCATAATATAGATTGGGAGTACGTGTCTTAGTGATAAAACCGAGTCGTGAAATATAATGAAGAGGTGTTATGACAATACAGAGTCATTTAAATTACTTGTTAGAATGTCACAATGATGGTTGTTAATGAGCCTAACAGTGTAAAAAGGAGTAATAATACCAACATGCAATGGTGAAAAGAGAGTCACAATATTAATTAAGATCCATTAAAGAAGGATAATAGGTACAGTGATGATGCAAGGACGATCAGGAATAACGAATAGTAAAGGGGTCAAAGGTATATACTTGAATTCGTTGTGTCGTCACATATGTTCCGAATTTAGCAGGTCAGGTTATAGTACATGGTAGTACCATCGAAATCACGAGTCACTGCGGTTAAGTGGCATGTCAATGGGTGTTAGGTCCCGAGTGTTGGGCAAATCATCTATGAAATAATCGTTTTATTTGGGTGAAGGTAGTGGTGTCCATGCATGTAATTAAGTATGTCTTGGAAAGACGGTTCACGTAAGTACTTAAAATTACAAGAATACTAGCCGTTGTCTGCCAGCATATTAATTGATCGAGCAATGACAAGAATAACAGTGGTACTAATAAGTGGCATGTTTATTTTAAATTATGTAAAATGTGACATATTAGAATGAGTATACAGATAACCTGTTGGTACCTTTGTTGAATCATGGAAACTATTTACGTAATGATGCTTGCAATTATTAGTAAAAGAAAAGAGAATCTATGTTGTGAAGTGTGGATGAATGCAGGGATAGAAACCCTTCGCGGTCAATTAATGGGTGTGTAAGTTGGGAAACCATAATGACACGTGAACGAATTGTTGTGTTAGGCACGATGCTAAAGAGTTGGATGTCGTGAAATGACCAAGTGATGTTGCATATATGAAAAAAATGTGTTGAGAATCGTTATGATCATTGCAGTTATTGATTGCAGATATTACCAATTTCCTCACCTCTGGTGAGGGCTTACAAGTATATTCGTCTAAAAAGTTTATAGTGGCGTCCTATAATAATTGAAAACCGTGTTATATAATAAGATCAAGGAATAAACTTGTTAGTGTCAAGATAGTGTCATAATATACTAGATGTGTTGGGTAGAGTGAGACGGAGATTGGTGAACTTCGTGGCAAATTTCCTCATAAGGAAGGTAGGCAGAAATACCGTTACCCTGAATGATTGTCAAGTATTTTTTCGTTACCATTGTTGTTGTTGTTGTTGTTGTTGTTGTTGTTGTTATTGTTGCGGTTGTCGTCGTGTTCTAGTCATGATGCTGCTGCTGTTGTTATGGATGGGTTGGGAGACAGTTCTGTGAATCATGCGATGTACAACTATAGTAGTCAAAATGTTAGTAAAACGGGTAGGAGTGAACTCTAGGACGAAGTTCTTTGTAAGGAGGGTAAGATGTTACACCCCGTTGTTTCATCTGATATATGTGCTTAATGGTCGTGTAAGTAGCCACACAATACGTTGGAATGATTATCGTTAATAATACGTAGTAGTCAGTAGTACTTGATGCAGAAACAATAGTTAATTATATGATGAGTCATGTGATGTATTTGATTAAACAACGGGGCCTTAAAGAAGTGTGGAAGTGTATTTGATTGACCGTGATGCAGAAGTGGAGTTACTGGGTGGATCCTGAACTTCTGGACGAATTTCTTTGTAAGGTCGGTAAACTGTAATACCTCATCTTGCTTACCCAAGTTACGATGCTTATGTTAGTTTGGTGATTAATTGGTCGGTTAAGTTCGCACAATTAGTCATCTCGTTGCGGGGGTGAACTTCGGGACAAAGTTCCTTAACGAGGTATGGACGGTGCCACCCGCTTGTCATTCGCACCCGCGCGGACTCTTGCGGCAGCCACCAACACGACCCGTCTTGCGGTCTGGGCCGGTCCGATCCCGCATTTGGGGCGAAATTTCGGACCTCGATTTGGTTGATGATTTAAATTGTACTAGATAGATTTATGGGCGCATCTATGTTTTCGTTGATTCGATCGAGATGTGGTTGGAAATGCTTTAAGGCCGGATCATTTGGTCTGCCGACCGTTTTAGTGAACCAAATTTTTTGCCGATTTGTGGAGTCGCCACCGAGCAACTATGGCATGCTCGGAAACCGTTCAAGTCAACTTTAAAACTTAGCCGGCTCAAAGCTTAGTGACATGAGGACCTAAAGATAGAGACTTGTACCCTTAAGCATTCCATGTCTAGAATGACTCTCATTGCCAATGATTTTGGATATCCGGAAACCGTAGATTATGAGTAAGGGGCGAGGGTACGTATTGGGAAGCCAACATCGGATAGACGTCAACACCCAATCTCGCCCGCACATAGCGGCCTCTACTAATCAATTGGTGGGCGGATATCTTCTTTCCAATGTGGTGTAAATGCGGTAACAACCATTATTTTAAGCCTACTTTCTTGGCTAGTCGATTGATTTAGGGACAAGTAGGTTGGCGTCGAAGTAAGTATTTTATATTCTTTGCATGCGTTTTCACGTGAGAAACATGCCATGTTAAGATGCACGTAGGAGAGTACAGAGTACTAGATTGTATACCTATTAGCAAGTCAGTTTTAACGTGATACGAGTATTAGTCATTCTCGTGATATATCTTACCTAGTATTCTGCCAAAAGTGCGTATGTTCAGCATTAATAGAGATGCGTCGAGCCACACGTGAGGTGTGAGCATAAGGATTAATACAATACTAGACAACTGCTCATTTGGATTAGTATTAGTTGTTTACGTTTTAACTTCAGTTCAGGTGATTTATCATGCGATTATGGTCGTAAAAGCGGTAAATCATACGAAAGCGGTAAAGTGCGAGACGTAAGTAAATCACGTTGTATGAAGTGTTGCATCCTCGGATATACACTAATCGAAGTACGATGTGTAGACGATAGAGAACGGATCTAGTAACGACTACTCGGATTCGATTTAGGTGTTTTAGTAATTGGGGTTGAAGTTGTGGACGTTACTTATTTTAGACGAGTTAGTCTTGACTAAGCCAAGCAGGAATAAGTCTTGTACACCATTTGAAGTGCAAATGGTGGACGCGTCATGGAATTAGTATCAACATCGGTCGACAATATCAAAATGCGATATTCGATGGATGGTTAACTAGTTTGGTTAAGATGACAACATAGTGAGGATATCGACTTGGACGGATGAACTCCTTTAGGCCCTGCGACGATTTCGAAAGAGCGTTGCTACAGTGGAGGGCAAGTCGACGGATCAATACAAGTGCCCTTGTTCGTCCTTGCATGTAGGAATTCGAAGGAACTCCTAAGAGTAGTATTGATTAGTGGAATGCAAATCTGGATGATAACGATCTAGTAGATCGTTCCTAATGTCGTGGGGTGCAACGCTAAAGGAAGAGTTGCAAGTTGTGTGGAGCTCTTGAGAGAGGGGAGTTCTGTCGATTATGAGCGGAGGATGGGGGTATATATAGTTTTTGTCGTAGTTCAATCCGAGATTTCAGTCGCAGCATGTCGTACAACCCATAATTAAGGCGCATGAGGCCCAGCGACTCAATTCTCAGGCGCGCCAGGTCGGGCGCCCGAGATTTTGAAGATGCGATTTGTAAAGTTTCCAAAACAAAGATATTCGTGACCTTTGCTTAATGACTTGCGTCCCAAGAGTTCTAGAACCCCTCCCTAGCGCTCGTCGATGGGCCTTGGGTGCGCATCCCGAGGTTCGACTCGGTCCGATGCGTTGACTCGGGTTTGACTTTGCGTTTCGGAACCGATTCAGAGCCCTGGAGTTGGAATTGACTCTAATTAGTGTTGATGCGACCGTAATGACACGACTAAGACTTCTGTCTTAATCTTTAATTAATTTTTCCGAGTAATTATTTGATCCGTTCTATAGAAAGATCATTTAAAACATCGTAATATCTTGTCGTGTTGCAGTCCCATCATCATCGGGTGTTTGTTGGACGTTCCCGTAGCTACCAGGTCCAAATATGGGTGTCTACAGGATCCCCTACTTTGACTGAGACTTGGACAAGGCGAAAGTCAAAGTATAGCCGCCCAGGTCAATCGAGGATTACGACCTGGTGGTTATCTGTTCGGGTCGTTTTAAGTCCATTAGACTACGTACTAAGGCTTGCCAGGATAGGTTTAAAAATCATACCGGACCTCCTCGCCTTCGTTTGCTTATGTGGACGCCTATCCGCATCGACCAGCACCCCGTGCGTGCCTCCGCAGGACCTCTGGTTCACGGCGGCCACCTACGCGGCCCCGTCCGCTCCATTGGGGCCGGCTCGATCTCGCGTACGGGGCGATGTGTCGGACCTCGATCTGGTTGACGATTCGGATTGTACTAGACGGATGCGGACATCCGTGTTTCCGTTAGAATCGATCGAGACGTGGTTGTAAATGTTTAAAGGCTGATATGTTTGGTAAAACGATCTTTTTAGTGAACCGAATTCGTTGCCGATTTATGGAGTCGCCACCGAGTTAATTGTGGGAACTCGGAAACCGTTGAAGTCAACTTTGATCCGTAGCGGGCTCAAAGTTGAGTGGCATGGGGACCTAAAGATAAAGACTTGTATCCTTAAACATTCCATGCCTGGAATGACTCTTATTGACAATGGATTCGGCCATCCGGAAACCGTCGAATCTGAGTAAGAAGTGAGGGTACGTATTGGGAAGCCAACGTCCGCCGGACATCGACACCCAATCCCGCCCGCACATAGCGGCCTCAACTAATCAATCGGTGGACTGATAACTTTGTTCCTTAATTGTGGCCGAAGTACGATAACATTCGTTATTTTAACCCTATGTCCTTGCTAAATCGGTTGTTTTAAGGACAAGTAAGCTTTTGTCGTCGAAGTAGTTGTATTTAAATTCTTTGTATGTGATTTCACATGACAAGTAGGACATGAAAAGATGCACGTAGGAGAGTAGAGAGTACTAAATATTATACGTATTAGCAAGTCTGTTTTAACGTGATAATACGGATATTAGTCGTTTGTCGTGGTAAACCTTACATGGTATTCTGTTTAAGGTGCGTCGGTTCGGTATTAATAGGGATGCGTCAAACCACGTGTGAGAGGGTGAGCATCGGGATTAATATGGAACCCGACCACCACTTTGTTGAGTTTTAGCTTGTTTACGTTTTGGATTCCGTGTTAGGTGATTTAGTATGCGATTATATGGTCATAAAAGCGGTAAATATGTAGACACCCACATTTTGACCGCCAGGTGTCTATAGCAGTTTCCGACAAACACCCGATGATGATCGGACGCAAACATGCTTTAAATACTCAGAAACAGGCTTAGAATCATTGGCATTTGGCTTGGTCTCATTATAGAGTACATATCTCACAAAACCAACCTCAAAATCAGGCCCAGTGGGTCGTTTCGAGTCAAATAAGACTAATTTGGGTCGATTCCGACACCAGAGTAAAACCGTCTTTTAGCGACCGAGTCAAACCCGGTCAAAGATATTTTTTTCCGAGTCACACGAGCTGGGTGTGACACTACATGGCTGATTCGGACTCAAACACCACAAAAATCAGCTTCACAAAATATTAAACAAATCCGTTTAAGGATGGAATTCAATCTCAAGTAGGAATCCTATCCGAAAACCGATTCAAACACCCGACCGAGTGCAAACACTCGGCCGAGCAGCACAAACCAGTCGTGTTCCCTTGCTTCTTCGACAAGCAAGCGGAATCCTCATGCCATCCGACTTCCTGTATTTCCTATCTTAAGCGGTAGTTCAAACTCTCCTAGCCAAGGTCGGGAACTCCCTATAAATAGCCCCTTGCATACAATACTTTCACACACAGATCATCGATCAACATTCATACACACATACATCAATTATCATTCATAATTATTCATATTCACGATACATCAAGCATTCATACAATACACTAAAACGTTCGATATCATACCACACAAATACACCGATAGTACACCAGAAGGAACCGGCCCGATACCCGACACCCTTCACGTCCAAATCAAGCCACCACAACTCACCGACATACACTCGACGCTCTTGTGTCCAAGCCACGTCCCGGCGAGCCCCGATCCGAGTAAACAGAAGCATGTAGGTTGAGGGTGTTACAAAACCCGATTTCTCCTTCTCCTTCTCTTCTCCTTCTCGTTTTTTTTATTACGGGTCTCGTGTCGGTCCTTTTTATTACGGGTCCCGTATTTAGCAGTGTCGGGTCATGTCGTAAGTCGTCGAGTCTTCTAGCGTCGAAACTCCGTCGATCTTATATCACGGATTTCTTCCCTATCCCAGTCCGCCTTATTATACTAAGGCAAGGCCCACCTACGTAGTACATACTCCTACGAAGGTTGGCCCGTCTACATAATCGAGTCTAAAAGTCTGGGGAATGTCTCACGTGAACCTCCTTTCGAACAAGGCCCAGCCCACACAGCTGGATCCTAAAGGAGGCCCACCTTTCACAAGTCACCCGTCTAGGAGTCTTTTCCGAGTCGACCTTTTACAAGGCATAGCCCTATAACAAAAGGTTTGTGACCCTTACGTCTAAGGGTCACTCGTCCGACACTCGAATCTTAACCAAATATTCGATCCCACTTGGGGGCTACCCTTCATCAGAGCGGTCAATCACGGTTGCTCTAAGGGTCATGTCTTACACGTGTCTCACATACCTCACTTTCGAGCCACTTAGATGCCACACCATCTGAGTCCTATTTGAGTACTTAGTCTCACTTGGGGGCTATTCCCCGACGGAACGATTAAACATTTGTCGTATTAGCCGGAGATTTTTGATTTCGGGGTTTGCGAGTCCCCCCCAGTGTATTCGGGGTTGCCATTGGTTTTAGTACGGGTTGTCGTATTAGCCGGAGATTTTTGTTTATTTCGCTGGGGAAAAACAACTTGACTCCAATTATCCCGTTAAAAGGGGCATTTTGCTCGATCTGCTGGGGAGATGTGGATTTAATTTAATTGTTTGGTCAAAAGTGACTTGCCTCATCTGTCGGCGAGAAGTAAATTGCTTTTGTCCTTGCTTATTTTGTTTAGTACGGGAAGGTGCATCTTGTGGTTATTGGGTATCGTGTCTAGGTTGTTTCTTTTCTTGTTTTAGGCTGTAAGATCAGACGCGGGTCCTAAGGCACCTTGAAACTCAGTCGCCTAGCGCCTAGCGGTCCAATATTGGGACGCCTACCTTGAGGTGCCTTGAGATTTGGTGGTTGAGTTTGTTTAAAATCAGCGAAGGAAGAAGGATCGATTCATTCATCCCAAAAACATAACGCGCGACGCCTCCCGCCTCAAGTTCATTTTTTTTTACTTTGTTCAACTGATTTCCGACTCGATTTTGTCACACTCGATTTTGTCACACTCGATCATGTCGACCTCGGGTAAGTGTTCCTTACTCACCTATTGTCGATTTGTGCTTAATTAGCGTGATTGTGGGTCTATTTTGCTTACACCCTAGAAATCGATTTGGGCATTTTGTCTTTGATATGTTTCGATGATTACTCTCAGTCCTATTGTAGAATTAGGGTAGAGTTCAGCTTGATAGAGTAGTTATTCTCTTGAGATGAAGCTTGGAGGTGCTTTAATGGCTTTCTATGGGTGAAAATTAGAATGCTACGGTTTAGGGGTCACTTTCTCGATTATCTCCGTACTTGATCTTTGTATGTAATCTCGCTCGATTAGTGTTTGTGACGCTATAGGTGGCTCCTATGTCGACTTTTGTGAGTTAGAATGTAGTTTAGGTCATCCCGTAAATGTTTGTGTGGCTTACGACGGACCAAATGATATCGTAACGATGCCGGATTTTCCCGAAACCACTTTTATTGTGACCGGGGTCAAAAATGGGTGCTAGTGGGTGTTTCGGAATTTTGATATCGCTATCTGAAAGTTTGAGCCTATTTTGACCTGTTTGGGCTGTTTTGACCTGACCCGAGATGTGTCTTTTGTTTTGTTTTGCAGCTCGAGATGGCACAAAACATCCCGAGAGAGTCCCTTCAGCTGGTACTAGTAGTGAGGCCACTGGGTCGAGCTCGCTGACTCCCCAGGAGGCTCGTAAGAGACGACGGAGCGCTCCTTCGCAGCGCCTTAAGCCTGGAGCAGTGGATGAGGCCGGTTTTGATCGGGTTACAAGGCGTAGACTGCCTGTGACGGTTTTTAGGAGGACCCATGTCCCTGGACCTATCGACGAGGGCGAGGAGATCGTTTACGAGGATCCCCGGTCGGCAATTACTGCTACGTTTGGACTTGCACGTCTCTAGTCGTGTCCTAAACGGCTAGGTGAGTACCTTGACTCGTGTTTGTTGGCTCGAGCTTTATTTTCGGGTTGTACTGGTTTATTTTGTTTATTTGTATTCGTATTGTCTTGGTTTGCAATCCACAGGTCTGATGACGATCTTCTCGGGATTTACGACATGCCTGGAGATTTACTCCCAAAAGTTTAGTCCTGCGGCTAAGGATATTATTACGGGGACGGCTTTGGGCCCCTTGGTCGGGCACTGGATCTGATTGGTAGGTTGCAAGACTAAGTGCAACCTTATGGTAATTAGAGCGATGATAGATCGCTTCCACGATACGACCTCGACATTTCATTGGTCATTTGGGGAGGTTGGGATGAGTTTAGAGGACTTTGGGGTTATCACGGGTTTGCCCTGGGGTCCCGACATGATTAGGTGGGCTCCGGAGGGTTCTAGGTTAGATAGTGATGAGGTTAAGGGCTGGATTGGGAACTGTTTAGAGCCTTCGGCTTATAGTACGCCCCATGCTTCGGTGAGTTCGTACATTAACGACCACTTTGAGAGGGCGGCGGTGTTAGAGCATTGAGTGCCCAACACGTCGGTGCAAGATGCCCGTTTGTAGTTGTGGTACTTCCTAGGGTCGACCCACTTCTCGAATAAGGGCGAGAGGTTTAGCACTAGGATTTTGCCCTTCCTAGCTGACTTGGATCAGCTGGGACGTTTTGACTGGGTGACCACGACTTTCGCGGAGATGACCCGCTGCTTACAGGTCATGGTGAGCTTGCAGAGGGTGGACTCCAACTCGACTATACCTATCGTGGGTCCAGGTCTCGTACTGGAGGTTAGTTATTGTCTCTGTACTTGACTTTTGAAGTTTTGTTTGGTTCAGTTTGGTTTTGCTAATGGTATTTCGGGTTTTGCAGGCTTGGATCTACTCCTACTTTCCTCGCTTGGCATCGAAGACGGTGTCCGCTCGTCCGGCTAGGTTTCCGGCGGTGATTGAGTAGAGGTTGGCTCAAGCGAAGAGCTCGATGAGTCACTACTCGTCGGAGAATGTGATGTTGAACCAGCTGCGCCTTGAGGATGTAAGTTTCCTTCTTACGGTTTGTTTTCTTTGGTAGCCCCAAGGATAGGAATTGTAAAACATTGGTTTATTTATGCAGTTCGTGGCCCGTCCTTGGGCCGATTACGAGGGTTTGCCCGAGTACGTGAGGGCAGAGTTGAGGGCTAGGAGCTACAGGCAGATGCTCCTTCCCGCGCTGTTTCGCCGGTATGGTACTTGGGTGAGAGGTTAATGCGCTAGTGCATGTACGAGGAGTTAAAGGTGCCGGTTGACCCTCCTCGGACCATGTTTAGACCGCCGAACACCGTAGAGGCTCGTGAGGACAGAGATGGAGAAGGAGGCGATGCATTACTAGTGCCTGTTGCCTCCTATGTGTCTCACGTCTGCCAGCGGCTAGCTTGCCACCGTCTCGTGGTGAGTACTTGGCTTTTTGTTTGTTGTTTGTTTTAATTTGTTCTACAGTTTAGTGTCTGTTTGCATTTTTAACGGTTTTTTTTTCCTTTAACTTGCTGATCCGGCTGATGTTGTTCAGCCCACATACTTCCCCTTGACATTGCTCAGGGTTGACGCGGCTAGGGTGGCCTTTACAGAGCCTCTCCCCCCTTGTTCCGCGGAGGAGATCGACAGAGGCTGGGATGGTGTGGCGTGACCGGGTGTACCGGGTAAGTTTTGGGATTTGCGCTGAACTTGGCTTTTGAAGGTTAGGTTTTGTTTGACTAATTTGCTTGGTTTTGTCTTTCAGGTACCGTCGGCTTCCCATCAGCGGTTGTGGCAAGCCGCCAACTTCTTGTGGGCCTATGATAAGTGTAGTTTGTAGTGCCTATTTCGTAGTGTTTTGGTCCCATTTTCCTTGTGGAATCGCTCCTTGGGAGCGGTTTATGGGCTTCTTATGCTTCCTTTAGTTCGTTTCAGGTTCCCGAGACCATTTGTGAAGAGTTGGAGCAAATCCGACTCGATACATACACTTTTTGGAGCCAACGAAGTGAAGGAACGATCACTCGGTGCCTTGGATTCGACCCCGAGAACTTGGGACTCAATCCCGAGCCTCCAAGACCCGATACCGAGTCCCGAGAATCGATGAGAAACCCATGAGAGGCAAGGAGGGACCAAAAGGAGCTTAAAGGAGGCCTCCAAGGCTCAACCGGGTCGGGATGGCCTCAACCGGTCCCGGTTGAGGTGCACGAAAGAGGAGCTATTGTGAAGGGTCCACCCCGACCGGGATGAGCCCAGTTCAGCCCGCAATTGCATTGTTTCATCTCCTTTCATTCTTGTACCCCTATATATACTTCCCTCTTGTATTCCTATGAGATGTGAGACATTACGCATAAACCCTAGACTAGTTTAGCATAGATTAGTTTAGATTAGAGTAGATTAGTCGGTAATTAGTCCTTAATCTAGTTAGTTAATCTTGTATTAAGGGATCTCTTGAAGAATCCATCCAATCTTGACAACATTGGTGGATGTTTGGGTGTTCTTTTATGCAAGTTCTCATCTTTTCCATTTCCTTTGTAGTTTGGTATAATCTTTCTTCTCCTTTTACTCTTAATCCTTTATTGTTTATCAAGTTCTCATCTTTATTCATTGTTTGTTGTTTATCCTTGTTTTCCATTATGAATGTTTTGATTCTTGTGTTGTTTTCTCTTGTTCTTGTTAGTTTTTCATTAGATATGTTTGAGTAGATTCTTGCTAGGGTTAGTAAGGTGATTAGGGTGTTTAATGGGTGATTAAGGGTTTGTTGGAGATGTTGGTGGAAGTTTTGGGTTTCCTCTTGGTTTGATGCATGGTACATGTTTGTTGAAATGCTTGAATGATATGTAGATGCATATGCTTGTTTTTTTTTTGCCCTCTTCTCTTGTGGGTGATAGTTTTCTTGTGGGTTTGGTTCCCTCACTACGTAGCGAGAGCCCGGATGTGACCTAGGCCACGATAGCACGCTAGGAACCCCGTTTGTCATGTGTGTCGCCAAGGTGGGTTCTATCAAGAACCTCTAGGTCGGTCTACGTAGCGAGAGCCCGGACTACACCTAGATTACCCGACTACCCCTTCACTTTAGCTCTTCCTTGACCATTCCATTACCCCTTTGAACCCGACCTAATCCTAGCCTGTTTCCTTATTTGTTTTCCTTAGTCATACTCTTAGCCTTATCCCCTCCTTATCATAGTAGTTTAGCCTAGTTTGTTGACCAAGTCTCGTATTTAGGCGACTTTAGTCTAGACGCCTCTTACCGTCCTCGTGGATTCGACCCGACTTGCCCTAGCTACTGTTAGGAATAGCCGGTTATTTATTTGATCGGTGGGGATCCACGGCAAATCCTTACCATCAATTTGGCACCGTTGCCGGGGACGGTGCTAGTTTAGACTTTGTTTTCCTAGTTACTTGACTTTGTCTTTTGTTTTTGTATTTTTCTTTTTTCTTTTTGTTCCTTTGCTTCTTGTGTGTGTGAGGTTTATTTCTCTCTTGTCTAGTGCCCAAAAAGCACTAGGCTTCTCACGTTTGCTCTTAGTCTACAGTTTGTGCTTAGAGGTGGTGACCATCTTCTTCTTGCAACTTAGAGCCGCTTTAACGGACGGTTGCTAGATTGAGACGTCCTCAACCGGGTACAAGCCACGATTTTTGAGCATATTATGAGGTTTGATCTAAACTCCTCACACTCGGGAGCCGATATGAGCTACTCCTCTCCCTCTATGAACCAAGGGTATGACATGACGTCCCCCTACCATAATCAAGCTTCTTGGGGTAATCAAGACTCTAGTGGGTATGAGCTTCAAGGATGCGGAAACGGCTACCAACAAGTAAATGCCTATCAATCCTACGATCATGGTGGCTATTACTCGAGTTATCAATGTGAACCCACCATGTTCAATCAAGATTCACCTTATTGAAGCCAATATTCCCAAAACCCACCATATTACCCTCCACCCCAACCACAATACGAACCCCATAACCCACAATACTACCAATCATCTCAATCTCCCTACCAACAATATGATGCCCCACCCCTTGGGCATCATCAAGATTTTCAAGGAACGTTACAAGACCCCAATGACCACCAATTGTCAAACTTGGAGTTGTATCAATCGATTCTTCAATTGCAAAGGAGCAACCAAGAAATGGCCATTCAAATGCAAAAAGATCAAGATGAATTCATGGCCCAATATCAAAGGGAAAACGAGGCGAGGGATGCTCGATTAAATGCATTATCGGTTCAAACCATAATGTTTTTATCCCGAACATCACAATTAAATGAAGGGTGCCCACTTGAGGAAAGGGAGCAACCTAATCACGAAGCCGCCTATGAAGTTCCCTTTGGAAGAGAAATTTGCTTTGAAGAACCTCAATCGTCTACCCAAAAAGAGACGAATGAGGATATGACCCTTGGTGAAGGCAACATTGGTGAAGAATTGGAGGAGGTTAGTGGGTTGGATGAGTTGGTTGAATTTGTGAAGTTGTTGGGTGAAATTGATAAGCCCAAGTTGCCCATGTCCGAGAATGTGGATAAGCATCAAGAGCCCCTTCCAAGTAAACCAAGCAATGGTTTGGAAGAGATTGAAACCGCCGGTAGAAGTTTCGATTCTCTCCTCCAAGATGATGTGGGGACGAGTGATGAAGACGGGGAACCACAACTTGAGGAAAGTGAGGGGGTGTGCAACAAGGAAACGAGGCCAAAGCCGTTTTTTGTGCCTCATGATGAAGACTTGAAGCTTGCTAGTGATTGGAGGCGATGCCTAGGGAGGAAGAGGTCGGTAAAGCTCGTAGGATGGATAGACCCCGGAGACAACACGAGAGATGATGTCGGGTCTTCTGAGGACTACTTCTTGCCTCCACCTTGGAGGCCGTGGAGGTTAGCTTGGCTCGAGCACTCTTTGGGCCGTCTTTATGATGTCGGTCGTGCGTTCGACTTGCTCCTCTATGCCCTTGAGGGCTATGGTTGAAGAATGAGTGTCCACCATCCTAGGTTTGACGGAGTTCCTAAAGAACCGTCATGTTGTACATTCCCCTACCTCTCTTCTCTTTAGTTTTGTGTTTGTAATTGTGTTTATTGTGATTTTGTTTCTAGGACTCTTTGTTTTGTGATATTCTTGTTATTCGGATTGTTGATGAGCGATGTGAGGGAGGGAATTTGATGTTGTATTTGAGTTTATTGTGATAGGTGTGAAGTGAAGGTGATTCCTAGAGAAGAATGGCTATTGATAGAGCTTGGATTTTGAGTTAGGGAGTCGGTTTTTGAAGCCTAGGATAAGCTTTTGGGGTTTGTGGAAGGTCAAGAAGATCCATCCCGACCGGGAAGGGTGTGGCATCCCGACCAGGAAGGAGCCATCCCGATCGGGATGAGGGTACCATATTTTTGGTTTACTGGAGTTCCATCCCGACCGGAACGAGAGCTTCCCGACCGGGACGGGTATGTCATCCCGACCGGGACTCTCCATCCCGATCGGGATGGTCCCCGACTTCCCCTTATGCCTCTTCTTCGACATTTGAGTCCACCCAACCATTGTATACCCCCACCCAACCTCCCGACTCCTCCTTATTCCTATCGTATGACCCATATACTTCATTTGCATATCCTCACTTCATTTTCTCTTCACTTTACACCGATATTCACATCAAATCTCACCTCCTCACATTATGGCAAGCCTACTACCTCAACCATGCGGTGCTTTAAAGCTTGAAGAAGGATGACGATGATGACAACAAGCAAAGTACATTTATTGACCATTGAAACAATGGAGAGAGTGAGTTGCTAACCGATGGGTATGGCAACTATCCTTTATTTTCCGTTTTTGTTGTTGCTTGCTTTCCCTTGTTCGTCCCCTTCCCCGTTTACGCTTATGTGTCGTGGTATCATGGTGGCCTTCGAGGCCTTGGTAGTTGTTGCTCCCGACTCTTGATGACGTGACTACATCAAGAGTCATTTTCAAAATCCAAATATACAAGATTTTCACCCGTTTTCTTTAGGATTTAGTCGGATACGGGCGGAATCCGGGCTAGGTGACTTGATTACACCTAGCCCTCCCCTCCCATTTCCTTTTATTTATTTCTTTTTATTTTCTTCCCCCATCCATATCTTTTCTCGTCTCGGCCCATGGTGACTTGACTACACTCCGGCCGGACACATTCTACCCTTTATTCACTTTTCTTTTTGATTTTTAGCTTTATTTTTGTAGTTTCTTTTATTTTCTTTTGTGTCTCCGCACACTACGATCGAGCATGAGGACATTGCTCGGTTTAAGTGTGGGGGAGCGATATTCTAGCGTAGTTAGTTTTATTTTCTTAGTTTTTTCGAAAAATCTTTAAAAACCCTAAAAATTTGAAAAATTTCACAAAAATCAAAAAGATTTTCTTTTTGTGTCTTTTTCTTTTGTGTCCTTGTGTCGTATATTTGTTTTGTTGTGCGTGTTTGCCTCCCTTTTTCCTTATAGGTCGCTCAAATCACCGATAGCTTTTGAGAGCTTTCAAGATGTCCGGTAACATCTTCTATCCCTTTTTCCCCTTTGTCTCTTGTGGAGTTTGGAGGAGATTGTGATGTTGTGTGCTCGGATGGAGCTTGATGCATACTTGTGGTTGATTTGGTGACTTGTTTGGAGATTTGGGGTGGTGTTTGTCTCGTTATGTGTTTGTTTTGTTATGTTTTGTTTCTGTTGCCTTTGTTTCTTTTCTTTTCATTTTCGTTGAGTCTTTGTTTTGTTTTGTGTTAGTTGTGTCTTTTGTGAAGAAAGGTTTTCGAAAACCCGGTTTAGAGGCTAGGGTGCGAGTGTTTACTTTCCCCTCCTAGTAGTGTAAGTCGAGTCTTGGACTTTAGCCTAGTAGAATGACCCTAAATCAATGATTTCGTTGGTCCTTTACCTTGAGTCAACCTAGCTTACTAGGGATTTACTACGGGATTTGCATTTTGACCATTATGACCACCCACGGTGTGAAAAGGCCTTGGTTGCCGAGTCCCGTCCCTTAGGTGACCATGTTTGAAATTTCTCGACTAGTCCAAGTTTCCCTCTTTTTTGTGGGTTTGAAGGGAAGGCGCCGTCCCGACTCACCCATTTCCCTACCTCCTACACATATCCATACAATAAATTGCAATTTGTTGAATTCTCTCTTTCTTGTTAAACAAAGAAATGCTTGCAAGCCAAATCAAGCCAAAAGGGCCAAGAAAAGAAAATGAAAGAAAATGAAAGAAAGAAAGAAAAGAATGAAGAAAAAGAAAAGGCGCAAAAGCCAAAAAGAAAATAGAAAAGAAGAAAAAGAAATGGCATGGCAACAAACAAGGCAAAAATACAAAAAAAAGAAAAAATGCCAAAAGAAAACCGTCTCGCAAAAAGATCTCAACCCCTCAAAAATAAGCCTTTTACCGACTATTACCGTGAAGAGCCTACCAAAGGACCGAGTCCCTAGGAAGGATGATAGCGGTAATGGTCGGTCTTCCCTCACTTTGCAATATTATCCCCCTTTTTACTTGGACTAGTTAGGCGGTTTTGAACATGGGACAACCCTCTTGGCTCATCGCTAAAGGGGGCGGGGTCTCACTTACCTACAGTGTCAACTAACACCGTGGTTCATCCTTTTTCCATCCCGCCGATCGTCCCGTAGTACGTTCTTAGAAAGTTAGGAGGAATCTAGGTAAGTTACCAACGTTTTTGTTGCTTTATCGTCATACTATTAGGATTTAGTTCATCTTGGTTTGTATTGCTAGCTTGGGAACGTTGTCACTTGCCTTGAGTCCTAAACCGGTGCTTCTTTCACCGCTTGTTTGAGGGAAGCGGTATTTGTTTTCTTTTGGGTGCAACCGATTATGTGTTTGTTTGTGTATTTGTTTGTTTATGTGTTTCGTGTCCGGTTGCATCCACGGTTTTGTCGCAAGACCCCACTTGCCTTGCGGAGTGCACTTTTCCCTCTAAGTGTACTCGCGTGAGTTGAAAGGGCGTAGGGTGCGCTAATACCCGCTCGGCTAGTTTATTAGTTAGTATGTGCTTACTCGAGGGCGAGTAAGGGTTAAGTGTGGGGGAGTTGATAAGTGTAGTTTGTAGTGCCTATTTCATAGTGTTTTGGTCCCATTTTCCTTGTGGAATCGCTCCTTGGGAGCGGTTTATGGGCTACTTATGCTTCCTTTAGTTCGTTTCAGGTTCCCGAGACCATTTGTGAAGAGTTGGAGCAAATCCGACTTGATACATACACTTTTTAGAGCCAACGAAGTGAAGGAACGATCACTCGATGCCTTGGATTCGACCCCGAGACCTTGGGACCCAATCCCGAGCCTCCGACACCCGATCCCGAGTCCCGAGAATCGATGAGAAACCCATGAGAGGCAAGGAGGGACCAAAAGGATCGTAAAGGAGGCCTACAAGGCTCAATCGGGTCGGGATGGCCTCAACCGGTCCCGGTTGAGGTGCACGAAAGAGGAGCTGCTGTGAAGGGTCCATCCCGACCGGGATGAGCCCAGTTCAGCCCGCAATTGCATTGTTTCATCTCCTTTCATTCTTGTACCCCTATATATACTTCCCTCTTGTATTCCTATGAGATGTGAGACATTATTTATAAACCCTAAACTTGTTTAGCGTAGATTAGCTTAGATTAGAGTAGATTAGTCGGTAATTAGTCCTTAATCTAGTTAGTTAATCTTGTATTAAGGGATCTCTTGAAGAATCCATCCAATCTTGACAACATTGGTGGATGTTTGGGTGTTCTTTTATGCAAGTTCTCATCTTTTCCATTTCCTCTGTAGTTTGGTATAATCTTTCTTCTCCTTTTACTCTTAATCCTTTATTGTTTATCAAGTTCTCATCTTTATTCATTGTTTGTTGTTTATCCTTGTTTTCCATTATGAATGTTTTGATTCTTGTGTTGTTTTCTCTTGTTCTTGTTAGTTTTTCATTAGATATGTTTGAGTAGATTATTGCTAGGGTTAGTAAGGTGGTTAAGGTGTTTAATGGGTGATTAAGGGTTTGTTGGAGATGTTGGTGGAAGTTTTGGGTTTCCTCTTGGTTTGATGCATGGTACATGTTTGTTGAAATGCTTGAATGACATGTAGATGCATATGCTTGTTTTTTTCTTGCCCTTTTCTCTTGTGGGTGATAGTTTGCTTGTGGGTTTGGTTCCCTCACTACGTAGCGAGAGCCCGGTGAGGACGACCCCTAGGTCCGTGTACGTAGCGAGAGCCCGGATGTGACCTAGGCCACGATAGCACGCTAGGAACCCCGTTTGTCATGTGTGTCACCAAGGTGGGTTCTATCAAGAACCTCTAGGTCGGTCTACGTAGCGAGAGCCCGGACTACACCTAGATTACCCGACTACCGCTTCACTTTAGCTCTTCCTTGACCATTCCATTACCCCTTTGAACCCGACCTAATCCTAGCATGTTCCTTATTTGTTTTCCTTAGTCATAGTCTTAGCCTTCTCCCCTCCTTATCATAGTAGTTTAGCCTAGTTTGTTGACCGAGTCTCGTATTTGGGCGACCTTAGTCTAGACGCCTCTTACCGTCCCCGTGGATTCGACCCGACTTGCCCTAGCTACTGTTAGGAATAGCCGGTTATTTATTTGATCGGTGGGGATGCACTGCAAATCCTTACCATCAGCCTACTCGTCGAGGACGACTGCTGCCTCTTCCCGTGATATATCGGGAGTTCGATCGGTAAGTAGTGTTTTCCTAGGGCGAGTTTTCTAGGATAGTTGTGTGTTTTCATAAGGGATGATCGTGTTTGCAGGATGCCCCGGACATGGTGAGGCAACTAGAGACTCGGGTGACTGAGCTTGAGGCGGTTGAGGCCAGCCTGCTGCAATTCCTGCAATCTCGGGACAACGAGATCGCTAGACTCAAGGAGTAGTTGGCTCGAGCTCAGGGCGAGACCTCGGCGCAAGGTGAAGCTAGGTTCGGGGTCGAAGTGGAGAGAGAGGTTGAGGCTGAAGGTCAGGCTACAGGCGCTACCGAGTATGTTGGTGGAGTTCCCGAGACAGCTACTCTGGATATGCTAACGGGTATGGGTGGTATTGAGTCTCCCACCTTTGATCTAGATGATCTAGGCTTCGATGACGGTCTCGGTGAGCTTGTACTGGCTGGAGCTGCAACCTCTAGGGGTCCTCCCTCGATTGTAAACTCGATTTATGTTTGGATTTTGTACATTTTGCATATTCTGGACTTTTGGTATTTTGACTGATTTGTTAGTCTTGTGTTTTGTTTTTTTTTTCTTTTAGAAATGTTGAATTAGGTGAAAAGTAATCATTTCAAGTTCGGTTTGTCTACGATTTCGTCGTAGTTTAGGGTGTTTTGAATGCGTTAGGATTCAATAGGAGTGCGACAATCCTTTTCGAAATTCTTAAAATGCGCTAGTTTGAGCCGGAAGTTGGATCAAGTAATACGTCGATTAAAATGTTTAACTCGAGACATGTAAAATGTGTAAGAAGCACTTCGTAGCTAAAAGTATTTTGACCGAGTGCTTGTTTGGTGCTAAGAGACAAGTGTAATTGTTTCGATGCTCGTGTTTAAAATGAAGCAAAAAGAAAAAAAAGTTAGACCACGTTTTATGTCTTTTAATGATAATATAATGCCGTATTTAGGCTACAGACGCGAACTGACGATGCCACTTGGGGCTAAAACACGCCTAGGTGGGGTAGCTTATCCCCTTAAAAATAAAAAATAAAGCGTCTAAGTCTGGTGTATGCGGTGGACGAGAACGTGTCGTCCGCATGGGCCTTTCATTCCCTCACAGGGCTTGTTATGGACGCTTCGGCTTTTGAAAAGGGGTCGAATGACTTCAGGAGGTCGATCCTGGCGTTCGGGGGTTGTCAAGTGATAGCTGAGGGGGATAAAGCATGGCTGACAACATAGGATTCAGACACTAGGAGGCGACGGTCAAGGGCGTCGACGCCTGGGATTGGGCGGCCTGATTCTGGGACGCTTGGGCTCGGGCGGCCCGGTCTTGGGGCGCCTGGTTTCAGGCGGCCCGATTCTCAGTTAAGTGAAATTTTCCACAATTTCCTAATTGTTGTGCGATTAAGGCTAGTTATGCAGGTTATGGGTTCTCGTCTTAGAGATATTAGATTACCCATAGTGTCTTTATAACTTCCTTGTACATCCACTTGGTGGAGATTACCCAGGGGGAGATTCATATACACTTCTTCAAACAAATCACCGTGGAGAAACGCATTATGGACATTCATTTGGTGGAGCTCCCATTTTTTAATTGATGCGACGGCTAGAAGTGTCCGAACAGTGGTCATTTTAACAACAGGAAAAAATGTTTCCACAAAATCAATTCCTTCAATTTGATGATTACCAAAAACAACCAAACGAGCCTTTAGACGCTCAATACCGCCATCGGACCGATATTTGATTTTATAAACCCATCGCCAACCAAGAGCCTTTTTACCAGCGGGAAGTTCCGTCAAGTCCCATGTTTGATTGGATTCAAGAGCACAAATTTCATCCTGCATCACCCGACACCAACCTTTGTCCTTAACGGCTTCGGGAAAAAAAGGGGGGGAGGGAGGTTCCACTTCAGTGGAAATAGCCGCAAGAAAAATTTTATGATGGTCAGAAAAATTGTGACAATCGATAAAATTAGTCAAAGCGTAGAACGTACCTGAAGATAACAAGACAGGAATGAGCGGTGAGGGGACTATGAATGGAACCGAGAATGTAATCACGAAGACGGGAAGACGGAACTTCGGATCGATGACCTAGTCCGGCGAGAGCATCGTCATTGGGCTCACTATGGTGGGTGACACACGGCCTAGTAGAAGAATGTCGGTTTTGTTGAGAGCTGTTAGAAGTGAGTCCATGAGAGGGAAGCGATTCAGATGGGCTGTCATGAGAAGGCCCACTTGTTCCATCCTCATTTTCCTCTTTTCCATATGGATACTTCCAGGATAGACTGAATTAGACTCAAAAACTGAAGTGGACTCCTCACCACTATAATCCATATAAGGAGGGGCCTGATTGTTGAATTTTGGATTGGCCTGAGACGCAGGGTCATATGGAAATTGATCCTCATAGAATATGACGTCGCGAGACACAAAAACGTCTTGGTCTTAAGATCGTACAACCTCCAACCTTTTTTTTATTGAGGATAACCGAGAAAAACACACCAACGAATCTTTTTTTGAAAATATAACACCACCCGTATGTTGATTGTGGGCAAAACCGAGACACCCAAACACCCCTAAATTTGTGTAAAATGGGGGCTTCCCAGACAATAATTCTTACGGCGGTTTTATGGCCTAGAATAGTTCTCGGAGTCCGATTAATTAGATAGGCCGCAGTTAATATGCACTCGCCCAAGAAAGACTTGGGTAAATGACCCTGAAATAATAGAGCACGGGAAACATTTAAAAATGTGACGATGTTTCCGTTCAACTCGACCATTTTGTTGGGGCTTCCCGAACGTTGAAACAAATAACCGGCCATACAGTTAAATTTTGTCCCATTATCAGACCGCACAATTTTGACCTATTTAGACAATTGTGTTTCGGCCACAGCTAGAAAATTCATGAACATGGTAGTAACTTCCCTTTTGTCAAGTAAAAGATAAACCCACATGGACTGAGAAATATTTAGCACTAAAAGATGATGGGATCCGATAAGGACCCCGTAGGTCACAATGAATTAATTCAAACGGTTCAGAAGAACTATTATTCAACGTAAAACTGTTTCGATATTGTTTAGCAAGGTGACATAAGTCAAACACATTATTTATAATAGGTAACTAGAAAAGGAAGGAATAAATTTCATAATATTATCACCCAGATGTCCACGACGTCTATGCCATAGCTCAAAACGTTTTGCATGGTGGACTCGATGAACCATCGATTTAGTGATTATGTCTCGAAAATAGTAAAGTTCTTCCCGCAGTTCACCGACTCCAATCGTCATCCTCGAGGTAAGGTCCTGGATATGACAATTATTATTAGAAAAAGATATGACAAGACGGCTACTAGCAAGTAACTGTGAATCGAAAATTAAGCTGCATGTGAGACATGGAACATATAAAACGTGTGTTAAAATAATAGTTTCTGACAATTTAACCATTCCCTCGAGTGTGTCTTCGCTAACGAGCCATTAGGAAGGCCTATTGGTCGAGGGGAAATCGGATTTGTTTCATGAAACCACGTTAAATTTCTTGTCACATGATTCGAGACTATGTCAATCAACCAAGTATCATACATACTACTAAAATGGTCCAAATTATCGGGTGCGGTTACAACCGAATGTTTGCTCGGATCAAAGTGGCAGAGTCTTCAGTAGCAGGGGCTCCGGAAGACGGCTGGCGGTTCAGACTTGATAAACCCGACCCCCTTTGTCTTAATTCAACTAAAGATAGAGGTCGATTGCCCCACCATTCCGGAAATTTCTGGTTCTTAATGTAGCAGGAATTCACATCATGTCCCCGAGCCGTACAGTGAGTACAAGAAAGCTTTCGTCATTCAGCCCGATCATTGTCTCAGAGTTCACGCCAGTCTGGTTTTGTGACAGAACGAACCGCATATGCTGTTGTCAGGCATTTCCTTGAATTTCGGTGATGCACCTTTGAGCCGCTCCTCTTGTAGCACAATATGGTACACCCGAATGAGAGAAAAAAGTGGGTCAAGAGCCAATTTTTTAGACCGAACGAAGCCATAAAGCTTCGTGTCCAGGCCCATGACAAATTGATGTAGCCTTTCAGTATCTTGTCAATTCATGGCATCCTTCGTTCCCGATCCCACATGTGCACAAGCCACAGTTACAAACAAACGGAGGCTCGAGAACGGCTAACGCGTCCCACAGTACTTTGAGTTTACCAAAATAATCCGTAACCAACATACCTTTAGTTTGAGTACAATGGGTAACTTGAGATTTCGGGACATGAATTTTAGATCCTTCGACGACGGAAAAATGTTCTCCTAGATCGACCCAAAGGTCACGGGCTTCTTCGAAATACGTGACACTGGATTTGAGTTTGTCGTCTATCGTACTCATAATCCATTGGACGATCGTGCAGTTCACAACTTCCCATTGATCGAGAAGTCACTACAACAAATTGGCACTTGCGCCACGAATTATGGCACAGGAATTTATTATTCATGGCTAATTTTTACCTTGCCATTGGAAAATTTTGATTCACTACCTGGGAAAAAAATATGTTACAGGACAATTTTTCCCTTGGCTAAAATTCACTCGCGCCACGAATTTCATTAAAGTCGTGGCCAATAATCACTCTTGCCACGAATGATGTCACACCCGTGGCAAAAATATATTTAGCCACGAATTTGTTCTGTGGCAAATAGTTTTTAGCCATGACATAATTAAATTTCATTGGCAAAATTATTTTTTAGCCACTGATTTAATAACCGCATGTGACTAATGTGGTTCTTCAGCCTTTAATCAAATTGCTTTCAAGTTAAGTCGAATGTCAAATATTGGTCTTAAAAACTTCAGTAAAATTTATAGCTGTAGATAATATGAAAGTAAATAAAAATATTAACTTTAAAAATATTTTATTACTCAAAACAAATATTTGTTATTCTTTTTATTTAGTTTTAAGAAAAAAAATTGATTTTTTAAAAATTTAAATAAAAATAAAGAAAATTTTTGTTGTCTAATTTGTTGATTTTCAACAAATCATAATTTTTGAAGTCATTGATTTCTCTTAATTTGACAATATGTCTAATTAAAATTATATGATCTTAAGTACTCCCTCCTAGTTTCTAATATCTTCCCTCTTTCCTTTTTAGCACTAGTTCAATCATCTTCCCTCTTTCCAATTTTGGGTTGTACTTTAATCATTTCTTTATTCTTTCCTTTATTCACAAACCCCACCATATTTCTACTTTATACCCACATTTTCTTTCTTTAATCAATTTTTTATTTTCTTCTTAATATTTATGCTAAAAAAAGAGGGAAGATAAAAAAAAAACTAGGAGGGAGTATGACTTTTGAATGACTGGCTCACATTTAAATAGTGTGGCGTACATAGCATATCAAGTAAAATAAGTATGTGATTTATCATCCATCATTGAGACGTCTAATATTATTTGAGATCCTTTCAGTTTTACCGATTAATTAATTAATTAATTAAGTTTTTTACATGTAATACACTTCTCTTGAAGACAAAAAAACTTAAAAAAAGTGACCGAGCATGACTCATAACCGCAACTTCTGAGCGTTGTATTTTTTTTCAAATTATTGATTTATTTTCTCACAATATTTTTAGTGTAAAAAAAATTGCTTTTTTTAACTCGTATTTAAGAATTCTAATCGATCAATATTTTTTTTATGGAATTAACTTTTGACTCTGAAAAATGATTATTTTTGTAAATTAATTGTGTTTCAAGTTGTTTCGTTTGGAAGAAAGATTAATATTTTAGAAAGTCGTATCTAAGTTTAATAATCAGTCAAAATTATTTTTCTAAAAAAGAGGTATACGTAAGAAAAACAAATAATTAACAAAACAAGTAGGAAAATCTAATAATTTTATCTTCGAAAGACACATAGGTTAATTTTTGGCTGTCTCTTTTGTAAGATAACGTTACTTGTTCTCTTCCCCTCGTTGAATGAATATAAGTAAGCTGCCCCTTCTTGCAAAAAAAACTAATAATTAAGGACTACTAGTGAGAAAATCCAAAATTAATTTATCGTCAACTGTCTAATTCAATAATTGTTCTGTAATATTATTTGAAAGATATTTTTTTTTTAAAAAATGAATAGAAAATACTATTACTTAATGAAAAATAAAATTTGGGTAAAACTTGAAGTAGACAAAAGGAAACTCGATAAGGATAAAAAAAATGATGAAATAAAATAACGACTGATAGTTCAAAGTAAAAGATCTAATTAAACCAATAATGAAAAGAAAAAACATATTGAAAGAACTAACAATAAAATAACGTGGAAAATAGAAATTAAAATACAAATATCGATAATTTAAGGAAATAATGAGTCCAAAAGTCAATTTCGAAACTTGATTTATTTATTTTGCCGGAATAATTATTTTTTAATCATATAAATCCTTAGAGAAAAAACTATTAATTACTCAAAAGTAAATGTAATTTGTGGGAAAAAAAAATCACTTTAAAAAAATTCAAACCAATTATTATGTCAATAAAGTTCAAATTCATTTCTGCTAGTTGACCATAAGAAACCATGAGTGAGAGTACTGTTAAGATGTGTGACCTTCTGGAGAGGCTCTTCGATGTGTACGAATGGTGAAATTAAATGATATTGAAATGACTCAACTATAAAGCTAGTAACCGTTCCTGATATGACTACTCTAGGGGTTGAGAATTCTTAAGGTTATTGATTTATTTAGCTTATTATATATTTTATCACCGGAATAAATGTTTCGTCATAAGCGTAATTAGCCACGAGATAATCCATGGCAAAAAATTAACTCTAGCCACGGGAGACTTTGTGGAAATATAATCAATACTTGCCACGCTTTTTTTCTGTGGCTATTTGTTTGCCACAGTCACTTGCGCCACGAATGGTCTTTTCGTGGCAAAGTACTTTAGCCACGAAAATTTAACACTTTTGCCACTAATTCAGCCGTGGCATAAGTGCTCATTCGTAGTGGTGAGTACCGAGTCAATCGGCTTTTTAATGGTCCCGTCACATAATCCAAACTTGTGTCTGGATTTAAGTGACATATGCGTTGAACGACTCCATTCTTCGTAGTTATCTTATGTGAATTTGAGGTGAGTAATAAGCATTCCCGAGCCATCGTGAGACCCGAGATAATAGGGTGATTGGATATTGATTTTTGTTGATTTGGTTTCCTTGTTACCGCCGCCGGTCTTGGTTGACGAGGTGATGATGAACTTATTCCTGATTTTTTAGGTGAAAGGATCGAGGCCCCTTGCTACATGGAATAACCTGTTTTGCCAACCCCATAGTCTAGACACCAGGTTTTACTGATCTCTACGGGTCGTGGTTTCTTGAAAGCATAACAAATTATCTTTTTGGATGACTTGATCAACCTCGGATTGACCCCCTAGGTACTTAAGTAGTAGGGGTTTGCGTAGGGACGAAGCCAGAATGAAATAGTAGGTGGGGCTGAGACTTAACATTTTTGTCATTGAATTGATTTGTTTATTTTTTTCAAAATAATGCTGAAGAATAAATTAACGTTTCAAGTCGATTTGAAAAATAATTAACAAAAATGGCTAAGGTATATTCGGATGTAGTAGGATCGATATGGGGAGTGAGAAAAAACATACTTTAAATAATGGGTAAGCGAGAAGTTTCAAAAGTTTATTCATTAATAAGTAAACAAATAAAGAAATGAGAGAAACACATTTTAAATAATGGATATATATGTTAGAAGTTTCAAAAATGAAAAAAGGGGAAAAAGGGGGAAAAAATTGAAACAAATAGGATAAGATATTAAATAAATGAGGAAGTTCGAAAGCCGTAAAAAGAGAAAGAGTCCACAATGGGGATTTGAACCATTGGCCCCCCATGGAATATTACAATTCTCTTTCCCAATCAATTGAGACACTAACTCCAATTGATTATGTTGCATTAGATTATTACTTATTCAAACTCACACCAGACCATGGCCCATGTTGGCCTTAACGTGGCTTCGTCATTGGACTTGCGTTCATGTGTTGGGGTAAGCATCTCCAATGTATCGGTTTTGTTTCAGGTCTTGATTCTCGATCCTAGGACCTTTGTAAAATGATTAAAATATCTTTGTACTTGCTCTAACTTTTTCTAAGTAGCTATCGCCTTATCGATGTTCATCAAGATGTAGGAAATTTTGGACCCAAAAATGACTCAAAATCTACAAAACACGATAAAAATCAAGAAGCATCTATAAAACATTATTAGCTTAGCTCACCTGAATAAATCATACTATAAAACCGAGCTAATTTAAATAGAAGGTAAAAAGTATATATAAATATCACAAGCAGTAAGTACCATGTCCATAAAATTTCTTGATTGGGAGGAAAAATTGCGTTCAAAGCTGACATGAGTAAGGCTTATGATGATAGAATTGATTGGAATTTCTTGAAGAGTGCGTTGATCAGTTTTGGATTCCCAAGGCACCTTATTGATCTTATTATGAATTGTGTGTCCACTGTGTCCTACGCTATCTTGATTAATGGGGTGTCGTTAAGATTTTTTCACCAACTTGTGGGTTAAGACAGGGAGACCCTATTTCTCCTTACCTTTTCGTCATTTGCACCAAGGTGCTATCAAGAAACCTTGTTCAAAGTGGGCCGAGGAAGCATATTCAAGGAGTTAAGGTGGCCAGAGGTGTTCCTGGTATTACTCACTTGTTTTTTGCAGATGATTCTCTCTTTTTCTTGAAAGGAGTACGGGATAACGTAATCAGATTTCATAAGCTACTGACCAAGTACTGCGCACTATCAGGTCAGAAAATCAATAAAGACAAGTCTGCTATGGGTTTTAGTCCCAACTGCAATCTAGGTATTATTAGGGAGTGTGAAAAAAAAGTTCAATTTAAAACCTTGTGCCACATTGGGGAGATACCTTCGTATTCCGGAAATTAGTAATACAAGGTCTGGAAGCATTTCTAACAAGATAATTGAACGAATTATTAGGAGGATTGGTTCGTGGAATGGGGCTTCTTTCTCCTGAAGGACGGTTAACGTTAATTCATCAGTGCTTGCCAACCTTTCCTGTTTCTTTGTATCGGTTTTCAAAATTCTGATAAGTGTGGCTAATAAAGTTAATGCTTTATTAGCACATTTCTAGTGGGCTGATAATAAATCGGGAATAAAGTTACACTAGAGATCTATTAGATATATTAGTTTGTCTAAGCATCTAGGAAGATTGGGGATTAGAAATATTGCTTTAGAAAACCAAGCGCTTTTAGCCAAGAATGCTTGTAGGATTATCGATAATAAAGATTTGCTTATTAGCAAGGCGTTTACATGGAAGTATGAGAATTTTAGAAATTATGAGGAATTCAAACAGAGTAGAAGGAAGGGACCAAAATCAAGAGGATGGATGAGAATTATTCGGGGAAGAGAAGCTTTGGAGGAAGGATTAAGTTGGAAAGTGGGAATTGGGATGGACAGAGGGGACAATTCCATTAATATATATCAAGATAAATGGGTGAATGGATGCATTCCGGTAGTTAAAACTGGAATAAATTTAGATGAACCATCTCTGGGAGCTGCAAATTGGATGATTTAGGACCTAATTACGAATGAGCACAAGTGGAACACGGATAAGTTGGAATCTATCTTTTCACATGATTGGTGCATTAAAATTAAAGCTATTCCGCTAGCTAATCCTCTGCACAAAAGTCAATGTTAATGGAATAGAACTGGAACAGGCATTTACAGTGTCAGAAACGGATACTACGAGCTACAAAAGGAACCAAAATTTAAAGATTGTCTTGAAAAAGCAAGGAAAACTGTTGAGCGCATGCCCAAGTTCTATAAAAATGTTTTGTGGAAGATTCCAGGCCCGGCTTCGTGGGAGATTTTCCTGTGGAGGATTTTGACGTAATCACTTCCTATTGGTTCTGGAAGAGACATAAGGAATTTACTAGGACCGTATCATTGTGTGTTATGCTGCAATGACATGGACGACAATTCAACCATTGTTACTAAGACTCTAA
This sequence comes from Agrostemma githago, assembly GCA_958450325.1. Lineage (NCBI taxonomy): Eukaryota > Viridiplantae > Streptophyta > Magnoliopsida > Caryophyllales > Caryophyllaceae > Agrostemma > Agrostemma githago. The sequence continues at coordinate 28,326,404 of OY288255.1, read as the reverse complement.
GTCATATTTTTAGAGACTCTCCAACCAGTGCTTCTCTTTGGACTTTTGGAGTATCACCCTTTTAGTAGGAGTGTTCAAGAAGGCAGAATATTGAATTTCTCATAATGGCTTTTAATGCAGATTGATTCCATGTTTAATTGTGATGATCTATGGGAAGGACTATTCCAATTTATTAATGCTCTTCACATTATTTTGATATTCAGAAATTGAGTAGTTTTTAATGGTGATTTGAACCACCATTCCGGACTTATTACTAAATATCAAGCATTCCTTACTTCCTTGAAGGATATCTGGGATAATGTGAAGAAGGCTAAAGGAAAGCATTGTCATCATGATGTAACATCTGACACGGCTGAATAGAGATTGAGTATTAGGAGTTCTAAAGAAGTCTGGTTGATTGGCTCGCCGATTGATGGAAATCATTGTAATACTACGGTTGTTAATGTTGACGCAGGCTGGACCCCCCTCAGGTTATGCTGCGGGTGGATGGATTAGCAAGGGAACACACTCTAGGACGGGAAAATCGGGTAATGCTACTTTCCTTGCTGAATCATCTTTACAGGCGGAAACTCTAGCAGTTATTAACAACCTTAAATAGGCTAGGGAGATTGGGTATCTTCACATCACGATCCATATGGACTGCTTACAGCTAGCTTATCAGTTGGCTGGAGCTGAAAAATACCATCACTGTGTTCAAGATCGAACTCCCTTATTCTTCGAGGAGTCGTAGTTTTTTCATTGGTTAGCTATTAGTTTGTTCCTCGAAATCTTAATACCCAGGCTCATAAATTAGCAGAAGATTTATCGAGAAGGTATTAAGGTGGGTTTTGTTCTAATGATGGCAAAAAAAAACATGTTCATAAAATTACTAAATTGGAGAATGCTACCAAAGTGATTAAATTAAGAGGTATCATATGAATTTTTTGTTTCCTTTATTTTAGTCAAGCTACATATATATTTCCAAGATAATACAAAGATGTCTACTGTGAGACGTTATCACGCTCATTTTACTTTGAGAACTCAGAGCTCTCACACATACTTAGAGGTGACAATCGGGCGGCGGGTCGAGTCATGGTAGGGTCATATCGGGTCGGGTCATTATCGGGTCATGACTGCTGTCGGGTCGGGTCGGGTCAGTTTCGGGTCGCTTGCGGGTTGGGTTAGTCGGGTAAACTTTTGTGGCGGGTTTGGGTAGGGTCGGTTGCGGGTCACTTCCAGGTAGGGTCATTCGGGTTGAGTTTTCGGGTCATCCAGGTTTGTGTCGGGTTCGGGCCATTTCCAGGTCGGGTCAGTATCGGGTTCGGTTCATGACTAAGTTTTGTTAGGTCTGGTCTAGTTTAAAACATCAATTCATTATACGGTTTATTTCTTTTTAATTTTGGGTTTTTCTACATGGCACCCCTGAACTTTTCACTTTTCTACGTGGTACCCCTGCTCTTTCTATGTGTATACATGGTACCCTTGAACTTTACTATTAATTTAATTGGTACCCCTTAAAGGTTTTTTTCATCATGTTTTGTCGTTAAATTGTGTTTGTAGCTTAAATAAAAACTTCAATACCATTTAACTTAAATAATTAACAAGTAATTGATCTTAAATTAAGTGTTATCAGTTGATTTGGCAATATAACACCAAAAATATACTCATTTTAGATTTGGTGCATAACTGCGAAAAACATACAAGAATGTTAGTTTAAGTTCAATTTTAGATTAATTAGGCATGTTAAATGACGTTTAAGTTTTAATTTTGAACAAAAAAAGGTAGTTTAGTGCCAAAGTTTGATGGAAGAAAAAGTTTAAGGGTACCAATAAGGTAATAATAAAGTCTAGGGGTACCAGCGATGTTTATAATAAAGTACAAGGGTACCATGTAGACATGTAAAAATGGTAGGGGTACCAGGTAGAAAAGTGAAAAGTTCAGGGGTACCGTGTAGAAAAACCCTTTTGTTTGTCATTTATTACAAGAATTTGATTGGTTATTATTTACGGAGTATATGACTATAACATCTTATACAAATTAATTTCAATTTTCATTGTGTTTTTCAATAGTTTTGGTAGACACAAAATAATTTTATATGAAATCATATGCAACAATAATTAGTGTAGACACCCGCATTTTGCCTGCTAGTGTCTATAGCAGTTCCCGACAAAACACCCGATGATGATCGGATGTAAACATGACTTAATACGCTCGAATACGGACTCGGAATCAATAGTATCCGACGTGGGCATTTAGCGGAGTGAAAATCTCTCAAAACCGACCTCAAATCCACGCCCAGTGGGCCGTTTCCAATAAAATAAGACTAATTTGGATCAAAACCGACACCGAAAATAAAACCGTCTTTTAGCGACCGGGTCAAAACCCGGTCAAAGACGAATCCGACACATAAAACTAGCCAGGTGCGCTTCTAGAAGCTAGCCTCAACTACCAAATCACATTCAAAATTGTCAGCAAATCTTTCCTAAAAATACTCCCTCCGTTTTTAGCCACTCGATCGAGTGGCTCACATCCACTCGGTCAAGTAAGATCATGAACCGACCAAACCGGACTCAAACCGGGCACTCGATCGAGTGCACCCGCGCCACTCGATCGAGTAACCCTAAACCGGGTTATTTCTCCTATAAATACCCCATCACCCTAAGCCATTTCACAACTTTTAAGCATTAAACCCTACTTCACACAACACTTACACTACAACCTTTTATCACCTTCAAGCCTACACATTTCAATCATCAATCACCCTTCAAATTTACACATTATCATTCAACCTTTACACAATACACCACTTTGAACTTGGCTTCAAAGTCACACACATAAATTCAAATTCGAGATCAAAACTCGTCAAAGACACACACCATAACTCACCCTACATATCTCGACACTCCCGCGCTCCCGTCGCTATTACGAGTCCGTTTCCGAGGCCATTTAAGCATGTAGGTTGAGGGTGTCATCAAACCCCGTTTCCTTTTCTCCCTTATCTTTTTCGATTATATATGTACTATTATTATTAGTCGATATTAACGACACTAATATTTTATTTACTAACACTAACTTTTAATTTTGTGCATACTAACTTTTTAATTTATTTTTGTATACTAACATTTTATTTATGTACTCTAACAACTAACATTTATTTATTTATTTATTTATTTATTTACATTTCGTCATAATACTAATACCGTGTATATATATATATATATATATATATATATATATATATAATAATAATAATAAAAATAATAATAATAATAATAATAATAAAAATAATAATAATAATAATAATAATAAAAATAAAACATCGGATCGGACACGTTTGACTATGAACACCGCTCCAAGTCCGTTTAATCCCTTTACGAGGCACGACGGAGGTGGCACCCTTTCGAGGAGCGCCGCCCCAATGTACTCAAGGGCGTAACGAGATCGTGGTCGTTCATAGTTGAACGTGTACGACTCCATTTGTAAGATTAACGCGGAGCCCGTTGATGCGAAAATCGACATCACATAATCCGTAAGGATTGTCATGACGCGGAGGGAGACACTTTCGTCGTTAATCAAATTTTTCAATCTCATAACATCATTTTCATAAAATTCCGATAACGATATTATAATCGTATAAGTACACGATTAAAACACCGGAAGCCGAGTAAAATTTAAATCATGCAATATTTTTATTTAACTCGGCCAACTATCGATTTTTAAACATAGAAAACGAAACGAGCCATGCCTCGTACAGGGGGGCACTCGACCGAGTGCCATAGGCCACTCGATCGAGTAGCACCCCAAAAACCGGGCAGTAGCTACCTCGAAGGCACACTCGATCGAGTCTAGGCCATGACTCGATCGAGTGGGTCCTTTAGCCCAAGAAAACCGAGAGCTTCGAGCATCATCCGAGCCTCGTCTTTTATTACGACTTAGTCGTCGCGTGTAAAGTCGATCACGTGATTCCCTTTTCAAAACTCATGCATGTCACTACACTAAAACGAATTTGATCGACGGTCTCGCACTATTAATCTTGCGTCGACGACTCTTTAGTCGTATCCGACACGTGATTAATTTAGACTCTATTCCTCGAAATGATAGGTCGGGACAAGGCATCGAGATTCGGGATCGGGCTAGCACCACGCCTAGGTCCCATATCTCCGTCCTTTGATTAGTACACAATATAATGTGTACCTAGTCGAAGTTCGTCCACTTACACAACTTACAGTCTAGTGTGTATTTATTATATACGGGTCCGTTTCAAGTCATTTATTTTATTTATCGCTCTTTTTATTCTATTTATTCTTTTTTATATTGTTTGTTGTATTGTGAATTCCGGGTTGTATTTCCGCCCGTGTATTTTGTACATATTTATTTTCGAGTTTTGTTTACTTTGGATGTTTATCGCTTTATAAATGAATCTCACATGCTAAACAACTTCGACCATAGTTAGATGCATTAAATGACGTAGTTAACCAATAACTCACATGCTTAGCAAAAAAACGTTGTTTGCATATCATTTAGTCGTTTTACTAGCGCGCGCACACGAACACGAACACGAACGATGTCTTAGTAGAGGCCGCCATGTGCGGGCGGGGTTGGGTGTCCTTAGTGGGCTTCCCAACACGTACCCTCACCCCTTACTCAGAACCTCGGTTTCCGGATGCCCGAAACTGTTGGCGCACGAGAGTCATTCTATACACGATTACCGGTGCAGATGGTATCAGTATTGCAATGCAAAGGGACAAGCCCCATAAACTCTGAAATCGAAATGGACCGTACTTTGTGTACGGTCCATGACGACATAGAGTGGGCTCGAATGGTTCCGAATTATCACAAATTCGGTGGCAACTCCAACTTTGACATAAATTTCGAACCCGAGATCAATCTTACCACGAGATTCATTCGCCTACCCAAACCCGCGCGTGACCGCGTCGAGGTGGACCTACATCATGTCCACAATTAGTTGTGATTGAAGATTAAAATCGCAAATACTACGAATGATGAATTTTATAAAATAATAAAATATTTCTTAGAGTGGAAATTGGACGGGTCAGGTCGAGTTTCAGTCGGGTCCGGGTCGGGTCAGGTCTTGACGGATCAATAATTAGCGAGTTGACGTAGGTGTGATTAATACATTTTAAAACAATTTTATTTAATATTTAGAAGTTACTACTCTCTCCGAGTTCAAGTATTCTTCCCTCCTTATTGAGCTGAGTTTGAACTTGTTCCCTATTTCCATTTAAGGAAACTTTTTTTCACCTAACATTATCATCCTACCCCCACAACTTTCTTTATATTACACCAATTATTATTCATTAATTAATTTAATATTTATCTCTTCTACTTTTACAATTTCACTTTTTCTCATTCAATTAATATAATATTCTTTTCTCTTACTTTTTCAATTCAATCCACTCCACCTTTTTTATTAATATAATATCCCTCCTTATTTTACTCCCCAAAAAGAAAGGGGAAGAACACTTGAACTCGGAGAGAGTATTTTTTTTAACGATGTTTGGTTAAGAATATCTGGAGAAAAAAAACTAAATAATATTTTAATTTAAAATTATTTTTTTATCTTCATTGAATCACATCAGGTCAGCTTTCAGGTCGGGTCATTTTCGGGTCGGATCAGATAATTTATCGGGTAATTTCGGGCTACGGGTCATCTCAGGTCAGGTCGAGTTGGGGTTCGGGCCGGCCTGAAGCGGGTCGTGTTTTGGTAAAAAATCTACCGGGTTATCATTTTAGGTAGCGGGTTAAAGTGATCGGTCTACGACTATAGATTAGCGATGTCGCAATGATACTTGTAAATAGAAAATAACGAAAATAGAGAAAAGTGACACAAGAGATTTAGGTGACGCTGAAACCCAATGTGGGAAAAACCGCGGGGGGAGTCGGAATCCCACCAATATTTGATTAAGATCGAAAGAACGGTAAAGGTACGAAAAAATACAAGTATTCGAGCTAAAAATATTTGATCTATGGAATACTACGTTGCTGCTTGTGATTTTTCTTAGTTGTGATATGCTTGAAAAATGTCGAATGCCCTTTCTTGAAGTGTCATTTCCTTTATATAGGCATCTTCCTCTAGGGCTGCTGCTGCCAACGTCCTCCCAGATTCTGCTCCTGATCTTCAGCAGAAATTCCATGAAAATAGGGGGTGTTTATTTGACTCAATCATTTGCACGTGGGATTTGTTTCACAGTGTGCTCATATGTGTTTCTTAACCCACTTGATCCAATGACCCTCATTAATCCTAGCCTTTGATCCTTGTCTTTCATATCGTTCACTCACGATGCGTCATCACTACAGAAAACAGATATGTTTATCCCACACAAATGCCCCCAAATTCCCGAGTAAGTTCTTCTTAGGCGGGAATTTCTGTTTGCTTGGATTGTAGACAGTTTGTGTGACTATTGGTTTTGTGTGTTCATATTATTTTAAACTTGTAATAATTCCCAACTTCCCAAATTAATGCCCAACTCCCACACTAACTCCCTCACTCTTCCCAAAGACTGCTGCCCCATTTTTGCCCTTCTCACCCCGTCACTTCTCCTTCTCCTAATTAATTACAAAGTGCTAGACCCAACTCTCATAATCTTCCTTCAACTGTCTTTCATGCCCACGTAACTTCTTCTTCTTCTTTTTTTCTTAGTTTCCTTTTCCTTTCCTTTACTCCATGACTTGCAAATCAACTCGCGCCTCTTCCTCGTCTGTGAAGCCCGTAGTTTCGACCCTGCCGTCGGCGTCTTCATCGCCATCCTTGGCATTGTTCTCTTCCACCATCACTCTCGCTCCGCTGTACTCCTGCGATTTCGTTGTATACTAAAGATGACCTTCCTGCGATTAGGGAGGATTTCGGTCTTGATAGGGACGTAGTCGTTCACGTTCCTCTTCCGGGTCAAAGGGCTGATTTTTTTCGTCCCGGATGGACTTGCTTGTACCTATACCCCTTTTCTATAGGCTTGAGGTTTCCTTTCCCACCTTTGATTCAATAATTTCTGATTTTTAATAATCTTGCTGCATGCCAATTACTGCCGCACGCGTGGCGCGTATTATTGTCTTTTTACGCCATGAATGATGTTTATAACAGGGGAATTACTTTGAGTGACATAGCTTCCGTCTACTGGGTTAGATCCTTGAAGCGCGGCCAAGTGACCCTCCGTCTCAGAAAAAAGAATGAACCTTGCCTGATTTTACCCGTTAACCCTGTTGATGGTGATTGGTTTGAATATTTTATTTTTGTGCAGATTGATTCCATTTCTCCTACTGCTGGTGATTATCTGTTTTCCAAGTGGAGGTCTACTGAAGGTATTGATGTATCTTTCCACTTCGAACTTTCCTTATGTGCTCACTGTTCTTACTGACTTTGCAGTGCAGGACTGTTACAACCGGAATTCGTTGAAGGCAACATTGATTCTTTGACTCGACTGTTTGGTCTAGATGCGGAGCGGAGGATACTTCGCAACTTGCTCTATCCTTCCACATGTGATCCTTTCTCTCCTCCCCCAGAAGAAGAAAAAGAAGAGTTCGGTGAGAACATGTCTTCGGGTAAGATACGTCCATGCTTGGCTAAGTTTGCCTGACCTCGACTTTCTACAGTACTTATTTTTGGTTGCCCCCTTTTTCAGGATCCGCTAAGCCTCGTGTGACCCTAGAGCAAGTTGTGGCTGCTAGAAGGAGGATCGTTGCTGCTAAGGCGACCTCCAAGAGGAAAGCTGGTTCTACTTCTGCTGGCCCTGGTGGTTCTAAGAGAAGGCGTAACCCGTCCCCTCTCTCAAAAACTACTCCTGCAGAAAGTGAACCCCCAGTGGTAGATCTTTATGAGCCTCACTCTTATTCTGCCCCCAAATCCGTTGATGATGTTCCTGCTGGAGTGGTGCTCAAATTTCCTGAAGGCTTTGGCATGTCCAAGTCTGCAGAGGACACGGCTCTTTTGGACTAGATGCTACTTCCTGGTCCCAGGTCTGTGCTAGAAAAAAGATCTCTGGAGGAGATGGCCTCTCAGGTTGCAGCACGCGCCTTTGAGCTGAGTTTCTGGTTTGCTTCTTCTTGTACCTGAGGTCTTATTCTTATGTCCCCCCGAGTTTCTTAATATGTTTCCGTTTGTCGTGACATTGGCCAGTCTTTGCAAATGACCATGTTCCTGCGTGGTGGCGTATCTCAGTTGAGGGATGATATCTGCAACCTTCGAACTGAGATAGGCAAGCTAAAGGTTGTGGCGGACAAAGCTCAAGAGGAAAGCTCCAAGATGCAGAAGAAGTTGGACTTGGTTCGCGGATTGCTGGCGGAGGAATCTGGCAAAAGACAAAAGTTTAGTGCAGATCTGGTGGAGACAATGATTGAGCTCGCGCAGGCCCTGGATGCCAATTCCTCCCTGCAGAAGAAGACTCTGAGGGATGCTCTTACTTGGTCGGACCAGTATACCAAGGTTGAGATGATCAAGGAATATCTGGCGGAGAAGCACAAAGACTGGACCTGGCTGTAGAGAAGAAGCGACTGGACGAGAAATTTCCTGTGGCACCTAACCTGGATGTTCTCTCTAACGTGGAGGCGGAGGGTCTGGAGGAGTCCGTTGATTCCCTCATTGCTGACCAGAAGGCTGATGAGCAAGAGGGTGTGGATCAGGAGGATGCCGCTAATGATCCTGGGAGAGGTTCTGCTGCTGCCCATCTTGATCTAGAGACCCAGGTTCCTGCAAGAGGATCTGCTACAGTTCTACCTCCACCAGAGGAGAATGTCCAGGCTGTGGACCACGTTCTGCTGGAGTGAGGCTACTCCTCTTTATACATTATTTTCAGTTTGTGAGCCCTACGTGGCATGGACTTCTGTTAGTGTTTGCAAGACTTTTTCTGTAGTACCTTTGCCTTTTCTCGGAGGAGCAAAGTGTGTTAGATTTTGTGGCACTCCGTGCCTTAACTTTCTTTGTGTGAAATCGAAATAGTTTTTGTAACGTTACCTTTTCGATGTGCGATTGTATTTTATGCATGTCTTCTGTAGTATGGTCGACCTTCCTAAAATGGTGGCCCTGGAATTTAGTTTGCCCACTTTGTCAGAGGAGCCACGTTTTGCGTGGGTGCTAAGTAGCGCGGAAGACTGTAACGTCCCGGTTGTAGGTACTTAGTCACAGACGCACGCCTCTTGTAGAAAAAATATGTACTCCACCAGATTATTTATCAATCCTTTGTAATGCAAAATTTCGACATGTGTTTGTTAGGGTACCTTGAAAATCTGTAATGGTGAATTCTTTTTTTATTTTGAATAAGATAAAATCGTTCAGAAGCTGCGGGAGGGCTGGACCCGGGTTCTGGTGGAGGTACATCTGGCGGAATAAATGCCTTGTTTCTGGCGACGTTGGCCATCTAGAAGAAGTATTTCTTCAGGTGGTTGATATTCCAAGGTTTATGGATGATCTGGCCTTCCATTTTCATGAGCCGGTGGGCTCCATTTCCGACTACCTTCTCCACCTGATATGGTCCCTCCCAGTTGTAGGCAAACTTTACTGCATGATGGTTTTTAGTGTTCTGGAAGACTTTTCTGAGGACCAGGTCTCCCTCCTGCAGGGTCCTGATCTTGACATTCTTGTTGTAACTCCTGGCCACCGTTTGTCTGTAGGAGGCCATTCTGATTTGAGCACTAATTGTGAGTTCATCTATGGTGTCTAGGTTGCTTGTCATCTCCACCTGATTTCCGTCTTCTTTTATGCAACCATATCTATGAGTGGGGACTCTGACTTCTGAAGAAATGACAGCTTCAGCACCAAACACTAAACTAAATGGTGTTTGTCCTGTAGCCACTTTAGGTTTGGTCCTGTCAGACCACTGCACTATGGGGAGTTCTTTCGCCCATCTGCCCCCGACCTCTTCCAGCCTTCTTTTTAGGTTGTCCATCACGATTTTATTGCTAGACTCCGCCTGACCATTAGACTGAAGGTTTCTGAGGGTAGACTTGCTCATTGTGATATTCCACCTGGCGTAGAAGGCTTCCATCTTGTTACCGACAAACTGGGACCCGTTGTCGCAAATTATTTCTGAGGGAATACCGAATCTGCAGACAATGTTGCGCTTGATGAAGGATATAACTTGCTTCTCAGTTACCTGAGGGAATGCTTCTGCTTCAATCCACTTAGAGAAGTAATCCGTCATGGCTAACATAAAGACCTTGTTTCCTGGAGCTTTGGGTAACTTGCCAACAATGTCCACCCCCTCTCACTTCATAAAGGGCCATGGCAAGATTACTGGGTGTAGTGATTCTGCAGGCTGATGGTTGACCAGTGCATGCCTCTGGCATGCGTCGCACTTATTGACGTGTTCCACAGCATCTTTGCGCGTCGTTGGCCAGAAATAACCCTGGCGAAGTGCCTTATTAGACATGCTCCTGCCCTCTGCATGATTTCCACATTCACCATTGTGGAGGTCATGCAAAACAGCATGTGCCTCCTCCTGGTCCTGACACCCCAAGTATGGTCCAACAAGTGACTTTCTGAAGAGGATGTCGTCAATGAAAGTGAATCTGGATGCCTTCATTTTGGAGCCCCTGATTTCTTTCTTGTCTGCTGGCAGCACGTCATTTTGTAGCCAATCCTGGTAGGGCTTCCTCCTGTCAGGGGTCTCTTCCTGGCTGGTTGTGGTGCTTAGTATCCCTGCCTCTTGCAGCCACTGGGCACGAGTTTTGCCTCCTCCAGATGCTTCCTGTTTCTGGATATCTTTCTGGATTGCTGGCTACAAGACGTGGACAATGGGTATGGTAGAGACTGCTCCAGGTTTGAATGTTGCCCCTAGGGTGGCGAAGGCGTCTGCTTCTGCATTCTAGTCCCGGGGAACTTGCTTAATTGTAAAAGTCACGAATATAATGGTTATGTCTCTTGCTACCTCCAGATAAGCTAACATCTTGGGATCTTTTGCTGCATAAGAGTTTTTCACATGGTTGACTATGAGCTGGGAGTCGCTGCATACCTCTAGGTGACTGATCTTAAGATCAAGGGCCAGCTTGAGCTTTGGAGTCCTAGGATCATGGACTCATAAATACTCAGCTTCATTATTTGTTGTTCGAAATTCGCATCGTACTGCTTGGACTACCTCAGCACCCCACCGCTCCTGCCGAAACCTGAACCTGGAGAACCCCTCTTCCTGTATATATCTGTGACTGAGGTTGTAGTCAGCACAGTGCTTGTTCGAGAACATGAAGGAGCACAACATCCAATATACTACATAAGAAACTCGTACTTGCGCTTGTTACAACATCTTATAAATTGCGACCGTATTTCGAGTCACACACTATTTATGTAATAACCAACTACCCACTCAAAACTATCATGAAAAAACCCGATTTATCAGGAAGATGACCAAGTGGTCCATGCATCTAAGTGGTTTCGACTTGGAGTTCGTTCCCCAAATGACAATAAAATCCCAAGCTCTAGTAGATTTTGTATCCAACTTCAGCCCATCACTCCAATCCCAGGCGGAGAGAGATATTCTCATCCTGGAGGAGGACAAAGGAGAACAGGTATAGAGATTGAATGTAGATGGTGCCTCCAACATTAGGGGGTCTGGGGCAGGGTTGGTCCTCAGATCACCTCAGGGAGACCTTGTCGTCCAAGCAGTACGATGCGAATTTCGAACAACAAATAATGAAGCTGAGTATTTATGAGTCCATGATCCTAGGACTCCAAAGCTCAAGCTGGCCCTTGATCTTAAGATCAGTCACCTAGAGGTATGCAGCGACTCCCAGCTCATAGTCAACCATGTGAAAAACTCTTATGCAGCAAAAGATCCCAAGATGTTAGCTTATCTGGAGGTAGCAAGAGACATAACCATTATATTCGTGACTTTTACAATTAAGCAAGTTCCCCGGGACTAGAATGCAGAAGCAGACGCCTTCGCCACCCTAGGGGCAACATTCAAACCTGGAGCAGTCTCTACCATACCCATTGTCCACGTCTTGTAGCCAGCAATCCAGAAAGATATCCAGAAACAGGAAGCATCTGGAGGAGGCAAAACTCGTGCCCAGTGGCTGCAAGAGGCAGGGATACTAAGCACCACAACCAGCCAGGAAGAGACCCCTGACAGGAGGAAGCCCTACCAGGATTGGCTACAAAATGACGTGCTGCCAGCAGACAAGAAAGAAATCAGGGGCTCCAAAATGAAGGCATCCAGATTCACTTTCATTGACGACATCCTCTTCAGAAAGTCACTTGTTGGACCATACTTGGGGTGTCAGGACCAGGAGGAGGCACATGCTGTTTTGCATGACCTCCACAATGGTGAATGTGGAAATCATGCAGAGGGCAGGAGCATGTCTAATAAGGCACTTCGCCAGGGTTATTTCTGGCCAACGACGCGCAAAGATGCTGTGGAACACGTCAATAAGTGCGACGCATGCCAGAGGCATGCACTGGTCAACCATCAGCCTGCAGAATCACTACACCCAGTAATCTTGCCATGGCCCTTTATGAAGTGAGAGGGGGTGGACATTGTTGGCAAGTTACCCAAAGCTCCAGGAAACAAGGTCTTTATGTTAGCCATGACGGATTACTTCTCTAAGTGGATTGAAGCAGAAGCATTCCCTCAGGTAACTGAGAAGCAAGTTATATCCTTCATCAAGCGCAACATTGTCTGCAGATTCGGTATTCCCTCAGAAATAATTTGCGACAACGGGTCCCAGTTTGTCGGTAACAAGATGGAAGCCTTCTACGCCAGGTGGAATATCACAATGAGCAAGTCTACCCTCAGAAACCTTCAGTCTAATGGTCAGGCGGAGTCTAGCAATAAAATCGTGATGGACAACCTAAAAAGAAGGCTGGAAGAGGTCGGGGGCAGATGGGCGAAAGAACTCCCCATAGTGCAGTGGTCTGACAGGACCAAACCTAAAGTGGCTACAGGACAAACACCATTTAGTTTAGTGTTTGGTGCTGAAGCTGTCATTTCTTCAGAAGTCAGAGTCCCCACTCATAGATATGGTTGCATAAAAGAAGACGGAAATCAGGTGGAGATGACAAGCAACCTAGACACCATAGATGAACTCACAATTAGTGCTCAAATCAGAATGGCCTCCTACAGACAAACGGTGGCCAGGAGTTACAACAAGAATGTCAAGATCAGGACCCTGCAGGAGGGAGACCTGGTCCTCAGAAAAGTCTTCCAGAACACTAAAAACCATCATGCAGTAAAGTTTGCCTACAACTGGGAGGGACCATATCAGGTGGAGAAGGTAGTCGGAAATGGAGCCCACCGGCTCATGAAAATGGAAGGCCAGATCATCCATAAACCTTGGAATATCAACCACCTGAAGAAATACTTCTTCTAGATGGCCAACGTCGCCAGAAACAAGGCATTTATTCCGCCAGATGTACCTCCACCAGAACCCGGGTCCAGCCCTCCCGCAGCTTCTGAACGATTTTATCTTATTCAAAATAAAAAAAGAATTCACCATTACAGATTTTCAAGGTACCCTAACAAACACATGTCGAAATTTTGCATTACAAAGGATTGATAAATAATCTGGTGGAGTACATATTTTTTCTACAAGAGGCGTGCGTCTGTGACTAAGTACCTACAACCGGGACGTTACAGTCTTCCGCGCTACTTAGCACCCACGCAAAACGTGGCTCCTCTGACAAAGTGGGCAAACTAAATTCCAGGGCCACCATTTTAGGAAGGTCGACCATACTACAGAAGACATGCATAAAATACAATCGCACATCGAAAAGGTAACGTTACAAAAACTATTTCGATTTCACACAAAGAAAGTTAAGGCACGGAGTGCCACAAAATCTAACACACTTTGCTCCTCCGAGAAAAGGCAAAGGTACTACAGAAAAAGTCTTGCAAACACTAACAGAAGTCCATGCCACGTAGGGCTCACAAACTGAAAATAATGTATAAAGAGGAGTAGCCTCACTCCAGCAGAACGTGGTCCACAGCCTGGACATTCTCCTCTGGTGGAGGTAGAACTGTAGCAGATCCTCTTGCAGGAACCTGGGTCTCTAGATCAAGATGGGCAGCAGCAGAACCTCTCCCAGGATCATTAGCGGCATCCTCCTGATCCACACCCTCTTGCTCATCAGCCTTCTGGTCAGCAATGAGGGAATCAACGGACTCCTCCAGACCCTCCGCCTCCACGTTAGAGAGAACATCCAGGTTAGGTGCCACAGGAAATTTCTCGTCCAGTCGCTTCTTCTCTACAGCCAGGTCCAGTCTTTGTGCTTCTCCGCCAGATATTCCTTGATCATCTCAACCTTGGTATACTGGTCCGACCAAGTAAGAGCATCCCTCAGAGTCTTCTTCTGCAGGGAGGAATTGGCATCCAGGGCCTGCGCGAGCTCAATCATTGTCTCCACCAGATCTGCACTAAACTTTTGTCTTTTGCCAGATTCCTCCGCCAGCAATCCGCGAACCAAGTCCAACTTCTTCTGCATCTTGGAGCTTTCCTCTTGAGCTTTGTCCGCCACAACCTTTAGCTTGCCTATCTCAGTTCGAAGGTTGCAGATATCATCCCTCAACTGAGATACGCCACCACGCAGGAACATGGTCATTTGCAAAGACTGGCCAATGTCACGACAAACGGAAACATATTAAGAAACTCGGGGGGACATAAGAATAAGACCTCAGGTACAAGAAGAAGCAAACCAGAAACTCAGCTCAAAGGCGCGTGCTGCAACCTGAGAGGCCATCTCCTCCAGAGATCTTTTTTCTAGCACAGACCTGGGACCAGGAAGTAGCATCTGGTCCAAAAGAGCCGTGTCCTCTGCAGACTTGGACATGCCAAAGCCTTCAGGAAATTTGAGCACCACTCCAGCAGGAACATCATCAACGGATTTGGGGGCAGAATAAGAGTGAGGCTCATAAAGATCTACCACTGGGGGTTCACTTTCTGCAGGAGTAGTTTTTGAGGGAGGGGACGGGTTACGCCTTCTCTTAGAACCACCAGGGCCAGCAGAAGTAGAACCATCTTTCCTCTTGGAGGCCGCCTTAGCAGCAACGATCCTCCTTCTAGCAGCCACAACTTGCTCTAGGGTCACACGAGGCTTAGCGGATCCTGAAAAAGGGGGCAACCAAAAATAAGTACTGTAGAAAGTCGAGGTCAGGCAAACTTAGCCAAGCATGGACGTATCTTACCCGAAGACATGTTCTCACCGAACTCTTCTTTTTCTTCTTTTGGGGGAGGAGAGAAAGGATCACATGTGGAAGGATAGAGCAAGTTGCGGAGTATCCTCCACTCCGCATCTAGACCAAACAGTCGAGTCAAAGAATCAATGTTGCCTTCAACGAATTCCGGTTGTAACAGTCCTGCACTGCAAAGTCAGTAAGAACAGTGAGCACATAAGGAATGTTCGAAGTGGAAAGATACATCAATACCTTCAGTAGACCTCCGCTTGGAAAATAGATAATCACCAGCAGTAGAAGAAATGGAATCAATCTGCACAAAAATAAAATATTCAAACCAATCACCATCAACAGGGTTAACGGGTAAAATCAGGCAAGGTTCATTCTTTTTTCTGAGACGGAGGGTCACTTGGCCGCGCTTCAAGGATCTAACCCAGTAGACGGAAGCTATGTCACTCAAAGTAATTCCCCTGTTATAAACATCATTCATGGCGTAAAAAGACAATAATACGCGCCACGCGTGCGGCAGTAATTGGCATGCAGCAAGATTATTAAAAATCAGAAATTATTGAATCAAAGGTGGGAAAGGAAACCTCAAGCCTATAGAAAAGGGGTATAGGTACAAGCAAGTCCATCCGGGACGAAAAAAATCAGCCCTTTGACCCGGAAGAGGAACGTGAACGACTACGTCCCTATCAAGACCGAAATCCTCCCTAATCGCAGGAAGGTCATCTTTAGTATACAACGAAATCGCAGGAGTACAGCGGAGCGAGAGTGATGGTGGAAGAGAACAATGCCAAGGATGGCGATGAAGACGCCGACGGCAGGGTCGAAACTACGGGCTTCACAGACGAGGAAGAGGCGCGAGTTGATTTGCAAGTCATGGAGTAAAGGAAAGGAAAAGGAAACTAAGAAAAAAAGAAGAAGAAGAAGTTACGTGGGCATGAAAGACAGTTGAAGGAAGATTATGAGAGTTGGGTCTAGCACTTTGTAATTAATTAGGAGAAGGAGAAGTGACGGGGTGAGAAGGGCAAAAATGGGGCAGCAGTCTTTGGGAAGAGTGAGGGAGTTAGTGTGGGAGTTGGGCATTAATTTGGGAAGTTGGGAATTATTACAAGTTTAAAATAATATGAACACACAAAACCAATAGTCACACAAACTGTCTACAATCCAAGCAAACAGAAATTCCCGCCTAAGAAGAACTTACTCGGGAATTTGGGGGCATTTGTGTGGGATAAACATATCTGTTTTCTGTAGTGATGACGCATCGTGAGTGAACGATATGAAAGACAAGGATCAAAGGCTAGGATTAATGAGGGTCATTGGATCAAGTGGGTTAAGAAACACATATGAGCACACTGTGAAACAAATCCCACGTGCAAATGATTGAGTCAAATAAACACCCCCTATTTTCATGGAATTTCTGCTGAAGATCAGGAGCAGAATCTGGGAGGACGTTGGCAGCAGCAGCCCTAGAGGAAGATGCCTATATAAAGGAAATGACACTTCAAGAAAGGGCATTCGACATTTTTCAAGCATATCACAACTAAGAAAAATCACAAGCAGCAACGTAGTATTCCATAGATCAAATATTTTTAGCTCGAATACTTGTATTTTTTCGTACCTTTACCGTTCTTTCGATCTTAATCAAATATTGGTGGGATTCCGACTCCCCCCGCGGTTTTTCCCACATTGGGTTTCAGCGTCACCTAAATCTCTTGTGTCACTTTTCTCTATTTTCGTTATTTTCTATTTACAAGTATCATTGCGACATCGCTAATCTATAGTCGTAGACCGATCACTTTAACCCGCTACCTAAAATGATAACCCGGTAGATTTTTTACCAAAACACGACCCGCTTCAGGCCGGCCCGAACCCCAACTCGACCTGACCTGAGATGACCCGTAGCCCGAAATTACCCGATAAATTATCTGATCCGACCCGAAAATGACCTGACCCGAAAGCTGACCTGATGTGATTCAATGAAGATAAAAAAATAATTTTAAATTAAAATATTATTTAGTTTTTTTTCTCCAGATATTCTTAACCAAACATCGTTAAAAAAATACTCTCTCCGAGTTCAAGTGTTCTTCCCCTTTCTTTTTGGGGAGTAAAATAAGGAGGGATATTATATTAATAAAAAAGGTGGAGTGGATTGAATTGAAAAAGTAAGAGAAAAGAATATTATATTAATTGAATGAGAAAAAGTGAAATTGTAAAAGTAGAAGAGATAAATATTAAATTAATTAATGAATAATAATTGGTGTAATATAAAGAAAGTTGTGGGGGTAGGATGATAATGTTAGGTGAAAAAAAGTTTCCTTAAATGGAAATAGGGAACAAGTTCAAACTCAGCTCAATAAGGAGGGAAGAATACTTGAACTCGGAGAGAGTAGTAACTTCTAAATATTAAATAAAATTGTTTTAAAATGTATTAATCACACCTACGTCAACTCGCTAATTATTGATCCGTCAAGACCTGACCCGACCCGGACCCGACTGAAACTCGACCTGACCCGTCCAATTTCCACTCTAAGAAATATTTTATTATTTTATAAAATTCATCATTCGTAGTATTTGCGATTTTAATCTTCAATCACAACTAATTGTGGACATGACGTAGGTCCACCTCGACGCGGTCACGCGCGGGTTTGGGTAGGCGAATGAATCTCGTGGTAAGATTGATCTCGGGTTCGAAATTTATGTCAAAGTTGGAGTTGCCACCGAATTTGTGGTAATTCGGAACCATTCGAGCCCACTCTATGTCGTCATGGACCGTACACAAAGTACGGCCCATTTCGATTTCAGAGTTTATGGGGCTTGTCCCTTTGCATTGCAATACTGATACCATCTGCACCGGTAATCGTGTATAGAATGACTCTCGTGCGCCAACAGTTTCGGGCATCCGGAAACCGAGGTTCTGAGTAAGGGGTGAGGGTACGTGTTGGGAAGCCCACTAAGGACACCCAACCCCGCCCGCACATGGCGGCTTCTACTAAGACATCGTTCGTGTTCGTGTTCGTGTTCGTGTGCGCGCGCTAGTAAAACGACTAAATGATATGCAAACAACGTTTTTTTGCTAAGCATGTGAGTTATTGGTAACTACGTCATTTAATGCATCTAACTATGGTCGAAGTTGTTTAGCATGCAAGATTCATTTAAGTCTTGTTAGTGTGGTGTTCCATTCATTTGTATACGTTTAGTTTATATATGTACGTTGATGCATTTTTTTTGTCTATACATATTTAGTTACTCCGTACGTTCCATTCAATTGTTTGCCTTTTATATTCATTGTGAGAAGTATTTTAATCAAATACAAACAATTGAATGAAATGAAAGGAGTACATATTAGTAAGAGTTACAATAATTTGATATTTATAATGCATTCGATTAGACAACTTAAACAAGATTTTACCTGATTATGATTTATAGTTATAAATAGTATAAAAAAAGCAAACGTATACAAATGGATAGAACCGAGAGAGTATTATTTGGTTCATGACAAAAATTTATATGAGACGATCTCACGATAATTTTACCCGGAAACCTCCTATATATTCTCTCCCATCCATTCAATCTTTTACATGATATTTTTCACAAATTTTAAAAAAGATAGTAAAAGTAAGGGTATTATTGATAAATCAAGTGGTATTATGGGTCCACCAAACTTTAAAGTAAGGAAAAAAGTGTGACATTTTGAGTAAAAAGAGAAAAAATATAGGAGGATTATAAGGTAAAGTATTTTGCCAAAAAGAAAATGTAAAGAATTGATTGGATTGTCCATATATAGTAAGTGTAAAGAATTGAATGGATTAGTGACATGACCCGACCCGACCCGATGATGACCCATATATATAACCCGATACGACCTGTTTGGGATAAAAATCTGTTTATTTGTAGTGATGACGTGGCGCGTCGTGAGTGGGTGATCATGAAAGACAAGGATCAAAGGCTAGGATTAATGAGGGTCGTTGGATCAAGTGGGTTTAGAAATACATATGAGCACACAGTGAAACAAATCCCACGTGCAAAAGATTGATGAGTCAAATAACCACCCCTATTTTCATGGAATTTCTGCTGAAGATCAGGAGCAGAATCTGGGGGACGTTGGCAGCAGGAGCCCTAGAGGAAGATGCCTATACTATATAAAGGAAATGACACTTCAAGAAAGGGCATTCGACATTTTTCAAGCATATCACAACTAAGAAAAATCACAAGCAGCAACGTAGTATTCCATAGATTAAATATTTTTAGCTCCAATACTTGTGTTTTTTCGTACCTTTTCCGTTCTTTCGATCATAGTGAAATATTGGTGGGATTCCGACTCCCCCTGCGGTTTCCCACATTGGGTTTGTGTCACCAAAATCTCTTGTGTCACTTTTCTCTATTTTCGTTATTTTCTATTTACAATTATCATTGCGACATCGCTAATCTTTAGTCATAGGCTGATCACTTTAACCCGCTACCTAAAACGATAACCCGGTAGATTTTTTACCAAAACAAATTGGCGCCCACCGTGGGGCAAAGTGATCATTTTCTATAGCCAAATCTCACAAAAAAAACTTGCATATCGTCATGTCCGGATCCAGCCAGAATCCCTCCAGCAGCCAGGGAGCGTCAACTCAGCCTTCTGGAAGAGGGCCTCTCTTAGCACTAACAGGGCCAGTTCTCACACCCCACGTCCAGGCGGTTCCCAACAGCCTGACACCAAGACCTATGTCATTGTCATCTAAGCCCCCTCAGGCACCTAAGGCCTCAAGAGCATCCAAATCTTCCAGATCTAGTAAGGAGAGTAGTCCAGCCAAAGCCCTAGCCAAAGGAGGACCACCTGGAGATACTCCTAGAAGCATGACACAACCAGACCCGATGCAGAGCATGATCCAAGGAATCAACGCCTTGCGCCAGGCGGTGGAGACCCTACAGAAGGACAACCAGGACCTCAGGGCCTAGATCTTAACGGTAATCATACCTCAAACCGCACCAGTTCAGTCATCCCCGGGAGTGCTGTCCCTAGTACCTGAAGGAGAAGCAAGCATCCTTAGAGAACCAGATACCAGCAGGAGATCCACCACAATAATCCCCTCAGCACTGGTCACCAGGTTGGAGCTCGGATTGGCACCACCAAGCGGAGTCATCGAGCCTTAGGGACTAGGCTGTCTGTCCTATGATCGCACACCCAAAAGACAACAAACTGTAGGTAGCACTCTCTCTGATATCAAAAGGCAGGAAACTAACTTGTTGTCTCTCGCAGGTATCCCTATCCTCCAGACACCAGGATGGCAATCCGCAACTCAACCAGGAATAGTCACCCTTTCCAGCGGTCATTCCTCTAGAGGAGCATGGTCAGCAGTCACTCCCACCCAACAGATGTCAGGATGGCAGCCAGGAGCTCTAACCAGCACCACGGTCCAAGTCAGCAACCCGTACCCTGGAGGAGTCTGGGTCTCATTCGAGCAAGTAACAGGGTGGCAATCTGGGTTCACAATCAACGCAACACCGTTGCCTAACCCTCCTAAAAATCAGTACCCTATAGGAGCATGGTCAGGAGGTACACCTTTTGGCTTCTTTCCGCATGTCTTTAACCCTCTTGCAGGAACAGGTAACACAATGGACCAGCAGTACCAGGAACTAAGGGACATGGTCAACAAGATTCTAAGAGTGCCCCGTCCCCTAGAAAGAGCAACGTGAGATAGCTACTTAGACTCTCCTTTCACCGACAACCTAGCCTGCGTTACCGTGCCCAAGGGATTCGTGTCGCAAGCCATGACGCTCTATGACGGTACCGCTGACCCGCTGGATCACATCAACCAATATAAGCAGAAAATGATGGTAGTGACCGCAGCAGGACCCCTGAAGGAGCCATGCATGTGCAAGGGATTCGGCTACACCTTGTCAGGAGCAGCTTTGCAGTGGTTCGTTAGCTTGCCCAACCGAAGTATCACTTCCTTTGCAGACTTGGTTAACGCCTTCAACCAACAGTTTGCCAGCAACAGAAAACCAGGGAAGCAGACCAGCGATCTGTACCGGGTGATGCAGAAGTTTGAGGAATCCACGCGTGATTTTGTTAACAGATTCAACAAAGAGAAGGTGGCAATCCCCAGATGTAACATAGCAACCACTATAAAGGCCTTTCGCTAGGGACTCCACCAGGATTCAGATTTGTACAAGGACTTCACCAAGTATCCGTGCACCACATTTGAGGATGTGCAGACAAAAGCATTGCCAGCCATCAGGCTGGAGGAGGATTCAGGTCCTAAAAGAGCTATTGATGATCTGGATCACACTTCCAGATGGCAATCCGCAACTCAACCAGGAATAGTCACCCTTTCCAGCGGTCATTCCTCTAGATGAGCATGGTCAGCAGTCACTCCCACCCAATAAATGTCAGGATGGCAGCCAAGAGCTGTAACCAGCACCACGGTCCAAGTCAGCAACCCGTACCCTGGAGGAGTCTGGGTCTCATTCGTGCAAGTAACAGGGTGGCAATCTGGGTTCACAATCAACGCAACATCGTTGCCTAACCCTCCTAACAATAAGTACCCTATAGGAGCATGGTCAGGAGGTACACCATTTGGCTTCTTTCCGCCTGTCTTTAACCCTCTTGCAGGAACATGTAACACAATGGACCAGCAGTACCAGGAACTGAGGGACATGGTCAACAAGATTCTAAGAGTGCCCCGTCCCCTAGAAAGAGCAACGTGAGATAGCTACTTAGACTCTCCTTTCACCGACAACCTAGCGTGGGTCGTCGTGCCCAAATGATTCGTGTCGCAAGCCATGACGCTCTATGACGGTACCGCAGACCCGCTGGATCACATCAACCAATATAAGCAGAAGATGATGGTAGTGACCGCAGCAGGACCCCCGAAGGAGCCATGCATGTGCAAGGGATTCGGCTCCACCTTGTCAGGAGCAGCTTTGCAGTGGTTCGTTAGCTTGCCCAACCGAAGTATCACTTCCTTTGCAGACTTGGTTAACGCTTTCAACCAACAGTTTGCCAGCAGCAGAAAACCAGTGAAGCACACCAGCGATCTGTACCGGGTGGTGCAGAAGTTTGAGGAATCCACGCGTGATTTTGTTAACAGATTCAACAAAGAGAAGGTGGCAATCCCCAGATGTAACATAGCAACCACTATAAAGGCCTTTCGCTAGGGACTCCACCAGGATTCAGATTTGTACAAGGACTTCACCAAGTATCCGTGCACCACATTTGAGGATGTGCAGACAAAAGCATTGGCAGCCATCAGGCTGGAGGAGGATTCAGGTCCTAGAAGAGCTATTGATGATCCGGATCACACTTCCAGAAAAGCACCAGTAGAGAAGAAAAGCGAGAGATCGAAGCCCTACAACAAGAATGTGAACAAGGTCTTCAGGAGCAAGGACTGGAAAGACAACCCGGAATTGCCACTAAAATATGCGAGTACGGGTTCTCTACCAGCCTTGCAGGTTTGCTCAAAGCTTTGAAAGAGCTCAGACATAAAGTCAGGTGGCCCAAAAAACAGGAGTACAACAATGATCAAAGAGATACCAACAAAAAAAGCGAGTTCCATGATGACATCGGCCACAACACCGATGAATGCGTCGTGCTCAAGAAAGAAATCAAGTATTACTACGACCAAGGAAACCTGGATCACCTCTTGCCCAAGAACTCCACCAGAGTAAATTCGGCAAACCAGGTGTTACCCTCTCCTCCACCGGTATGTACAAGGATCGTTAATGCTATTACGGGAGGTTCAGAGTTATGTGGGCTAACCTATTCTGCAGAAAAAACGCACGCCACACAGGCTAAGGGAGAGAAACGAGAGGCCTTCTTAGATAAGTCTTTTTCGTTGAATCCCATATTCTGGAGGGTCTCCAGCATGATGAAGTTGACTGAGCTTCCGGTGTCCACCATTATTTTCTTCACGGTGCAGTTCCCAAGAGGGAGTGTGATTTTCAGTGCGTCGTGGTGCAGCTCCAGGGCAGATTTTGCATCGTTTCGTCGAAGGTGACAGCTGGGAGATCCTTACGACTGCTTTTGCAGAGTACTCTCGTTTCTCTCCCTTAGCCTGTGTGGCGTGCGTTTTTGCTGCAGAATAGGTTAGCCCCACATAACTCTGAACCTCTCGTAATAGCATTAACGATCCTTGTACATACCGGTGGAGGAGAGGGTAACACCTGGTTTGCCGAATTTACTCTGGTGGAGTTCTTGGGCAAGAGGTGATCCAGGTTTCCTTGGTCGTAGTGATACTTGATTTCTTCTTGAGCACGACGCATTCATCGGTGTTGTGGCCGATGTCATCATGGAACTCGCTTTTTTTGTTGGTATC